>CM057817.1:62995377-64195377 GCA_030067965.1 Latrodectus elegans | reverse complement strand
CAGGATAATTGATTAAGACATGAAGTGAAATGAGAATTTTTTTTAATTCTGTGACTTAATATTTTTCTTAATTTCATGAATGTTAGTTATTCTAATGAGAATATAAACTATAGAAATTAGTTTAAAGCTTCTTAAGTTAAAAGATGCTGTGTAATAATATTTATTTTACAATAAAAAATATATTTCAATGTTTTAGAAACTTATTTTCTCAAATATAAAATTCTAAGCTATTTCATACTTTACGTAAATTACATACTTTATTAACCGGAAAACAAAAATTGTATTCAATAGAAATTTAATATTCGTATATATAATTTTATAAAAATGCTTTTAATTAATTCTATAAATAGTGATATTTCCTAACTAAACACAAAAACATCACACTATGTATATAATATTTATGCATGACAAATAAACAAAACAAAAACTAAAAAATGATTGTAAAATGTTTAATTCTATGATCATTGACGTTTTTTTTATATGATTCTGAACAATTCCTATGAGTTAAGCCTATAGTGAATAATTTAAAATTTATTTAAGTTAAAATATGTTATATGTGTGTGAGTGCATTTATTTTATATCAAAAACATATAAACATCGACTTTAATGTTTTGGCCGCCCATTTTCTCAAAAATGTAAAATTCTAAACAATTCTATACTTTACATAAATTGGATACTTTCTTTATTTACCAGAGAACAAAAACTGCGATTCTCTTCGAGAGAAATGTAATATTTTTAATGATAATTTAATAAAAAGGAATACTCTTTCTGAGTAGAAGCGTGGCATTTATAAAATATGTATGCAAGACAACTGATCAAAGCAGAAAGAATTGGGAAGCGGTAGTAAAAATACAATGTTCGCTTATTCTTTGGGTAAACACAAAATCAATTTGTTGTCAATCCCATGTGTTCTTTACTTTCCGGAGATCAAAGCGATTGTTTTTATTCATCGCTTTGTTTTGATTGAATTAGAGAAAGTGGAACTCCACTTTCGATTACCTCTGCCAGGTCTGTGTCATAACAAGGAAAAGTCAATTTACCGAGAAGCGCGACCGCGAGAAAAGAAAGGACGCAGCCCGATTTGTTTTATTCTGCATTGTTGGCCTGCACTTCATCTGCATGAATTTTTCATGTCTTAATGTAGCCCGATTGAATAATGAACATTTACAATGCCGCTTTGAAAGCCTCCCCTCCTCTTAATATTTCATGGCGGCCGCTCCTTCCGCCTTTTGTTCGGAGACATGAAAGATGGAGGAACCTCCTCCAAGACTCTATGTTGATTCAATTGGAAAGCAACAGTGCTACTGCACTGATTTACATGGCAGCGGGGACGGTCCATAAAACTAGCAATTTCCATTCTTAATTAGCAGGGAACGACTTTTTTTGTTTCTGACTCAAAACTGTGCTTAAGGTCTAAAAATGCATCTCTTAGGCACATGTTTTATTTGCAAAGTACACATTAATTACATTTGATCGTTGCTTTCTTTTTGAATGGCTGCTTTTTCAGTTAAAAAAACAATGTCACAGAGTTGTTAGTAGAAAGTGTTGCAAAAACATTCTCAGCTCAAAATCTTTGAAGTAAAAGAAATAGCTCTATTGGATGGTATAAAATCGCAGAATAATAGAAAAATTCATCTCTTAACTACATGTTTTGTTTGTAAAGAACACATTAATTACATTTTATCGTTTCCTTCTTTTTGAAATGGTTTGTTGGTTAAAAAATAATACCACAGACTTGTTATTAGAAAATGCTGCAAAAATCTTTGCTCAAAATTGTTTAAAATAAAAGAAATAACTATTTGATTGCACATCATTGCAGTACGAGTATAACATAAAAATTCGATATCTTAGCCGCATACTTTATTTGATAAATACTGGTTAATTACATTTCATTGTTGCTATTTTTTCAAAAAAATGTTTTTAAGTTAAATGAAATAACAGTGGCTTGTTTTTTGGAAGGTTTGGGATAAGCATTCCGTACAAAATCTGTGAAATAAAAAATAATAGTTTGATTGTAAAATATTGCAATATAAAATAAATATCCATTTCATATCCATGTTTGATTTGGAAAGTACTCGGAAAACAGAATTATAATAAATGCAGACTTTTGTTATTAGAAAGTCAAAAAGAGAGCACTCTGCTCAAAATCTTTGAAATAAATAATTTCTTGACACGCGCAATGAATAAGAATGGAAACATTGATCATAAAATTCCTAATAAATTTACGGCAGAAATTCGTAGTTTTTTCTTTTTTTTTCACATCATAATGTGCAAATATCAAATCAGTGTTTTATAAAAATTTGCTGCATAAGAACTTATCTATTAAGCACGATTTTTATTTGAGAAGAATACACAATAATTAAACTTCGATGTTAAATTCCTTTTGAATGAACGTTTTTCAGTTGGGAGCAATATCCAAGATTGTTATTGAAAAGTGTTGCAAAAACATTGAGCTTAATATCTTCGAAATAACTGTTTGATTGCATAACATACGCAAAGAATAAGAAAGGAAACATTGTTTATAAAATTCCCAATAAATTTACAACAGAAATTCGCTGTTTTGAATGTTACTATTTTTTCGAAACTTTTTTTATCATAATGTTCGAATATCAATATAATGCTCTATAAAGATTTATTACATAAAAAGCTATCTTTTACGCAGATGCTTTATTTGGATATTAATTATACATTTCAGTTTTGAATTTTTTGAATCAATGTTTTTTAATTAAAAAAAAATGTGACAAACTTGTTATTGGAAAATATTGCTGAAAAATTCCCCTCAAAATCTTTGAGATAATTTTTTGACTGTCGAGAAAAGTTTAAACAAAAATATAGCCTTTAAAGTTTCTAAAAAATTAATACCTGAAATTCATAATTTTGAATCCTGCTAAATTTTAAAACATTTTACATTATAAGGTGCCAATATCAATGCAGTTTTATAAAGATCTATTATTTAAAAATGTATCTTTTTTTAAGCATCTGTTTCATTTGCAAAGACATTCACCTCTCTAATTTTCTTTTTAAATAAATCATTATTTTTAGTTAAAAACAATATTACTTTCTTATTATTCTTTAAAATATTAGAAAGTGCTGCAAAATGATTCCGATGAAAAACTGAAAAAAACCGGAATAATTATTTAGTTGTACGATGTTCAATAATTCAAAAAAGGAGTATTGCTTTTAAAATTTCTATAAAATCAAATACGATTTTGAAATAAAATTTTTATAGTATAACACTTAAGTTTACTATTAATATATATGACGTACTTATTAGCAAAAGTTGAAATGAGTCAAGTATTTGCGTTATGAAAAAAAATTAAGGCTCATTTTGGGGTTGATATCACTATTCTGAGCATCATAAAATAATATTATACCCCAAATAAAAGAAAAATAAATCCATTTACTTATCTTTTTAAAATCCGGATGTGATAAGGTTTTCTGTTATTTGGTGTGATGTGGCCAACAGAAGTCATTATTCAAAAATAAAATCCTTTTATTTGTGCTCCTAAGAACAATAATTTTGAAGTCTACTAACTATTTTTTTATGAAACATATTTCTAAAGCTATGACGGAGAAAGAGGTTTTCTGGCGTGTTTTCTAAAATGTTGCTATCATTAGTAATACAAAATCATTTTTAAACAATCCCAAATTAAAAATGTATTGTAAATTAAAAACCTTGAAAAAAAGAAGGGAAATAACTTTAAAAATTTACAATTTAATTCTTTGTAGCAACCCAGAAATCCTTAAACATTCGACCACTTTCGTTAAATTTCTCATGCCATGTAAATAATTCGAAAAATGAAAGTGATCATTTGGAAACATTTTATATTTTTTAAATATCTCTATAAAAAAATTCCTCTTAAATATGGACCAATAATTGATCTCCTTAAAATATTTTTAAATTCTTATACATCTGAAAAAATTTATTTATAAAAATTCAGGATATTATTTAAATTTTTCTTATTTCACATTTAGCCAGAAAAACTTCGGGTAAAGCAAGAAATTTTTGTTTAGCTATTGCATGCTGATAATCGAATGGTGAGTTCTATTAGAAATGGTTTCCTCTCAGTCACAAAGATAAATATTAAGAATTTACGTTTATTAAGAGACATTCTTTCTTTTAAAAACTGCATTTTGATGGAAAAGAGTTAAATTTTACGTTCCATAATAATTGTTTTATATTAACAGGGTTTAAGAGATGATTTGTTTATATTAAGGTTAAGCTATAAAATTTAAAGTGACGTAATGGTGTGCTCTATATAGAGTGTGTAAAGCAAAACCAATAAATTTTACTTTATTATATCAGTTAAATGCCACAAAATATGACTTGTTGTTAAACATCAAATATTATGTATAGATTATAATGTAGTTCACACAGAAGTAAAATAAATGAATGTGCTTTCAAACTTTAAAGAAACATTGCATATACACTTAGTATAAGAACTTACACTTAGTATTACTTAGTATAAAAAAAAGTGGGCTATTTTTTTCTTGTTAACGTCATGGAAGTTTTTTATGCTGATGAAATATTTAATGTGTATTACACTGAATTCATTTGATATTATAAATAATGAACCTCTACATTAACGGTACATTTTATCATCTACATTTTATTCAATTATTTAACATCATCTACATTTTATTCAATTATATCTTATTTTCCATTTTATACTTTCATCCTATGTTTTTACATGCAAGTGTCGCATCCAAATTCTTAATCATTTGCCAATAAGGAAATAAATATATTGAAAACGTAAGCGAGCCTTCTAATTTATTATTATTAAACCGCCAAATCACCAAGTATTCACACGTAAATATGTATAGAATATTTAAGGAGAATCATTATCTGTGAATGTACATTCTTAAATTCAACGAGTGAATGCAGTTCAGTTGGAGTTGAACTCCAATCCTTTGATCTCTCAAAACCAATATTTTTGGCCGGAATTCACTCTTTGAAGGTGAAGAATGATGGATCTCTAAATAGCTTCGCTAAAATCTCGTGCTCAAAGATTTTGGTCACACAAGGAAGAAGGTATTCATTTCTTTTATACGAGGATGCAGCTTTAATTAGTGTTTTGAGAAGCAAGAACACTTGCTTTTTTTAATATTAAGATTTTATTATTTATTTGGGGGGGGACTTAAAAATAAAATAAAACGTTATAAATAAAATGCGTATTGAATATTTTATAAGTAGAATCCTATCAATTGATGTTGTTATGTGAGGCTAAAGTCTTACTGAGATAATTGATGGCTTTTGGCAATGGAATTTAATATTTTACTTGTAATGTTTTATAAATATATATGTATTTACTTCTCCCTCATTATATCAATTATCAAAATTTGTTCAATTCAAGGGGTAATAGTCTTAGTTGAATATAAAATGTATATTTCATTTCCCCTCAACTGGTAGATTGAAAAGATTTTAATGGAAGACATCATGTAATATATTGTTGCAAAATTTAAGAATAATTATAGCTGTGGCGTGGCAAAGCTGAATGATTAACGTTCTGTGGCGTTCGATTCAAAAGTTTGTTACTTAATACTCCCCTCGGACATGTATGTTTGTAATATTTCAGATTCAAATTTAAATTGTAGACCTTGTTGGCCTCAAGCACAAAAAATGGCATCGAATATCTAAATAGTAAATAGACAAACTTCAGTGGCAAAACATTAGAATTTAAATAATTTTTTTTAGTTATTGTAAAACTTTCAAGAAGTAACAGTTTTAATTCCTTACTTCTTATTTCCGTCATAATCACAAGATGAGCTTTAGCCCCATATTTCTCTTGCTCTTGGTATTTCGGGGCTAGAGTGTTCTAAAATAATTCACAAAAAAAAAGAACATTCCCTTTATTTTACCCGGATAAATATTTATTTTCTCCTTTTACACACCAGATGGCAGTACTACACTCTTTTTAAAGTAACTGAAGATAATTAGCTTGTTGAAAACTAAATGTCGACACTATTTAAATTTTCTTGAATAAAGAAAAACAGGCATTTTTATAACTGTTTTCTTGAAAATTATACGACCATTAAATAGATAAGTGCAATGAATCGGTAAAAATGTCTTGCTTTTCTCAGAGAAACCATGAATTGCTTCTCAGTTTTATAGGTAACTCTGATGTTCTCATTATTTAATTCATTTTATTCCTGTAGAATAAAAAAATAGGGAATAATCTAACTGAGGACTGAAATGTGATCATCAAATTGAAGCATCGGCATTTAAAGCTTGTGGCAAGTGTTGCTCACAACAGTGTGGAAAATCGAGTCTATATCAGAAATAATAGGAGTGTAGAATACATATAGTATGCATGGATTATAAGACATATTGGAAATACTGGTACAAGCGAATAATTTACATAACTTAAGAAGTATTAGGAATGAGCAATGTATGTTCAATAGATCAGAGATCCGAAAAGTAATCTAATAAAATTAAGAATATAGTTTCTTTAAAACTTACAAAATAGTTACACAAATCATAGCAATTATTAATATAAATGAAAATTTATAACCAACATTTTATAATAAAGAAAACACCACACTGATGAATAAATCCTTTAAAAGTAGCATTTTATCGTGGAGTAGAGAAAAATTCCTTGAATTTCATTAAACATCTAATGAACTCAGAGCTTAAAAACACTGATGCGAGCAATCATATATGCTAATGAATTTTTTTTCTGAATATTAAATTTTTAAAAATTAATGTCTCAACTAAAAAAAAGCAAAGTAAGCAGATGTTTTTCTGTAATTTAATTATTTATTTACTGTTTTTGATTTTTATTTATTCAGGAGTGTGTAAGTATTTGAAATGCTTAAAAATGTCGTCTTGACTTTGATAGGAATACTGGTATTCTATCTTCATAAAAATAAATATGAATGAAAGAATAAGCCTCAATACATTATGGCGTTATTGAATTTCACAGAACAAATGTTAAAGGTTTAATATTGGAAAGAGTTACTTGGAAAATTTATAAATGTGCCTATTATTAAGCTTTCAAAAATTCATGGATCTTATTATGATACTCAAAAACCCTATTAGATGGAATTGTCAAGAGACAAAATATATTATATTGATCCTATTAGTAAAAAGAAATATCTAATTTATTATATCACTTTCATTTGCATTATCTGAATGTTTTGTATCAAGATTATAACTTTACTAATTATTCTCTTAGAATTAATGCGAAACATTTCTAATTAAAATATTTTATGGTTTCTTGGATTAAGTTTTAAATTACGAGTATAAAACTATATGGAAATTTTTGAGATATATTAATAGAATGATATATATATATATATATATATATATATATATTCATATACATATATATTGAAAATATATATTAAGTAAATACACTTTAATTTTTATAATATTTTTTAATACACAGTTAGTTTATTACATCCTATCAGCATTTTTATGAATCAGCATCTTAGTAAAATTTAATTATAAATGAGTTTTTTCCTAAAAATGGATTCAAAATAAGCAATTAGTTAGGATTATAGCTTATGAGTTCCATTGAAAACGATATCCATTCTCAAGATAAGTGACATACCTGTAAATGCATTCCTTATCTTGAAGGATTTATAAATCTGGTCCTAGTATCACCTTTAATTAACCTTTATATGTATCATAAGGATATATCGATGATCGCAAACATGTTACAAAATAGAATAAAAAAACCATGAAGTACTTAAATTTACAATAAATGTGTTTACCTAATTGTATTTTTTTATTCACACAAGTTTATTATTGCCTTGCCAGAATGTTGTATTTTTTAACTGCTTTTCTGGTTAGGTATAACCTTCACCATTCATTTTGTATTATGAATGTTTTAATGAAAAACATCATACGACATATAGAATGTAAAAGGTAACAATCTTCCTATCAAAAATGAAGGGTTTTTAATGTTTAAAATGATCAATTACAAAATAAATACCATTCATAAGAGTGATAGAAAATTTGGAAACCCTTACGCGAATGTTTTTGAGTATGTTTGAAATCTTGTTAGAAGAAAAAATTGATCGGTTCATATCTCAAAATTTACTCATGATCCTGATTCTGGATATGGCGCATTACCAAAAAAGCATTCGCATTAGAGAGGTAAGTGTAGATTACTTACTCAAAAAACAATTTTTTCCCTTTCCTTCATTTCTGTTTGTTTTTCCAGTTAAATTGTAATATATAAATATATATGAAAATATATTGAACAGAATACTAAAATAAATTTAGATTCATAAACTACATGCGTAGCTTTTGCGTGTAGTAAATTTTATACAAACTTTAAATTTAAGGCATTCCAAAAATACCATCCGATTTTTTCCATTAATTTTATGAAAATGTTATGTTTCTCAATTTTCTACATTCATTGAATAAAAATTTTATTCTTAATTTAATTTTTTTTGTTCTTTTATTTAAGTAGGTATAGAATTTAAACAATACATTTTTATTTTCATTAAATAATAAGAAACTTCAATAAAAATTTTCAAAAGATGTAAAAATAATGGGCAATACGCACGCGCCTATTATACAATGAAATATTTGACAAATCAGTTTTTAATTTTTTTGCCGTACTTCTTGCGAATTTATTCAAGAAAAGAACTCATCCATTGAAAATATTTGTTTACTTATTAATATAAAAAATAATAATAACCTGTTTATTAAATATAAATTAAATTCATGAAAAAATAAAATTACATAAAAAGAGTAAAACTTAAAAATATTTAAGTTTATTGAAATTATTTTCATATTCTTAGCAATTAATAAAAAAGTAAATTAAGCCAATTTAAATTTCTCATCATTAAATAATCATGAAAACCTATAAAAATTTATGTTGAATGCAAAAAATTTTGGAAGACAATAAATTTTTCAAAAAAAATCCTGCTTATAATTTACATTTATATTCTTGGGATTTAATAAAGAAGTAATCTTATCCAAAGAAAATGTGTATATATTTTATAATTACAAAAACAACTTAAGAAATAAATTATTCATTACTATATTCAATTAAATCAATAAAAATGAAATGTAGTAAGATTTCATAAAATTAAAATTGCATTTTAATATGCGTTATGCTCAAAGGAATAGATTTATATTCAATAATTATTTATCAACATTATTACTATGCAATATTTATTTTAATATATATTTTGAGGAGTATTTTCTCATTTTCCAATTATAAAGATTTAATAAAAGAATCCAAGATGCATTCTTTTATCAAATCTGTATTTAATAACCTTATTTTTTATTTAGCAACATATAACAAAATTAAAATACTTGGCTGAAAGTTTTTATGTAATAAGGAGTGTCACTAGAATATCATTCCAAGTGCAATTAAAATAAATAAGAAAGGCTTATAATTCTGTTAAAGGGAAATTGCCTCAAAGGTAATTAAAAAGTTTTTGTGAGCTGGATGTTATCAAAATATCATATAATTGTTTTTGTATTTTGTAAATTGAGTTATTTTTGCTCTCAAAAATTATTTTAGTTTAAATTAAATGCTTCAGTTAATGTCACAAAAAATTATAAATTTCAGTTCTTATACAACCTACTGAATAGTATCAGTTTCTTAAAATAAATAATCGATATTGCTTAAAATAATCAATTATTCTAACAATATCATTTGTTCTAAGAGCATTAAAAATTATTAAAAATAATACTCAAAAATCTTTATAGAAAAATATACAGGATAAAAGATTATTAAAGTTATTAATATGATTAAAATTAATCTCATTTGTGTTACACAGGGTTACATGAATTTTTTCAGGCTGATTTTTAATACACTTCATAATAAAAATGTAATATTAAAGTATAATAACACTAAAACTTTTCCCACCATGATCGTAGACGCTGGAGATAGTTCCACTTTCTGCAGAAATTTTTCCCTCTGAAACAAAAGTGATCCGAAGTGACGAATTAAATCAAAAACATCTATATTTTACATTTTCCAAAATAGTTATAATGGAAAAAATGCTCAAAAAACTTTTTATTAAAAAAATTTTTTTTCCAAAAACAATACTAGTAATCGCGATTTTCAGTAAAAGCATCAAGAAATATAGCTAAAGGCATGCATAAATTCACCATTAATGTATTATCCCTAGTTAAGTTTATAATCTTTTGAGCTAGTAGCAAGCAGTTTTGTTTAGTTATTAATGAGAAAAAGTAAAATATTTGAAGTACAAAAATGATTTTTGGTGAAAATATGATTGTTTATTTTATAATTTTTTATGTTAGGTATTTTAATTTTTGAATGTTACAAGAAATACTTTATTCCCATTTTCAAAATTTCTGAAAGAAATATTTTTTATTATGTCTGGACACTTAATGAATTTAATTCTTGTGTACAGAAAGGGGTGGAGTTGATGCGAAGTTATATAGGGGGTTACTCGATGGGTGCTCCATCATCGCTCCGAAGAAAGTTGAATTTTTGTAATTTGGAAGCAGTGATCAAGCAAAAGACCCCCAAAAGAACCTATTTTACGTGGCCAGTTAGATAAATAATAGATCGCGTTACCATATGGTAATGAGCAAGACGCCTTACCCTAGCAGGACACTGCGATCACTTGAAAGAAATATGGAGTCGAATGTAAATCATAAATAATTCATTATCATTGTTAAATATTCAAAAGTCAGTAAAAATACAAACTGATGAAATAACAATGTTTTTGCAGTAGATGAAGTTTTTCCTGTCGTTCATTTGGAATGTGTGAATCGATCTATAAAGTTAATGCAGCTGGGAATAATAAGATACTACTTTTGAATTTAGAAGAAAATACGAAAAGTATTATTGATTAAAGAAATTCTAATGAAGTGACTAAACAATCGAATATAATATACTGAAGTACAGTTCAGAGTAATCAGGAGGCTCTAATGTCTGTAAAGTTTAAAATTTATTCAATTTTTTTATTAATCTTTAAATATCTCATTTTATCATAAATTAGAAATATTGCTAAATCTAAAAGTAATAAATTGGAAAATGATGATTATTTTCCCTGTAAAAAATAAATTACATCAATTACAAAAAGAAATACATTAATAATCTGTCGGATGTAAACTTAAAAGTAAATTTTGAAATTAAATTTTCAATAATTTAAGATATCAGTAGAAATATTTTCAATGTTATTGCTCATTTTTCTCTCAACTTTTTGTTTTATCTATGACAAATTTCCTTATAAAAAGATATAAAAAATTAGCAGATGTCATTTTGAAAAATATATTATTATAAATAAAGTCATTTACGAATCGATTCTCAGTATGTATATAAATAAATAACGATCTGTCAGACCTTATATTCATTTATTTCACGGTAATTGATTAGAAAATAGTGAACACAGTTTTCCCTTGCTTTTTAATACATTTCTTTCAAATTTATTTTTTAGGATCTAATTCAAATTGTTCAATGAGAATATTATTTTTACGTCCATAAAATTCATATGTAAATTTCTATACTATTAAGAAATTTGATGAACAAACAGATGCATAATCTTTTGAAAGTAAATAAATCTTGCATAATTATTGCGATACTCTAAAAATGCTTTTTTTTTTCTTTTGGTAATATTAGAAAATGGAATTTACTTTTGGATGTGCATTAAGATTTGAAATGTTCATGTTCTAAAACTATGCATCTTGAAATGTTCCCTCCACTATTATAGATGATTTTGGGCTCTCATTTATTATGCTGAAGCATGTTTACTTTTCTGGCAATGTGTATAAAATTTGCCTAATGTGCTTGTTGTTTGAAGTGGAATAATTTTTTTGAATACAAGTGGTGACACATTCAACAAAGTATTTGCATATCATTCGTTTTTGACATCAACCGAGACTCTTTTTATCGCGCAAAGTTAATTTTGCATTCGCATTAATTCTAGTTTTTGCTTTGTTTTTTCATTTTCCGTCGCCTTCTTCGAAAATTCACAACAAAACCAAGCCGAAAAAAGATTTCAAACATCTAATATAGACAAATGTTTGACTGAAGAATATTCGAAAAAATATTGTTCTCAATATATTTAATTAAAAAACTGGCATTTTTTGACTTCTGCCTAATGCTATTAAGGTATTATAAATCTGAAGAACTTTTAGTTGTGTAACTTCAAAAAAAATAGTGTTCAC
Organism: Latrodectus elegans; assembly: GCA_030067965.1. Classification (NCBI taxonomy): domain Eukaryota; kingdom Metazoa; phylum Arthropoda; class Arachnida; order Araneae; family Theridiidae; genus Latrodectus; species Latrodectus elegans. The sequence goes on along the minus strand of CM057817.1, from coordinate 64,183,271 downwards.
TCAAATATGGATTTATTTCCTTAGAAGTGTTTCGCCTTTTTAAATGAATTCATTTTTAAATAGATTTTTTGACTTTTGTGTAATTCTAAATTCAGTATTTGAAATAACTGTCAGATGCATGAATATTTTTTAAAAAATAAAATTTTGAATTTCAAAATTTAATTTTGAGAAATATTTATGCAACTAACAATTATTTAAAATACTGAATTTTGATATCCATATATATCAAGAAAAGTAAATGCAATAAGTTATCAAAATTAAGATATTGAGAAAATTAGAATATCTCATTTTAATACATTTAAAATACAGAAGAATTTTTTTTTAAAATTATTACTTAAATTTAATGACAGGTTTTTAATTAAGGTACATCATGACGTGGTTTGATGGAAAACATTTCCATTTGCAGAATGTGAAATTCATCAGCAAATTTTGATTATTCATTTCGCACAATGTACACAGCAGTAACGGATGGCAAAATCACAGAATCTTTATCCATTATGGTCCACCATTTCAGCAAAGGTCACAGCATACGCATAATTCCAATAATAATCAAAAATAAAATCGTAAGCATAAAAACTTTATTTAATAAAGCATTTAACCTTTAAATTTATGATAATAGATTGATTGTTATTTTTATTCCAAATGAATTTTTTTTTTATTTATTCTTATTTATCCGCCATTATTGAGATGATAATTGTAGCATTTATCTCACCAGTTTCAAACTCTCATAGCCATTTATTGTCAGAAAACAATATTCTCCATATAATGGTTGGTATACAAAGCAAGTAATTTACAATTTTTCTATTATTTGCAGGTTGCCTTTGCACATAAGCGCAGTTTATTGTAACAATAATAAATAATGAAATTGGATATTAAATCGTATATGTTCTGTTCATTAGTCCCATAATATTTAATATACATAGTTAAGTTCAAACTTTATTATTTTGTTACCTTTTCAAAAATTTTAAGCTTTCCAAGAGCGTCTCAAAGCAATATTTTTCATAAAAATATAGAAGAAAAATTTTATTAACTAATTAGAGATCAACGATATTACTAATATTATACATATATATATATAGTCAGATATACCTAACGTTTGTCAGATACCTAACTAATAATTATATACAGAGCGAGATAGGTAACCTTATCAAATAGGCAATGTATTTCCATCACAAAAAAAAAAAAAAAAAAAAACACTTCCTTGAAAATGATCAAACTATGCAAAAATTTAGATTCCCTATTTCTTTCTTTCTTTATTATTTTTTTTTTAATGTGTCGTTTTATAACTTAAGTAAATAACATAAAGTATTCTACCTCATACATTGCGTTAAAACTAACTTAGAGCAAAAAATGAGATTGTTGTTTATTATTAAATTTAAACAGAATGCGGTTGATTATTTAGAAGTACATCATACAGTTGCCGGATATTGTGTATTGAAGATTATCATCAATTCTAATTCTCCTATATTTACAAAACTTGTTCTTTTTGATCGATTAAGAGAAATATCCAATGGACTGTAGTTGGTGCTAAATAATTCAACTGTGTGGTCTCAAATTTACAAAAATGAATTAAGTGAATAAATAAAACTTTAATAAGAATTTCTAATAGTTTTGGTGATATCAGAAAAATTAAGTTCTGAAAGCTTTATTTGAAACAACTGTAATAAAAAATCTAAAATATTAGATTACTTGTCAACTATATTTATGTGAAATTAAATAAAATTAATAGAATCACCTGTGTTTTTGTGAATGAATCTTCAGTAATCACCGATTTCTAGAATTTTAATGTTGCCACAATTAAAAAATACAAATAATTAAATTTCGGTTATATTTTTTAGCTAATAATTGAACTTTCTCTTTTTTAAACATTCTAAATATTTATTAACTGTTATATACAAGACTGATTAAATAATTCTTCTATAATAAAGTTAAATACATACCTTCAATATACTCTTAATTTTTTCCTGATAATTTATTCGTCTCGTGTCACTACTGATACGTAATCATAGTCCTGTGTCCCAGTACTTGATGAAAGAAATCCATTTCTATCAGCTGCTGAAGTGCATCTGTCGTTTTCGCAACTATAACTGATCCAAATCATTACCTTGTATATTTGCGATCTTTTCCAGGAACACTGCACTTATTTATCTCTTCCTGAAAGTTAAGTTATGGGATAAAAGAATACGACTCGAAGCGGTTGACACAATGAGGATGAGATGAAAGAACTCACAGAATTGAATTTCAACAATTCTCTCTATCACCGAAACACAATTTCTGAAAATAAGTACTTTGAGAAATATTCATAAGTAATATATGTATAAATAAAGATGAATTGCTTAAAAAGTATTCCTATTTAACAGTTTCTAACAACACAAGCATGATATCTAGTTTAATACTCTCTATTTTTTAATGATTTTTTTTCACATTTGTTTTGTTTGCAATGTAGTTTATCACATACGTATCTAAACTTCTTTTCATTTCTTTGAATAAGGAATAAAAGGGAACAAGTGTTTTCTAGCAATCTCATAATTTTATTTCCTTTGTTAAGAAAAACTATAAAATAATTTATAAATGTGTGTTATTTAACTTAGAAATTGTTTAATTTTTCCTTTAGAACTAAGTATTATAATTTTTTAGTTAACCAATTAGAAATACCAAAAATTAAAAGTTTTTTTTATAACAAATTATGATACTACTTTAGCAGTTCAACTGATTTTCTTTAAATTTTTTATAAAAATAAAATAAGCATCTTTTGTTTACACTTAAATATTTTTATTGATTTATTGCCATCATTAATAAATCACAATATTTTGTTATTAACCGGTTTTGCCCACTTTAAAAATAAATTTAAACGTAATAAAATTAGTTTTAATATATATGATAAAACTATCTAATAAAAAAGCCTTTAAAAGTTATGACCAACTTATAAATCAATTCCGTTGTTTAATTCATACTGTTTCTTGCATAAAACAATCAAACTTTATTGATATGAAATATAATTTTTTTTCCTTTTATTTTAAAATATGAATATATTTTTTATTCAGTTTGAGAAAAATAACTTAATTAAAGATTTAGTTAATGGTATTCAGTGTCTTTAATCTTCCGCTGTGTATTTATAAATACTTTTATATATCGTACTGAACTAATAGTAACATATGGTTTCAGATCTTTTCGACACATATTGATGACACTTTATGAATATTTGTTCAGTTGTTTAAAGTAAGATAATTTTTTGCTTCAACACACATCTCTTATTCGCAGTCGTATATATTTCATTTCTACTGTGAAAAGAAAAATACGTTAACGTCTTTCGAAAGAAATTCCTTTTAATTTTTTTAAAAAAAAATCTTCAAAAATAATTGCTGACATCGTTGCAAGTGTTTAGCAAAATTTAATATATTTCCTAGATATAATTGACGTTAATAATCATAGATCTTCAGCCTAGACAATCTAAAGATCTATATCTTTATACTAGTTATCAGAAAGAAAAAAGAAAATTATATGATTAAGATGCCATTTTTATGGACGAAGATATGAGTAGATTAATTTTACACCCGACAGTCATTTTTGCTCATAAAGGTATAGAACTCATAGTTTAAATTGTATTTCGAGCCACTACAGTCAGCTAAACGAGTGGTGAGAGTCGAACACATAACCACTTGAATCGAAGAACAGAGCCCTAACCATTTGGCTGCCAGTTCGATAATGAAGCTTTGAGAATTATACATTCCAAAAAATTAGTTTCTCATTCATACAATTCAGGCACATTTTATTATTTTCAACTATCAATAACCTTTAAAAGAAAGATTTTGTCTTTGTGATATAAAATATAAGAAAAAATAAAATAAAGTTTATTCGTATTTCTTTACTGAAAGATTTATTTCAGCTAACTTAATAATAATTGTAACATTTTTATTCTAATTGATGCTGTAATGTTCATTTATGTCCCTTCTAATTGATACTATAATGTCATTCTAGTATCAATTAGAATTGATTATTTCTGTACATTCATAACCTTAATAATTTTCCAGCATTGGAGACCTCACCTTGTCTCTCCTTATGAGTCCACAACGAATGACATCCCCCTCAACCTCAGCAAACCTAAGAACTCCAGTAACGGGTGAGTACTTGTGATTTCTTCCGCAGAAATGGTCATCGAGTTTTTCTCTTTTATGAATGTGTTACAAACCATTGCGAAATGTGACTCTAAGAAGTAGAAATCCAGACTATCAAAATTAAACCTTTGCATTAAAAACATCACAAAAAATTATAAAAAAAAAAATGAGTGACTTGTATGTTTTTTGATGTTTACTTTCTCAATAAAATATGAAATTCTTTGTTAATAAATGAACTATACAAAGGTAATTCAATTTAATTCTGAGTTTGACTACGTCTTCAAGAATTCGTTATTTTACTTCATAAAAAATATTTTTGAAAAGATCAAATTTTAAGGATACGAATAATGCATCTGTTGCTACAGGATAAAAGGGCTGAACGACTGAATTGAATTGTTTAACTAAGTAATTGCGTTTTCACATCACTGAAGAACAGGAGAATCATATTTTGTGCATAAATATGAGATAGTTCACTAGCATAAATAATCCAGATTCATGAATCATGATTTCTTACATAACTTGTGTCAGAGTCGACAGATATTCACAATTAATAGTAGATTTAATATCACAAATGTCTGAAACTCTAACAGTGCATTGAATCTTAGGCGAAGAAGATCTCGGGTGTGATCTTAATTACTGTTGTTTCATCCATTCATACTTTCTGTTGAGTGATGCTTGGGACATTTTCAAATTGAGAAACTTAAGAATATCCCAAACATCACAACAATTGTACTTAAGGCACATAATACTGTAAAACCTACTAACTATACAAAAACCTCCTATGAATACATGATGGATTTCAGATGCTCTACAATGTCCTTTAGCTGTTGGACTTATCCAAAGCATTATATCTTCTTTAGATACTCTGACTCGTATAGATATGCTGACGACGTTTTGCAACCGGTTTATCTACCTAAGTTACCAAATCATCTGTGTGCTATAGATCAGTAAGCCTTTCTCTGTTGAGCTAGGGCTTCTAGCTGGTTTATGTACTGCATGACTCTTGCAATAATGTTAATGAAGATATCATGTTCTTCGAGTTCCCTTCAAGTGACCAGATCTCGCTCTAACAGCCCATGTTGGGAAGACAACTTCAACCGACTGCGAATGTCTCCTAACTAGAAGGTTAATTGCTATATTCTGGACTGAATCTATCACAAAAGTACATCTGCAAAAGAACATCAACAAGATCTAAAGGACAAAATAGTATTTTCATTTAAATATTTCTATGTATAGTTGCAAAGAGTGGCTTCACAACCAACCAAAATGGAGATTATTTTCGCTGAAATTAGTCAATAAAATGATTTTAGTTTTGAAATTGTAATTATTTATTTAATTATTCAAATTTCTATCATATGCCGAGCTTCATTAACATTGTTTAATTTTTTCTTAGTGCATACTTTTAAAAGTTGATATACAATTTTGCTTTATGTGTTCTGTGTAATATTTTAATTTCATCGTAATTTTAGAATTTTTAAAAACTAAATATTAATGTTTAGTCTGAGTTTTTATTCAAAATTGAATTGAATTAAAGTAATCCTTACCTAAAGTAAATTTTTTTGTTGGAAAAGCAAAGTGAATTTTTTGTCCTTAAATAAAAGTAAGATCTCATCTTAACAGAGTTTACTGTGTAAACTTTGAAGCTTCGCAGTTTAAATGTGCATTTTACTAGTCCCTATTGGTCATTGGTGTTGAAAAGCATACTAAAGCACGTGACTCGTAAAACTTCCCCAGCAGGCCAAGTTACATAGCTCTAGCTCAATTCCATAGTTATAATAAATATTCAATGCTTATATAAGTAATAACTTTTTAATATTTGGAACACAATAAATTATATATATTATATAATATGTATGTGTATGTGTGAATTTTATTTGTTTATTTATAATTGGTTTATATTTAACATTAATAGAATTTTACCATTACATACATTTTGCTTTTAGTTTTAATAATAAACTTTTAAAAATCAGATAAAAAAAATTTTGACTTTGAATATTTTTGATGATTATAATAAAAACTCATTGACTAACATTGAATTACTTCAAGATGCATTCTTATTTAGGTTAAGTAATAAAATATTGCTCAACACACGAGGAAATTTTATAACATATAAAAATTTACACCATATATCTTTAATCAGAATACACAAGAAAAAATGCACTATAGAAAAAATAAATGAATGTTAAAAATCTAAATCGTGATTCAGTGTCCTTAAGAAAAATTTAATTAGAATTTTTTTCCTATTCTTTACATAAGGTGATATTGATTTAAATTTTATGCAAGATCATTTTATTATAGGGAAAATCCTCCAATCATAGACGATGGACTTCCAGTTTTTAGCCCTGTACATAATCCTGCTTCATTTGCTTCAACGGTGAGTGGATCTGGGCTTCTTACAGCGTCTTATCCAGTAAGACTTCAATTTTAATTAGTGTTGTATTCTTACCTTTCTTAACAAAACTTCACAATATCTTTTTTTCCCAAAACGCTTCACAGTTAGTTACAACGTACAATTCAGGTATCAAATGAACTTATGTTTCCATTCATGAATAACAAATATAAGCATTTTTTTGAAAATAAAAAGTGGCCCCATTTTCTTAATACTTATTAGCATTTCTTCGAGTTTAATTCGATACAAATTCCTTCATTTCAGTTTTGAATATCATCTCTTCTGTATGTTCATTGGAATATAAGAAATTAAAATTCTTTCCGTATTACTCAAATTAATTGCTATACTTCAATACAGATAGTACAGGGTATTTTAATGTCAAGATTTGTTAGACAGTTTCAAAACTGCTTAAAATTACTCAAAAATATAGGATTTATAAAAAAAAGAATGCTAATTTGATACATCAAATACCATTGACAAACGCTTACTTACATGTTTTATGATGGATAAGCAAAAAGTCACCATACGCCGGGTGCCTTAAATTGTTTCAAAGGACTATCCCTGAAACCGTGGACCATACATCAGTGACCCCCAACGGGAGCAATATCACCCCCCAAATGGGAGAATGAAGTTACTTAGTGGGCGATCAAGAGCTAAAAGTGCTTAGGAAGGGAGATTTTTATGGATAACAAGCGCACTTTTATATATATATATACTGCTCGAAACGTAAAAAAAAAAATTATTAGAGATTCTTAGGGATGAAAATCAAAGCACTAAGCTTGGTTTTAGTGAATTTTAACAAAGAGTGAGTTCAAATCTAATCATTTCCCAGTTTCTTTCATTTGTAGCATTTTTCTTGTATTTTCAAGTTTCATTAATTGATTATATTCAATCCCATTTTACTGTTAAAATAAAAGTTTTATGATAAATTATTTAATAAGTTTTTAAAATTTATTTCTTATTTAAACATATTAAATCAATTCATTATTTTTTTACATTAAGATGACCGATTGAATTATATGTTTTATACAGCGTTCTTTAAAAAAATCTTTAAATAAATATGAAATCTTAGTAATCAAAATAGAATTAACAAATTTTCTTTCCAAAAATAATTGACTGTATCAAAAATACCAAAAACATTTTCCTTGATGAAATAAATTAACAATGAAATTCATTTTTATGAGTTTCATTGATTGATATAAGAGAGATATATATACGATTATTATTATCATTATTCATGAAGCTTCATATGATTACGATTTAATGTCAACATATTCATTAAATATATTTTAAGGGGCAATAGGATAGATAAGTAAGCTATATTTTCCCTTTGAGTCTTTTATTTATAATAAAATATAAGCCGGAAATATAGGTTTTATTTATTTTTTATTTATTTATATTTTTAACAAATATGTATATATAGTTACGCGCGCGCGAAAATACAAAACTCAACTGAAAAGTTATTTTATCTACCTGCACTTGTATTTTAAAATTAATTTACTTAAGTATCCGTATGGCGATATATATACTTAGACAAATCACCATAAAAATTGACTGGGTGCTACTTCTTTTGAAAAATATTTAATCTTTTTTGTTCAGTAATATATAAGACAATTAACGGGTAAAATAAAGAATTTGGAAAATTAGTATAACTTCCTTAAAATTATAATGTCTCTTCTTTTAGTAAATAAATTACGTCTGTAGTCCAAATACTTTCCAAATAGTAGCCAAGACTCTTTTTATGGTCTTTTGAATACATTAATATGTAAAATATATATAAACAGAAACATTTTCTTACCAATGTGTATCGATTTTGAATTTCTTAATATTTACTCTACTTTTATTTATTTAAACATCCTTTTTTACAATTGTTTTCTGAAAAATTTTTTTAAAAAAATTTCCAAATTTTCAATTATATACACTATTCCTTTCTGATCCAAAGATATTTTGATCTTTTATATTTACTTTAGGAGCTTATTATTGAATTGTGCATAGCGAAGAGAGAATTCTTTATTTTGGCCGATATTTTTAAATTATTAATAATCTTATTACTGGAACTGATGGTACTATAAGTAAAATGTTATAAAAATAATAATTGTTTGTTTGTTTGTTGCTCAACGGTCATTTTTTACACACGAGGGCTAATTAGACTGGGACCTATGGTTTAAAGTAGATTTCGAACCACTACAAACATCCATACCCAAGGTGGGATTCGAACCCACGAACTGTTGAATTTGTGGGTTCGAATCCCACCTTGGGTATGGATGTTTATAAAAATACTCATGAAAGTTGATAATGATATGTTGATAAAAATACCCATGAAAGAAAAATTAGAGATAGCTTTAGATGTTATTAAATTGAAAGTGAAATCCTACCACAAAAATAAAGTGGACTCACATTGGTATTCGGTGATATACAGAATTCAAATGCTAAGGTGTCTACTATGCAGTGTTAAAATGAAAATAAGGGTTATGAGTAATTTCTTTCTCATATCATGAAGACTGAAAAAGGGAGAGAAAAATGCATCAAATTAATTATTTTGTGGATAATGAAACATAATATACAAGGGAAATTGTTTTCTCCTGAATCTCAGGATTATACAGAAGCATACTCAAACAAATTCAACCATAATAATAAATCACCGCAGTCTGAAAATTTGATTAAAAAATATTTTATATAGCAAGTATTGCGAGTACTGATTGACGTCATTCCCTTTTTGACTCAAAGATCAAGTTCACAAAAGTAAATATTTCAAGTATAAATTCAAAGGTAATAAAGTTAAATTTTTAATTTTGTCCGCGAATAAGTTATTATTAATCAAGTATATAATTTAGATTTAATATCTTAACTGAAGTTTCATTTACATAGCGCAAATTTTAAATGAAAAAGAGTTAACTTTCTCTAAGACAATGCTTCTCAGTAATTTTATAAATATAGTTTAATTATTTTTATATTAAATAGGAAAATTTTCTTGGTCATTTTCTTACTTATTATCATCATAAGCTAAAATTTCAGTACAATTTTCTTTAAAACGATATTCATTTGTTATGCTGTTTTTAACTTTCAAAATCTTGCCGTCCAAATTTTTACACATTTTCTCACACTTTAATGAAAAGATCAAATTTAAATAATATTGTGTATTAATGGAACAAATACATTTTATTTAATACAATAAAAACAAAATTTTATAAAATATCACTATTATCCCCTTTGGATCCTATAAATACTTATATTTCATATTTTTGACAAAAAAATTTTTTCGGGTTAAATACGAATTCCATAAAAAATTAATTAACGTCATTACTGTTCAAAATTGTTAACATATGTTAATGAATAGCAATTAAAAACACAAATAATTCCCGATTTCCGGACAACCAATTTATAATGTAAATTTCTTTTTTCTCTAAATAAAGTGATAAATAGACTGTAGATCTATAAATAAAAAAAAATCTGTAGATATTTTAACGTAATGGCATTTCCAAGGAAGAAAATTTTATTCACACATATTGGTACAAATAGAGTAAAATGAGCACACCACGTAATATTTTCAATGTATCTGGATTTTGAGTTCAGCGATTGTGGCGCCATCTCTTGTACGTATAAATACTCGAAAATAGAGCAAGAATCATCTGCTGTTTGTATGAAAATATTTAAAATCAACCATCAAGGGGTCAATGTGAGTAGTATGCTGGTATCTCAAATATTATGAAGAACTAAATTCTGGTACCCGCATTCTACAAGTAAAAAATTTTAATTTTATTTAATTTATGTGCAGCTTATAAAATTTTCAATCTGTTAAAGTTTGTGAAAAAGTTTAAGCTCAAAATAATAAAATATAATTCCGAGAAATAAATAAATATTATCATAATATTTCCTCAATACAAATACGTCATTTTAGACCATTTTTCTTAGTTATAGTTATTTTAAATTTTAGACCAAGAATTTTGATCTCGTTTTCTTGTTTAAATACTGAGGTGAGAATTTGTTAAATGTCTGCAGCAATCCAAGTGATTGCTAAACTGAAAAAAGATATCTAGTCATCATAGAGTCTTTTAAACAACACAAATCAAATATTTAAAAAAAGAAGTAGTATATATATATATATATATATATATATATATATATATATATATATATATATATATATATATATATATATATATATATATATATATATATGTATAGCATATTTCATAAACTTTAAACTAGAGCTCTAAAAGTTTATTTTTTGCAAAAAGAAATTATGACGGTTTTAAAGATGAATGGGAAAATAATACTTCAACAGTATTTCTCACCTTTAAGTGATGTCTTCAAACAACATAAATGAAATAAATAAATTAGAATTTATAAGAATACGTGTAATATTTTTTAATCAGTATAAATAATTCTGTATTTTTAATTGTGTGATGAATATTTATTTACGCATAGACAATTTAATTTTAACCAATAATACAATAAATTTGATTTTTTTTTTTTTTTTTTTTTGAACAACATTTTAAATTTCTAAAATTACTGCCAAAACATTTTTCTTATATAAGAACCTAAGAACAGGAGGCAATTTTTTTTTCTTTAGAAGTACTTAGCATTAGCTATGCATTGAAATTAATTTAACTCTTTAGATAAGCAAGTAAATATATTTTCTTTTATTTGTATGTACGCCATAATTTTGAACTCATTAAATAACATCGATGTGCCAAATTACAGTATGTTTAATTATTATAATACTTCTAAAAGCTAAAAACGCAGACAAGCGGTTTGCAAATGAATTTTGGTTCAACAGTTGACATGTTAAAATATTTATGGTTGTTGGGAGTCCTACCAACTATAGGAGCAGGTTTAATCAGCCTTCACGTGCCAAGAAATTTCAATTGAGCAATAATTAAACCAACCCGGACTGATAAAAAAAAACTTAATTAAAATTTATAAAAATGTGAATATTTAAGTAAATTCATGTTAAACACTAATTTCATCAAATTTTACTTATTTTTATAACAAATGGAAAAATTATAATTTGGTGAAAGGAATTCAAGTTCCAAATTTTTTTCTTCATGGTTACATTAATACATTAATATAAAACAAACTATAATAAAAAAAATTCAAATAATTTATTCCGTAATCATGAATTCACAACTTCGTAAGTTAATCAGTTTTTAGATTCGAAACAGTCACTCAGATGACAATTTTATTATGAGTATTTTATTTATGTTAACATAATTTGGCTAAAATAATACATTTTAATTCAGTTTATTTTTTTCCAAGACACATTTTTTCCTATCCAGCCAGTGATAAATTATTAGTAAAGATATATTTCCTTAACTTATTATTTTCTCTCCGAAATTGTTGACATAGTATAAAAACATTTTGAAGGTTCTATTTAATAAAGTCAGTAAAAAATTGAAAAAGCTATATAATATATCTATATTAATTTCCTTCTATATAATTTCATTATTCTAAGGAAAATATGCAAAAACTAAAAGTTCAGTTCGAATATCCACGCATGAAAAAGCCAACGTTTCGTACTATGTATAAAAAAAAGTGATACATTTCCTTTATCCATTATTTTTTTTATCCACCTATTTGATTTGAAGAACTATACCCACGAAAACTTAATTTAATATAAATTCAGTTCAATTTTGATTATTTTGTAATACAAGACAATATATTTTAAAAATATTTTTTTTAGAAAAAAATTATTCGCATCAAATTTATTTTAATTTTATCATTTAACTTTTATGTAAAAGATATTCAATTTGTTTCCCTTCAAAGAATCCTTTTTGTCATAAAATTTCTTTGTGTAAGTTTCCATTTTTTTAATAATTCATGAGAAGTGCCGTTTTAGATTTGTTCAATATTATTCAACAAGCGAAATTTTATGATCGTGCTGCCATCTGTTGCTCATCATGAAACTTTAAAATAAATATGTTATTTTTGTCAGTTAAATAAGTTCTGAATAAAATACACTACATTTTTCTTGCTTATTTTATTTATATAAATATCAATTTTATGTTTCTTGTTTATCTATCGTATTTTAGGAAAAAATTAGTTATAAAAATGCTTGTCTAAAATTTAAAATTCACTCAAACATATTTCCTGAAATTATTTAGCGATTTCCAGAATCAACTTTCAACATTAATTATACTTACAATTCAAGATATGTATTTATTATTAAAGTAGAAAATTAAATATAATAATCTAATTAAAATTAATAAGAAGATTCTTTCATTTTAATTTATTTCATCAAATTTTGTATTTTTTAAAAAATTATTAAAGAAAATTACATTAAATGAATGATTTTAATTTCTTCCTTGAATCAAACGCAGTAGTTTCTAACATAAATCTTTAATTCCTGAAAAAATTATAGTTATACTCCCTTAAATAAATAATTTATTTTAATAAAAGTGTCTTGTCAAACTTCTTTCTTTACTTTTTTTTTTTTTTTTTTTTTTTTTTTTGAGAAGTTTACATGCATTTTAAATTGAAAAGTCAAAAACAAATTATGGATTACAATTGCATAAAATATGTAAATTGAGCAAACAATGAAATGCTTAAATTGTTTTATATAACAGTAAAATTTAAAATCTTTAAATATTATAGTAATATAAGTCCAGAAATTTTTCCGAAAAATCGATGATACTATTTTTAAATATATTTCAGACGAATTTATTAACATCTTTGGTCCAACGTATATCGGATAATTTAAAAAAGCAGTGTGTAAAAAAATGTGTAGTATTTTCTTATCATTTCAAGTTATTGTATTTTACTTTTTTAAATAAAAAATTCTTCTCTAATATTACTAATTAACAATTTTCTTCACACTTAATCATTAATTTCTTATTTTTGGTCGAAGGTGTTTCGTCCCGAAATTCTCTGTAAATTCCTTTTATACTTACACATTTTAGCTAAGCAAACGAAAAATTTCAAATGATGAAATGAGCAAATGATTTAATTTTACGATTTTATTTCAGGGCTCTTGTGTGTGTGTGTGTGTGTGTGTGTGTACACTTCCATGAAATTTATATATTTCTCACAATTTTAAAAATTTTGGTATACTTAAAATTTATTTTGTTTTATTCTAGTATTTTAAGTTTAAATAAAATGTACGAAATGACCACATTTATTTAAAATATATGTAAAACGCTCTTTCCTTCTTCCTTATCCCCTGATCTGAACCAGACCAGGTCCATCACATCCTTTGCCTTCAAAGAATCGAGGACAATTCCAGAGCTGTATAAAAATTCACGCTTTGTAAGCCAATGCAGTTCAGAAATATTATCTTCTACACTCTTTTTTTATTCAAATGTGAAATTTCCGGTTTAAAAATGAAATTTTAAAAATAACTTAAATGTAAAACTGGTCCAATAAAAGTTTTCTTTATTTTTACTATCAGAAAATTTTATAACTTATATTCCCATTATTTTCCAAATTTATTATGAATTTCAGATGTGTAAAAGGCCGAAGGCAAACTTTTTCAGCTGATGTTACAGCGTGAATTTTCGCAATTAAGTAAGCATTTCTGAAGTGAGAATTATATTTCCTACTTCTACCGATAGGGGAGAGAATAGCGCTGGAGTACAGCATACCTATTGAGAAAAGTTATTATCAATTATAAAAAGGTTATGTGTGTGTGTGTATTTAAATGCTTAATAACTTTTTAAGTGATGTTTTAAAAATTATAATTAATTAAATTAACGATAGTTTGCAAAAGGTTAAGTGTATCAACATGTGAGGAAATTTTTAGAAATTTAAAATTTAAAAAAATATAATTTAATTGCAGACTTTTGAAACCATATCATATGTAGGTGCTAATTAATCAACAAATTTCCCCAAAAATAGCATTCGATTCTTTAGTTTCGTTAGCACAACGCAAATCAATTTTGTAAAAAACTCGTGAAATTCCATCTTTTAACATTTTTAAGAACATTTGTATTTGTTTCAAATTACTTCTGCCTTTTTTTTAAGGTTCCTGAAAATATCTACTAGTTTATAAATTATTAAAAAGCAGACAATAAATTATAAATGTAAGATATGTCTTTCTAATATTTATAATTTATTTATTTTAAATGTCGAAAATAAAAACGCAATTATTAGGAAAATAAATCTGAGACAGATTTGACACACAGAATAAGTTCCATAATTGTTAAAAGGATGAACATTGATAAAAAAATTACTTCTTTATTTCTCCTTGTAAAAAAGAACTCTATTTAAAATACCAATTTTAAACAAACTGTGTTTGATCAGTTGTTTTAGTTATATGAATAAATATAAATTTCCACTGTTTTCTTCTATTTTTAGTGAACCATGTGCCTCATTTATGATTGAATATTTTTTTTAATTCAGAACTACGTGATTATAAGATCAAATATGCAAAAATTGATTTATATTTGCCATGTAGTTTATGTGCTAAAATAATTTCATCACATTCCATTTTACTTTGATTATTCGTGTTTTGTTTTTATTTCGTGTTTTGTTTTTATAAAATTAACTGAATAAACAAAAATTAAATGAAGCTTTATACGAATAATTGAAATTTCCTTTATTATAATACATAGAGTTTAAAAGTATAAAAACTTGTTAATAAGTACAAATATAACGAATTTTTTGCAGTTTGCATATAAGTTTAGAATCGAATTATTGTATTTAAATATATCATAATGCAAGTCTTCTAAAAATAGAACTTACATTTTAGGTCTTTAGAATTATAATGGTATGAAAAACATACCAGAAAATGCTGCATATAATTTTTGAATTCATGGGATGTAATGAGTACCACTATGAGTTAAGGACCTAAAATATAAGTTTTACTTTATTATACGTTTCACTCAATTTTTCATAGAAATACTATAGAAAAAATGTCTGTGATTTTCTGTAGTATTTCCATAAAAATACAGTTAAATTTGGCTAAAAATTCAGTGCTGTTCAAAAACACATTTTTAATCAAAAATTTGAGTACTATAATTTCTTAATTTTTATCACTTAATCACTTAAAAACATATGTTTATTAAAATACTAGATTCTGCAAAATGTTTTTCTGAACCTAGTTAAAACTTTAAGCTGATCATTCTTTAACATGTGTATTGAAAAGTAAACAATATTTTACCAGTTTTATAAAATGTTCCTTTGTGATTCATACTTATTTGAAAAATTATTAAAATTTCATTTGGGTAAAATTGAAAGTTTTTCTTATTATAAATGTTGCTCATATAATTTATATATTTGATTAATTTATTTGTTTTCTAATCTCTGATTTTTCAGTTAATTTTTAATATTGTAAATAAGTAAGATGATATTTATATATGCAACATTTTGTGTTAATCATTAATGTTAGTCGAATATCAAATTTGCAAATGAACTTTTTATGCCTTAAAATGAGTGCTGGTTTCCGTCGCAATAAGGAATAGATTATTAATAAATTTAATTGCTTACCCTAAATTAAATGTCCAGCACCTATCTCTATATAATTTCATAACAAAACTGAATAAGAAATGTTGAATTTTGGGTAAACAATAAACAGGTCAGCTGAAAGCTTACAAAGACGAACAAAAGCTATTAGCAAATTAGAATAAAATCAATCTTTTACAAATTTGAGAATTCCCAATTTGAGACTTTTTATTTCTTTTCTCTTCATTCTGCAATCATTAGACTCAATTTATGTGTAAAACTGTTGGCATTTCATAATACAACAGACAAAATATTCATGGAAATGCATCAAAAACATTTTATTAAAGTAATTTGTAACCGATTATAATTAACGAATTTTTTGGAATAATAAACAAATTAATCCAAACAAAAAAATCTTTTTCTACATTATTAGAGAAACTTATTTTACATTAGGGAATGATATTACGGTCCAGTCATTTTACTGAAAAAACAAGCATTTTTTTCTTTTGAAACTTAGAGCAGAAATTAATTTGGTACTATTAAATGTAATACTATCTTGCAAAGAAATGATGAATGTATGACAAATTTTCTCTTATTTATTGATAAAAATATTTTAACAGTATGTAAAAATATTAAAAAAATAATTAGTACATAAACTCTCTTATTTTACTATATTAATATTATTATTTTCCTTTTTATATTCACAGAGAAACAATTTGACGCAAAAAAAGTTTTTTTTGTAGAAACTTATAATAACTATATTCATAAATTTTTAACTGATGATAAAACGAATTTGAAAATAAAGATTCTCCACTTTTTTATTTAAGAATGTTAATCAAATAAAAATGAACATAAAACCAGAAATATATAAGGTATCAAATATGAATCGAAGCATGGAACTGTTCTAGTACTGTAATACACATCAAAACATAAAACTGTTATTACTATTCTTTTATAACTTAGTTATTTTTATTATTACTATTTCTTGTATAACTTAGTTATTTTAATTTTTCCTGCTAGAAAAGTTTCTGAAAGTAACAACATTAATAGCGATGAAATCGATTATTTGCTTATATTAGTATTAAAAATTCACGACTAAAGGAGTATTTTCCTTAATCAGCAGCTCATATTTTCAGCAAAGATAATTATTTGAATTCTTATGTTATGTAAATTCCAAATTCAGTTTGATTTAATTTTGTTTTAATTCTTCTTAAAAGCACATTTTATTCGAATTTAATTTTTCTTTAAATCTTCTTAAGAACACAAATATTCGATTCTATTAAAATTTAATTTTTCTTTAACTCTTGTTAAATAAAGGGATAGCTGCTAATAATGACTTACAATGCGAGTTGAATTAAACTGTATCAGAATTGTGATTCGTGAAATTTCTTTTATAACTTAGTGTAGTTATTTCCTTTAAAGATCCAGCATCCTTATCCAGCACGTATTTCAAAATCAGTTAAAAGGTACGATCAATTCGTTTGCATGAGAGATTTTGATAAAATTAATAGTTTGAAAAAAGTTACTGTAATAAATATATTTAACATTATTAAAAGTTGAGCCATCATCATTAATAATTGATTAATTAATTTTCAGTTTAATGAATAATTATTATGGAAGGCTAAATATTTTTATGAAATCTTTTGATCATAAATAAGCATCTCTTTTCTTTATCCATTAACATAAATTCTTTAAACAAAACATCATACAATTTTTAAAATATTTCCATTTGAATTTTATGTTTTATAAACATACAGATGGAAGTATTATATTTTCATACGCCTAGATTCAATGTTGATCAACTGTAACCACGAATCCTTTCTTCGCAATATTAGCCTTCAATCTTTAAAGGGAAAAGGGCATCATGTTTTTCTGGCTTTCTGAAACTTATTAGCAATTTTACTTTATGCAAATTTTATTTTCGCATTAAAATGTAAATTTAGAGAAGTATTTGAAATTATATAAAATTTTCAAAGTATTTTCTTCTAGCTCTGGGAATTGTAATTGACTATTACAAGCATTAGATGATGTTTAGCAGTAGTTCGAAATATAGTGCAAGATTTCAAGAGTGACATTTATTCAATGTAACCCCAGTATTCTTAAAAGTATACTTTTCAGGAAGCTTTGACCAAATCTTCTTAGTGGTAGTATCCAGCAAAAAAGTGTGCCAAAAAATTAATTGCTACACAGCTTATGAAATTCAATAATTACTGTTGAATTTCTTAGTTGTTGTTGTTTTGTGCCAGCTAGGCTAGCAATATGGGTTAAGCTGCTCTACTATTCCAAATGAACAGTAATTTGGTCAGGAGTCTGACTTCCTCAATAAACACATGCCATAGGTAACCGTTCAAAGGGTAGGCAACCATTCACAACCCATTCATACAAGGAAAGGACAAAGATAAGAGAAAGTATTTCCATCTCTGAACCGAGATTCGAACCCAGGACATTGCTATCTGTAGTCAGGCACGCTGACCACTAGAGAGGGTGGGCGGCTAGATGTCTTAGCAATCTTATTAGAAACTGGTGAAACATTCTTATTAATATTATACCTGTTAATGTACATTATAACTATTGTACTATTAATAAGAAAAATATAAAAAAAATACATGAGAAATAGTGTCCAATAAATCCACTACAAAATGGTTCAACTGCAAAATATTAGTAGAATTCTCAATATTTATCAATATAATTCTAACACTATTATGCGATTGAACTCCCTGATTTATATTTCAATATTTTTCATGCATTTTTAGAATTTTATTAGTGCATTATAAATAAAATGACGATTTTTTTTTCCAAATAAATGTTTGCTTATAATTTTCACATTATTTAAGCAAAATAATTCATGAATTTCCTTATAATTGTTCTATAAAATGAAATGTTTTTTAGATGTCCTTCCCTTACGGAGTTTTCCCGTCTCGACTGCGAAACCATCTTCCAACGGCGTTGTCAGTAGGTAAGTAGGCAATTTCCATAGCAGCTCCCTTCCAGAAACTGCGTATGAGCCTCCTTGATTTGAATTATGTTTACTTAAAATAATTTTCTGAATACGAATGAAACCAGATTGTATTTGAAAACTTGAGATCTGAATGAAGAACATATCTATGGGAATAACTGTTATCTTTCTTGTACATATGGCATCAGAACTGTGAATATAAGTTGAAAGATAAACTGCTATTTATTAGTAATCAGAAGATATGTTTGATTGATCAAACTATTTAATAATTGTCAAAATTAATGTAATAAATAATTATTTGTCTATAATATTATGATGTCTTCGATTATATATAAGTAGTAATACATATTAATTTATATTTCATATTAATATAACATAATTTGATTCCGTTTAGTAGGTAGCCTAATAGAATAAGACTGTTGTGAGGCATTTTAATATACACCACGTAATTGCTTTCCGGGAGGGCTTTTCACAGAGAGTGGTCACTTTTCATTCGTCGCAAGGAAGGAAACCCGAAAAACTACCAAGTACCTACCCCGATGGACCTGCATGCAGAAAGCGGAAGTGCAAATCCGTTTCCATAGGACATACCATGGCCTAGTTATTAAACAGCACTCTTCGAATCAAACCGTCTATGGTGTGAACTCAGCCATTGCTGAACAATGCAAGATGGATATTGGGCTTCTGCTTTCTGGATGCACGTTTGACGGGGTGGGAGCTTCTGAGTTTTCCAGGTTTCCTCCCGTCAACACATGAATACGGCCCATTATTAATGCAAATTCTTCCCTTTATAAATTTACGTAGCATATATTAAAATGCTTTACCATGGCTTTCGGTCGCTAATCTGTCCATTAAGCGTATCAAAGCATCCATTTCCCATTGTTTAACTGTAGCTGAGATCGAACCCGATATCTTTCAATCTGAAGAGCGATGTCCTATTCCTTAACCATGGTGAACTCCCTATGTAATATAATTTATAATAATTATTTTTGTTGTTGTCATGTGTCAGCTAAGCAGGCATTATGGGGTGAGCTGTTCCACTTAACCATATACTGGTGTGAAGTCCGACTTACTCAGTACACACATGCCATAGGTACCTATTTATAGGGTAGGCAACCATTCACAACCCATTCAAGAAAGGACAAAGACAAGATAGACAGAGAGAGAGAGAAAATACATCCATGCCCGAACCGGGATTTGAACCCAGGACCTCCCTATTCGCAGTCAGGCACGTTGACCACTAGACAAGTTGGGTGGCATTATAATAATTAAAAAAGATAAATAATTTACGAAAGCTAAAAAATAAAATGAGTGAAATAAAACATACAGACACATATGCCCACATACATGCACACATTCAGTTGATTAATAATAGTATTTGACGTTTTTGAATATTTTTATTGAAAGTTTAAGATAAGAATACAAAAAAAAAAATAAATAAATAAAAAAATAAAAAAAAAACTGATATGATTAATTATTATGTATTGGAAAATTCGATCTGACTTTATATTTACTAAAGCTAAAACAATTTTATAACTTTTCTTAGGCTCCTTAATGAGTAACGTAAAGGAACCTCTTCAAATCTATCCACTCAGGAAGGACAACCCCGATTGCTCCCTTAGCGATGCCGAGAAGAAAGGTGAAACCATCATCACCTGCCAAAGTATGTACTGAAGTTCAAGAAATAAACATTTTTACGAGAGTTTAAAATAGATTCGCTAATTCATTTTTTTCACTTAAAAACTTGAATTGTTATATGAGAAGAAGGCTTTATTTAATTTAAAAACTATAGAAAAAAGGTAAAAATAATAAAGAAAATAAATTCTATAATAAAAGGTAAAATTTGATTTAGATACTATATAGGTTTTCATATAAAGATTGAGCTCAAAGATCATTTTTAAACATTCGAAAAATGCATGTAGCTTTTCAAAATCATAACAGAAAATCATAACACACGAGAATATTTGGCTCTAAACCCACCATAATGTTAAAATGGGATACAAATTTGTTTTCTCTTCTAACGGTCAGCATCAAATCTGACTAATACTTTCGTGAATTGGTTACAGATTTAGTGAGATTTGAATAAATGAGATGTGTCTACAAGACTAATTATTTTGAGTTCAGGACAGGGCAAATGTTTGTTTAATAATGGAATTAAACTCCAATATAAAATTACATAAGTTTAATATTAGTTTTAATATTAAATGGTGTACTTGTTAAATTTTGTTATTATATACGAAAATAAAATGGCCTATGATTGAAAAATTCTGAAATTAGCAATGATGAAATATATGTTTATAACACTGTATACATGGATGTATAGCATAATAAAAACGAAATAACAATCTATAACTTTTTCTTAGACAATAAAATTACACAAAAAAGATTATAGAGAAAACACAAAAATTGCGACTATGATGTTTAAAAAATACTTCCAAAAATATCATGAAAAATACTCTAGTTCAATATAGTTGTTTTCGTTAAATATAAATAAAAAATACAACCAAGTGGAAACTTAAAAATGTGTAAAATATTATTTTAGAAAGAAAATGCATAAAAATGATATTCTAGAGAAGATTGCCGCATAATAAGCATATGTCTATTTAGAAAACATGATACAGGCTTAGCAAATAGAACTATTCCATCTTACAGAGTAAAATATAAAAACAATAAAATTAATTATTTTACAACACGTAATATTATTTATAAGTTAATACAAATTATCCCCGCGACTATATTAAAATAATAATAGCAATTAAGGACCAATCAACTAATATTATTATGAATAAAATCTTTCCACTCATTTTAAATTCACAAAGTGTTATCGTGCTTATAAAAAAAACTATGTGGAGTAAAGTAATTATTAAAAATCTATTTTATTTTTTTTTAAATCAGAAACTCTCAGGTTAATGCTTAAATAATTATTTTCCCTTTGTTTTATTTTTCGAATAATTATAAATTTTTTTTATCATAACTGCGCCTTAAAGTTATGCAGTATATTTATTATATTAAAAATTTTAAATATTTAATTCTCATATCCTTTTAAGCAATTTTTTTCTCTCCCTCTGTATATATATATATATATATATATATATATCTTTTTAAGTTATCCTCTTCAAAGATAAAGCACATCCAGAATTAATTATTGTGAGTACCAATAATATGTAATTTAATTTTGGTCAATAAAATCTAGCTATGCATTTAAATTGATAAAGATTAATATATTTAATTTTCTGAAAATACTAACTGGAAACAAAAATATATTCAACAATAAATGTGACTTTGAAAATTTATGTTTAAAAGATCACTAAATTTGATGTACAATTATTCCAGCAAGAATATTTACTTGCTCTTGGTTAAAATTATTCTAATTGGAAAATTTATTTGTAAGCATATTTTAATTTTAATAGAATGGCAGGGAAAATTTCACCTTGAAAAAAGTGGATGCAAAAACTGAAATTCGTCTTTTAAACCATTTTCAAACCTCTCAAATTTTATTTTAAAGCAAAGTTGTATATTCTATCTAAAAAATTTTATATTTATTTTTGACACAAATAAATTAAATTGCTTTAATTTTTTTTTAAATTCAACATTATCAAATTTATATTTTCAGTTTACATAATCACATTTTCATAATAATAATTTCAAATGAATATCTGAAGCTTCATTTAGTTAAATTATCAGAAGCATTAGATTAAATTGTTTTGGAAAATAATAAAGGTGCGTAATCAACGCTTTTCCCTTCTAAATTTGCATTCACTCTAATATGTACATTTTATCCAAAGGATTTAAAAGAAGCTGTTATTTGCTATTCTTTTAGATTTGCTCTGATTAGGTCATGACCACCTCTAAGGACATTTCTTTTAAAATATAAGCAATAATTAAAGTTATCATATGAAGCATGACACTAATAGACTGCAGTTCAATTTATAATTTAATAATTTTTTAGCTACATTCCTATAATTGTATTCCTACTTCTATATATAATTATTATTTTTGTACTAAAAGACCAATATAATCCAAAGATAATAAATTATCTTCTTAAAAAAATTTCGTTTAAATATAGACATAAAATTTTCATTTTCATTCCTCTAATATGAATTTCATATATACGCATTTCAGTCTAATATACTTTTTTTTTATTCCTTATTTTTTTATTTCTAATGTCTGGCTTCCACCTCTAAGTACTACAAGGGGCGGAAGTGTGATGGTAACTTATATACTGGGTCACCCAGTGGGCGAGCTATCGTCGCCAGTTGAGTGGGTGAGTCCTTGTCATCTAGAATCAGGAACCACGCAGAAATCCTCAGATGTATCATTTCACGCTGAGGATATTGCGACCAAAGGCATATTTAATGTGCCTCTGCCGCCATTAGCGAACACGAAGGTTTTTCCGAAGAGTCGGGATTCGTACTACCTCCTGATTACGCAGACAAATACCCTAACCAGACAGGTCACCACGGCCTTCCTTTATTTCTTATGATAATCCGTATATTCCGAAAGTATTACTAATTCCTATATATGCCAAAAAATTGGTATTGAAACTTTCAGATCAAAATCTTGAAATATTTGGCTTGTAACACTCTGTAACGATTGCCCAACTAAATGCAGTGAGAGCACTAGAATGATTTTATTCTCCAATTTGGCATTTAAATTCTAACTGTTCAGACGCTTTTCAAATAAAATGAATTTTTTGAATACTTCATTTATAAGATTGCTTTGGTTAAGATATTTGACAACAATTCAATCAGAAAATTAAAAATTTGAAATGAACTTGAATCAATTTAGAAAGTTATATATATATATAAATGTTATTATTTATATATAACTTATATATATATATATATATATATATATATATATATATATGTTATAATTAGCTTTTTCACGACGTAAAATGCTGGTCATCAATGTTCATCACATAGCATTTTTAATGCTTTATATATATATATATATATATATATATATATATATATATATATATATATATATATATATATATATATATATATATATATATATATATATATATATATATAATCTAGTGTATAATTTATATTACACACAGTTTTAACTTTTGTTTCAAGGATTCAAGCTTTACTGGATGAATTAATTTTTTTTTTTACTCTAAGGAAATTTCCTTTTGCGATTCACTAATATCTTATTGAATTAAGAGTTGCCTAACATAAACCTTGCCAAAAAATATTTCATGTGTAAGTGCTAAAAAATAACCGCGCTAAGGAGTTTTGAGATTTGATTTACTCTTGTTTTTATGTTATTCCATTTGGGTCATTATTTCAAAATGCCCATACGGTATGTATATAATCTGACAACTACTATATAGCTCAAGTGTGGGAAAGTTGCTTTGAAAATCTTGTATGAGCTTAGTTTATGTTTAAGGAATTTTTAATAATTTCGTGAGACTTGAAAATTTTTCACAGATTTCTAATGGTTGATTAAGGAAACGAACATGACAATTTCCAGCCAAGTTTGAATTTATCATAAATTAAAATAATATATTAACATAATAGACAAAAAAATGTTCTCCAATTTTTACCACAATGCTTTGTCTTTTATAAGCAATTTTGATTTCGAAAATCCACTAAAAATAGAAATGCAAAGTTAAAAAAATGTTTTGGATTATTATTTTTGTTTCTTTTTAAATTGAATTTTTAATTCAATTAATTAGACCCTCTACGATCATACTTTTTGCACACGATATCAAATTAGGCTATTGTATTAATTTGATAACTAAAGAAATATGAGTACCATTTGATTAATATAAGTGAATTAAATTCAAGCAAATAAACCGCTGAAATATGTGTGCACATATGAGTGTGAGCGTTCGTAAATATTTAAGAATTAATATGTATAGGATTTATAATTCAACAT
This sequence comes from Latrodectus elegans, assembly GCA_030067965.1. Taxonomy (NCBI): domain Eukaryota; kingdom Metazoa; phylum Arthropoda; class Arachnida; order Araneae; family Theridiidae; genus Latrodectus; species Latrodectus elegans. Next base: position 64,158,541 of record CM057817.1, on the reverse strand, counting down.
TTTACAGCATAATAGTTTGCAAATGAGAGAGAGTAAATTTGTAGGTATTCAAGAATTAATATGCAGATGATTTATTCAACTGTTTACTCCATAATAATTTATGCAAATCAAATTAGATAAACTAATATGTTACATATAGTAACTGTAAGTTAAAATATGTAAACATATATAACTAAATTATCTACATATTAATTTTTGGAAATATTTACAATTTTAGAAAAATTAATGTGAAGAATTATTTGATTACATTATTCTTTCATATTATTATTCTATTGTAATAGATTCTTAAAGGATAACTGATTATATAAGATATTTTAACATGACTTAAATTTAAAACCGTAAGTTATTTATTTTTACTTCCTACCTTTCCAAAATACGTCTGTCAACAATGTTAAAAAATAGTAGTAACATTGTTAAGATTTGAAGATTGCGTGTTTTCTTGTATCAAGAAATTTTTTCCTAATACCGAACATGATTGACGTTTGGCAGAACACTTTTCCCACGACGTTCTTTAAATAGAATGTAAAAAAGATGGTTCTATCTCAGAACACAGCACTCAACAAATTTTTTTATGTTGCCGAGAAAGCGTTAACAGTTTTAAAGTACATGGAAACAACTGATATAAAAGCTGATATTAGTAATATTTTTCAAATTATTCCATATTCACAACATTATTTTACATTTTAATATCATTCAGTATCAACAGTTGCAAATATATCATACAGGAAATTAAAGTTTTTTTTTATCTTTATTGATTAATTATATATATATATATATAACTCCGCAATAAAAATTCAGCTATCAAAGAATATTATAAACAAATATATATATATATTAATGAAAATATAAAATAAACTTTACATTCCATTTTTTTTCAGTAGAAATGTGTACCACGACTTTATAATAAATAAGAATATTCAATGAAGCATTTTACACAATGTGATTATATACTATTAAACTACGAAATGTTTCGGTTTGTCATGTTATTTATGTTTGGAATAATAATATACGGATATTTATGTTTGGAATAATAGTGAATTAGATATTTTTATTTGGTGCAATAGTTAATAATGTATAAAATTATGTAGTAAAAGTAATTTGCTATAGCTTAATACATTATAAGATATTTTGTTCTTTTTTTATTCTTTTACTCTTATTCTTAAAAATTTAAACTTAAATAATGATTTAGCAAATGTGCCATTCCATTTTTATTTATTTACTTTAGAACATATACTTGAGCATATAGTAATCGAGGACAATGAAGCAGCTGATGAAATCGCTAAAGGGGCAAGAGATTTAACAACATCTTCACAAACCATGTTGCACTCGACGGCCATTGCTGATATCAACTTAATGAGAAAATTATTAAGGTGAATCAACACATATGCGAGATAGACTCCAACAGAGGAATCGTAAAGACAATTAATTAAACGATTGAGAACAGATTATTTCGGTGGCATGAAAATAAATGTAGACAATACAAGGACTTGTGTAAAATGTAGAAATTGTTCTAAAGAGGAGCTCTCTCCAAGCCATATTTTCTATTGTGCAGCATCTCTGCAGAACATCGGAGAACACCCATTTGATGGGGATCTCTACACAAAAAATATAGTAAAGACATCACTGTAGGTCGGGGAACCCTTTGAATTCCTGGACACGACTTAGACATGAGCTGATTTTCTTCACTAAATCAGATGTGAACATATATTGTTCATACAATAGGAATGTGCTTTGCAGAGGTCAATAGAAAATATGCAGAAGCACTTATTTGGTATTTAAAATTTGCGATGAAGAAAAGCTTTACACTACATACTCAGTTAGATTCGTTATAAATTCCAAAAGCACTTACAAGTAGAAAAAAAAAAGAATACTCAAATGTTTTCAGCTGCTTTACCAGTTATGGAGACAACGTGATTACTTGGAGATGACTATTGCCCTTATGAAAAAGTGAAACTCTATTCACTAAATTAAGTTGGAATATAAAGAATATCTCTATTCACAGCAAGATTTTTCCCTCCATAGACTAAGAATATTCTTATGTCGGATTTCATAACACTGTCTGACATTTCTATCTTCGGATAAAGATACACAGAATTGAATTTAGTAGCGGGAGTGAATTATTCATCACAAAATAGTTGTCTGAAGGAGAAATGTATGTTTTGTTTTCAGAATCTGACATAGCGAAGTGAAATTCACATGTAAGGAAAAAACTGTGGTCCAAGAGAAAAAAAACACACATTTGATATTAAGACACAAGAGCTTTACAGAAGTAGGAAAATTTCATACAGATTTTAACCAATCAGGAAAACTTGTATTTATTCTTCATTTTCTTTTATATATGACAGTAAAATGTGAACTTCGAAATAGGTTATTTTCATAAAAAGAGTTTTATGAGAACTTTTGAATGCGTATAATTGCGTATTCTCCCCTAGCAGTTGTTCATCATACAATATTTGAGATTGAATCTCAAATATTAAAAAAATTTTTCCGGAAACACAATTAAAGGATTTCAAGAAATACAACATTAACATTGTTTTGATCTAAAAATAGATTGCACTTATAAAAGGATTACGTAAATGCTTTTTTTAACTTATAAATAGCTTATATGGCTTAAGCATTCCATTACTGCGTAAAAGATATTTTATTATTCTTTTATCTAAGTGAATCACGCAAAGTTATTCGTTTAAAGGCTCTGAAAATTTTATTTTATTTAAATTTGTGTAAAATATATCGCATACAAAATTTATTTAAGCACTACATAATGATTATGACTAATGCTTTAACTACAAGTTTTTACTGATTTTAGTTGATCCTTTTCTGTTTTATAAATGAATTAACTATCATATTTTTACTCAGGACCTGTTTGATTCTGATAAAATTTTGTAGTTTCATCGATATGTTTCATTTCTTGACCATTTCATTCATTTTTTTTTCAAATGTTTGGGTCCAAAGCTGTTCATTTTCAAATAATTTTTAGCACTAATTAGTGTTAAACTGCGCGAAACAGAATATTCATTTAATTAATGTGTTAAAAATTACGAGTGAATCATGAGACTATTATGTAAGAGGTGAAAAGAAATGCTTATATATACGATGAAAAAATTATCTTAACAAAAACACAGAATAACTCTCTTTTAGCTTAATTTCTAAGTGTAATTTCTTCGAAAAAATTAGGTGAACCTAAATCTTAATCTAAGAGAATGAAGATGAATAAAAATATATATTTCATTTTTTAACACTTAGATGTGTAAACTATATGACATATTAAAGAAAAGATACTTGTATCGTATAGATAAATTAATCAAAAATTGACTCAAGATAAAAGGCTGAAAATATTTTTTTTATTTCAGAGAAACTGCGGTAGACTTATCAATGCACCCAACTTATTAGTCTACAAAAATATTAAAGAAGTGTCATTGCAAATCCAATGTTTATTAAATCAAATAATATCTTTTCTTAGACTTAAATCATAAACATTTAAGAATAAAAATTAATTTTATTAGTGATATTGATAAAAGGTTAGTAAAGAAGAAAAGAATATTTATAAGCTTTGTTAATAGCGAAAAATTCTCAAATTGTTTTCTAGTTGTTGATCACCATTCTAGTGAACCTCTAACATTTCTTTTTAATATCTATTTGATTTATATTTTACCCCGTACAAGTGCCTTAGTCTTTCCAAGTTTTTCTTTCAAACTCATTAATAAATTTCATTAAAAGCATTAAGTTGTAATACAGAATCATACAGAAATGTTTAAACTAGCTGGCAAAACAGCACTTTAAAAAATAATTCTTGGAATTTAATTTAAATTACAATTTATTTTCCCATTGATACAGTAAAATAATTAATATTTCTTTATGTATTACAGAAAGTTTTTATTAATTCTTGGGTATTTTTATGATACTTTTATCAGGCACTTCTGAACTGTTTGTAAGTTGCAGCACAAAAATAATAAATACACGTGGCCTCATAATTTCTTTTTTATATTATTTAACAGTTATTGCACCACCAATCTCTTTAAGAATTAAACAAGAACCCTAAGAAATATTTCTCATCTAATAATGTAGCAAATGGTGTGGTGCATGTCTTCTCATGTGAAGCAGAACTGAAATATTCCTTAAAAGGATTCGAAACGTGAACGCAACTGTCAATGTAGTGCAATTTGCATTTCATTAAGAACTGTTCCGTTAAAATGTTCGGTAACGCTACCCTCTTATGAGACATTATTCCAGATGTCTGAGAATATAATTGGTACAGATGAAAATATGTATATTATCCACTTTGCAAAATCAAATGGTTTTCATTCAGATGTCTTGAAAAGAGTTATCCAATCCCCTACACATGGAAACGATAATGATGGTACTACCCTGTTATGAACAGAGTACAAAGAGTTATTATATACTGCTCACTTCATTTTTATGAACAGTCAATTGAGTGCCAGTTCCTGGTTCTCATTAGAATTCTGTCAGAACTCAAAAGCTTACAATACGAAGACACAGATTTTTATGGGCTATTTTCAGGATCATACATTTCTAAAAAAGGATATAGCATATGCATTGCAATCAAAATGAAGTTACTTTCGACATAGAAGCATAATTCAAATATAAAAAGAACTTCAATAATAAATTAAAATCAAATCTTTTCAGTTAGTACCTTATTATTCTATTCCTTACGAAATTTATGAGCAACTACCAAAAACAAGAAGTATTTTAGATTTCCAAAATTTGAGCTGATAGATCTGCTTAAAAATAAACCACCTTTAAGATAATTCTCCTTAATAGAGCAATCGTAAGAGTTTTGCTGATTTATAGGAAATTAAATAAACAACAATCGTATTCAAATTATTGAGTAAGCAGTTAAACAATTCTAAATTCTTCAAAATCTTATCCTTAGTTATAAGAAACATCTATAGAGTCTTTGAGAAAAGAACAATTATTACTTATCTAAAAAGAAGAGCAATAAATACTATGCTTGTAAGCTTTACTCAAGTTCAATTTTGCATCAAGAGAACCTTGGTTAGTTCCTAGGGTTGACAGTATAGTACATACCTAACATCTGGAGGTACTAAATTCATTTTTTCAGTTCATTTATCAACATAACTTTTTCGTTATAATGTTATTACTGTAAAATCAATTTAAAGATGAAGTAAATAAATTTTTTAAAGTCTTGTAGATGTCTTTTTAAATTAGAAAAGTGCCGGCACATCCATTGAAAACCCAAAAATTGATTGTTTGTTTACATGAGGAACAATATAATTATATTACATGAATAAAAATTTATCTTTTATTTTATCTACAGTAAAATTTTAATAGCTTAGTTTATTTATTTAAAAATAATTGTGAGGGGGGATTTTATAATTATTTCAAAAAATATCTTGTGACATTGTTCTTTACATTTAATTTTATTTTTAAGTCACATTGAGAAACTAAAATTCCTTTAATTTTACACGCAATATGATAATATTCGCTACATTTCAGAACAATAAGCATTATTAAAATAAAGCCGAGGATAATATATTTAAAGTAAGTATATTGCATTTTTTTTTAAATTTTAGGATATTTTATTTCCTTAGGGATATGTGTCATTTATTTTGAAACATGTTCGATTTATGTATTCCATACAACTCCTATTTTGTTTCATGACTGATCCATGTCTTACAGGCAAACTTCTAGGGGCAAAAATAATTCGTCAAGCCAAAAAGGAAGGCGATGGCAAGCCTCACATAAAGCGTCCAATGAATGCATTCATGGTTTGGGCGAAAGATGAGCGACGTAAAATTTTAAAAGCTTGTCCTGACATGCACAACTCAAATATTTCAAAAATTTTAGGTACGTAATCTTTCAATTTCTAAGAAATTTAATATTAAGTTGCCTTTTGCAAAGAAACTGTTTGTAACATGGGATATTTTTTATAATTATATGATGTGAATGGTGTAAAAGTGTTTATAAGAAACAAAATAAAAATCAAAACAAAACTTTCAAGTAAAGAAGTTAAGATAAGTCTATTTTGTTAAATAATTCACTTTTTATATGTCCCATAATTTTTGTAACGAAAGACTTATATATATAAAGGGTAGTTATTAATTACTCTTTATTTCTTATTATTCTTCTATTTATAATAGCTTCTTGATGTTTAAAGCTATCTTCAGATTGACATCAGAAGAAATAAATCTATAGAAGAATTATATAGAAAGTACGTTAATAATTTAAAATAAAAAGAGTTAAAAAAATATTCAGTGAGTAAATGAAAATAATTTAATATAGTAATTAATGGTAGAAATATCAGTTTCAGTGTTTAACAAGATCATTGAGCTTTAAACACAAAATTTAAAACTTAAAGGATATCTAATTTTCACTTGATAAAATGTCAGATAATTTACATGTATTGCAAGACGGAGAAATTATGTGTAAGATAAATATTGACGTGAAAGGTATTTATTTTGTCCTTCCAGCCTGTTGACATGACAGTTTTGTTAATTTGATATGAGTTTTATTCAAACATGCTGTAGCAGTGTTTCTCAACCTTTTAGTATTCACGGCCCAATTTTCAACCATAATTTTCATCGCGGCCCCCTCCCCACCGCATATAATAAAATGTATACAATAATAATGTATTTTGAGTATTTTGGCGCTAAACCTTCACTACAATATTAATTTTAAACTTTACAATTACCAAGAATACGGAAATTTATAGACATTTTGCAACACCGATCCTCAGCAATGAAAAAACAAAAATCCTATGCCTTTTTATTGCTCTTGCGTCCCGCCATGTCGAGCATTCTTACGGTTTCGCAAGAAGTTTCGAATTGTCTGGAATTTGTCGAGTCAGCTTAAAAATTAGGAGCTTGCGCAGATGTGAACAAATATTTTCTCATAGGGAGAAGGAGAAAGTTCTATGACGCCAATTTCAATTCCAGACAATCTCATACGAGTCGATCCTTCTATCACTATTGAATCTATTCTGAATGTGTATGTTATATATATTTTAGTGTAATTGTAATCTACCGTATTAAATATTCACGACAGCAGACTTATGCAGAATCATGGATAAATTTTTAAGCGGGCGTAAGCGAACATTAGACGATAGACAAGCATCAACAAGTTCACAGACGAGCAGGGTTCCGAAAATAAAATCAAGAAAATATTCTCAAGAATACTTAAATTTTGGGTTCACTAATACTGAAGTAAATGAAGAAGAAAGGCCCCTGTGTAACATTTGCTCAAAAATATTGGCGGCAGACTGCATGAAACCTAATAAACTTTAACGACATTTGGAAACGCTTCAAAGTGGGTACATAAACAAATCCAGAGAATTCTTCGAATTAAAATTAAAGTCATAAGAAAAGCAAAAATCATTCCTTAAAAAATGTTGTCTGTGAATGAAAAAGCTATAATTGCCTCTTACAAAGTTTCATATCAAATAGCCACACAGATGTAAAAAGCCTTACACCATTGGTGAAGAGCTTATTTTGCCAGCCTCAATTCAGAAGAATTGAGGCTGGCAAAATAAGCTCTTGTTTTAAATTATGTTTGGAGATAATTTTGCAAAACATTTGCAGTCTATACCTCTTTCAAATGATATTGTTGCCCATCGAATTGCTGATATAGCTGAAGATATAGAGTGACAGCTTTTGTCGAAGTTACGGGACAAATTGTTTTCAATACACCTGGATGAGGCAACAGTTGGTGATAAAGATGCTCACTTCATTGCCTATGTTAGATTTTGTGATGATTTGTCAGTAGTAGAAGAATTACTTTTCTGCAAACCAATAGAACTTAAAGCAACAACACTCACATTATTTGCAATCTTAAATGATTTTATGAACGAGGCAAACATAGAACGGAAAAATTGGGTCGGATTATTCACCGATGGTGCTCGTTCTATGTCCGGAAGATTCCAAAGTATTCAAGCAATTGTAAAACAAAAATCGCCACAACGCGTCTGGACACATTGCATTATCCACAGAGAAGCTTTGGCTTCCAAAGAAATGAGTCCTGGTTAGAATATTGTGCTAACTATGGTTGTAACCGTAGTAAATTATATAAAAATGAGACCCCTGAAATCAAGAATCTTTTCCGCACTTTGTAAAGACATGGGTGCAGTACATTCAGCGTTACTATTTTATTGCGAGGCAAGATGGTATCACGAGGGAAATTTTTGAAACTTGCTTATTTTTATTTGTTTGTCACTCAACGGTCATTTTTTGCACACGAGGGCTAATTAGGCCGGGACCTACCGCTTAAAGGGGATTCCGAACCACTACAAACATCCATGCAGAAAGTGGGATTCGAACCCACGAACTGTTGAACCGAAGGCAAGAGAGCTAACCATTCGGCTGCCAGCTCGGAGCAACGTGTTTATGAATTAAGAGAAGAAATCGCCGTTTTCCTAGAAGAGGAAAACAGACCGGAAGCTGAGAACTTTTGCGATAGTTTATTTGTGATGAAATTGAGCTACATGGTCGACATATTTGAGAAATTAAATAACTTGAATCTTCAACTGCAAAGAGCTAATACACATATATTGGATATGAGTGATAAAGTTTATTCTTTTTGTAAGAAATTGGAATTGGGATGCAGAAATTTAAATCAAGAAAACTTAACAATGTTTGCAAATTTGAATGAATTTATTAAAACTTACAAGGCTGAAGATCAACATGTAAAAGTTGTTTTTGTAACCATTGAAAATCTTTTAGAAATGCTAGCAAAGAATTTTAAAACGTACTTTCTTGCTGACTACAAACTGATATCAAGTTACAAGTGGGTGAGGGATCCATTTCAAAATGCTCCCGAAGGACTCTCAATTGAAGAGGAAGAAACCTTCATAGACTTCACGGCAAGCGGCGAAACCAAAAGACAATTGAGTAATAGATCACTTTTTGAATTTTGGGCAGGAGTGGATGATGAGTTTTCTGCACTAAAAACAAAGGCATTTCACATTCTACTTTTAATTTCAACATCTTACCTTTGTGAAACTGGATTTTCTGTGGTGGCTTCTTTGAAGACAAAATACAGATCTTAGTTAAATATGGGAAAAGAACTGAGAGCGTCTATTTCTAATATTAAACCCTCCCTCGAAAAATTTTGCTCTGAAAGACAGGCCCAAGCAAGTCACTAATAATTATTAAATTTGTTTTTAATTTAGCAAGTTGTTTTAATTAAATCAGTTAATTATTAAATATGTCGAAATATATTTTGTTTTGTATGTGTGTGTGTGTTCTTTCCTTTCAGTCTCTTAATAAATTTTTTTTTAAATAACATTTTCTCTTGGATATGCACGCGCCCCCCTAGGGGGTCGCGCCCTACAGGTTGAGAATCTCTGTGCAGCAATCAATAATAAAACATCAAACATGTTACATAGTGTTTTCTATAAAGGATGAACATAAACCAGTTGTTACCAAGGGTATCAGCTACATAACAACACGATTTAAAAACAACATAATTTTAGGTATCCAAATCAGATTCTCAAATCAGGGTTACAATGGAAGTGTTTCATTTCTGCTTTATGTAGGCTGGTTTTATGGGGTGGCCGTTTGAAGTTTTCTTATTTTATTTTTGACCATAATTGAATAGAATGCAATATTTGAGAGATGTCTTTCCAAATCATCGATTGATGTACACTTCCAAAAAGATCAAATATCATCTTGAAAATTCAAACCACCGAAAAAAATAACTTTTAATATAAGCAAATGGGTAAGTTATTTTATGTTGAAAATATTTTTCTTTTCTAAATTTGAATTCCTATGGTTAGATTATGGTCTTTGTCTGATTATGTATCTGTTACCGTAAAAGAGATTAATCTGGTGATTTTGTATGATAGCCGAAGATTATTCATAATTCTCACATAACTCGGTAAGTGTAATAAATTATGAATATTTATCACCTTTACCGCGCGGTAAATATAAGCAATCCCCAACTCGTAATGGGAATTGTGATGAATTCCAATTATTTTGTAGAAAATTATATTTTAATTCGAAAAAAATATAAGTTTTCCAGAAATATCAAGAATTTCGTTCTTAAAAGTTTGTAGAACATCATGATAAATTGGAACAATATTTTAACTTAAAAATTAAAAAAAAATCATGGAACTTTTGTACGCGCGTTCATTTTAGTGGATATCTTAAGGCACACAGATGGGTATTAGATAATAACATAAGTTATATATCTGGCGTGAAAAGTATTGGAGAGTACAAAAAGATCAAATATTCTGACAGTAGAATATTTATCTTGATGTTTCAATAAATATTTTATTTTTATCTTAACAAAACAGAAATTTAAATTAAATAATAGCTGATACTCACAGGCTCATAGGTAATTTTTATGTTTTTTAATTAAAAAACCTGAAAAATAAAACAATTTAGAAATTATTAGAATTTATAAAAGAAACAGTTCTCTGTCAACAAATTAAACCTACACTACTGGAAAAAAGTGGAAGGACACTCAGTTTTTTCAAATAAGAGAAGAACTTTGAATTTTTATAAAATAATTTCATGGCAGCACTTACTACAACTTATTTACAACCAAATAACTATATACATACATACATACATATATATATATATATATATATATGTACCATGAAATAAAAAACTACTTGCTTATTAAATTTAAAAACTAATTTCATTCACGTACTGTGTGTAAACAGTAGAAGGACAATTCTAACTAATAAAAGTAGAAGTCTAGTTAATAAGGAATTCTTCTGTCATTTGCTTTAACTACTTCAAAGCCTATATTTGCCATTGAATCATATAAGTCTTGAATTTTGATTAGACAAAAATTGTTCTAAGCACAGTTCAAAGCTTCTCGAAGTTCGAATAAACATTCATGCTATTTGCCTCTGGCTTAAATACTCTGAGCAGTTACTGACCAGATATTTTAAACAATATTGAGGTCTGTACTTTTATCATGTTATGGCAAAACCCGAACATTATTTGTTTCAAACCAGTTTTTAACGCCATTAGCCGAGTGAGTTGATGCTCCATGTTGCTGAAATATCCAGTTTTCTCCGCCTGTCTCAGCACCATAGGGAAGAAGCTGTGAATTTAAAAATTGATTGTAATCGGTATGTTTCTGTTTTTCATACAGAAACATTTAGATTGGTTTTTCCAACGTAGCCAACTGATATCCAAACTATTAAACTGCCTCTTGCTATCTGCCCCAGGTAGAATAAGTTTCTTCTTGTGTACCTAGATAACGCCAATAATATTGACAACCGTCTGGGCCATCAAAATTGAATTTTTTTCATCAGAAAAAATGACTGAAGTGCATTCGGAGATCCAAAACATGTGATCTTTGACCCACAGTAGCCGGTGCTCAGTGGGCCTTTAGTTCCATTTAGGATTGCGCTTTCTTTTCTTGAATATGAACGTATCCGATATTTTTATGTAGTTGTAAAGTGTTTTTCTGGTTATATGTATGATGCCAAATGGGTCTTGTGCTTTTCCTATGCTTCCACGCATTTTTCAAAGTTCTTTAAAGATTTTTCCTTGATTACATAGAGTTAATTTCTAAAGTCTGCCAATCTTTGCTTTCCTTTGAATCTTTAGATTTTTCAAGAAATTAGAAACAGCGTTTGGACTGATGTGTAAGTGCTTTAAATTTCTCTTACACTTTCACCCACATATGCCACAATTTGGGCTTATTGAAATTCACTGAAATGTTTCCCCATAAACATTTTAACTGCACAAAAATTGAGGATTTATTTCATAAAAATATGTCTTTTGAAAGAAAGACAGTTTAAAAGAGCAATGCTTTCAACATATTAAACTGCTACAGATTCCAAAAGGAGAAAAAATGTTTGTAGGTGTCCTTCTACTTTTTTCACAGATAAAAATCTTTAAGTACTATTTTATAGTATTTCCTTAGTGTTAGATAAAACTCATTCTTTATTTGCCAGTCCATCGTCCACATCGCTCTAATCCAGCACCATTCCAGATGTTGGCGTCAACGTTGTGGGGTTAATGACAATCTTCTTAACGGGCACCATGAGCGCAGGCCATTAGGAACCAATCGAAGGCAAATAGTTCTGCTCAATGTGGAAGCATCCAGTTTGTCTTGCACATGCTGAAGAATTTCGGTAGGCATGCTTTGCGGGGCCACCATTTCCTCCCATCAGAGACATTGATCCACGAGTGCTGACGTCACTGTGGCTGCATCGACACCTCTCAAACTTTCTATAGTGTCTTGTTGTAGAACGCGTCCACAGTGCGGTTGTGGCGAAAATGGTTATCTTCGCCACAACTGCACTGTGGACGCTTCAGGTGTCTGTCAGCTACTATTTGCCATAAGGACAGACCTGCCCTTCTCAGTCCTATCACTATGCCCCTCGTAACTTCGTCATTCAGCAGGAACTGACTCCATCGACGATGACCTGTCATTCTCTGCAATATCAGGCGTCGTTTGCAATAAGAACAAACATTCAATGATTATTTTCCAAGCAGCAATAACGGCACGAATGTTGCCCCTCATTTTATCTTTTTCTCCTACATGCACTGCATAGCTGCACATTTCTTATCATTTTCATAACACGGAAAAAGTGCGTCTACACTGAAATTCGCATAATTTTCTGTCCACTTCTTCTTGGTGTAACATTTTGAATGTTGGGCAGTGTATTAGACGAAGCTATTTGGAAAAGAAAATGTTTTCAAATCTATTTTTAAAGTATCCTAAATTCTCCTTCATAAAGAGTAAATATGATCTGTGATGAAAAGACATTTTAAATTCAAAGATTATTTAAATTTTATTCTAAGTCAACATGATGTTTTCTAATTCTTAAGAACGAAATATTTAATATTGTATGAAAAAGTTAATTTTTTCGAGTTAAAATATTTTCCAACAAAATAATTGGAATTTACCATATTCCGTATTGCGAGTTTGGGATTATATATAATTGCGTATTAAAGTGATAAAGTATTCAAGAATTTATCATATTTACTGAATTAAGTGCAAATTATGTATAATCTCTAGTTATTATCCACAATCATCGATTAATCATTTTTACTTAAATGTTTATAATACACTGCTGGCACCAAAATTGCAACAACAAGAAAGACAAGAAATATTAGCACAAAATTTATTTTGTAAATAATCTGTTGAAAAAGTATAAAATGATTAAATCTATAGACTTCTGTGAAGTGTGGTTACTGCTAAATACAGTAGCCAGAGCTCCCGCCATTTTTGGAGACCATCGGTGCCACACGCATCAGCATTGATATAAAAAAATTTAGGATGAGTTCTTGGGGTACAGCTGACCAAGCAATTTCCACACGTTGCCAGAATTTATCTAGTGTGGCAGTTGGGGATGTAATCTGGGTCAGTCGTTGAGCAACCATGGACCACAGGTTTTCTATCGGCAAAAGATCAGGATAGCGAATTGGCAAGGGAAGCAATTCAATTTGGCGATTGAAGAAGAACCCTTGGACTATGCGTGGCACGCGTGGCCGTGTATTATCCTGTTAAAATATGGCTGTGGGAAAGCCTTCAATGTAAGGTAGGAAAACTAGCTCCAACCCCTAAGAGATGTAGCATCGTCTGTTTAAAGTACAGGCAATGCTTACTAGATGAGTGCGAGAATGATATCCAATACCATGCCCTACCATAATACCCTGTGCAGGTTCAGTGTGGTGCTGCGTAACGAAACTGTTCAGCATCCTCTCTCCACGGTGTCTCCAGACTCGAATACGACTATCGAGGTGTTGCAGACAAAGCATGACTCATTAGTAAAGACAATTTCATTCTATTCTGCCGTCCAAATCATTCTTTCATCACATCATTTATGGCGGAGACATCTGTGGTTCTGCGTCAAGGATAAACTAAGCAATGGACATCTTGTGGACAGACCACCCCGCTGTAAACGGCATCGAATAGACACTGGATGATGCGTTACAGACTGAATATACTATGCTATGGTTCGGGATGTGGCTGAGCGATCCGTCACTGCCATGTGCAAAATTTGCCTGTCATCACGTGAAGTGATGCACTGAGGTGGATGCGATCAAACACGTCGGTCCATCATACCCTTCTGCATCTAACGATCACATATCTGCATTACAGTTCTCTGGTTTCGTCCAACACGACTGCAGATTTCCCTGAAGGATAATCTACAATCTCTGTAGTCTACTATCCTTTCTCTGTCGAATTCGGATATTTGATTAAAAAATGATCGCGCTTTTTAACGAGGCACAATTGATCTCGTTTTGTTTGAAAAACCACAAGAAAAACATAATTGCCGAACTTTAAATCATCGAAATTCACAAGACTTAAATAGCGTTTTGAAGTGGCGCCACAGACGCGCGTGATGTGCGTCTGCGCTGAAATTCTAATCATTTGCATATCTCATCATAAATTTTATGTTATTTGCATGTTTCCTTCAGGGTGTTGCATTTACGGTCGCCAGCAGTGTATTACAATATTAATGATTGTTTCTTGAGATTGTTGTGTCACGTCAAATGCTTCAGGTAATATTATGTGTGTTGCAAACATATTTTTTCTCAAGAGAAAAACAGTGTGCAATACTTATATCATTTGATATTGATATTTTTCTCACAAAGACAAATTTTATTAGTAAAAGTTAATTCAATGTTATAAAGATCAAAATTTCGTTGGTCTAAGTGTTGTAGCAAAGAATTCAAGCTTTGATATTCTTTGTAAGAAAACTCTTTAAAATTACTTTTCCACTCAAATATTTAACATAATTTATGACTTCCTACCATTGAATGATACGAAAGATTAAGGAAAAAATAGAAACATCATCACAGTTGGCAGAGTTTAAAAGCACAAAACTTAAAATTTTGATTTCCATTCGAGATCAAAATACATTAACTTCACTTCACCTAAATGTTCTTGAAAGTTACTCAAATGTAAACTTACATTAACTAAATTTTATATAATCATCCAATTAAAAAAGATTTAGATGCTATTAGTGGCCGAGACAACCAGATTTTGATGGCCTTAACTTCTAGTGAAAAACAGACACCTAGTTTTCATGGAAAAATTAAACTGAGGAAAAATAAAACTATTTACATATACTGTATTTTAATAGTACTTACTATATTTAATTAGCTTCATTCAAAGAGCTGTCAACTTTTGCTAGCCTTAGCACATATTTAGGTATCAGGAGAAAATAAAATCATATGAACACTGTGCATTTGAATAATATTTACTGTTTTATAAGCTTCATTCAAAGTACTGTTTTGCATCACGAAATGAGGTCTCACATACAATGCGATTAAAATGAATTCAAATAAGGATTCAAACGCTTGAAAATTCCCTTTAATTACGAAGTTATTAAATACTGAAGTCAGATCTCTTTTCATCCAGTTCCAATCTTTTTAGGCGGCGTAATGAGAAAAGAGTAAGTACGTACGTTGCAAAAGAAGAAAGCAGTATCTTTCAGAAATGAAAAATAATAACACGTATCGTAATCTTTAAAAAATTATGTCAAAAACTATAAAAAGGGATTTTAGGGCATACATATTTTTTTCTCTTCTCGTAGTGTTACACAAAGTTTGTTTGTCACTCAACGGTCATTTTTTGCACACGAGGGCTAATTAGACCGGGACCTATGGCTTAAAGTGGATTCCGAACCACTACAAACATCCATGCCCAAGGTGGGTTTCGAACCCACGAACTGTTGAACCAAAGGCAAGAGCGCTAACCATTCGGCTACCAGTTCGGCCAGATTAGTTACACAAAGATGGTAATCTTAAAAGAAGGAAAGAAACCACACGCCTCCATCCTTAAAACGAAAAAAGTTTCAAACCAGAATGATGCATCGCTTAAATTAATTACATACATAAAACAGAGTTCAAATTATCCTTGTGATTATGATGTAATTTAATTATAAAAAAAACGTACATACGAAACGAAGCATGACTTATGTTTTACGTTAGCCAAAGATCAACATCCTAATATAAGTTTTATTTCATTCCTTGAACCCCGGCAAAAATTATGTTGACAAACATGTGAAAAAAATGTGATTTGATTATTTTTGACTATAATTTAATTCAATCTTCAAGATACTCCAATTTTAAAGATAAAAAATAAATAAAATAATTTTAAAGATAAATACTCCAATTTTAAAGGTAAATAAAAGAAAAACTGAAATTTTAAGAGGTTTGGTTTGGTTTTTTTGTCACTCAACGGGGTCATTTTTTGCACACAAGGTCTAATTAGACCGTGACCTAAGAAATTTTAAGAGAATCAGGATAAGTATCAGTTCATCAAGTATTGGTTATTATCATGTGTCTGATGAAAATTGCAATTTCACATAGGCTTTATGTTAGTATAAGCGTTTGAGACATTTTGGAGATAGATGTTTACAAATTTGATTATTTGCAGAGCTTTTATGATCTTACAACTCATTTATACAACTTTATGGCCTTCCTATTAATAATTGCAATTTCATTGTTGAGAAGGTTATATTTCAGTCCCATCTAGTGTTTAGTTCATTAAATTATGGATTAATGTTATTACATTTTGCATATTTAGAACTAAATATTAAATTGAAAAAATAATGTTTTCTTTAATTATTTGAACAATTCATTAGCAAATTTGCTTTACTGATGTTTGGAATAAGATTTACTTTTTTATATATATATATATATATATTTTCAACTTTCCAATGTTAAGTAGATTATTAATTGTTATAAATCATAATAAAATGCCACAAAATAGTTAATAAGTATTAACAAACGAAATATAAGAAAAGATTCGTGTCATTTTTAACATCTATTATTTACTTACCTTAGTCTTAAGAAAAATGTTAACAGGTACAGAAAAAGGTATTTACGTTGCAAGATTTTTTTAAGTGATATATCATTAAAAATATTTTATCTCATTTTATTCTTAAGAGTATTAATTCCTTTTTTAAGAAAATAAATTTCTCTTTTAATATCGAATATTTATAAAGAGACAACTTTATTAAATAACACAACAAGAATTCGGAAACAAGAGGTTTTGCATCTCTTTGAATGTATTTTTCTTTTACAATTAACCTTAAATGTAATGTAATTATTTAAAGAATTCTTCCTAGAATATACATAATTCATAATGATATCGAAAAAATTTGCTAAAAATGCGTCTTTTTTTCGAATCATATGAGTGATTAAAAAATCAATCATAAAATAATGGTAAAAACTAATTCATCAAATTAATTCTAATTGATGAAAAGTAACTTAGAAATAACTTGTATTTAAAAATGAATTGATGCGCAGTTCGGAATATGAACAAGAGAAAGATATACATAGGTAGAAAGAATTCATGATTGCGGAAGAGTATTTTATCTCTCTTCAATAGACATGAACAATAACCATTTGTCTTCAGAATTATTATGTAACTGATACATTTCCGGGGATGCATGTTTAATCTCAATGTCTCCAGAAAGATTTATTCTCTAATAAGTTTACTTTGCTTTGAGAATCTGAAGATAATTGAAGTAAATGAAGATCTGGATGAAAGTTTACATCAGTAAAACTTGTATGGTACATGTTTATTTTAGGCAGCCTTAAAAGCTATAAATCAAATACCTACTAAACAATCAATGAGTAATTTTTTTCCTTGAGGTTGCTGACATGTAAAGTTTTTATTAAAAATAAGTAGAAAAGGACCAAAATTATGATACTGTGTGAAAGGGGATTTGGAAGCTGTAAAATGTGCATTTATAAAAAAATATTTAGCTGGAAACAACATAGTATCAAAGACATTACAATGCGAAGTTAATTCAAAAGTACTTCTTTCTTCAGAAATTACAGTAAAATTTTGCTTTAATCATATTGGTACCACGTGAAAATTAAGTATCAGTTTTATCCCACGAACTTATTAATTTAATATGTGAAGACAGAATGAGATAATTCATCTTTGTTCATATTCTATAGCGATCTATTACAGGTACTTTTAGAGACAAAAACAAAAAATAGTAACTTTTTCATTAGTTATACAACAGATTATTTCTTTTAGTGAAGTGAAAAAAATTAATCATGTATTCAAACTAAATGATTCACTGACTTGTAAAATTAAAAATGCAAATTATCAAGTATTTAAGAAAAACAAGGTGTTACTATTAGATTAACTTTCTTACAGTATTCTTATCAGAGTAACATTTTAGTGTTTATGTAATTTATACAGACAAAATTTCAGTCAATTTTCCACCAGAGATTAAAGCTTGAATTTTTTCATTGAGTTTCACTTACTCACACACATAATAAGCTATGTTCACACAATGAAAACCAAAAGATGCCATTTCGTTGCAAGTAAGATTTAAAAAGTAAAATAAAGTATTTATAAGAGTTGAAAGATATTAAAATGTTTTAAATTCAGTTGATCACATGTTGCTTCATATTACAAAATCCTCATGTCAATTGTTTGAAAAAGTAATTTATATATATATATATATATAAAAAATAATTTCAGAAATAATATTTTCAATATATATTATTTTTTATAAAAACTATTTAAGAAAATATAAATAAATGTGCTTGGTATTTTTTTCACTGAGATATCAAGCACATATATTTCTACACTGCCCAACTTTAAAAATGTTACACTAAGGAGTGGGCAGATAATTATGCAAATTTCAGGGTAGACGCAGGTTACCGAGTTACGCAAAGACGTGAAATGCGCAGCTCTCCAGTGCACGTAGGATAACATATAAGATTAGAAAATGGCAGAGTGGACAATATTCAAGTCGCTATTGATATTTAGAAAATATTCGTTCAAAGTTTGTTCTTGTCACAAAGGATTCCTATAACCGCAGAGAATACAATGTCATCGTCGACGGGGACATTTACAACAAACAGACGAGTTTACGAGGGGCACGGGGATCGGATTGAAAAGGGCAGGTTGATCCTTATGGCAAATCGCAGATGACTTACACGTGGAGGAATTCACAATGTATCGGCTGTGGCAAAGATGGTTGGAACATGGAACTGTAGAACATTTCAGGGGTGTCCTTGCAGCCAAAGTGACTTCAGCATGCGTAGATCGACACTTCCGATGGAAGGAGTTGGTGGCCCCGCAAAGCACATCTATCAAAATTTTGTAACATGTGCAAGACAAACTGGATTCTTCCATATTAAGCAGAACCATTTGCCTTCGAGTGGCCTGCGCTCATGGTGTCCGTTAAGAAGACTGTCATTTATGCCACAACATACACGCCAACATCTGGAATGGAGCTTGATTAGAGCGATGTGGATGATCGACTGTTAGATGAACGTCTTCTTAGATGAATCACACTTCAATTTTTAGTGATAGTCCCCGCTTACGAGTATGGCCCCGCTTATATGTAGTGTAGAGTCCCCGCTTATATGTAGTGATAGGTTCAATCCTGCAGCAATTGTGGAACGCCCCACCGCTGGACAACGTGGCATCATGGTTTAGAGATTCATTGCGTATTATTTCGTGTCACCTATTGCTCGCATTGACAACCCAATGTTTCACGAATAATGTGCTGCGACCGGTGACATTCTCTTACATCCAAGGGGGTGCCAAATACCCTTTATCAACAGGATAATTGCTGATCGCACATTTCTTCCATAAGCTAACAAGTCCTGCAAGGTGTACAGCTGCTTTCTTGGTCTCCGTGCTAGCCAGATCTCTCCTCAATCGAACGTGCTTAGGATATGATTAGACGCCATTTGCTGATCTGGCCACTACCTCGTTCAGAAGACGCACTTCAGCAAATGGTAAGCAGGGAATGGAAAGTCATTTCCCAGGACTCCCTCTTTGCTTTCATTGACTGTGTGCCTAGACGTGTTACTTCATATATCGCCGCCCACGGTGGTCTAACATTTTACTGACCCGACCCTGTCCTTGCTCTGTATTATGGCTACCGTTTCTAAATACAGATTATTCATTATTCGTTGCTGTCTCTTTCTGTTTGCTGAGTTTCGTCACTTTCTGGCAACTCCTTCTTTTTGTTGCATTTTCAATGTCGGATAGTGTAATTTCTTAAATAGAATTTTAAATATTCAATAAAATAAAGTTCACATTTGTATGTGAAAAAAAACTATCGATGGTAAATATATGTTAAAAGCACTTAATAAGCCTTTCTCTTGACATAAAACTTGACTTATATGCCTTTAAAAAGTTCAAACTACTATAGTGCAAGATTTAGAATGATGTTGCTGCAGTTTTTGTGTAGATGGTACACTGTAAGTCATATAGAAATATCTTGGACAATTATCTCCACACGTCTTATGTAATTAATGCGAAACCAAGTGAAATTCAACGACGTCACTATCAGTCAATTATACTGTATACTTTGATGCCATCATTGTCACTATTGCTTCTTGCACTGATAGATTAGTCACATGATTTTCGCTTTCTTAAGCTTCCGTCTCTTGTAACGCTACGTTTTTACCTATTTTGAGAAATATTTCTCCAAATGTAACAATCCAATAAGAATTTAAATCGAAATATCTTTCGTAAGTTTTAAAAACACGAAAAACTTTTACTTAAAATTATCGTTAAAGAATAAAGTTAAATTCCTTGTGGGTTAATATCATAAAATCAGTATTTTTTTGTCAATCATTGGTAAGAGAACAGTTATTGTGTATCAGAGAAGTCTCCATTGATATAACAGTTTAATAAGTTGTCTAACTTGGAACAAAATTTACCTAATCGAATAAAGTGCCCCAAGTATTTGTGGATATGATCAAAAATTGAGATGGTGGTATTATCTTATGTCAATCATACTCTAATATGTCAAGAATTTTAAAATTAACTTTTCTCCACAAATTTTTGTTTTAAAATTCTATGGTAAAAATTTGTGTGCACAAATCGAAATGTTCACAAGAATTTTCTCTTGAGAGCCATAAATTTTATGAGTTATGCGACAATAAAAAATAATTACTCTTTAATTATGTAAGGAATTAATATGTGATTTGTGGGTTAACTTTTAAGTATATCGATGAGAGCTTCTTTAAATACTTATTTTAAAAACGTTCAATTTATTTGCATTAAAAATTTCGAATTGATTCATGCTAATATAGATGTTGATCATATGATATAAGGCAAGATATTAATTTATACTAACATATCTTTGACTATAATATAAGTTGGACAATATTTAGCCTAATCATAACTGAGAAAACATTTTGTTTTAATTTTTTTTTCAAAACTGTAATCATTTTGTGCATCTACACTAAGCATCTAGGTTACTTCAAAAAAACTCACATCAACTATATTGACTAGAATTTAGAACACTGATGATAGTTTTTTTTATATTAATCATTGTGACAAACAATCAACAAAAATGAGTTCATTTATTGACGAAATCCAAACGGTAATCGCGCAAAATATATTTCTGGTTTAATTTTAATTTCAAATTTGCTAAACATTTGTATGTACATATAAGGAAAGTTTTTTGTAGGTAACATTATCCTTCATACCTGGTACTGTTTTAAATTACCAGAGGATATTTTTTCTGAAATTCTGTGTCTGTAATAATATAACAGTTCTTTTCAATTTGCATCGAATAAAAAACAAATTTTGAGTTAATTTATATTAATACCATACCTATATATTCTTGTCAATCAAAATAAATAAACACAGCTACTACCTTGTAATTTTAAACCCGTCAAGTTTCATCAAATTACCACATAACCTTTTGCTCCTTACTTTATACCAGTCTAACATGAAACTGTGAGAACCTTTGGTAGCAGCCTTTGAACGTAGGAACAGTGGAAGAATTTATTTTTTAGAAAGCGTATGAATGTTGCTGTAACAATGTTCATACGTCTTCTCAAAAATAATGTTCCCCTGTGTCAGCTATTGAATTTTTTTATCTTCCAAAAACGAGATCGACAAGCGAATGATTTCGTGTTTTATGACGTTTTAATACAGTTCTTTTATTCAAGAAGACCACTCGCTTTCTACAGAACTAATTTATCTGTTACGCAAAGTTTGTAAATAACCACTTTAAAATAAATGAGTAATTTTTAAGTTCAAGTATTTATAATAGAATAAAAATTTATGTTGTTTAAAAAATATTAACACCACATATTTAGAGAACTGCAACGGGTGCGCGTCTATTGTTTTTAAGAACTTGCAAGTTTTAAAGAATTAAAATTAATGGAATGAATTTTATATTTATTTTTATATGCAAAACAAGTTATCTATTTAAAATGCCTTGTTTATTCCTGTAGGAGCTCGATGGAAAGCAATGACTAATTCCGAAAAACAGCCTTATTATGAGGAACAGTCTCGTTTGAGTCGGCTGCACATGGAAAAACATCCCGACTACAGGTATCGGCCGCGCCCCAAGCGGACGTGCATAGTGGATGGTAAAAAACTTCGTATTTCAGAATATAAACAATTGATGAGGGCCAGGCGGCAAGAAATGAGGAATATGTGGTGAGAACTTAACCCTTTCCTTCTATTCTTTTATTGAGTCTGCGTGTAAAAATGTAAGAGATTGTCATCACACTGAACCGAAAACATTCATCTAATTGATTTAATTTTGCTTTGGGATGAAATATTTCAAACTTTAATTTCCGTCACAGGTTTTTTAATTAAATTTCCTCCCTTTTTTAATTTTTTATTGTTTTTAAAGCATTTTAATTTTTTGTACAAAATGAAAATATTTTGTGAAGTTATTTGCACTGATCAACTATTCCTTCTTTAGCAGTTTGATAGCTCTTGAATTGAGCTATACTAAATATTATTCTCTCAGCAACAGCATTTATTTTGATTACTTTTTTTAAAAAGAAAATTTTATGCAAAATCAATGATATATTCTACTTTTACATCTCATATTTTTAAATATTTACACATATTCTATTACACATTGAACATTATTGTATTACAAAACATATGTCAGAATCTCGAACACTTTCTAATAAGACATAACAATGGTTGGAACTTGTTATTCAGCATATTTAACCTCAAATGAATTATTACATTTCTTACTAGGATGTCTATGACAATAAGATTTTTATTTCAAAAAATAAAAAAATAGATGGTTTAAAAAAATTCACCGAACTTTAATTTTATTATATTTAATTTACATATGTAGACAAATATCGCGACAAACAAGATTTTTGATATGTTGTTTCATTTTTGCGTATAAAAATACGTAAAATGTTAATAAAATATTTATTTTTCCATTCAAATTGAACATTTTTAAGTTAAATAACAAGAGATTTTTTGAGAAAATACTTTATACATTCCCCATCGTGAATATAAACAGCCTACTATTAAACATGAAAGATGTCATATTATGAGTTAGGGATGCAAGATTGACAAAAAAGATAATAAGTGTTTCATTGAAAAGACTAAGTTCGTGCCTACGTTGATGTGTTGCGTGACAATTTCACACATCATATGATAAGACTTGATATTAACAATTGGCACAATTTTTGAAAGGAGTTAAGCTTACCGTCGTTATAACGAGAATGTAGTAGATTTATCAGGTACCAATACTTTCCCTCTCCGAGTTCATTTCATTTCAGTTCATTTTAATCACCAGACAAGAATTTCCAGGAAACTGTGTAGATTTTACGAATTCCAAAATGAGTAAGAAAATTTCAAGCGGATATTTGCTTAACGTGCCACCGATTAAAATATGGTCTTAAATTAGCTTTACTTTTAAGGAAAACTTCATTAATTTATTACCTGTGATTATGTGATTATAGGCATCGCGCGGCTTTTGAAATACAAACAAATAATTAGTTATAAAAAACTACTTGTTTAAAGTATTTTCTTTCAGAACATAAATAAGTTATCATATACCTCCTTGGTTCCAAATAGGTGATTTTAATTCAAAAAACGTTATTAATTACTATTGAATTCTTGTCTTATTTGATTTGATAACTAAAGTAATTTTCAGTTGTGTTCATTAGTTTTTATTTTTTATACATCATTCAGAATAAAAAGTAGCAGTCGAAGAAAAGTTGAAAAGCAATGAAATGATAGTGTGTAAATATGTTTGATAGTGACGACTATATATATATATATATATATATATATATATATATATATATATATATATATAAAAAGAAAAAATAGTAAACAGCCTAAAACAGAATATTTTTGATATCTACTGTTTAGTTTGGGGTTTTAATTGGAATTATTCATGTGTTCAGCCTACTATAAAGTAGTCCAGGAAATCTTACTGTCTTCTGTTCAACAGTTCGTTGGTTCGAATACCACCTTGGGCCCGAATATTTGTAGTGGTTCGGAATCCACTTTAAACCGTAGATCCCGGTCTAATTAGCCTTCGTGTGCAAGAAATGACCGTTGAGCGACAAATATACCAACCAACCAGGAGATCTTACTGGAGAGAAATATAAATTTAAAAATCCATGCATCATTTGTCAGTTAAAAGATGACTTTAAAGTTTGGTCTTAATATACAGTGAGGCTCATATTTCTGGATATTGTAAAGTTTCAAATTGTTTTAGGAAAATAAATACGTGTTAACTTAAAAAATTTATTTCCAGAATCATTGCAGTCTAGATTTTTCCAATAAAGTAAAGAATGTTTTCATTGTTTATACCTGACTGAAAAGGATTATAATGTACTGAATTTTAAAGTTAATAAGAAAAAATATAGAAACTGCATCTTCTTATGAATAAAAATTTGAATAATAAAACTGGAAAATTTTTTAAATGGACTCTTAACTCCAGGAAAATGTGCGCAATATGTAGCAGCTGTATCACACTCAAATTAATATAACACACAAGTAAAAAGAAATATTATGTATTTGTGTGTGTTTGCTTTTATTATTATTATTTCAAAATATATCTAGAAAAATTATATTTAAATATATAGATGTAAATGAAGTACACATATTTTTAAAAAAGGAATTTCTCTTTCTCAATTTTATTCTATTATATGGTAAATTTGGTTAGAAAAAACTTAATGTCTTGATGAAAAAAGAAGCTTAAATTGAATTCAATAATCAAATTAATGTCTCCTAAGAATTACAATTTGTGAAAAATATATGTAATATTAAAAATACACGTATTTTCTGTTTTAAAAACTATTTTAAATAGGAATGTGTGTGTGTGAAATGCTCAAACAATCAGTTGTTTTTCCAACCAGTAATTTATGACGCAAGCAAATATATACAGTTAGTTGAAATTACTTTCTTCTGATCATTACAGAACAATGATTATAAATTTACTACAACGAATTCTCTTGTTAATTTATATTTATCGTTTCGGTACTTCAATAGAACAGTGAGAAGTATTTTTCCTCGTAGTTCCAAAGTTACACCATTCAAAACTAAAAACGATAAATAAAATAGCAAGCGATAGAAATCAAGAGTGGGAAAATAAGTAGCAGAGCTGCTAAATAAACATAATTTTTCTTAGTGTAGAAAGAAAGGAATCGTTTGTGTCACATTGTTAAATTTTATTGGCACTTTATTGAAGAATAAATGGTCCCATTTTTAGAAAATACGATTTTAGAAAATCTTAGGGACAGTAAGAAGTACTTTTGAAACAAATGATGTAAATCAGTTTATTTCTTGCTTAAAAGTTTTGATAAGCATGTAATACAAGTTAATGGGCAATTTAGAACATAATTCTCACTTCTTATAAAAAGTGCGAAGCAGAAAGAAAAATATACAATTTTTGAGTTCGTGTTTTTTAAATTACAAAAGAAATCGCTGAAGAAAACATAGAAGCATAAATAGTCCGAATTGCGAACTATATAGATTAATTCGAACATATTGACGTCCGCATAAACAATAGCGCCAGACATTTTTTTTAAAGAAAATTGTTGAGAAATTTATTTAATTGAAAAACAAAGAAATGTATTTAAATTATTGACTATTTTGCACAACATTTTATGGCCAGTAAAAGATCACCAATAAAAACCATTTTCATAACCATTAATGTTAAATCTAGTCATGTTAAAAACAATTTAATTTATAAAAGAATTTTAGCTTTTAGTTGTTGATACACATGTTAAAATATTATATCTTTGCTAAAAAATAATCATCAGTCTGGTCTCAAATGACTTCTTTAAAAACATGAATTATAAACTGAAATTAATTTAAAACTGATAGAATCCAACAATAAATATTCTTTCGAAAATCGTTCCTATAAGTTTGCTTATTCATAAAACTTTACTCGCAATTATCAAGGCAGTATTTTTATAATAACAATTTTTAATTATATTTTAAATTTAGAACTAAGTATCAAGCGAAAATCAATATGTGTTTCTTAAACTGATTATATTTTTTCGCTTCAGAAATCAAAGATTAAATTTATTATAGATTCGTAATTTGTGCACTTAAAATATAACTGGAATGTATTTCAGAAGTCATATTTACGAAATACTTTCTTTAAATCTATATAAACTAATTTAATGTTTGAATATGCTACCATTCAACTGAATATATACTCAGTGGTTAAGCGTTAAAAAAGAATCCATTGAACCCGACTGGAAGCAAATGTTTTTGCTGCTAATGGAACCAAATTTGCATGATATATGTTTCAGATTATTGCAATTTATTTGCAATAAAATAAAAATTTCAATTTTATTAAATAAACTTTAAGTTAACGCTGATATTGGAACAATCAGCAATTGCGAAATAAGAAGCTAAAATATTCAAATGTAATTACATTTTCATAGATAAACAGTAGTTTTAAATTGTATCAATATTGCAATACATACTGTTGCTGTTAGTTTCTTTATAAAACATCACATTAACGGGACCAAGATTCATTATCTAATTAAATGCAATACTTCAACTTTCTTTTAAAGATTCCGCAAAGTGCAAAGCATAAGAAGGAAAAATATTCATTAATAATTACCTGTTTTTAAAAATTATATTAAAATTAACAAACCTTTATTGGCATCGCTGGATAGAGAAAATAAATCCATTCTAATGGTAACCAAAATATCAATAACAATTGTAACGGAAGCTAATACTGAGCATGGATATTTCTCATGGAACAAGCGCGGCAGTTGCACACACCATATTCAAAAGTGACGGAAATTAGTGAATTATTATTTTCCTTAGAAAATGAATTTTATTCATTAACTTTTTTAAAAAGTTAAACGCAAACAAACAAAAACTAAAAGAAAAAAAAGCTGGCTTTTTTTTTTTTTTTTTTTTTTAAGGATGGAGTGGAGAAAGCATGACCGTGAAACACTTAAATGTGATTAGGCTCACTTTTTCATTAACGGGATTATAAAACAGTGAAATTTAAACACGTGGAAATCTGTATACTTCATTTTTTTTTTAATTCAAACTTTTATGTATACTAAGCGTTCACCAATACTTATTTATGTGCACGTAACATAAAAACATAAAATATTGTTATTCTTATCAACGTTAATTTGGAAGTTTATTTTACCTGATGAGAGTTTTTGCTTTCTTTAGGTACCGAGAGGGAGGTCTTGGTCTGGACCCTTTGATGAACGCTCCACTGCTATCTTCCAATCATGTAGAGCAAGAAACGAGCGATGAAACTCCAATTTCTCAGTGACAAGCCCACAAACATTGCGAGACATTTTTATCACGAACTATAATCTTAATCTGTGATGTTGCAACACCAGATTTGAATTTTACAAAATGAAAATTTTGAGATTTTTCTGTGATTTGTAGAAAAATACTTAAATGTCAACGTGTATAGATTATCTTCCAAACTGAACTTCTTAGTCTACTTTTTGTTTAGATAATAGGAATCCATTGCTGTTCAGGGCAAAATATGGTTTCAGTACATTTCTAGTCGACGCATTCAATTTTCTTCACCTGTATAGAACTCATTCCTTCATTAAACATTGGTGTGACCTGACATGATAGCGTTCCTTTGGGAAAATGCTTTGTGTATTGAATGAAATGAAACATATCGTCTGAATCTGTTAACCGGTGATTTGGAATTTTATACAAAAATTATGTTGGAACTGCTCTTGTACATTTCATTTCTTCTGAAAGCACCTTTTATACGTACAATAAGGATAATATATCAGCATTTTAGCGATTATGTGTAATATTTAAAACAGTTTATTACAAATAACAAATTCAGTTTTTTTGCTCATTTTTATTCCATAAGCAGTTGTTTTAAACGTGCCTTGAATTTGTAAGAAATTTAATCCCATACATCAACAAAGATTAATCAATTCCCTCACTGCTCAGAATTTTGGCTTCGAAAAGCTTATTTTGATTACATTCGTGAAAAGTATTCTGTGCATATCAGTAAATTATAAGAAGTACACTGAATGGAAAATTAATTTGAAAAGTATAAATTACAAGTCCACATTTTAGGGTAAGATAATAAATGAAAAGCCTCCAAAACAAATTCAGTCTTACTATTTAAAATCTTGTAAGTCTTCTGAACTAAATATTTCACAATATTTTTTCAGTGATGCTATGGGATGAGTCAATGATTAACTTTAAGAAATATATTTCAGTTTAAATTTTGAAGTAAATAATTCTTTCAGAGTGTTATACAATTATTTTCTAATGGTTAAAACTGCAAAAATAAAAAATATTTTTAACTGTAAGGAATTCATTTTTAATTTTATTTTTAGATTATTTTTATATTTATTAACTGCATAAGGGATTATTATTGATGCTCTGGATAACTAAAATTAATTAAAATTGTATGTATGATCTTTTTAATTAGATTTTCTTTAACAGAATGAATTTAGAAAGAGTTATAATTTTTCAATCTATGTTTGCTTTCTGTTGCTTATTTGCTTCTTAGAATTGTAATATTTTATAAGTACTTCTAAAAACTAGCTAGTTGTACCAAAGGAAAGATACTATGTACTTACTGAGCAAATAGATTAAATCAAGGAAACTACATATTGCAGTTTAATGTTTTAGTATACATAGAAATTAGCTGTGAAATGTAATTCTTCCGTGTCCTGTGTAAAGCACGAGAAACTGTCATCTACACAAAGTTGTAATAAACTGCTTCAATATAAATGGTTTCATTGCATCTTAATTAAAGTCATTTATTTTTAGAACAGAAGTAAAATTGTTTTATAGTTATTTATTAATTCACAAATTTTACCAAAATTTTAATGCAAGGTAGTTATAAGTGCTTGAAAGTTCTTATGCCTAAGAAATATTCTGTATAAAATACTGAACTTATTTCCTCCAGATCATGCGATAACATTTTAATCCCGTTTTAAAGTTTTTCAAATGTATGATAATGAAAAGTTTTTTTTATAAAAACAAGAAATGATAATAGCATCAGATGTTAACCATGGTGTGCAAAAAAAGGTAATGATTTATTATTAAAGTGTTTTATGTATTTAAACGATTTTAACTATAAACGGTATAAAATGAAATCGAAATCTAGAAGAATCGAGAATCGAACAAGTGCCAGAAATAGGAAGTTACATATCGGTGTTAAAAATTTAAAATATGTATTTATAAGAAAACTCAGAGGGATGCCTGGTCCTAAGTCTTGAAGTGACTCGAAATATAAAATTTTGCAAGTTATTTAATAAGCAATCTATTCTGGTACAAGTGGTAACTAAGAAAAGAAATATGCTGAGTATCACAATCTGCACAAGTTAGGACCAAGTTCCTTGGAAAATGTAAAGACCAAATCTTGATCCTAATTCCAGTTACATAATGAAAGATGGATGTTGCATTTTACATAGAAATAAATTGGCAGAAACGAAAATTCCACACAACAATTTTGAGCAACAAGCTGAGAAAGTTTAAGAGGATACTCTCAAAACTTATATTGTAATTTACACTATTACGTACATAAAATAAGAATTTTAAGGAATTAAAACCTCAAAATTTTCAATGTATAACATTGATTTCGGAAAATTCCTTCTTTTCAAAATTAATGATATCAAACCTTAAGTGCGTACTTTACAGTTAAATGCATATTGAATACGCATAATTTTAGAATATTATTCTACAATTCTAATCTTTTCGTCTTACTTGAAAAATTTTTCATTCAAATAGCGTTAAAATTAAACGCAAAATGACAACTGTTCCATTTGTCATCCAAACATTCTGAAAATTTAATTTTTTGTAATGAAAACAGTTTAAATTACACATTTTAATTTTATGTAACAAAATGTTCTAGAATTAGAGAGTAGAGAATACTTAGCCAAAATAATTTTCACGTAAATTGAAGTTTTTCAATATATATTACTATAATACTTAAGCAGCTATTCGAACAAATATTTTAAGACTATTGTACTATAAATGGTAGCCTTTTGGTCTCTTTACCACTCAACATTAAATTATAAAATAGTCACTTTATGGATAGTAAATATAGTTTCAGTTATATGAAGGTATATAAAACATTCTATACACATGAAGTTAAGCACAAATCTAAGCCTGAGTTGAAAGAAGTATAACTTACAATGACTTGAAAATTTAACCTGAAACCTTAATCTTATGGATCATGTTTTTTTCATAGTAAAATTCATCCAATTTAGAAAATGATAGAGTGAGCGAAAATTGTAAAAGTTTTAAAATGTTACGTTAAATCTTTTTTAAGTAGAAAATATGGATTAATATTCTACTGAAAGAGCATGTGACTTGTCAAATGCAAAATTTTAAGCATTTTGGTTATATTTCTCAAATTATGGAAGCTTCCTATTTCATCAATTTTAGTTAAATAAAACCCATAAAAAACATAGCAAAATCCATGAGTAATGGTTGCAACTTAGAAATGTGAAAACAGGGAAATATTTTTCTTTCATAAAGTCATTTGAAATCATTAATGACATCTGAAAATAGGAACTCTTCCGAAAGTTCAGAAAAGTGTTAAAAGCACTTTATTATGTTTAACATTGATTTTTCTCAAAAAATGTATGTTTTTTATATTGAGCAGCAACCGGTTGGCTTAACTGTTCTTTTGAATGATAATCACTTATTGTAGGAGTTTCTGATTGTATTTTTCTAACCTCTTACGTGAAATCTTACATGGACTCTTATTTGCTTCAATTATAATACCAGGATAGAAATCTTACCTTAAGTACTTTCACAGTTTCATTTTAGAACATTTGTTTCATTAGATATTGTTAGTAAGCGTGTCTTATAATGCTGAATTTTACCACTATGCATATCACCAAAGTTTTATTTGTGAATAGAATTTGCAAATTAATATAAAGAATGCTAAAACAACAAACGAGTATTTTAGATTTATCTCCTGAAAACGCTATTACACACACACGCTTACCTTTAGTGTTACCGTAGATGTGTCGACAACCTCTTTCAAATGATGGCATTTTAATTTGTATCAGTAAAGTCTCGCTCTCTCTCTCTCTCTCTCATTTTATGCTTTCCTACCAGAAAACAATTCAGTCATTTGCTGCTCAACAGTCCCAACAATGTCTCTGAAATATCATTAGACTCACTTAGGCTCACAGTTTTCAGAACCGGTTTAGGATATATACACAAGGTAGAGCAAGGTTGGTGTTTAGAAATCAGCAAATATGTTTGGGACATGTAGTAAATGCTTTTGTATATGAATATCGCGAAATTCCTACAAGAATTTTTGCATTTGTAGCATAAATGTTATCTCAAAATAACGTTATTTTTATTATTATATAAAAGATTTATGTATCACTTGGTAAATACAAAATCTACAATTATATATTTGCCTGTTTTATTGCCACTATAATCAACCTAAATCTAAAAATGATAAAAACCGTTTACATGGGTCAGAAGAAAATACGTTTGAAAAAGCAAACTTCTATAAGCCAAAATTTCTTGTCAGATCCTCTTATAAACAGGAACGATCCAAAATGTCGTTATTTTAACACAAATGAGATTCGAGGTTACTCAATCAGTCAAAAAACTAAGCTCTAAAGATCAACCTGTTAATAAAAATTTCAATAATCAAATTCATTTTCATAAGTGCGTTAGTGATAAATATTCTCTCTTATTATAACGACTAAACACAACACTCAGAAATTTATCTGTAAATTAAATGTGCTGCAGTGATAAACGA
Organism: Latrodectus elegans; assembly: GCA_030067965.1. Taxonomy (NCBI): domain Eukaryota; kingdom Metazoa; phylum Arthropoda; class Arachnida; order Araneae; family Theridiidae; genus Latrodectus; species Latrodectus elegans. The sequence continues at coordinate 64,126,656 of CM057817.1, read as the reverse complement.
AAACAGCCTGAAAAGAGAAGTTCATAAGTTCATACTAAAACATCTGAACTAACAGTTTCGTTTATTGAATGTCAAAATCAAAATGCTACTGAAATATTGCTTACCATGGCTTGCAAGAAGTTTTCATAAAGAGTAAAATAGATCTCTGTAATATATATATATATATATATATATATATATATATATATATATATATATATATATATATATATATATATATATATATATATATATACCACTTTTTTCATGGAAACTAGTTGAATTCTATGCAAAATATTATATTATGAGGATCATGCTTCGAGAAAGGTAATATGAGTAACTTCTGAATCACTGGAGGGATTATGATTAAATATTTTATGCGACTATCATCACACACACACACACAACACACACACACACACACACACACAACACACACACACACACACACATTAACATTCCCTGTCAGAGTACCTTACAGGCAAGAAAAAGAAAAATATATTTTATTTTATATTAATTCTTCATAAAAAAATAATTTATTTTATTTAGATTTTATTTTATATTCTGTAACTGTTCCAGATGATGCAATAAAACAAATAAATAATATATGTATAAACTCTCATAACCTATTGAAGTAACGAAAGATATTAATTGCCCATTTCATGAATTAATATCTTTTATAGTGTTTTTGTTTTCGAGAAAATACTTTACTTATTCCTGAGATAAAAAAAATATTGAATTTTTTTTAATATTCAAATCTTAAGTATTTGAAATACCAATAATGCTAATCATGTTCCTACACCAATTAAAACTTACAACGTAACTAATTTATTTAGATGAACTCATCATTTCCCTTGACATATTATTCTTTTAAAGAATTTCTTAATCTAAGCGATAGTGACCATTCTTCTGTTCTTAATAACATTGGAAATTGACCTTCAATGCCTTCCAATCCTCTGCTCTGAAGAATGGCAATAGCTGACGAGAAATCGGTTCATATCTTGTTGGCAATAGAGATAATGAGGCTAAATAATGTTGATAATAAAATTGAAAGGGTTCATTATAAATTCGGATTCAAGTATTGTAAAGGAGGCAACTTGTAAAACTCCCAAGCATCCACCCCTAAGGCTCATTGTTTCCTAATGCTAGAATCGCGCTCTTCAGGGCATAAGGTTCAGGTTTATATTTCAGCCACTAATGAACAAAGGAAGGTGAATGTGACCTTTCTGCATGCGTGTATTTAGTAGTAAGTACTTCAAAGATCTCCAGTTTCCTTCTCTGTGGTACTTGAATATGTTCCACTATCTTACGCCATCTTGTTCCGTCATCAAATAACCTTCTGGAAGGCAATTTATGCAGTGGATTCTAAAATGCCTAACAATGATCTTCGGCATTTTGACTATCCACAACTAGGTGTCAAAGATCTAATTAGGCAAGCTGTTCTTTGAATGAAGAGTTAACTTTAAGTTCAGTTCATACTATGAATAGTATCTTCTGTACTTACATTTAGAATTTTTCTAAATGTAACTACAGAAAATACTATTCATAGTATTTAGAATTTTTCTAAATACACTACTGGCCACTAAAATTGCTACACAAAGAAGGCGACATGCTACAGACGTGAAATTTATATGAAAGGAAGAAGGTGCTGTGATATGCAAATGATTGGCTTTTCAGCGCATTCAGACAAAGCAGGCGCCAGTAGCGACACCTACATTGTGTTTAAATGAGGAAATTGTTCAGCCGGTTCCTCATACACAAATTGCATTTGAACGTTGTTGCCTGGTGAAAAAATGTTGTGATGCCTCGTGTAAGAAGGAGAAATGCGTACCAGCACGTTTCTGACTTTGATAAAGGTCGAATTATAGCGTACTGGGATTGCGGTTTATCTTATCGCAGTATTGCTGCTCGCGTCGGTCGAGATCCAATGACTGTTAGCACAATATGGAATCGATGGGTTCAGGACGGTAATACGGAACGCCATGCGGGATCTCAACGGCCACCTATTACTAACAGACGAGAAGACAGGCATATTATCCGCATGGCCGTAATGGATCGTGCAACCACGTCACGAGCCGTGAGTCAAGAAACGGGGTCGTTTGGAAGACAACAAGTGTCTGCACGAACAGTTCGACGGCGTTTGCAGCAGAATGGACTCTCAGCTCGGAGACAATGGCTGCGGCTTCCCTTGACGCTGCGTCATAGACAAGAGCGCCTTCAATGGTGTGATCAACGACGAACCTGGGCGCACGAATGGCGAGAAGTCATCTTTTCAGATGATCCAGGTTCTGTGTACAGCATCATGATGGCCGCATCCGTGTTTGGCGGCATCGTGGTGAACGCACACTGGAAGCGTGCATTCGTCATCGTCATACTGGCCCATCACCTGGCGTGATGGTATGGGGTGCCATTGGATACACGTCTCGGTCACCTCTTGTTCGCATTGACGGTGCTTTGAACAGTGCACGTTACATTTCTGTTGTGTTACGACCCGTGGCTCTACCCTTTATTCGAGCCCTGCGAAACCCTACGTTTCAGCAGGATAATGCCCGACCGCATGTTGCCGGTATTGTACGGACCTTCCTTGATACGGAACATGTTGGGCTGTTGCCCTGGCCAGCACGTTCTCCAGATCTTTCACCAATAGAAAACGTCTGGTCAATGGTTGCCGAGCGACTGGCTCTTCACCAAACGCCAGTCACTACGGTTGTTGAACTGTGGCATTGTGTTGAAGCTGCATGGGCATCTGTACCTGTACATACAATCCAATCTCTGTTTGACTCAATGCCCAGGCGTATAACTGCTGTTATTTCTGCCAGAGGTGGTTGTTCTGGGTACTGATTTCTCAGGATCTATCCAGCCAAATTTTTTTAAAATTTAATATCTTGTTATATTTCTAGTATAATATATTTGTCCAATAAATATCATTTTGTTACCTGCATTTCTTCCTGGTGTAGCAATTTTAATGGCCAGTAGTGTAAGACCCACTATCTAGAAAAAGACCTAAAAATAATACGTGATTGATATAAACATGCTTACAATAGCCATCAGTCTTCAGACTGTCTACAGCGTTATGTTTTCAGAATTCCTACAAAAATGCATTTTGCTATAAAATTTGAAAATAAATTATATTTTAAAACAATTTCTTAAACCGCGGGAGCTGATATTTCTACATATTTTATGCAGAATCAGAGATACTATGAAGTTTATTGAATAACAATTCAAAACTACAGTTTAAAAAATTTTATCTTCGTCTGAAATTTAATAGTTTAACTTTCTTACATCAAAAAAACAATATATTTCATGAGAAAAATGGTATTTACCATGATCGAGAAATATTCAATGGAAAATCATTCATATCTACAGGACAAGAAATAAAACAATAATAAATGGATTATTAAGTTAATTTTAATTTTCATCAAGAAAAGGTTTTTTAAAGAAATATAAAAATGTTTCCTTTCCCATAAAAATTACTGTTGTTGTTTCTAATCCTTCGTGATCTAGCAAAGCCAGATCTGGTCCATGTATTCTAGCAAAGTTAATCACTAGAAGTGGAGATGAAATTAGGTCGTCTAAACTTAAACCCAGGCAGTCTAAGACATGCTCGGAAAAGGTTGGTTTTAGAAACATCCTAAAAAGTCGATATGATATGCATGTTACGGATGTATGAGTGAAATTTATAACAAATTAGATTATATGAGTTCCCATTTATGCATGTGCAAATATATCAGTTATACAAAATAAGATTCATTCATCAACAATCATTAAAGATTTTCCCAATATTTTTCATCATCGATTCAAAAATATTTATCATCATTTATCATGATCCAAAGATTTGTCATCTTTGAAATATTAACTTTCAGGCTTGGAACATTCTTTGGAATATTTTTATCTTAATATCTCTCTCAAATCACACCCTTATCATTTCTTATATAATAGTCTTAATATTTCCAAATATAATCACTAGTTTGAACAACATTTTCTAACATTTTTAGAAAATAATTCATTTAAAGATTTACCAACATTTTTTATGATCCAAAGATGATAAATCTTTGGAACAATGACGAAACAAATTTTATTTGTGTTAATATATTGAAATTAATTCTCATTCCCCCTGATCATTCCTTCTATAAATATTAACAGTCTATACATTAACTGATCTGAACTCTACTCATCATTCATCCCAATATTTTGCAGAAGAATAATATATTTTTTATCCAAATTTAACATGATTCATCTTTTTTATCCAATGTTTTTCAGCATCCTGACAATACCCATCCCTTTCAGTCTTAAGAACTTTCTATAAAATTATTGAAAATTCTCATCTAAAATATACTACCAAACATATTCATAAAATTAAATACAAGTAGTAGTAATTATGAATTTTTTCACAGAGTAAATAAGAATACCACACTACTTCGGCAGTCTTTCGTAAAAATAAAATAACCACAGAAAAAGTGTCCAAAAATTACCTATTTTTCCTGCAGAATGAAATTTTTATAGCAATAAACCTTATTTATGAGCAATGTAATCAAAATTTTATAATTTATATCGATTTTCGGACCTGTTATGACTTATTATAAAATCTTCATGAGGTTTTCTATGAAATTTTAATATTTTTACTATGCTTTTATACAATAATTTAAAAATTTTCTATTTCAATGTTTAATTTGGTTGGATTCCAAGACATTCCAAGACAAGATTTCAGGAAATGAATCCTACAGACCCTGGCTCAAAACATACAAACAGCATTGTAAATAGAATTCTCTTATCATTAGATGACATAAAAGATTTCTGTTTCTTGAGGAAGTAATTTTGTAAAAATTTTTCTTCATTTCATTCTGTATCTTTTGCCAACAAAAAAAGGTTTCTTAAAACATAAAAACTTCTTTGTCTTAGAGACGGTATGAACTATAAATGGCATCAAAGTTTTAATTAAAATTCTAGTTAAATTTAGCAACAGCCCCTTTCTTTCTTGTAGACTTATTTCTCTCTAATGAACATTCTCTTTTCTTCACTTGATTAATTCACATTTTAAGATTTTTTTTAAGTAATATTTTTAAATATAATGAAAAGTCGCTTAAAACTTTAAAGTTGTATTCTTGAATTTAGCTTTCTTATACACTTGCTTTTAAAAAAGGTTACCTTTTGAGCCATTGAGAGAGAAAATTACGTGCTTATACCATTTGTTAGAAAAATTGTAAGAGGGAACCGCGTGGTTTAACTCTCTCGATATATAGTTTATAAATCACTATTATATAACTCCTAATTTATTAATAATTTACTTAAACAATTGTTTTACATTAAATAACCAGATGTATAAATATCTGAATGAAAAAATACAAATTTAATTTAAGTTTTACAATGACCAATTTTAAAATATATTTTTCATATGAATTCACTTAAGTAAGTACTTTATTGAACTTAAGGCCCTTTACAAATATATCGTCTCTATTAAAATATTCTCCTTATATTATTTTACATTATATTATCTTCTTATATTATTTTTCATTTTGACAGTGAATATTTTCCAAATAAATACAATGATAATGATGGTAAAGTAGGAAATATTTTGATGTGTAAAATCATCTGATTTTGGTTACTTCCGTCTATAAATAAAAATAGATATCACTTAGAGAAATCTTAAAGAATCATTTTTCTAAATCGTAAATTAAAGGGCTTTTTTGAATTTTGATTATTGTAATTTCTTACAAAATAGCTAATTACAGGATGGAAATGAATTGAAAGTTCTGAAAATAATTATCTTGCATAGCAATAACTCAAACATATAACACAATTCTTACATATCTCCATCTAAATAAATGTCCTATTAGCATATTTCTATCCCAAACCAAAGGAAATAATTCTATCACTTATTAGGGTTTTTATGTTGATTATTAGGGTATTTGGTAATCGCTACATACTGTTCTAATAAAAAAGTAACAGAAACGAAATAATAAACAATATATAAAGTCTTAAGAAAAGGAAAATCTCTTCCAATATTTTTTGAAAGGAAATAACAGTATTAAGGAATATCTTTCACTTTTTAAAATTACTGCATTAAAACTATTTTAGATGCTTAATTGATAATATTCTCATTTTAATACCCCTTCATACAATAGTTTTCAAATCGATTTAAAATCATATTTATTTAATTTAAACACCGAGATGAGAACAGCAATCTCACTGGTTTACTATCAAAACTGATTTTAAAACATTGGTTTTGAGGCTCATTTATAGTTTCTTGATATTATAAATTACATTTATATGCATACATTTCTTATAGCTAAGCATGTTTTTCAAACATTATAGACCAAAATGAAGGTAACTAATACAATTATAACTCAATGAGAGTCTCTAAATAATTTTGAAGTTCATATCCAAAGAGTACCATCTCACTTCGATATTTCAAACAACAAGATTGCTGATACTATAGAAAAAGCAGCTACTTTTGTTACTTTTCAACCGGATATGTGTTCCCTTTCCAGAGAAGTTTCCTCGTGGAAAAAGAAATTAAACTGGGACTTGTGCAAACTTCCTTTGGAACATTGGTATTCTAGAAAGAGCCCTGGAATTGCTATCTTTTTCGGTAGCTACAGATGCCAGCAGACTTATCTCTTCAATTTTCTATTGGGCACTTAAGGTCTTTTGAACCAAAGCAGAAATTGTTTAAGACTTGCACCAAGTTTATATCTGCTTAGGCCTCACCAAAGTATATTTTAAATTACATCGATTGGACAAGGTGTTTTGTAAACCTCTTGCTTTTTTTAGTTTTTTCTGAAAGTTTTTAGATTTATGGAATTGGTTTTATTTTCTTTATTCCAACTAAGGCCGCTGTGCTAGTTCTGTAATTTTGTCACTGCTTATATAGCTTAACACTAATAGCTGTTGTAGAATATTTTTTTTAATTCATATTGTTTTTTTTTTTTTTTTTTTTTTTTTTTTTTTTTGGTGGCCATTAAGGATGAACTGGGCCATATAACACGTGTGTTACTGTGGAAGAAACTACAAGAATTTGTAATTCCTTCTGGCTTTTACCACAAACTGAAATGCATGCAAAAATCAAAAACACAACATTCATTTCCCATTTTTAACCAAATTAGCATTGAATCTGGATCTTCTTAATCCAAAGAACCGAACAATCCACAAAATTATTCTGAGACCATACTGATAATTTGTCAGTCAATTTTAGTAAAAACAACGTCTTTAATAAATGATAGCATTGCATAGTAAGCATGTAATGTGAGTAAGCTCAAAAAATTACTTCAACTGATATCAACTTTGTAAATTTAATATGCAAAGACTAACACATACACTAATACCGTATTTAAAAATTTAAATTATGAAGGTTATCATAAATCTTCTAAATAGTATATCAGTACCCAAAATGATGGCAACAGAACCTACCATCTCTGCATTAATTGCAATAATATTCCACAAACACCAAGACACATTTTTGACAACCCTGCCATTTTAAGATCTTTGGCTCAGTTAGGGGAATTCCCCTTGCTCAATCAAGAAAAGAGTTTATATTCCGAAAACATCAAGGAGACAGCCAGCTGTGTTCTTCACAATCATGGTTACATTTAATTCTCCTTGTGGACGTGATATCAACCAACCAAGTATTTAAATCTACTCTGATCATAACATCAAAAACAGGTTCTTGGACGCTAAGTGTATTCAAGCAAAATTTAATTTGATTGAAAGAAAAGTTAAAGCTTTTGAATGAACCGTAATCAAAATCTAAATTTATAAATGTACATTGGATATTTTAAGACAGATATTTCACTTATTTTTTAATATTTTTTTTTAAATTAAACCTTACAATTAGAAATGATTAATATATAAATATTTTTGATAACAGAAAACCATTTTATATCATTTTTCTGTTGTTAGTTGATACAAATTTCTCACAAAAACCCCATACCTCTTTTGGGTAGAATAAAATTATAACTCCGATTTTAGACAAAAATTTTAGTTATCAAAACAGAGAAAATCATTCTCTCTTAATCACATTAATTTTATAAAGGGTGCAAAGTATACGACAATATTTTGAAGAAATTATTCATATTATCAATGATAAATGCATTCGTTTACATATTATCAATGAGAACGAACCATAAATATGTTAAAAGAATTAACTTCTACTCAAATCAGCTTTTACCAGGTGTATGCATATCAAATGAGACTATAGCTAGCAGATGTCGCCACACTTATATGCAAACATCACGAAACATGTGACACATGATTTTTTATGGTTTGATCTTTGATACTCACATTTAGTTTACATTTGGACGAGTTTCATTCTGCATTTTTTTACTGTGTTGAAAATTTCGAATTTTATGCCTTCTGACCACGATTTGCGGATAGCATTAATCTTTTAATCGGATACCATCTAAAGAAAAATGCTACCGAATCACAACATATGCTTGTAGAAGCATACGGTGGCAATGCTCTGAGCCGTGCGCAGTGCTACAGGTGGTTTGAAAAGTTTCAAAATGGGGATTTCGATGTGAGAAACGAGGAACGTGACAGACCAGCAAAAAAATTGAAGATGCTGAATTGAAAGCATTATTCAACAAAGATCTTGGCCAAACGCTTCGACAAAGATGATGGCCAAACGCAAGATCATCTGGCAGATCAAAAAAATGTTGACCGCAGCACTGTTTCCCGTCATCTCAAAGTCTGCTCACTGACTGACAGCAGGAAAATCTGAAAAATCGTATGCGAAATGTTGCTTGCCCGCTACAAACGCAAGTCATATCTCCATCGTATTGTGACTTGCGATAAAAAATCTATTTATTTTGAGAATCCCGAGCATAAGTGGACCCCGATCAGCCATCTAAATCGACCGTAAGGCCGAATCGCTTCGGCCGCAAGACAATGTTGTGTATATTCTGGAATCATGAGGGGTCAATATATTATGAGCTTTTCAATACCGACGAAACCGTTAATACTGATCACTACAAGCAACAATTGCTTAATTTGAACGATGCTATACTCGAAAAACGTTAGCTATACAAGAAAAGGCAGCATAAAGTAATTTTCCTTGATGGCAAACGCACCTAGCCACCGTGCTAAACCCACCAAGAACATCGTTAAAGTGCTCGACTGGGAGCCCTTAGCACATTCGGCTTATTTGCAAAACTTGGCTCCTTCTGATTTGCATCATTTGGACACGCATTGACTGACCAGTTCTTCACTTCTTACGAAAACGTCAAACATTGGCTTGATGACTGACTCGCCTCAAAAGACAGATCATTTTTTTGGCGTGGTATTCACAAATGGCCCGAAAGATGGGGAAAATGTGTGTCTAGCAATGGACATTACTTCAAATGAAGAAATAATAACAGTTGTCGTAAATTTATTGAGTTAAAAGAAACAATCGTCTTATTTTATTTGCATACACCTGCTGCATTTAAACACTAACAGAAATTCAAAGTTGACAAAGTATATAGGATTTAAACATTACTTTCAAATTAAACTTAATATGTCTTTGAACAAAGAACTTTGAAACCAAAGGAAAAGCAAAATGAGATTATAGAAATCTTTATAGAAAGTCTTACAAAAAATAAAAATAACCAAAAATTATTGAATCAATTACTAAACTGCATTTTTGTCAAATAAATAAGAAAAATTAACATTAACGCATACTAAGAAACCCCCAAAAACAAGCCCAGAATGTACCTAAGAATTACTAGTTGACAGTCTCATAATAAGAATTTGCAAAAGAAAAACTTCTAGTAGAAATTAAATATAGTAACAATAAGAACACTGCAGCATTCGAATTACCAAAGAACCTGAAAGCATAACCAAACGTGCTACCATTAACACTAATTACTTTCATCTCCCAGATGATCTAGATCAGTTTCTCAAAAGGAACTCTGCCAAAAATTAGAAGCTTTTTTATTGCTTAGTTCTTCAGAAATGAAAGGAAAAAATATTTTTATTGTTTGTTTCCCTTCGATGAAGTAGATAAATGAAAACTCTTTCCTTGTTAAGATTATTTCTGTGTTGAACAGAAACAATGTACATCAGCAAGTGCTCAGTTTTTCAAACCCTTTCATCGGCCATTATTAAATCTCTAACTCAGCAGCAGATGTTGAAATCCGTCAAAAAACATGACTTTTTATTGGACATTTCCAGTTTCTAGGAATCAATATAATATAAATAAGCAATATACAAATTAACCATATGTCTCTAGGTTTCTGCAATCAAAAAACAATAAAAAGTCGTTTTGTGAACTATCTATAGTCTTTGGATATAAAACTGATCGTATATAAAACTCTTTTAATTAATATTTATCTCTCTTTTTCATTTACAGTTCAAAAAAAAGTAATGAATATTTTTCGTAATATGCTCAATATCTTCAAAAGTACAATAAAATATAATTTATTAATAAAATATATTCATTTATTAGAATTTATTAAAACTTTACAACTATATTACACAATATAAAATAAATGAATATATGTACAACTCAATTGATTAATGAGGGAAAATGATATTTTCAAAAAAGCACTTGATATTTTAACTGTAAAACTTAAATGAACAATGGAAATACATTTTATTAGTTTTATTGATTATTAAAAGATACTCTTTTACTTTTATATTTTAATAAAAACGTAGTGAGTTAAATATTTCCTAAGAATTTTGCTTATGAGGCAGCTAATGCAATTTTTCACCAGTAAAAATTATATATTAATTTGTGGTAACAAACAGTCTTACATACCCTTTGTTAAAAAAATTATATTTTACATTTTCTATATAAAACAACCTTACATTCTCTTTATAAAAAAATTCCTTAAAAATAAAGTCTTAAAGGTAGTAAAGTTTTATGCTTTAGTCAACGAAAGTGAAGAGCTTCGATGAAAGTCTTGTCTACCTGATGGACTCCACATAAGTAATCGGTAGTATTCATGGTGAGTAAGGGAGAAAACCTGGAAACTCCAAAGAAATCACCTTTTACAAACGCACGTGCAGAAAGCAGGAATACAACATTCAATTACTATTGTTCATCAAAGACTGGACTTGAACTCGGAGCCTTAAATACAGAAAAAGTGTGAACCTAACATTAGGCATCGTTTAAGTAACAGATTTGCGCTTGCACTTAAAATGCCTTGTTTACTGTATACTTTTTCATTTCAGTTAATTCTGGTGTCATTTCTTTTTTTAAAGCCATTTTTCTACACTCCAACACATTTTCATGAATATAAGTATTTATGGTCATGCTATACTTGTGTGAAAGGTGTATATAGCATAGTAACATATGATGTCTGTTTGTGTTATAGTTATGACCACGATTTACATGCACTGTTTTGGTTCCGAAATTAAGAGCATGTGCCAAGTTGAAATTCACGTTAATTATCCTTATTCGTATCTTCAAAAGAATTTTCAATAATTGATAAGCCTTTTTTTGTTATTTTGAGAATATATATTATTCCATACCAGTGTAAATGAAATGGAGCATAAAAGGAGTATAACTAAGATTAAGTACATGGAAATTACTAACAGTAATTAGAAAATTTTAAAAAATATTTTTCAAAACATACGTTGATTATATATGAGCTTTTAAAGTACGTGTAAAGATCAAACACTTAACAGACGAGAACTTTCCATTTCGTTAAGTGCGGGTGTAAGAAACACAAGACGCATAGGGGGAGTGTGTCGGAGCGACAGGAACGGTATGGATGTATGTAAAGACGAGTGGTAGTGGAGGTACCGCTTCCAAGCAATGGAAAATACATGTGTTTCGAATAATGTAAAATGAACCATCTAAATATATGTTTGTGTCTATAATTAATGTTATGTTTGTTAATGTAAAATAAATGTGTCGTAAAAAAGAAGAAATGTTGGTATTACTGAATGATCCTGGAAACGACAGGTTCGTGAAACAATCACATTGGCGCAGTCGACAGAAAGTGTTCCAGATTAATACTAAATAATGGGATGCTAATGATGGAAAAGTGTCTACAAAGTAGTGAGTCTGTATATTTTGACTGTTTCTCATTCCATTAAGAGCCAATATTTGTTTTCATTATGTATGATTTACGGGAACTTTTGTTTTGGAATTTTCTTAAATTTCTTGGTAGGGTTTTGTTTAAGAAGGAAATGTAATAAATTAATAAAATTTTTTTAAATATTTGAAGTATCAAAATAAAAATAAGTATGTATACTGTTCAATTTAATTGAGAAAATATTTGAGTTTCGATAGTGGTTTGGAAATATTATTGGTTATTGATATTTGTTCATTAATATTCAAAAAAGTTTTTTACTCTAACTGGTAATATTACTAAAAATATATGTATATAATTTTGATATATAAAGGGAAAAAATATTTTTGGAATAATTAGTTTATTAAAACAAATTTATGTCGAATAATAATGTTGTTGGTAAATGCAATTTCTTGAGTTATGTGCATCAATTTAAAAGCTTCTGTATTATTGAATAGTAAATTGTTGAAACGTACTTTTAGTTTAAAGTGATATAATAGGATATAAATGTTTTGCTTAGAATTTTCATGATCAGTCTGTTGTTTATTATGTAAAAATGATATAAGTTTATGGAATAAGAAACTATTTCAAGAAAGTTTAAATGCTTTTTAATTCGTTATTGTTTTGCATTATTAAATTACGTATTCAGAATTATTCAATGTTCTAAGGTATATTAATTATTTACTATGATTGTATTTAATATTTATGTAAAGTAACTATGTTTAGATTTTAAATTTTGATTCAAAATCGAGAGTGTGAAATATTTATGAGAGGGGAAATTCTGAATTATTTTATATTTCGAAAGTAATTGTGCTTGCAATGATGAATAATAGTGTTTGGTTGTTTCGGTAACTCTGATTCATATTCATTTAAAGTAAAATTATATATATAAAGTGAAAAACATGTAAATGCATATTACTAACAATTATTTTATCATTTTATTGATTTAAGTGGTTATATATTCAATGATCTTCTGTGATAAGGATTTATTTAATTTGAAATGCTTAAACTGGAAGTGTAATTCGTATATGTATATTTTTAGCTTGTTTTGAATTGTTTTCATTCATTAATGTGTATTATGTAATTGAAGTTTGATATATATTATAATATATTATAGGGTGTATTAAGTATATTACTGTGTTGAAATAAAAACCGAAACTATAAATTTTTAAATTTATTATTAGAACAAATTATTTAAATCTTTTTTTTTTGGTTCATTAAGTAAACGACAGTGTTTTATTGATTAAACAAATGAAAGGTGATTTGTATGGTTTAAATGTGTGTTTTATTTTGAATAATTGATAGTTTAAGGTTTGGTAATTTGCGATAACATTACTTGTTAAAATGGCCTTCGCATTCTTGGGTAAAGCTCGAAAGTAGGACCTGTTAATATTGGCTAGTGAGTTAGAAGAACAGATTCCCCCGGAAGCGAAACTAATAGATTTAAAAAATGTGATTACACAATCTAAACGTTTTGAAGAGTCATTTGTTCGAGAATTAATAAATACAATAATTTCCGATCGGATGGAGAGAGAGAAAGCCAAAGTAGAAGAAAGGCAATGTGAATTAGAAGAGAAACAAAGAGAACGTGAGAATGAAATTAAAATGCATGAATTAGAAATAAAAGAAAAGGAAGATGAATACAAATCGGAAAGCACTGTAGAATACGGGCGAGATAAATTAGGAAACACTTTTCTAAGTTATTTAAATATAATGAAAGAAGTAATTTTAGATCCCCCGTAACGAGCAGAAGAATGACCTTTCTTTTTCCATCAAGCCGAAAGGATGTTCAAGCTTTATGAAGTACCCGAACAGTATGTAGGGAAAATTATTTTACAATGTTTATAAAGGGTCGTGCTAAAGGAATAAATGCTATGTTGTCGGAAGAAGATTTAAATCAGTATAACAAAATCCAAAATTTCATTTTAAGGGAGTATAGAATAACTCCGTTACAACACAAAAAGAATTTTGATTCTTGTTATAAATTTCACAATGAAAGTTATGCTCAGTATGCGTCACAGGTGGAAGCTGCATTAGAATTGTATTTAAAATCAAGAGATATAGAAACATTTGCTAAACTTATAGAACTTATTGTAGCTGACAAAATGAAAGAGACTTTGCCTACTCATGTAAGATCTCAAATATTTTGAAAGAGCCGGAAAATTGGCTTCCAGTCCCTGAATTGGTAAGGGAAATTGATAATTTTTTAGTTTCAATACCAAAAAATTTTACAAAAATTCCCACAACTATACCAAATTTATTCCCGGCCCACATGGAACAAAACAGAACGAAACTGTAAGGAAACCTTTTTCCAACTGAAGTTAGAAATAAAAGTTTTGTTGAAAAGAAAGAATATTATAATTATCAAAACATCCCAGACGAACAGAATCATTTGGGAAATAATACCGCTAGTTGCACTCCGAATAAAAAGGTATTAAAGGTCTACAAATGTCAAGAAGAGGGTCATTGGAAGAAATTTTGCCCGCAAGTGAATACAGTATCTCAAGTTTCTAATAGAAGTTAAACTGAAGAGGTAAGTAAAAGAAAGGGTTAAATGAATTTTGCATTAAAATGGGTAATGCAAGTTTCAATGTTAAAATTCCAATCAGTGTAAAGGATAGTGAGCTCTTACGAGTTGATTTAACTATAGTAGATAATAAGTTTCAAGCAATCATTGATAGTGGTACGGAAATTATAGTACTGCAGAAGTCAGTGGTGCCAGAAGAAATGTTGCAGTCAAGTGTGAAAATTTACTTGAGGGCTACAATTGGATTTCCGGTTCAAGGAAAGCTTGCTTCTGTTCCACTTAGCCTTTGGTCAGCAGATGATGATATCAGGCCGTATATCATGGTGCATACTGCGGTTGTGGAAGGATTGCATGAGCAAGCTTTGATCACTCCTGGAGTTTTCAGTTTGTTGAAAGAACAAAGAAGAAAATATATGTGATAGGAAAAAAATATCCATGGGAAAGAAATAGTTTCGAATACTTTCAATGTGGATGGAAGGAAAATAAAAGCTCACAAGGAAATAGAAACAAATCATGGAACATTTGATTTAGAAAATTCTGAAGTAGAGGCTTCAACTATACCAGTGGAAAGTAACTTGTTAAATGAAGAAATAATTGCTATTAAGAGAAAGGTAGATTCTTTAGCATCCACAACAATAACCATTGAAGTGAAAGATAAATCTAATGTTGAAGAAATTAGATCCAGTTTTCCTTCTGAGACTGATGCTGCTGTAGAAAATGAAAAGAAAAACAAACGAATAATCTCCGAAGAAGAAGCTAAAGCAGCATTAGCAGAAAAACGTAGATTAGCTAGAGAACAAGCTGAACTTGAAGCTGAATTGGAAAGACAGAGACAAGAAGAATTGAGGAGACTAGAAGAAGAGCGTCTATGTCAGGAAGAGGAAGAACAAATAAAATGGAAGAATAGCATTTACGATTACTTTAAGAACATTGTCGTCAAGAAAAAGAAAAATTGAGAAAAGCTATTGAAGATCACGATCAAAGAGAGGAGAAGAGAGTAAAACAAGATGAAGAGCTGCGTTTGAAGGCTGAATAAGAAAGAAAAGCTAAAGAAGAAGCTGAAAAGTTAAGGTTAGAATTAGAAGAAAAACTTAGCAAGGAGGAAAAAGAATAAGCAGAAAGAAAAAAGCGATTGGAAAAAATTATGAGAGGTACTGAAGGTAATTCAAGTAGAACATCACCCTCTGGTAGTGTCAGTGGAAGTGATCATTTGGATTCTGGCGAGATTCAACAAGTAAATTTCTCAAGTGGTGCGAATTCCTTGGGGAGTATTGAGGGAAAAGAACCATCCTTGGCAGAAATTGTTTATCCTCTTGTATGCGTCACAAAGGAAAATGGAACGATTCGACTATGTGTCGATTATCGGGGATTGAATTCCGAGTCTAAAATAGCTCCATTTTCAATGCAAAATTCAGAAGAATTACGATTCAAAGCTGGTGCGGCAAAGTATCTATCCACTCTAAACATCATTAAAGGTTATTGGAAAATTCCATTGGATCCAGATAGTCGAGAACTGACAAGTTTCGTTTCACCTAAGGGACAGTATCAATGAAAAGTAGTGTCATTTGGACTTGCAGGTGGTCCAGCTACTTTTCAGAAAATTATGAATCAGATCCTAAGACTTCATAATGATTTCATTGAAAGTTTCCTGGATGATATCATAATTTATTCATCTTATTGGGAAGAACATTTGAACCATCTAAGAACGGTTTTGGAAACATTAAAACAGTGCAATTTTACCGCAAATTTAGCAAAATGTACCTTTGCTCTATCGAAGGTAAAATACTTAGGTCATGTAGTTGGATCAGGAGAGCATGGGCCCGATCCGGATAAAATTGCAGCTATTAAAAACTTAAAATCGCCAAGAACAAATAAAGCCTTAACATCGATATTAGGACTGTTTAACTGTTATAGAGACTATGTGTGTGTGCCTCATTATGAGAACATTGCTAAGCCATTAACAGACCTGACCCGAAAATCTGTACCAAACGATATCCCTTGGTCTGCAGAGACAGAAAAGGCTTTCATCTCATTGAAAGATAGTTTATATGCTGTCACTTCCTTGTCAACCCCTGACTTAAATAAACAATTTGAACTGCACACAGATGCTTGCTTTGGTTACTGGCATTGGAGCATGTTTAATGCAGAAAGACACAAATGGAAATCCTAAGCCTATAACCTTCGCTAGTCAGAAATTAACTCCAACGCAGACTAAATGGAGTACCAGTGAGAGAGAAGCATGTGCTGTCATATGGGCTCTTGGTAAGTTTGAAGCATGGTCTTATGGAACTTCCATAAATTTATTCACAGATCACAATCCTCTGAAATATCTTGCGGAAAGCATACCGAAGAATGCCAGATTACAGAGATGGTCATTGGCTCTCTCTCGCTATCAGGTCACAATAGCTCATTGGCCCAGAAATAATAATGTTATTCTTTATCAAGGGTTTATGAGGATGATTAATTATTTTTCTTTTGTAATGAATCTTGTAAGAAATGGAAAATAATTTCAGATATATCATAATATTCATATTTAACATTATATGATATAATGTAGTTATTTCCATTTGTTATTGGTTGTTAATTTTCATAAGTTTTGCGTGAAAAATATTTGCAAAATTGTTTTTTATGTTAATATTGATTCTTATTTTCTTACTTTATAATATTGTGTTGTAATCAATATAATGGATATAGCAGTAACATAGGATATTTTCCTTTAAAGAGAATATGAAAGAAAAGTGTAAGCTGAAGCATGTCAGCAAGCAGGTTAAGCATTAAGTTACATTTAGAATTTTAGTATTATTTGGCTCTTGATAAAATCATGATGAAAGGTAAAAGAAATTTTCTAGGATTCTTCGTAGTTTCCATTTGCGGGACAAGGTCCAGCAATGGAAACTGGAGGGAAGGTGTGAAGATGAAACACTTAACAGACGAGAACTTTCCATTTCGTTAAGTGTGGATGTAAGAGACACAAGAGGCATAGGGGGAGTGTGTCAGAGCGACAGGAACGGTATGGATGTGTGTAAAGACGAGTGGTAGTGGAGGTACCGCTTCCAGGCAATGGAAAATACATGTGTTTCGAATAATGTAAAATGAACCATCTAAATTTATGTTTGTGTCTATAATTAATGTTATGTTTGTTAATGTAAAATAAATGTGTCGTAAAAAAGAAGAAATGTTGGTATTACTGAATGATTCTGGAAACGTCAGGTTCGTGAAACAATCACAGTTCGTTTTATTCATTAAGAAAAAAATCGAATATTAACAAAAAATTTATAACGATAAAATACAAGACAATTCCGTACTTTTTCTTATTTTCCTCAATCGGACCTTTCCGCGCGATTGTGCTTAATTTTTTAATCAAAACCCAAAAGTATTCATTATCAATGAATTAAACTTTTTTATTTTTCGCAGCAAAATCACTAATACCAAAAAAAAAATTTTCCTTTTTATATGACGTATTTTATTGATTACATTAGTTAAAGCTAAGATATATTATAAAGTTTAATACACATACAGTACAGTTAGTATAATATTTGTAAAAAAATTAATACTAATATATTCAAACCACATTCATACAAATACCTATAACGCGGTAGCACGTGCAATTTCGATAAAAGCCTTTTAATAAATACTAGAACACAAATGCGATATTAGTATAAACTAAAGAATCGCAACTATTTTTAAAACAGGTAATTTTTAAAGGGAAATTTTGTGTTCTGAGTGAAAATATTAATAAATTATAAAAGTTAAATCGTTTAGTTTCAGTATTTAAAATAATGTAGTATTATATTGAGTACCTTATTAATTTATATATTTATGGGTAACACAATAAGTTATTACTTAGATAGTTATGCAATTTTTAGTAATGATTATTTTGATTAATTCCACAGTTCTCTACATGTTGTCTATAGCTAATTTTATTAATTGATAGAATGAATTCTCTGGTTGTGCCATCTATCGGAGGAGCTTATAGCAAAGTCATACTTTCACCTTCGTGGTACTCTGGTTAAACGAAAACGCACCCTACTGACTTAAATTTGCGTACTCAATTTCATAGCGAGCTTGGCTTGTCTGAGTGTCATAAGTAACAACAACAATTTCTGTTTTTTGTAACTCTCTAAATGACAGAAATATCTTTTAAGTCATTGCCTACGAAATATATGTAATGAAATTATTTCAGTAAATTGTAACTAATTTCATACTGTCCATGCTCCCACTTCATCTCTAAATATTCTCTATGCCCGTATGATGCCTTTACCAGAAACAATTGATACAAAATTAATTGATAAAGAGTAGAGATCTCAAAGCGAAATATTAAAATAATATGAAAATTTTGTGAAACCAGCAATTTGAAACGTGGTTTGCAGAATATCATGTACACATTGAAAGTATTCGATTTAATTTCATTGAGAAGAATTATTTACTTGTTTGTAGCTAAAATTAGAAACAAATATTATTACAAGCGAACTGTTTAGAACAATATAAATTAAAATCTTATAAATTGAAAACTTTTCCTTTTTATCATGACGATTTAGCGCTGATACTTTATTATTCATATTTGGATGACTAAATTAGAGAGTCTAAAACTTCGATTTAAAATTTCATCGGACATTCCGAATATTTTAAGTTTATAAAAATTATTGCAATTTATTGAGACAAAACGCGAGATTTTAAAATCAGTTAGCAAAAATAATCAAACAATACTAACGCAAAAACTCTTTAATTTCTCTTATCGTCTACGAAACATAAAAATCGTTTCGTTAATATGCTAAGTAATTGCAATGCTGTATTTGCTTTTATTCATTGTATATGATTTATAAATGTTTGAAATTTAAGAATAAGTATTCGCCTTAAATTATAAATCGTACGGGAAAAAATAATTTATATTAAAATCCTACGTCAGTACCATGAAACTGAAAATAATAAATTGAAAAATAAAATGTTTTATTTGCAAAAAAATTCATCGTACTTTGTTTCATGTACGAAGATTCAATGGCGCCGTGGATGTCATAGCTAGAAAAATTTATGCCTTTCCCCCCTCTCTTCCTCTCGTGGTAGAACAAGCGTTTGCGGTTTCTACAGCTTCAGTTGTGTTTACAAATTGTTATTCACAATATGTGTCAATAAGTACCAATTATTTACATTAGCAACTCACAAAGAAAAAAAATACCTTTAAGAGCTACTCTGTATGGATTTGGTTTCGATAACTCATTTTGTTTGCATTGGAGCTGGATAATACTGAGAAATAAAGAAGAAAAAAAAAATTTTCCATTATGGGGATTAAAAATGATTAGTTAATAAATTTAACACATTAAATCTCAAATAACTATTGATTTATTTAACTTTAAGGGTGATAGTAATTGAGTTACAAATTAATTAGCAGTATTTAAAATTACTTTCAAACATCATTTTCAACAAAATATATGAAACTATAATTGATATAAAATTCTAAATAACTTATTTGTATCCAATTTAAAATAATTTTTTTTATTTCGGTTGGAAGAGGTTTTAGAAATTAATGAAAACAAAATATGTTTTTTTACTTAATAACTAAAATTTCTTCCAACTTTTGAAAACTTATAAATGGTGGCTTAAAGGTAATGACTCGTTTATTCAGTAACTTTGGTAAGCCTAACTCGTATTGTGAAATTACCGAAGTTGTGAAAAGCAATATTTTATGTGTTTCAATATATTCTTTTTACCAATATAAACTCTTAAAAAAATTCTATTAAATACTTTTGAGCAATCTAAAGTTTTTGAAGATTAATTTTTAAATCTATTTTCTAATGATGAATAAAACTGCCGTTTCAAAAATTTCAGAAAAATTCACTAATATAAACCAAACAACAGATGCGTTTAAAAATGTCGTATTCAAGCTATTTAGTTAATTATTTCAAACTATTTAAAAATATAATTCCGTTAACTGATTCTATGATAGTAGCATCTTTACGAATTGTTCAGAGATAATAAATATAGAAACAATTATAAATAAATTATAGTCATTATTCATAAAAGAATACAAATAACTGTATGATAAAAAATACTATTTGACAAGAATCGAATATTTCTTAGTGTTTCTTCCTCATCCTGCTATGAATATCCCACACAACATTGGACATAGTTTCAAGTTGTTTTTTAACGTTCAAGCAAGAAACTTTTTTCTCTCCAGATGATTCTCTTAGAAATGAAATTCGATACATCATATTTCCTATAATATTAAAATTAAGAAAACATGTTTTTACTTTTCTACTGACACTCATTGAAAGTTTTGTTCTTGGTAAATATTCAACAATCACTCATAAAACTGAAAGGATTTCTGTATGAAAAGACACGATTTTGATACATTTCAAACATATAATATACAAACAGTACCATATGCGGGAATGTTTTTATCACACATTTAACTGTTTCCTAAGTTTCTCTTATTTATCTGCCTCTGTTATAAAAGATTTCGATGTGGAAGATATTCTGAGAGACTCTTCAAACTTGTTCAAAGGACAAAATTTTCAAGAGAAACTATCAGAGTTGCTATCATCCAGAAAAATTCCCTTCTCAAAGTATTCTCATATCATCCTAAATTATATCTTAAAAAAACAGGAACATGACTAACAGATGACAAAGCTGCAGTTGCTGTCACTTGTACTCATATTCTTTTTCTTATTCTGAATGACAGAAAGCAGTTTTTAATTTTTGTCGTCATAAAAGACTCCGAAATTATTTTTACTAATCGTTTTTGCTACATTGCTTCAGTTTAAAACTATATCCATAAGTACATCTTGTAGACCATATTTCCCAAAGTCTCAATCAGATTTTTGTTAGAACTTACAGATGATACAGTTAACAGATGGCAAGTATTAAATTAATAAAAAAAATTGAAAACCATAATAAATGCATTTATTAATCCCATTAAAAATGTATCTTCTATTTACATTACTCAAATTCATTTCCATTCAGCATTAATTAAATTCATATTTTTTTCAGAAATTTTGATTTAAAAACCATACACTTAAAAATTGGCAAAAATATTTCAAATTTGTAGTTAATTTAATAATAAAAAAATTACCAAGTTAAACTAGTTATTCTAAATAATAAAAAAATAAATAATGCAGAATGCAAAAATGTTTTCTTTAAACTAATTGTCATGATACATCTTGCGAATATGAAAGCAATGTTTAATTAAATATGGAATGATGTTATATATAATCGACTATCTTTTTGATCACAATTCGATTCAAGATACTTGCCACATTCTTGTTTTATGAGACAGTGACAAAACTTTGAATGGCTGATTGCGTGTTGTGGGATATTTCCAGACCCTAATAAATGGCTGCCTACCTTTCATCGAGGACAAATGAAGCCATCCGAAAGATGCCAAGAGAGCGGTGGTGACGAGGCGTTGACGTCACACAAGGCGCAATCCTCTCCCAGAACATTCTCCAAGATGACGGCCACCACCAAGTAAGTTTGCCTTTTTTCTTCTCTGTTCCCAGCACTTTTATTTGACGATTCGATCTCTAGTAAGGAGCGCATTTATAGATTCATTTTTAATTTATTTAAATAATTGACTCTCAATTAAGGGCATTAAAAACACTTGTAAAGAGCCGAAACAATATTTTCTTATAAAACAAAATAAATAAGAACTATGGAATCAATTTTAAGGATAATAAGTGCTAAAAAACATTTCTTCAGAAAAAATACTTAATAATACATAAAACTTTTCATAATTTCTATAAATTTGCTTAATATAACCAACATTTTAATTAATATATATTTCTATGTGTTTATAATTATTTTAAGAACTATTCCATTATTTTTTCGAATTATTATGAGTAATAAAAACTTTTCTAAACTGAAAAAAAATTATAAAAATAATAATTTTAAATTTTCTCTAAAAAAAATTATGTATTACATTTTTATTAACAATAAGGATGTGAAATCATGTCGAAGAACAGAATCTAATTTCATTTTATTTCGATTAGAAAATTTAAATCGTCTACCATAAAATGGACTTCACAGAAATAATCTGTATTTTACAATTTTTCGAGTTTTTTTGGTAATCAACGCACAAAATATCTTAATAACTCAACGTTACCTTAAATTTATTTCTGTTTCATTAGCGTTCTGTGTTTTTACTTAGTATTCTTAGTATTTCATAAAACAGTAAATTTATCGAATTTCATTTTTAATTTTGTAAAAAATATGTTAAAAATTAGTTGAACATTAGAAATTACTCTCATTCACAATACTTAAAACCATTCAGATAGGACGCTAAGCAGAAAAAATTTCGCTGCTAAACATTTATGACATATGTTTTATCGAATTCATTACATATAATCCGCAGCCAAAAATTTTAATGATAAAGACGATTCCATATTTCTTAAAATATTAAAAGACCTAAATAAGCAAATACCTTTAATTAAAAATTACATGTGCAACTAGCAAAAGCTTTCGATTCAGATGCATCATGAAATAAATATTTGCAAACATGTCACCAGATTAATACAAACAATGTATAATTTTTTTTTTTTTTAATTTTATTTTTTATGTTTCATTTTATGACTATGAAAAAGAATTTTTCAGATACCGAGGGGACGTATTTAAGATTTCAAAGGAGAAAACCCAGAATACTTCCTCATTTGAGTCACGTATAGAAATTATGCATTCAAAATGTTTAATCTATTCATTATCAAGTGCAAGATCGGTTCCCTAAAATTTTACTTCAAGAAGTTTATCTTTATTAAAAGTAAATTTATCGAATGTTACAACACATTTAATGGATATCGACGAGGCATTAAATGAAATTGCCTAAAGAAAATTTTATGGTATAAATTATACAGTTTAAGACAGAAAGAGAAAACAAGTTCAATTAATGCAAAGCCAACTTTATATAAAAGAACAACAATTTATTCAAAATATCTTCCGACTTAAAAATTGTAGTTATCACTAATCCGATATTATGTTGTCATATTTCTCATATAATAAATTTTACAAGTGAAATAATAAGTGAAGAGTTTGAGGAAGAGAA
The DNA here is from genome assembly GCA_030067965.1 of Latrodectus elegans. Lineage (NCBI taxonomy): Eukaryota > Metazoa > Arthropoda > Arachnida > Araneae > Theridiidae > Latrodectus > Latrodectus elegans. Next base: position 64,103,129 of record CM057817.1, on the reverse strand, counting down.
GAGTTAGCTGGAATGGGTTTACTGCCCATGTATGCTATTTTAAGAACTCGAAAATAATTTGGATTTGGCAAAATGTCATGTATTCGTAGTGATCATTCCACGTGCGACAACAACTCATTCGGAATCGAAAACAATATTAAAAATATTCGAAGTTTTGGGGAGAGTTCATATAATTTCTGAGCCCGGCTTGCTTTGGCATTTGCGGGTTTTTACCATACTATGAAACTGAACTCTTTCCAAAACTTTCGTAAAAAGATTTATGAAAATTCTTCATGAAACTTTCTTAATATGATTAAACTCTAGAATTACTCTTGGCTTTCAGTAAATCATGACATTTTCAACAATGAACTTCTTGAAATGTAGTTGTGTGAGAGCTCTTAGTTAACGACTAATTCATGCACTTCCTCGTACTTATGAATAGAAATGACAGTTTCTTCTGACTCATAAAGAGAAAGGATGAAGTTGCGGTGGAAAATCTTACTGAAATCTAGGCAGGATTGATGAAACAGAAGTTTATGTGACTGATAAAAATATAATTTGTCTGATTTGAAGTGTCCTGTTCAGAGGATTCTTTTATTATTATTTTCTCCTCTTAAATTCATTAAAAAGAAACGTTTATGTTAAATTAATTTCTTCTTTTTAGCTTATATTCATATTTCGCTTTCTTAATGTATAGCTATTTCTTTCAATTAAATTAAAATCTAAAGTTTACTTACATTTATCTATCTGAAATAAATTTAAATTTCTTTCCCATTTTAACAGGAAGATATTTTTTGAAAATACTGATTTATATACACTCTGATATTTGCCATTTCAGGTGATTTCGATTTAAAAAAAATGTTTTAATCATTTAAAAACATACTAAAAATTGTAAATTATTATAGGTGCTAGACACGAAAAATCATTGAAATCTATGATGTCTATAAAAAGAAAAGTTTCTAAGCATTTATAATTGTACCGAAGACATGATCATTATTGGATAAGGAATCAAATTCGCGAAGTACTCGGATTGCGTACACAAGTATATAGATTGGTAATAATTTATGATTAAATATGTGGATTATATATATATATATATATATATATATATATATATATAAACTGAAATTTACTTATCTAATAGTATAGATGTCATTATGATATTATTACCATTGTGATTTTGATAATAAAAAATTAGATAATGATAATAACTCTAGGTCACCTTAAGTTATTTAATATTATAATTATTTTAGTTATAGTTTCAGAATATTTTTCGAGTATTTTGTTACATTTAATCATCTTAGTCACTGGAATAAACCATCTTTTAGTTTCAAATACTGTCAACTGTTAAAGATAAAAAAATATCAAGAAATGAAACGTGAATATATCATTTTAGATCTTTAAAAATATATAACGGTCATTAAAATTTGAAGAAAGAGTTAATACATGATAAAAGAAAAAAACACAAGAAAAAAATATCTAAGAAAGAGAAACTCAACAGAATAAAAATAAATTCTATTAAATTTGAGTGCAAAAGAATAGTACTTTTTAATATTTTCATTAAATATTTATGCAGGTTGAAGGTTATATTACTCTCTCTACAATATAATTCTATCTGTAAGAATGGTTTGAATTGGACATTTAACCACTTAGAACCATTAAAGAAGTGGGATTTAAACCTACAAATGACTAAATGGGTAGCTAATGCAGGGATCGCTCCGTTTTCAGCTCGACCTTCCCTAAAGAATTCTGAGGATCATATCGGAAGTTAAATTGCTTACTTTCGGTGTGCTTCCGAAAATAAAGGAGATCAGATATTAAGATTTATAATATTTTTCATCTAAGGGTACAAAACTCCAAGTATAAATACCTAATCAAATTTTTAAAGCCATGTATTCAGGATCCTTTAAAACTTCTTAAATATTCTTAAAGATTTTTTTTAAAAAATGTAGTAAAGAAAATTAGTATTTGTATCTTCAATAAAAAGAATGTCAAATTTTTATAATAAAAATTTTTTACATTGAAGATTTCGAGAACGTGCGCGTTTTCAGCAATTTTTGAGGAAAAAACATTGAAAGTGTTGATAGCTAAAATTTGAACACATATAAAAAAATCAAGCACTTAATGAAAAATACAGAATAAATGATAATGATACGTCCAATGACTTATTTAAGGAATTTTTATATTCAAAGACATGAAACAGGCCGTTTTCTAGTCTTAAGTTTTTTCACTATACGAATTACTATGATATAGCAACGACACATTGAAAAAATTAACTAAGAAAGATGGATTTGGTGAAGATGGGTAGCTCTAAATGGAGAGTTATCATATATTTTACTGTGAGATGGATTCATACAAATCTATTTTATGTACTAGATTCCAATGCCTCCTGTTGATGTTTTATAAATTACAAATTCTTTTCATATGAAAATAATGCTTTCTTTCTTTCTTTTATTCCGTTCTTGAAAGCCACATTTTATCTTTTGTTCATTATATTCTTAACTTTCTGTTTACTCATGTAATTTTAACTCATCAACTGCTGATCCGTATTTCATTCTAAGAATCTTTTTAATACTATGGGAAGATAAAATATGACACTCCGTATGTGAATACACTTTTAAATCATCAAGTAATTCACAGTAAGAGAGAGTAATGTTCAAACTTGGTTAACTTTTTTATAACCTTAAATAAAAATACCTTTGGCAATTAGTGAAAGGCTTAGCTCCAATTAGATTAGATTCACTGCAAACTTTTTTTTAAGAGTTAATTTTACTCTTGTAAGACTGGTTGAGATTTAGGAACTAAAAGAATAGAAATTTGTTCCGTTTGATAGAAATTCCACTCTATATTTTGAAAAGTATATATATTTATATACATTTAATGTCATGAATTAACTGTTTTGCTAATGAATGTCGAAATATTTAATAAAACTATCAAAGCAATGGACTTAATAAAGAAATTAACACAAAACTTTATATTGTCTAGTTACGCAAATTGCAAGGTATTCACAACTAAACCAATGAAAATGCATAATTCTAGGAGTTGGTTATGGGATTTGTCCCCAAAATATAAGGAAAAGAAATATTTTGTAACTCAATTTTTTTTCTCTTTTACTGAGAAAAACTTTATTCGAATTGTGTTTCATTTCAAAGATCATGCGTATTAGAAGAGAGATTGTCCTATTTTAACTGATAGACATATTCAAAAAATTATGCTTCAATCTTAGGAATGATTTGTAAGTTCCTCCATAATTGTGTAGAAAAAATAGTCATGTTTCATCCGTCAAATGTCTCATTGTTTGACAACATGACCATGATATTCCAGTGCCATAAATGGGCAAGGAGTTCTTTTGGTATCACATGTGTAATTATTGTATGATGATGAATAAAAAACTTGCAATAACATACCGTATTGTGTAATATTCCTTAAAACCGACGTATTCAGTGAATGCACAGCAATATTTGATTGAAATTTGCGTATTCTTTTTTAAGCCCTTTCTTGATCTAATTTTTTCTCTGAAGATCTCTATCTCTCTCTCTCTCTCTCTCTCTCTCTCTGTATATATATATATATATATATATATATATATATATATATATATATATATATATATATATATATATATATATATATATATATATATATATATATATATATATATTGAAGAAAATCCTATTAAGAATCGAGTCTTTTTGAGCACTCAATGAGTGTCAGAGTTACCTTACAATTTTACGATATTAAATAAATATTCTTTGTCATTTAACTTAGTGAAGAACATTTGATTTCTATTAGATTAAATGCGCTCAAAACTTTTTTAAGAATTAGTTGTAATTCTTTAAGTGGTAAGAGAGAGAGAGAGTATTAAGAAATTAAATATTTGAAATTCACGTCATTTGAGGGGAATTCATTCGGAAATTTTAAAAGATTATGTATAATGAATAAAACTACTCTTATAAAATAAAAATCATATAAAATAATTTAAAAGTTTTGGTACCTCTGTCTGTGTGGTTAATATATTTCTACTAACAGGCATGCTCTTACGTATTCATGATACATGCGCATACATGTTTATGTTCATGATTATCATTGTGATTACGATAACTGAATTTTTCTGAAAGTAAAATGAACACATTACTTCTTTTCTGAAGCTTTAATTAAATCATTCCGAAATTTAATGCATGTAAAATATGTGTACATAATTCTATAATAAAATGCATTATAAAAATGTATCATTTCTTTAAATAATAAATTATGTGACTTTTTACAGCTGATTTAACATAATTTTAAAAATATATCATAATATGTTACTGTTTCATAGAAAAGAATTAAAATTTCGTTGAATTCCAAGTCTGTAGATTAACTAAAAAAATCAAATTTCAAAATATATTTATGTCGTGAATGTTATATGTCTAAATTTAGTAATTATTGATATGTTATTCCGGTCCTTCATATGCGTATAATCGCTTTCCTTTAATTAATTCATTAAAGTATCAAAACGTTAAAAGATTATGCGACCTTAAAAACAAATAGTTTTCTTCAAGAGTTATACACACTCTTAAAAAAGAAAAAGTTGTACCACAAAATTTAATGGGAAAAAAGCCATTCTTAAATTTAAAAAATATACACTTAATGCTAAACAATATAAAGTAGATATTCGTCAAGTCTTTTCTTTGAGAGTTAATCATGGAACACAACTAGTGATTCTTACATAAATAAAGGTTTTAGATAAATATTATTTATATTTTTCAAGTAGCTTTGCAACTAGTAATTAAAACTTTTGTCACTTACTAAAACTGAAGAGTGAAATCAAAAATCCCAAGTTTGATGACTATTTTCCTCTGACTCAAAACAATTAAAACAGAGAAATCAAGAATATTAACAAAATAAAGACTAAACTATAGAAGATTACAATGATTCTCAGGGGTTTTCTTCTGAAAATCCTTGTATACAATTTTTACAAGTTTAAAAGAAGTGCCACATAGATAATACTCATAGTTTTCCTTTAATTTTAATCACCAGTAAAAGAGTATGCCAGCACACTCGTAGAAATATGTTCAATTTGCGAAGCAGTGAAGTCTATATAAATTTTCCATTTCACAATAAACAATTTTATAATTTTCCAAAAAAAAAATTTTGTGAATTCTTTTAAAGTTCCTCATTTTTAATATTTACGCTATTGTTACTTATGACATTTAGACAAGCCAAGTTTGCTATGCTGTTGGCTATGCGAATTTAAATCACTAGGGTACGTGTTTCAGTTAACCAGAGCACCACAAATGTGAAAGTACGATTTTGATCTAAACTTCTCCGATAGATGGCACCACCAGAGGATCCATTTACTCAATTTTAACAGTGATTTGAATGGGAAGTAAATTTTTTAACACTCATAAATGACGTAAGGCAAAGTTCTTGTAGGGAGGTATTTGCTAGTCATTTAAAACTGCTTTGAATAACTATTTCTATAAAATGCCATCGGTTTCTGCAACGTTCAATTTACCTTTGTGAAAATATAGAGGGTCAAGTAGAGAAGAGCATAACAAAAAATACAGAGAAGTTGAGAGAGACCATTTGGTTCCAATTGAAGATTACATGAGCAAGCATAAGAGATATAATGGTAATTAGAACCCAGTGATAATAATGACTACGAATGTATTGGGAAGGGATTGGAAAAAATTGATTTCTTTATCATCATTCCAACAAGATTTTACTCAGAGTCACATCAGAAGAAAAAAATAATGAAAAATTAAGCAAAGCATGTTATTCTGGTGTAAAAATTAAAACAAAAAGTTTATTCTTGACGAAATGAAATGATATATTAAACTACTATTAGAAACCTTTTATTTTCTTAGCGACTATTTATTGCCATTCATTTTTCATATTAATTTCCTTCATTGCCTTTCACAATTCAGCATGATTTAGATTTTTTCTTTTGAAATCCTTGAAATTTTGTATTCTAGATCCTGTTTAATTTACAAAAAAAAAAAAAAAAAAAGTTTCGTCTATTTTAACAATTTTTACTAAATGCATATTAAAATATTGTCTGATTTTAAAAAACATAAATTTGTAGAAAACTGTACCACTTGTTGAAATGAAACATAAATTTGAAGTATCAACAAATCGAAATTCTAAAACACAGTTTTACAGAAAATACCTAATAAATATTAAAAATCTGAACTTAGAAATTTTCCTTCGTACGAATTATTTCGTAGGGAAAGTTATCTCTATGTGAAAATTTCTGAGAAAAAAAATTTCATTGTTATTTTATAAATTAAAAAATTCAAATGTAAGACAAGTTAGCCTTTTATACATACTTAAGCTTGCTTTTATATCATTTTTAAATATATGCAAGTAGTTTCACCTAATGGGAATCTCTCAACAAATAAAAATACTTGTCAGCTAAAAATCCTATTAACAGAAATAAATAAATACTTATGATTTATCTTCACTGACTTACTGACAATAAACTCATGAAATGTAGACTTTTAGTAGTTTTTAAACACATTTTCCCTTGATTAAAGATTAATTTCAACAACAAAAGTTAAATTATAAGCATTTCGAATCAAAAATTTGTTGAGAAAATAAAATAATACTTATTATTTTTCCTTTAACCTCTGTAATAATTTAAAAAAAAATACCAGTAAAAATTAATAAAAATATCCTATATATATATATATATATATATATATATATATATATATAGATATATATATATATATATATATAACAAAATTATTTTCTGTATACAGGCAATAATATTTATTTTTTTGCACGTAATTTAAGTAAGAATTATATATTATTTAATAATGAATTAAATTAAATTACTTTGTTTACATTAAATATTTATATATATTTAATATAAACAAAGTAATTTAATTTAATTCATTATTAAATAATTTAAATAATCTATAGTTCTTACTTAAATTACGTGCAAAAAAAATAAATATTATTGCTTATATACAGTAGAAAATAATTTTGTTTAAACTGTGGAAACAGAAAAACAAATGCAATCTTGTGTTCATTTACCGTTGTATATGAAAAGTAACTGTAAGTCAAGACTATTTTTGCATTTCTAAAATTTCCATTAAGGTATATTTAAATCACAACAATCTTATAATTGCATAATCACAACTAAATTATATTAAAATCATAAAGCACTTAATTATTATATTTAGTTAATATATCTTTAATTATTAGTGTCAATATATTTTTCTTATTTTTTAATTTTTCTCTCGAATTTTCTCAATTTAAATAAAAAAAATAGAAATAGCATTTTTAAATGTTTCCGAATAAGCGGCAAAACAGTGACTATTTTTACATAGATTAAGTAAAAACGTTCTGTCATGGATGTCATTTCTGCTCATATCATGGATGTGAAGAGTAACCATTTTTACTTAGATTTAGTAAAAACGCTCACTCATGGATGTTACTGTCACTCCTGTCATGGATGTGAAGAGGAACCATTTTTGCACAGATTTAGCAAAAATGCTCACTCATGGATGCCCTTGTCACTCATGTAATGGATGTGAAGAGGAACCATTTTTGCACAGATTTAGCAAAAATGCTCACTCATGGATGCACTTGTCACTCATGTAATGGATGTGAAGTGGAACCATTTTTGTAAAGATTTTTGTAAAAATGCTTACTATTCACATCACGCAAATTGATTAAAATATTTTTCATGAAATTTACATTAATTTAGTTTTAATATATAATTTTCTGATAAAGATATTTTTGTTAACTTTCTCAAATTTTTGAACTTCCTTAATTTAATTATAATTGTTTTACAAAATCTACATCGAAAAATTGCTTTCGATTGACTGAAAATTCAAAATTAAATTATTTTTGCTAATTAATAATTTATATACAATATAGCACTTAACATTACTATTGAAACTACTTGAATGAAAGTTTTCCAGTCTTTCATATTAAAATATACCTGCTACGCTATATTAGCAGATATTTTCGAAAAATTTCATGGTGCAGAATTATGCGATTCTCACTTATAGAGTTGAAATAATAACAAAAATCACGCACATTGTCTTCAAAAACGCACAGAGAATTATTTATAATTTTATGCAATATTAATAATATATACTTCTCCTTAACATTAATTCTAATTGTTTTTGCTTAGAGAAATATTAATAAGCACACATTCACATTCATATTATATTTAAATTTAAGAGATGTATTTCAAAAAGCATTTACAAACCTTTTTGACCTAAATTATGAGTTTTCAGCCAATGTAACTTCAGCAAAAACAAAAAAAAAAAAAAAAAAAAAACATTAATTATCTTCAAAACCGCATTTATTATCAGAATACTCCCAACAATATTATTTACAAATATATTATGTACATAAGGTGATACTAATAATATGCTTCCCGTTAAAAATAATAATTTGTATTTAGGACGAATTTTTTTTATAAACACTTAAACTTTATTCACTTTTTAGTTTAACTTTTAGAACTATATTTAGGTTGTGTATTTTAACTTTCATATTAACTAATAAACCTTTAAACTATATTCAATTTTCTGAGATATATTTTAACTTTTCAAACTGTATTTAAGATTGTAGAATATATTTTAACTTTCGTGACGATGTATGTCATATCCCTTTCTTGGCTGTCGTGGTGGGCTGACATTTCCTTCCGACCTAAAGACGATAGAAATTTAAGCGTTAAAGGAATAAATTAAATGAGATGATAAAAATAACTTTTTATTACAGGGCAATAAAATGAGCATGCTCTCCTTAAAAGAATGGAAGCAGGTAAATATTTGTTTTCACTTCGTTTATATATATAAAAAAAATTTTAACTGTCCTCAAAACACATTTCTTCATTAAACAGCTTTGTTTTCTTTTTTTTTTTTTTTTTTTTTTTTCTCTCCCTCACTCTTCTAAAAATTCTTTTTGTGAAATATTTATTATTCTTTTAATTTTATTCAACTATTTTCAGCTCGAAGGAAAAATTCTCATAAGTTATCACCTTTATTAATTTTTAAAAATTTTCAAAATAATAAGTTTTAATTTACAGAAAATTAATAACATCGTTTTATTTGGAATTGAAGTTAATTTGGAAATAAAGAATCGCATTGAGAAATATATAAAGATGAAAAAGCATAAAAAAAAATTAAATATACCGGAGTTACTAGTTTTGAATTCTTGAATTTGATATGAAACCTTAAAAAGTTTGATGTATAAACATTAAAATTTCCTTACAAACATTTGGGATAAAAATTGTAAATTTCATTTAATATTATTGCATTCAACTCTTTCACAAACAAACAAATTATTTAAGACAACTTTTATATTTTTTAATTTAAATAATAATTGACGTAAAATAGTTTTCATTGGGGATTTAACTAATTGCACATATTATGTATTAGTTTAGTAACGATTTATTAATCTGTAAATTCTCTTCGCAAAAATTAAAGAAAAATGTGCCTAAAGTAAAGCAAAATTAGAAATCGGCAAAATATTTATTAAAAATAACTTGCAATAAAGCTAATTCATGTTTACATTTGCATTTCTTTTTTGATAATTAGTTTTTCAGTTTGAGTTTTGATCTTGAGTATCAATACATTGCACTAAAACAACCTGATGTTTCCAATAATTTCATTTTTGATTATCTTCGAAAATATAAAAGCTGAATATATCACACAACCGTGAATTAGCGAAACTTATAGGAATGGGATCCGATCAATATGGAAGAATTTCTAATAACACATAAATTTGTTATGCTTAAAAGTAAAAAGTAGAAAGAGGACTAAAGTTTCAATTTTACCAGTTAGTTGAAATTAAACCATCTAAACTTGAATATTGCTCCTTTAAAGTACCAATTAACATTTTAACTGATGCTAATTAGCGTGTTAATTAGTTCTGCCATATTAAAGAATCTGAAAATACCATTCATGACACTTGTTATTCCCATGAAATGAAGTTGTTTATGAAATAAAGTAAAATAGATATTTGTGATACATCTTTTATTAACCGAAAAAAAGTAAAAAAATTTTCCTACCTTAGTTGCAACTTAAAATGATAAAATACGCGTAGTCTGCTGATGACATGTACAATTTATTTTGTAGTTGAATTTGAAGTGTGAAATAAATTAATTTGAAGTGTGTGAAATATATATTTTATTACTAAAGAGTATATTAAAAAGGAACTAATACACCAGGAAAAAACACGTTTTAACCAACACTCATGAAAAAGGTAGTTGTTCTATCAATAAACAAATCTTTATTGAGAATTAAAAGCATATAATGATTTGAGATGTTTTCCTTCTCTTCATAAATATACCTAGTTAATATACTGAAGTTTTTTTGGCATCATAAAGATACTTGGTTAATATACTGAAACTTTGAAATCAGGAACTTGAAGACAAATCACCCCATGAAAAATGTTCAGCATTTACAGAGTAAGAAAAAACGAAGATACGCAAAATTTAAATTTTATATTCTTAATGGTAACACTGTTTTAAATTATCCTGTTCGAAGTAATGCAATCTTAAATATTATACTCATCATCTCTTAAGTCACAAATAATGAAACAGCTGTGGTGCTTCAATTCACATATCGCATTTCACATATCACGCATTTCACATATCTTGATATCAAGCTTAAGCTTGATATCAAGATTTGTGAAATGCGATATTTTTTAGCGATAAAATTTTATAATTTTTTTTATATTTTTTATGAACCCCTTCATACATTATAAACTGTTTTAATATTCTTGTGATATTGTTTAATTTTAGATTCATTTCTCTCTTTAGTTTTTGACTGAAATATTGTTTTCACTGGTATCAACAATATAATGGCATCACTAAAATCACTTTTATCATTCAAAGAAAATCAATTTTCTTAGAGCATTACATGCATTTTATAATTAAATTTCCTACCAATAAATCTCATGGTACTGATTGCTTTCTTAAAATAAATAAAAACTTTTATTATTTTAAAAATGCTTGTCGATGGACAAGCAATATTATAAAATTGATAAAATAGCTTTTCTATGTTAATTTTTTCGACTTAATATTTAAAAGTTTCTTTGAAAATACTTATATTTGATGCAGAGACCTAAAATTAAAATAGTTTTAAAATTAATCACACACTCAATATTAAATATTTATACATAGTCCTTCATATAAAATTAAACTATGAATAATATTAAATATTTATACATAGTTTAATATTATATGAAGGAAAGTAGTATTAAATTAGGGATTCCATTTCAAGTAGTTGATTACTAATTAGTATAATGAGTTCATTAAGATATAAAATTATATCATAAGCTACTTATTATCTACAATAAATAAATATAATAACTTTTATCGCTCATTTCATTTAAATTATAGTTGGAATATTATGTTCCTTAAAATGTAATATAAAAAGTTTACGATAGTAGATGAAGGTGTTACGATAAAAATAGAGGCCTCAAGAGGTTTATAAATTTATTCTCTTTTTTCTTAAGAATTTCTCTATCGCTAATAATACGCATGTAGTCTACTCTCTCTTGATAATATCAACTCCATTTATCGCGCCTTTCCACTTACCTTGAACGTTCTCTTCAAGCACCAATCAATGCTGAGTATGTTAACAGAGATTTCTTTCTTCTACTCGCGAAGTTCACTCTGTTTTCTTAGTATTAATTAAAGAGTTTTTCGTGATAATTTCACCGTGTTTTCGTTGGAATGAGGTAAATAAGTTTTTTCTTTAATTCTTCTACGAATAAGAAAAAGAACTCTTCACTGTCTACAATTCCTGAGATAAAAGTATCCGCATACGTTAACAGTTATTCACTGTTACAGCAATTTAATTAGAAATATAACATTAAAAGTATTTAATTCATAAGTAAAATAGAAGATTTCACAAAATAAGTTAATATAACATGTTATTTCAATCCGTATGATTGCAAATTGATTTTTATCTGTTATTTATTATTTTGTTGAAACCAAAAATATACCATACCCGGAATTTTAGTTATCTCGAATTTTTTTCGAGATATGGAGTGTCGATTTGTACGTGCATTTACGAAAACACTAATTTGTAGTTTATCTTCGAGTTGAAGTCTATTTGTAAGCGTTTCAGTTATAAAGTAAATTTTAAATGTTTTTCTAATAAATAATTGTGGATTAAATTATGACAATAAATTTTTAATTTCCTTATAAGAATTAATTCTAATTTTCAGAAAATTATCCAAAACAGAAAAGCATGAAAATCAAGGAACTTTAGAAGAAAACTTTCTGAAACATGCTGGTATACATAAAGAAGAAAATGGAAGAAAAGTCCATAAAGTATATTCATGGACACCTCCAGGACTTCCTGCTGACAAAGTAAGTTGAAAATATAAAAATTTGATGAATTTCTTGTGAGGATAATATGTACATTCATTCAAAACATTGACTTACCGTTATACGTATTTTTAATTTTTTACATTTTTTTACAGAACATCAATCCCTACTTCTAAAATGAAATTATCTTTCTTTATTCCAATTCGTGGTGATTTTTTCAGATTTTTCGTTTTTAATCAAGAATTTAAGACGATTTTCATAAAAGCTTCACTTGAATACGTTACTCTTTTCCTAATAGTAGTTTGTACCGGATCTTTGAATGACAGTCATTAGGAAAAAAATACAATTCTGATAGCATATGGTGGTAATTTTGAAAAATGTCTTACTGTTGCGCATGCAAATTTGATATACATGTAACATAAACCTTGAGAGAAATATTAGATATTTTTGCAACAAAATAAACAATATTATACTCACACTCATGTGGTAGTGTTACTTACATTTACCAAAGTAGATATAATTCACTTTCTTACCAAGTAAGTGACAAAACTTATCAAACTTTTCTGAACATTGATATGAAAAACAATACACTAACATTCATGACTTTATTTTCTTTAATCATTATAACTATATACTCAAACAAGTAATATAGCTGTCAGCATTTCCCAATTGATTTCTCTAGACATGAATCGTAGAGATAATACAGGGAATGTAGTATCTGTGTGCATGGGAATGATCGTATATAAATTTATCCATAATCTTTTTTGGGGTACTTGTTTCCAGATATTCATGTCGCATCGAAACTGAACATGGAGCAATGGATATTTAGAACCATCACTAATCTCTTATATAATTTTAACTATGTTAAATGCCATAAACATAAGCCTAATTTGAATGCCAAAATTGGCACTCAGTAAATCTTCGCCAAGAACAAAGGCAACTCTTCCTTTTAATCTTTTCTACCACATCGAAAAAAACGTGTGGCGAGTTTATTAGTTTAAGTGAAATTTAAGTGATTAATCATATAGATATTGCCTTTAATTGCACCAAGAATCTGAATTGATTTTGTATTTCTTATCTCATCAAAAAAACCTAGCCAAAATCGTCAAAAGTAATTTTTGAGTTTGTTGTTTTAAAAGTCTATATCCATATAGTATTTTTGCTGTATCATTTTGGAAATAGTACCCCATATATATAATATATATATGATGATCAAGATAATAAATATTAATAATTGCTTTGAATATATAAAAAAGAAATATAATAAGATGCATTGTGCTTGAAAAGAATTTGCTATCTCATATTACTGATTATCACTCCAACCACGTATTTATTTTCATATTTTGGAGAGAAGTTTTGTTCAGAATTGTAAATCCGTTGAACACACTATTGATATTTAATAGTGAAACAGTGTATAATAATTTCTGCTTGTAGCTCACAGGTAATTATACTATTTTCTCCTACACAATTCATTATTGCATAAAATTAGATCTTCCATTTTCAGCTTTACTCTAGGATTTCATTTCCGACAGCTCATTTGGAAATGCCTCTGAACATCCTTAAACAAATATATATATATATATATATATATATATATATATATATATATATATATATATATATATATATATATATATATATATATATATATATATATATATATAATATAAAGTAAACAAAAATATTTTTATTTCATATAATTAACAGCACATTTAACAATTGAAGGTGTAGTGAATCTTTGAAGTTATAATCAAAAATGCGTGTTTTATGTATTTATAAATGAAAAATAGAAAAGGCTTGATTCTAAATTTAAAAGAGTAAGACAGTTATGTTGATGCTAAAAATAAAACACATATTTTACATTTTTTTTGCATGTAAACAAATTATATTAAAAAATGAGTTAGTTAAGTGATATTTTAAAATAACTTAACATTGTTAAAATATCTGGTGTAAAAATTATTTGCAATATAGTTTATTTTATTATCTATATAAGTATACTTTCTTTGAAACTAATCCCTAAGATAAACACTAAATATCATTAGTACAATTACCGATTTTTGAAAGCGCTGACAACCTATGTTAATACATTTTCAAAGTGATCTAGTTACCAAATTGAGAGTTGCCACTGTGTAAAGCACAGTTAGCCAACACAGTGATTTTGTACGCTTTAAAATCATATAGGTGTGAGACATTTGTGAGCTAATAAAGCAGTTTGTCGATGAAAACAACAATCTTATCAACAATAATACATCAGTTATTTACTTTTAGAGACCCTATAAGTGAATTATCAGCCGACGCTGAGTTTGACGCTTATTTTGGTTGCTATGCTATTCTACCATTTGCGGTTTCGGTTGAGTTGGTGCTACTTATAAGCAAGTTAGCCTTTAATTGAAGGTATATCAATTTTAACCTGACATATTGATATAAATTTCAGTTGAAGATCGCTGTTAATGTTTGAAGGCAATGTGATCAGTGGTTGAATCCAACATTCGTTCATAAACAATACAAGTGTGTGTATGTGTGTGTGTGTGTGTGTGTGTGTGTGTGTGTGTGTGTGTGTGTGTGTGTGTGTGTGTGTGTGTGTGTGTGTGTGTGTGTGTGTGCGTGCGTGCGTGCGTGCGTGCGTAAGGATCTCCCGAGATAACTGGTCATTAATCATTCTAAGTGCAAGTTCATTACTTGAAAGTGTGACAATGGTACAGCATGTGATACTGCCGATAAATTTTGTCGACAAAGTTTTGTTTTCCAATATGACAAGATTGCTCTGTTCAGCTACCGCAACAATATTTAAATATTTTCAAATGGGCCTTCAAATCTTTAAACTTTATGCTTTTTTGAATTCATTTGCACCAGCGTCTCCAAATATTTCTGAATTTATTCAATAGTTACTGCCTAATCGATTCCATGCTCTATAGAACATTTACTTACATCTTTGCGTAATTTTAAAATACATGAAATGTAACTAATACTAATCAATCAAATATTCTGATTGAATAAAACATTTGAAACACTAATCATTTTAGCTGGGTGAAATAAACTTTGAATGCAAATTTTTATCGTATTTCAATGATAATATAAGTTTAATTATCATTATGTAAAATAAAGTTTAAGCTTGTATTAAAGCTTACTTTAACTTTTAATTTCATTATACTAATTAAACTCTTAAATTTTCAATATGAATTAGAAGAATTCATTCAACTAGAAAAAATATATAAATACTAAAAAAGCAGGAATTTCCTTAAAAAATCATAAATAACCTATCTTTATTTACACCTACAAAATAGCATATTATTTTTAACAATAATTTTGTGTGATGTAAAAAGAATATAAAATAAAATCCTCTTAAAATCTAATATGGGCTCTAAAAAAACATATCACATATTTAACTATAATTGTACTACTTGTAAAAAAAAACTTTGAAAAGATCCACATATCTTTCCTTTTACTACAGTGTGAAGCACTTAGTACTTTACAAAAAAAAGAAATGGAAATATTTGCCTTGGACGAAATTTCTTAAAGAAACTAAAGTAAATCTTGAGAGGCATTGTGTAATTGATAGCTCTCTATCTGGAGTGCTATAGTAACTAGAAATGAAGACTAGTTTGCAAAGCGACTTGACAAAGAATTATCCGATATGGAGAAAATAATATGAAATGCTCTGGCTGGGTAAAATAGCCAAATTATATGGTGGGAGCTTTCTTGTCTGGGAAATAATAATCGATAAAATAAAAATTTCTCGATAGAATTTGTCTTCCCATGAATAAGGAACTCTATAGAGAATAATTTAATTTTTCTTTAAAAATCCTTTAAAATTATATTTGATAATATATTTTTTATGATTTTTAATGTATTTTTTATGTTTTGTCTTGATTATTTTATTTTTTTGACTTGAGAGAGATCCAAAGCTCAGGAAACAATATTTGGATTATTAACTGGTTAGTGTGATCTGTAGAAAACGTTTAAAAAAACAAAACTGATCGCAATTAATAATAAATATAAAAATTCATTTAATAGTTTGTTTAATAATAAATTGTAGAAATTTGTAAGTGATAGAAAACAGAAGAAAAAGAAAAATATTAAATAATACCTAAAACACATAAATTGTTAAAATTGTAACTGAGCAAACATGCATTTATAAAAAACTTTTACCCACAAAAAATCTTTTTAACATTTGTAAAAGTTGTTTGTAATAAAACTAGTTAAATTAGCATTATCAAAACATCAACTTATTTTCAAATATAAAGCACTTATTTTTTAGAATCAATCTTCTTTTATTAAAAATAACTGCAAAAAATAATTCAGAGTTACTTTCTTTCCCGAATGTTAAGAATGTTAAGAAAATGTTAAAAAAAAAACTTTAAAAGTTTCATTGACGACAGTATAAAAATTAAGAATTTTATTTTTGTAGAAAGAATGCTTGTTTAAATGAACTGTTATACTAGATAAAAATATACAAACACACACACAAAAAAGGAAATTTTTAATGCTATGAATATTTATGTTAAATAAAAAATTAATTATGATATTTATAATTTGTTTCATTGTTTTCATAATTATTAAAATACATAGTGAAATTTTTCATGTTCTAAGAAATAAAAATTAAACATGTTAATTTTTAGGCTATAGTTTTTCATTAAAAATTAATAAAATCAAAGTGTGTGATTGGAAAATTTTTAAAACGTTTTAATTATTTTTATAACTTAACTTTGTTTACTTAAGCTACCTAAAAAGTATTTATTTATACTATTTATAAATTACTAAATATGAGTCTGACATAATTATAATGATACAAGATATTTACTTTTTAATTTTCTTATTTACTTTCTTTCAATAATAATTATAATCTTCATTTTTAATAGCTAATGAACAATAAAAAGTAATATTAAATTTGTACTTACGAAAATAAAATAAAATGTTACGTATTTTAACATAAATTATGAGAAAAACAATTAAAACAATAAAATGGCCGAAAACATACACCAGAGAAATTTATGGAATTCTAAGATAACTATTTACGATTAGTCGTGTCAATATTTTGCTGAAACACTTTGATTGTATTAGCAGGAAATATTTGATTTGGCATCAACTCAAACTGAAAGCTGTTTCGCTGAAGATTTTTTTCCAAGTCGCTGTTATAGCTTGTTAGAGAGCTATAACTCGGGAGAACAGACATCGATCCTCATAAACAGCTTTTGTAAGTACATCCCATAAAATTTACCTTCAGTTAAGCTCGGGAACGAGAAGGCTATAAAAAATATGAATGTTTCCTTGCTCAAATGTATGTTTTGTAAAGTAAGGTGAATGTGCCTGTTTATTATCTTGTTCAAAAAGATAATTTCCTACTCCAATTATATAATCATAAGCATTTAATCATAAAATTGTATATTATTAAAATTTATTCTGTGAATAAAAATGCAATTTATCTTTCCCAGTTCACAAAATTAACTCCAAACTTTCTGGGAATTGCTTTCATTTGACGATTCTTATGAATTTGATGAAAGCCTCTTAATCATACCAATAAGCTGAAAAATCATTTTTTATCACAGTGAAAGTAAGGAATGTCATTCACGTGTACAACATATGCGGTTTACAACAAAAGTCCATAAATTTTCGAAAGACAGACAGTTTTCATAGCATGTTTTTGAGTTTCATATTTTAAAATAGAGGCAAAAATTTGAGTATCGTTTTTCTTTCAATAAGGCGTTTTAAGCCATCTTTGACATTGGAACTATAATTTCTTTGTTTTTAGAGTACCTAATTTTTTTAGTCAAAAATAAGGATAACTTGAATAAAATCTTTTTTCTTCTTTGTCACTAGAATTCATGATATATTTTAGGATATCTAAAATTGTAGTTCATAAATAATTAATTTACTTTCTTGAGGATCAATTATTTATTGCTGCATAAAACAAATTATTATCATGTAATATTAAGTTCTATTAGTTCAGTTAACTTTCGCAGAGTCCTTTTCAAAGATTTTCAAAATTTCCAAAGAGATTTAAATTTTTTATATAAATTAAATATTCAAATTAAACAAATTAAGTATACTAATTGGTTGTCCATCTAAAGCTAAAATTTATGTTTTCAAAGAGCAATAGATGCAAATAAATAAGTTGGGTAGAAGTGATAGATAAGGTGCATTGGTTGTCCTTCTAAAGCTAAAATTTATGTTTTCAAAGAGCAATGGATACAAATAAATAAGGTACATAGAAACTTTCCAATAACTAAAAAATAAAATTTTTTTTTAAAAAAAAAGACATTTGTTTTTTATAGAGTTTTTATCAGAGCTTTTTCAATTTTTCAATTGAAACATTTTGTTAATTCAATGCATGTTTTTAGTTCCTAGATTGATACAGACTCATATCCATAAATTAAGGAAAAATCCAAATCACACAGAAATTGAACTCTAAAATAAAATTTTCACATGTAGACTTATCACTCACATCTTGAAGAATAATATGCAAATTACAGGAAACCACCAAATAGCGTCGATAGTACTTCACAATGACGAGAGTGTAAGAAAGGGGTATATAAGGAATGGTTGCAAAGAAGTAAAATTGTTCTCAAGCGCTTTAAAAGCCTTTCAGTGCAATAACCACATAGTTATGACACAAAGAAAGCATTTGGATGATGATTTACGTGGTAGAATTATCCGCCATCTGGAATGTGGACTTACCCAGATCGAGGAACTTGGAATCGCCCAGAAAGCTTGGAATCGCTCTAGGTTCCAAGATGATGGTAATGTGAATAGACGTTACATCTCAGGTCACCCCCGAGTTATAACGCCAAATGAGGAACTGCATTTGACAGTTACAGCCAAAAGAAACAGCCGTAACACAGTATCAGACTTGTCTCGTCAGCTATCTTCAGCTCCCAGTACGACAGTTTCAAGACAGACCGTGTACAGACGCTTAGGGCACATTGGTCTATATGATCGTAGGTCTGTCAGATGTGTTCCACTTACTGCATCTAACTGTCACCTGCGGTTAGCCTAGAGTAGAGACCATGCCTTGTGGACACCACAACAGTTGTCTTGTGTAATGTTTTCCAATGAGTCCAGGTATATATTTCAGTCTGATTCTGGTCGGATTTTCATATGGAGAGTGTCAGATACCCGTTACCACCAACAGAACACCATTGAACGACACCGTTACCATAGTGCAGGATTTCTCGTTTGGAGATGAATTATTCTGTGTTCCAGAACTAACCAGCATGTTCAGAATGTAATGACGGGCCACTTTTATCGAGATGTCATTCTGAAACACCATGTATTGTTTGTTTCGGAGTGCCATGGGAGGAGAATTTCTTTTTATGGTGGACAACTCCCATCCTCATCACGCAAACATTGAAGTCGAATGCCTTTAATCGGAGGATATCATCCATATGGACTGGCCAGCATACTCACCGGACTTGAATCCAATTGACCATGAGCGGGACATGTTTGACCGACGAATTGCAGCCCATCAACCCTCTCCCACATGTCTTCCGGAACTTCGGAGAACATTGCTTGATGAATGGTGTAATATTCCCCAAGATCAGATCCATAATTTGATACTCAACACGCCTACGCGTTGTACGGCCTGTATTGCATCGCCTGGGGGGGGGGCATACTATGTATTAACCTTCATACCAACTATGTTATATTTTTATAAATAGGCTCTTTTTTGAAATTTTCTCCAGATAGTAAAAATCGTAATGATGTCAAACATATATCATCTTTTTTTGCTCTTTACCTTTTGTTTAATAAAATAGACTTTACAAAGTCACATTTGTTTTCCTTCTGTCTCTTTCTTTGCCTGAACTAGCATTATCCTTAATTTATGTACACGAGTGTATTATTCGGATATGCACTTACGTTTACACAAACTTTTTCAAATTTTACAAGCCACAAATTATTAATGGACTGTTCGGGATTTTAGTTCCAAAAATTTATTTCTAATTTAATTGTACTTTACTAAAGATTAAAGTAATAATTATTGTGAATCAATTTTAAGTATTACTTTTATTATTGTATTTAAATATTATTTTTATATTATTGTATTTAAGCATTATTTTTATATTACTTTATTTAATTAGTCATTATCAAACAGTTTAAATTTCACATCTAAACAATAAAAATTATATCAAAACTAATTTTCTACCACACAAAAAATAAACAAAGGATATTACCTGAAATATAAAGTATTTACACGGTTTCACACGGTTAAATCCTCATAAACTGATTCAATTAATATTGCTTCGAAAGGGACCTAAAAGAAAATTAATTCATGAAACTCTTTAAAAACGTGAATTTCATGTTAGTTGTATTCTGTTATTTTTAAAAATATAACTTAGTTACATGAAGTAAGAAAGAGAGAGAAGATTCAATCGACTGAATGAAAACATTGTATTGATAGACTTTTGATAGCATCGTAAAGAAATTTTATTGTAATATTTTAGTGCACCTGTGACAATAGAAATATACACCGTTTTATAATCGACTTGCTAACATTTATTCAGTATTTGTACGGAAAAGATGTACTTTTATCACTTTTGTATGTAGTTTTTTTAATTCAAAACATCAATGTTTTAATGTATAATATCCATTGGTATATTTGCTCTATATTACTACAAAGTACCTTATTCAGGGCATGCACAAAAGTATATACTGCATTGTATAGCAAAAAGATGAATTTTGAATGCTGTTGAGCCAGAATTTTAGTTGCTAGTAATGGTACTGCTAATTATGAAATCAAGTTTGTGAAACGGATATCTGCTGCTTATTCGGGACATGCAAAAGAATTTCTTCTCTGTAGCCATTTAAAAATATTTTTGATTGAAGAATTGTGTTCATTTACTATACTGGGTATTTTATTAACGCTTTAAAAGGATTGGTTCATATGTTCCGTGCATTCACAAATCTAGAACATGCTGCTGTTTATTTTAATTCCATTCCTTTAAGAAAGAGTTTCGAAGCTGAGTAAATCTGAAATATCGCACTCCATTCAATCCATAATTTTTAGAGGCTTCGCTTGATCTGAATAAGACTCAATCAGAAACCATTTACCCAAATTGAGATCTCCATGTTAATAGTTCATGTGCAATTATCTACCAACTTCTATTAAATACCTCTCTGTAAGTATAATACGGAAGCTAGATAATATTTTTGGTATTTATCACGTCTCTTAATTCTCCTTAAGTATGTTACAAAAACTTGCCGATATCCCGACCCACTTCGTCCGTAGAACTATCGTAGGTATATTACGAAATCTAGAGAGACACTTAGGTAGCCAACTCCTCTCTTGACCATGTTAGGTATATTACGGAACTTATACGGTATCTTAAATATATCCCTCATATCTGAATAAATAATCAAAATCTTAAGGCAACCTACACTTCTAATGGAATTCTTTAGAAAATTGATCACATCTTGAGTCCCTCTTAGTGACAAAAAAAAATGTAATGCTCTGGAAATTGATTTTTTTCGAGATTTGGACTTATTGCACATTTTAACAAATGCCAAAATGAGAAGAGCACTCTGCTTACACGGATAATTAACCAGCTGATGATGATCACCAATTGATAAAGCTAAGCAAAAGTTTTGTCTGGAGAATCAAAATGACGAAATATCTGATATTCTTTTTATTTCAAATCAAATTATAAACAAGCTTTTGATAAGACAAATATCCAGTTAAATAATATGATAATTAATAACTAGCAATAAGCGTTTAATTCTAGCAGTTACTGGGCACAAACTGCTAAAATTCAGTGTTATATTAAACACGAAAAACTTCAAGGTACATTATTATGTAAATTTTAATTGATGCTTCAAATACGTGATACATTTAAAACATAAAAAATTATCAGTTATAATGTTCATTTCCTCAGACATTTCTCAAAAATATTACACAAATTTATAAATATATATAGATTAAAAATTTTTTTTCATTGGTTAAATTATAATAAATATTTATAGGGACACAGCGCAGAACTTACGATTAATCACTCTAGTTTAGATACAAATTTCTTTTCAAAGATTCGTTTGAAACGGGGGAGAAAACAGATTATCGAGTACAGTAAAGTATTCACAGAATAACCCACTGTCTAAATATCAACTTAATGATAATACAACTTAATGACCTATTAGGCTACAGCAAAGTTTACACAACAATCGCTAATAGATAATATTTAAATTATTTTATTTCAAGAACCCTTTCAACAATGGAAATAAAATATTTTTTAAACTTTTTTTTAATATCTCTTATATTATATGATTTCCTAGATAGATAGCAATACCTACTATAATTTTTCGATAGGGACACGAAAAGGGAAAACATTTTCATTTGCGAATGAGCAAATTAACATAATTTTAATAAGTTAAATATGAAATGAAGATATAATATTCTCTTTAGCGTGTTCGTAAAAACTGTAAAAATATACACTGATAATTCTGAAATAAGTTCGATAATTTATTTCTGTTCAGGAAAGAACTTACTGACCACATCAGATACAAAGATACTGGACACTTGATTTATATATATATATATATATATATATAAAATTTAATGTTACTAACTCCTTTTCATTCTCGTCAAAATCATGGGGGGAGCCCTGCATTTCGTGCCCCCGTGATATTTCCTGGTTAGTATGTTCAAAAGTAATGACAAAAAAGAAATGAACAGTCTATTTTTTAAACCCAGAACATATTTATTTTCTCGTTTATCACTCCAGATGGCAGTAGTAACCTGTTTTTATTGTAATGGGGATAATTTGTTTATTTTATACTTGATGTGTTAGCACTATTCAAGTGTACTTGGAAAAAACATGCATTTTTATAGCCGTTTTCTTGAAAATTAACAATCGTTAAGGGGTTAAATGAGAAGATTTAAATGCATTTATCAACCAGAGAAAAAAAGCACTACTTAAATATTTTATTTCATATAAAAATTAAGTCTTTCAGTAACCAACAGTAAAATAAAATATTCCCTCAAAAATCCTTTATTAAGAAATAAAAAAAGTTACACGCCCTTAGCAATTAACACAACTTTCTTCTGTAATAATTCTTGAACTACGGTGGAGATTATGTAAAACAATTTGCCAAAATACACAATAAAAACTATTATAGAATTTTAAAATTTGATTTCAAGAAAGAAAAAATTAAACTTACATTAAAATTTATTTAAAAAAAATTGGAAAATCTTTCAACATATGTTCAGGGTCTAGTTAAAGGATTTAGCTTCTTTCTTGAATATAAAGCTTCAAACAGCTGTCACACTTGTTTAAAATTCTCTTGGCATGAATTGTACATTGTTGAAATAATAAACTAACAGTGGTGAGAAAACTCGTAAATGTCAAACACAGGTTGAAGAAAGAACTGGAAATAATACCGATATTTTATAAGATCGTAATTTTTATATCTAGATACGTCTCTACCACATTACTAGCTTTGGTTTCACTTTTAAAGGGCTTAAATAAAATGATAACATAATTCTTTTTATCATTTTAAGCAAATAAGAGAAATTGAAGTTCTCAAAATTTGATTATTGGAAGGAAGCCTTTTAATCAGTTTGGTCGCAACCACGAAAATTTTCCAAACTTCTGTAAAATATGTCGATAGTTAAGCATCTCTGGAACACTTATGCTCTACATAATAAGAAATCTCTCAATAATTTGTAAACATGAAACCACATAATGTGTGAAATCACGATTGCAAAAATTCAAAATATTATATTTCTTCATATTTTGGACATAATACTTCATGTAAAAATTAGTTAATAAATATGTTTCAGAAAATACCATGTTTTTGGTCTACTAGAATCAAATAATCGTACTGTTTTAATTAAGAAAATCTTATTAAATTGTTGAATATTAAATTCGAAATAAATTGGAAAAATACATGATATACATTCTTGCTTAATGTATAATTAATACAGCACTATCTATATGGTCGTTATCAAGTTTCTGATAATACTTTTGATAATATTTCAATGAGTTTGGCAGCCTTTATATTCTAATAAATTTTCTTTTAATTGTATTTTCTTTTTTATAATTTTCAAGATTTAGGCATGTATACAATGTTTAGGTATTGTTCTTTTATTATCTAAAAATTATAAACAAATGTATTGTAGGCTACCAGTTTGGTGTTTGCATTTACATTTCGTTAACTTTGTCTTTCATTACTTAAAAAATTATCTTCTTTCAATTACTGTGTTTGTGTGGATCCAACATTGGTGTCATAGCCTCGTATAGTTGAAATAATATAATATCTGTGCGTAACACTTCCGCCATAACATGGTATTAGATTGGGCATGGTGGCCTAGTGTTAGGGCGTCGTTCTCATAATCGGAAAATAGTGAGTTGGAATTCCGATTTAACCGAAGGTCTGACCGTGGTCACTAAAGGTGGATGTGGTACGTTCAATAGGTCATGGTCGTAATAAATCAGGATGTCAGGTCAAATATTGGGGGCTTTGAGCTCAGTTCCTGATTCTAAATTACGAACACTTCCTGTAGCTTCCATCTAGCAGGTAGCGATCAACTCAGGACTAGCTACTGGAAAAGTTTACTGACTCTCAGTCGTAGGATATTAAACATAATTATGAACTTATTATTGGCTCAAAAATTATTGTTGATAATTATAATTGCCAGCAAAAGATTGTAAAATAAAGCAATTTGAATCCAATGATAATTATCAAATAGCTACCGGGAAAGTTTGCTGACTCTCAGTCGTAGGATATTAAACATAATTATGAACTTATTATTGGCTCTAAAATTATTGTTGATAATTATAATTGCCTGCAAAAGATTGTAAAATAAAGCAATTTGAATCCAATGATAATTATCAACTTATCATTTGCTCCAAATTGAAATATCCAAAAGGGACAGTGAGAAACAAAATGTACATTTTGCACAGTTTGGATATATAACTACGCAGCCTAAATATTATATTTTTAAATCGATTTGTAAAATGGCTTATAAAGAGCTTTTAATATATTTGTGATTAATATGGAAAAAGGCACACGATCTATTATAGTTGCTATAGTTCGTTATTTGGTCTTAGGTATGAATTATCAAACAAAGTTGGATTCTAATCATATTTATATTTAAAAAAAATGATGAGCATAGCATAAAAAATTTAGAATTTTTCAACAAGAACTTTTTATTTTTATTAAAATTATTTACGTTGCTTGTCGATGGTGAGGGGTTAGCCATCCTAGCTGTTGGTCCCGAGTTCAAATCCGAATGTTCCTTTCTTTGTGGGTGTTTCCTTGGTTGTGGCCCACCCTATAAACGAGTTTGTGGTAGAGTAATTTGGGCAATACTACTCGCCGCTGTGATTTGGTTCACAGGTACCCATCAAGTAGTGATAAATGAGTAGCAGTTTTTGACCTCATTATGGCGAAGTCATCCATTGTCCACCGTTAGCAAAATATGTATAAATGCTGTGAAATATCTTTGTAAGCATGCAATTTTGAATGCATTGTTCTGGAAATGTTTAATTTTGTACATTTTCAATTAGTGATTTCATAAAAAATCTTTCTATGAATTTTTTCTTTTATAGAGTTGGAAAAATGTTTTATTAAGCTTAGTTTGGATGTAAAGATTAAGAGCTTTAATTAAGAGCTTTAAAAAATACATCCACATCTTAAAAGTATATGCAATTAATAATGTTTTTTTTATTTCGTTTAGTAAATAATACTCAGAGAGCAATTAATTCTTGAAAATTTGTAGTTTTAGAAATTTGTACAGCGCAATCATTTGTTCCAGTATCAAGAAAACTTAGTAAAATTCAATAAAGAGCAATTGGGACAAAAGCCGCTTTCATGATAAAAAAAAAAACAATGAAGTAGACAACTGCACAACAAAAGCAACTTCATCTGACTTTTTCCAGTTGTATGCGGTTGCAGGTAACTTGCAAAATCCATTATTAAAAGATTCAGCCAAGACAATTCTCATGGTTCCCCTATAAGAACAGAATATTTCTATAAATTTCAACAACACTATTTGCCTATTTGTACCATGATTGAAGCAAAAACCAATCTATAAAACAATTTATTTACTTATTTATGTATATATTACTTGTGGGGGAACAAACGATTTGGTATATTAGTATGAAACCCAATTTCTGTCAAATTTGAATAGGTTAATTTTACAGAAATATTTTAATTATATTGCTTACAAAAATTCTCTCAGTTTAACTTTTTCACATTTATTTCCATTTCGATTGAATCAAAATTGATTTACAAAATTATCAGTATAATATTTTATATTTGTTTTAGGTTTTTCATGCTTCGTATAATTTTTTTAATGTGATATTCTCCCACATTTTGATTTTAAATTCTTGCTTTTTTATTGTTTGTTTGTTTCTTTTTCTTTAATTGGAACAAAAACAGATGTAAAATCATTTCAATAGCTTCTCCCACACTCAAGCAATAGTTACAAATATTTTACGAATATATCTCTATTAAAATTGCGCTAATTAGTTAAAAACCTAAATAAAGAAAGAATGCAAGTCAAAAATATAAAAAAACTACATTTAGCCCAAAATTATCAGTGGTTATATTTTAATTAAAAAATTTTCATTTTACGAGGATAATAGTGTAAATATTTCAATCCATAAAATCAGGCCACGTTTCAATGCAAAACATTTCAATTTCTTGAAAAGCATTTTTTAAGCAGCTATTTATTTTATGGAACTGTGTAATTCTGATGTGGAAATTTGAGAATTAATTTATAAATTAGTCTATTATAAAGAAATAAGTTACATTTTAAAACCGATGTCGTTCATAAATTAATCAATATTGATATTTAATTGCAGTGCTATTGATGATATTGATAGTTCCAATTTCGAGAATTTGTCAATTTATTGAATTGTATTGGTCAATTATAGTATAGCTCTTTAGTTTCGCTTTTCTAATTGAAGATTCACCACAATATAAATCTCTTTATGTTGTAATATTTTTATTGAATTTTTCTCCAACATAAAGTATGAATTAGGCCAAATTATACGCAATTAAAATGTGATGATCATCATTAGTTCTAGAAGTATGAAACTGAATTGATTATGAAAAATTAGTATTGATATAAAAATAATTAAAAATCATTGATTATATAAAATATTTCTATTGGTTATAACCAATTTTATTTACTTATACTTCCCATTTCTTTACAAATAACGTTATACAGTTTCGACTGAAATTTTTGTGTAATTGCTAAAGCTCTACTTGCCAATGTACCTTTTTCACACATGATACAATGCAAAAAATTCCTTTATCCAAACAGCTTGCTGATCAATAGAAATCATTAAAGTGTTTATCTGTAATAAATTTTAAAATGTCATTGTTCTATAAATTTTTTAAGAAGAAACTGGCTTATTATCCTTTAAACTCTTTTTTTTATTTTACCTTTTCTTATAAAATTCATCAATTTTGTTTTCATATTTGCACATTTTTACTTTCAATATACTTTTGCCTCGTTTTCACCAACTCAACTAAAACGAATGAAGCATTTAAATCCATATTTTTCTTTAAATTCTAAATTCATTAGGTCAATTAATATGAATACATTTTGAGAAAAAAAAACCAGATGGACTTTAGTCCTATTACAACAATTTTTGAGATAGTTTTTATTGTATTCCTATAACTAATTATTCTATATTTATTATATTCCTATATTTTTTATTATATTCTTATAATAAACTATTATAATATCCCTTCAAAATATAACCCTGATTTTAATGAATATGTATGGCATATTTCATTTTACTTATAGTGTTTTGAGCATATATTTCGAATACATATAAATGGTGAAATATATATAGAAATCAATCATCAAGAAATTAAAAACTTAATAGCTTTTAATTTCTTTTTTAATCACAGTTAAAACTGGTCTTAGATTGTCTAAAAATTTTACTTTTTACTCACTATTTTCAGTAAGGTTTGCTTTAAAATATAAAATTATTGTAAGGCAATATTTATATTGTTAAGCTTTTATAAAAGTATTTTTACCTTAAGTTCGTTCAAATTATAAAAAGTTTTAAGCTCTACGGGTAAATACAGAAAACTGAATACACTAAAATAAAAAAAGACGCGGCGTATACTTACAAAACATTTTAAATCAACTCTGAGATAATATCTAAATTATTGAAGTCAATAAATGAGTTCATTTTCCAGTGTATATGCTCAGATAATTCATAGAGAGAAAAATTCTGAATGCAGGAGGACTAATTTTAACCAGTAAAATAGAAAGAGATTTCATTAGCAAGATTTATAAAGCATTTTGCACAAAATCACTGTAACATGAGCCCATTTAGCAAAATAGAAATTTTATAATTTCCAATGTCATCAAACATCGGAACAATATTTAGAGCAACATAAAAGTACACTGTATACACACTCAACATTATTTAATATTGAATTTCAATATCATATATTTGAAAATATGTTTTCATATGCGTACATATTGATTACACAATATTTGATATGTAGCCTAAGAGAAAACTTTGATAATCAAATGGACTCATCGAAGAACAGAACCTGAGTCATCACATTTTCAAAGATGAACAATCTGCTCCTTAAGCTTAAGTTACTTTTGCTAATGTATAGTGCTGATAAATATATTGATTGTGATTTTAGAAAAAACTAATTTTCTTAGTATTTAATTGTTACTTTTGAATTTTATGATTAACTAAGCAAACTTATAAAAATAGCTTATTACTTTTTAACATATTTTTAAAATTTTTTTAATCACATTTAAATTATCAGCTCTAACATAAATGTGCATGAAAATATTGACATGATGGATGTTTCTTATTGCTGTTGTTTGTGTTGTTTGACTTTAAAAATTAATAAATTCACATTTTGCACCAGTTTATATATATATATATATATATATATATATATATATATATATATATATATATATATATATATATATATATATATATATATATATAATTGTGACTTCAAAAAGTGGCAATATAATAATGGTCAAAAAGTGACATAATAATTATTGGTTTTGCTCTAGTAACACTTAAAGACATTTTACAATATTGAAAAAGTGTTCCGAAAAAATAATTGTATTTGAAATTTTAAATATAACCGTTATCAAACTACATTTTTACGCAAATTGTGTTTTATTAAATATTTAGAACGTGATTCAAATATTTGTTTATATATAAATATAAGTATTTTACGACTTTTTCTATACATTGATATAATTTTGATCAATATAGTTAATGCAGGTATATAAATACAAAAATGCTTCTATTTTCTTACAATAAACTATACAGTGAAGACATTTCCTGTTGTCACTATTTTAGAAATTCATGCACAAATGAAGAATTTGTAATTATGTAATTATGCACACACAAATGAAGAATTGAATTTATGTAACTTTGACACAAAATTTGTAAATCGAATATTTATTGAGTACAAATGAAACTCTCAAAACTTGAAATGTCAAGACCCTTCAAAATCCTTATTCTCATACTAAACTTTTCTTTGAAGAGGAATAGTTTTATTCCCATCTGACAAAATGCTTTTAGTGATAAAAGAATATTAATTAATCATTTAAATCATACAGTATTTTTAACTAAAATCAATTCTTTCATATGATTATTACTGAGCTCTTGATTTGTGTTTATCAATTTTTTAACAATGTACTTTATCATTTTTTTAATAGTGGTTATCTGATTTGAACATAAAAATAAGTTCGTTTCAAATTTCTTTCAGGTGGACGAATATTTTGCGCAGCTCCCAAATCACAAAGTACCTCGACGGAAGTCTCCCGGTGAGCACTACAGAGAGCAACAGCTGCTACTCCAGCTTCCTAAGCAAGATTTTTCCTTAAGTTACTGTCGTTATCTTGAAAAAAGTCACCAGAAATCATTTAATGACTTTGTTCACATGAGGATGGAAACAGCACTTGATATTGCTTACGTGAAAGCAAGTCTTGACAAGCCAAACGTAAGTTAATTTTATTAATACTTTTCTAACTAAATTGTATATTTATCTTTAGAAGTTCAAGAAAAAATCTATGTGGAGATAAGTTTAATATGTACATATGAAGCAAAAAGACCGTAGTAGCGTAGTGGTTAAGGCATCTGCCTTCTATCCGGAAGAGGGGCTCGATTCCCAATGCCGACAAAGACCCACCGAGTACATGCGATATACGTGCTCGTTAAATCTGTGGAATTGCAGGTCTTGTGATGGATCGTTTAGCAGTTACCATGTATGGGTGTAGGTCTCCAGTTTTTCCCCAGACCCTACACAACACGTTTAGCATGTGTCTAGAGGAAAATTTCCTCCCCCTCCATATCAATTTCAAATTGAAGGAGTGGATCTTCTGGCGGTGCCATCTATCGGAGGAATCTTAGAGCAAAGTTGTACTTTCACTTTCGTGGTGCTCTTGTTAAACGAAAGACACACACTATTGACTTAAGTAACTCAAAAGCAAAGCGAGCTTTATTTGCAAAGTGTCATAAGTAACAACAACAACAATCCATGTGAAGCAAAAAAAATCGTCATTGATCGGTAACTAAACCATTCTTATAAAGAAATACCTATTATATATGAGTTATAAGAAGGATCCATAAGTGTGGTAAATGTTATCAAAATAAATTGAAACCATTCCTTATATTTGGAATATTATATATTTGTAACTATAAGCCTCTCTACCTTATATAGAGAAGCTTATATTTCTAAATATACGGATTGGCAACGGAATTAGAGTAGATCGTTTAGACACTAAATATTCTTACAAATATTTAAGAAGGTTTGAGTGGGGAAATTGAAAAGAAGATCTAAACAAAATGTTCGAGGAATATTTTCAAACATACATATCAATGTGAATAAGAATTTTGTTGTCTTTAACCAGCGATTGCTCTCCAGAAAGCAAGGCAACGCAAAAAAATAATAAATTGATTTTAAAAACATTTTGATAGGCATAGCTTTTGATTTTGTATTTTCAGGTTGAAGGTGTAAAAATAGACAGTGCTAAAATATAAGCCTCTACTTCATCACAATAAAATTTAACAATGCAAAAGATAAATTCTTTTTAATCACACATATCCATATTTTGTCTTAAAGATCCTTATGTTCCCCAAAATTTAACTAAAGTCATTAACTATTCTAATAACGTAAACTTTCTTAAATATTTAAATTAAAAGGAATTGCTACATTTTTAATAAATATGTTCTTTGTAATAACACATTAAATTGCTTATTTTTTAATATGCCAAAAATTAGATCATGTTTTTTAATATTTTACAGAATTTTTACAATAACATTTTACTGTAAAATTTCAATAAAAATAATACCTATTTTAAAGTTTGTACTATTTCTATTTCTTTACATTTTATTTGTAACCCTTTCTACTTGGAAATTATTTACCTCTTAATTTTGTAAATAACTGTCACTATACATTGTAAGATTTCCTTCAAATGGGTTTTTAGAAACGATTGTTTTGAGATCATTAAATCATGTTTTTACAAGAAATTTGACATCTGATCTGAAAGTTTTCCCTTAGTTACTTTATTCAAACAATATAAATCAAGAAACTTAAGCTATTTTAATTTCTATTTTAAATTTTCTTGGGAAGAGAAAAAACACCCATATTTATGAAAA
The DNA here is from genome assembly GCA_030067965.1 of Latrodectus elegans. Lineage (NCBI taxonomy): Eukaryota > Metazoa > Arthropoda > Arachnida > Araneae > Theridiidae > Latrodectus > Latrodectus elegans. The sequence continues at coordinate 64,071,263 of CM057817.1, read as the reverse complement.
AATGTCCTTACATTAAAAGTTATTTCTCTAGAAACTTGAAATTTTATATACGTATTCTTTGACTCATAAAAAGACCATAACAACATTGAGAAAGTACTTAAGTTGAATAACGGTTATCTTTTAGATTTTAACATTGAAGTCCCTCTAAAGGATCATTTCAACGGTAGTTTTTTGTGATTGCTAGATTCATGAGGTAATGAGGATAGGTTAGTTAGTTTGTCGCTTTATGGTCACTTTTCTTAGGCGTGGTTAATTCAACCAGAACCAGTGGCTTAAGGATTATTCTCCTACTACAAGTTCGAACTTGTTGCTTCCAAGGAGAGGTCGAATCCACGAACTGCTGAACTGAAAGCCAGAAAGCTGACAGTTCTGTTCTGCTCGGAAAAGAAGTTAAAGGAAAGTAAATTGCTCAAATCATTAACCGTTTTACCTTCAAACTTAATACTGGTCATGGGAAATTCCAATCTGAAACCATTGATAATGCTTAGTTTTTGAATTAAAAATTTTATGAAAATGAGGTAAAAACATCCTAAGAAATTGAAATAAAATTTACCTGAAATTTTCTCATATTTTCCTTTATAGTTGCATAATTTTCTATTTTCAGAAGTTCAATATTTTACTTTTCAAAATATGTAAACGTTTTTTGATCTATGTTCAAAATATTTACTGAACTATGTTTGAGTTTGTATATAGTTTAAGTAACTCATAAAATGTAATATATTTATCAGGTTATCGTAGTATGAAGATAAGTTAGATGATTACGAAGAGAATTTTAAAAGACTACATCTCAAACTCCTAAGACCTTTTTGTTCCCTAAAGATTAACTCAAAGGTATTGAATAATATGAAGAGATTAAAAATAATTCCCAAATGTGTAAATATACATTAGCCTGTGAATGGGAAATAGTGAAATTAGAGAAAATTTTGGAGACATGTGAATACATAAATTTCAAAAAGTAAAACACTTAAACTCAGGGAAGGAGAAAAATTACAAATCTAAACACTAGAAATTAATTTTTATGTAAAAAAATGAAGCTTCTTTTGTACTTACATAACATACTAATTACCTGTGGAAGACAAAGTTTGATGAACTAATGGAAAATGTAAGGTTTGAAAAAAAAATTGTATTAAATGTGCAATGTAAATTGCATATTTTATGCAATTTTACTACTTATTCTAATCAAAAGTTTGGGTCATTTTATACCAAATTAGGACATATGATAACGCGAAGCACACTTTCAGCTCTTAAATTTATCTTAAAAGTACATTCTAGTATGATATATAAATATATAGAAATACATTTACAGTAGAACTCAGTCATGCGAACTCCGTTCGCTATTATCCAAATCGCTTTCAGAATTTCAGAACATAAATTAAACTGAAGAAGAGAAGTAAAATGAGAAAAGGAAAGAAGCTCAAGAATAGAAAATATGAAACAAGGTAGAAGATGAAAATGACGTGTCATTTGAGGAATTCAAAAACATTCTCTTGAAAATTCCTTGATGTTCAAAAGTCAGTGCTAAAGATATAGGAGAATGATTGATTATGAGTGAGACTCTAATTTCACACTGGAAATGATGGTAAGCAAGTGTCGCTTGAGAAGATGTCCAAGTTGAAGCAAAATCGGGAACATCAGCCAGTGGAGCATTTGCCAGCTTTGAAATGAATAGAGTATGGGCCCGAGTTTAACCACATGCCAATTTTCACTGTGAAGTGGGTGCGCGACTTGGCATCCCAAAAACAAATGAAGTCAGTGAAACAGCATATTCTGGTTGAGATATTCAGTAAGCAATATGACTTTCCTTTACAACACTGTACATACATATTCATGCACAATTGTAGCATTTTTATTTAATTGATTAACAATTCTTTTTCTTTAAAAATATGTAGTTTTTCTTCCAATCTACAATAAATTATTAAAATCGATCCTCTTTTCAAAAAAATCCAATCATCCGAATTTTTGATTATCTGAATGGGGTCCAGTCCCAATTGATTCCAATAATTGGAGCTCTACTGTGTATGTTAATTTTTTTAAAAAAATGATAATTTCTCAACCACTATAATAACTTTAGATTTCAATGTATAAATTTACATATGCATCAAAACTGGACAAATACTATAACTTCATTGATGCAGCCAGGACTACCTCTTCTCTCTTTAAAAAGCGTTTTACATAAATATAAGAACATGACTTATTTTAAAATTATTCCAAAGAAAAATCATGAATGATATCTTGAATAAATTGTATTCAAAAATTAAATATAGCATAATTTCAACTGTGTTACATTACAAGGAAATATGGAAAATACCGTTGCATTAATATAGTGTCCAATTTTTTCCTAATTTTTTCTATTTTGCTGATTATGTAATCACCTCATTAAACATAACCTCATTCATTTCATCATGTGATAAGTTAAACTAATAAATCTTTGTTTTATAAAAAAATAATTACCATTATTGAAATATTACTCGCAAATATACCTTATAAACACATCTTATTATTTATTAACAAATGATATTAATGTAGGAAATAAATTTTATTTACATATCTGTTTTATTAAGAATGTGCCTTTTAAAACTACATTTTATTTCCCTTTTTAGATCAAACATAAATGTAAAATAATAATATTTTAAATGACGTTTCTTTTCTTCTTGTTTGATAATATCAATGCAAATTATGGGCAGGTGGCTTTTATCTTCAGTAAGTATTCTCCCTCTGACTGTCGCTCTGAATAATGCACTGCTGGCCACCCAAATTTCGACACCAACAAAAACAAGAGACATCACAACAAAATTTATTTTGTAGATAACATGTTGACCAAGTATCAAATGATTAAATTTATAGACTTATGGGAAGCGAGTTTCCTGCCAATTTCTCAACATCATGATCTGTAGCCAGAGTAGACGCCCTTATTGGAGTTCACCGCAGCCACATGCCTCGGCATTGATTCAAAGAGACTTTGGGTGTGTTTTTGGAGTACAGTGAGATCAAGCAGCTTATACACGTTGCCAAAGTTGATCTGGCGTGGCAGCTAGGGATGTAATCTGGGTCATCCCCAGCTGCCACACCGAGTCTGTAATCAGATCTGAGCAACCATGGACCACATGTTTTCTATTGACGAAAGATCCGGAGAGTGAGCTGGCCAGGAAAGCTATCCAATCTGGTGATTGACGAAGAACCCTTGGATATTGTGTGCCACTTGTGATCGCGCATTATCCCGTCGAAATATATCTGTGGGCAAGCCCTGAAGGAAAGGAAGTATAATTGGTACCAATATCTAGGAGATATAGCGATGGCTGTTTAAAGTACCGGCAATGCGTACTAGAGGAATGCGAGAGTGATATCCAATATCGCCCCATATCATAATACCCGGTGCAAGACCAGTGAGGCGCTGCATAACGTACCTGTTCAGCATCCTCTCTCCACTTTTTCTCCTGACTCGAATGCAACCATCATGAAGTTGCCAACAGAACTGTGACTCGTTAGTAAAGACAATTTCATTCCATTATGCCGTCCACATACTTTATTCATGGCACCATTGGTGACGAAGACGTCAGTGGTTCTGCGTCAAGCGTAGACGAAGCAATGGACGTCTTGCGAACAGACCACTCTGCTGTAAAAGGCGTCGAAAGGTACGCGCAGACACTGTATGATGTGTTATAAATTGAATGTGCTGTGCTATGGTTCGTGATGTGATTGAGCGATAAGTCACTGTCATGCACACAATTTGCCTGTCATCACGTGAAGTAGTGCACTGAGGTGGATGTGATCGAACACGTCGTTCCGTCATACTCTCCTGCATCCAACGATCACATATCCGCATTAGAGTTGTTTGGTTTCGTCCAACACGACTACCGATTTCTCTGAAGGATAATCCACAATTTCGTAGATTACTATCCTTCCTCTGTCGAACTGGGATTTGATCAAAAAATGATCGCCTTTTTCTACTAGGCATAATTGATAGTTTTTCCTTTTTTTTTTTAAATTACAAGAAAAATACAATTTTCGAAATTATTAACAAGTATTAATTATTATAAATATAAGTAAAATTAATTCCCATTTAATTTTGAATATCTTAAATAAATGCTCTCTATATAAATTTTTGTTTCCTAATTTAATTCGCAAAATAAATGCTCTCTATATAAAATTTTGTTTCCTAATTTAATTCGTAAAATAAATGTGTCATGAAATTAAATAAACTTTTTAATTACATGACACATAATATAGTATTGTAAGTTTCTGGCGCTATATTTAAGTGTTGCAAATTTTGATTTGCATATTTATATCAACTTTTTAAAATTATTTAGCAGTATAGGCTTTCTTTGTGAAAGAATGCTTAAATTGTTATTTTAAATATAGAATTGGAAACATACAATAATATTAAAACATTATTGTATTCTTCTGGATCTATATTTAAAGTGTTTCGAAATTTGATTAACATACTTACATAAACATTTCAAAAAATGATTTAATATTGTTGACTTTCTCTGTTAAGGAATGCTTAACACAGAGAAAGTTTATTTATATAATTATTATTCTTTTTAATCAAATCTGTTTTTCTATTGAATTTTAATGCGCTATTATAATTTGAATTGTTACGATGCTTTCTTCAAATGTTTGAGATGTCTTTAGTAAATTTTTCAGAAATTAAGTTTATTTATTTTATATAATAATGCACACACATTAAGTGTTTCACTATATCAAATGAATCCAGAATTAAAATTTATTCATTTTGTTTAGAATTTACTAATATAGATAATTTTATCAAAAAGTTTTAAAATTTTGTCATTTTTATTTTCTCTGCCATTTTTACTTATTTAATTTCACGATGAGTATCAAGATTAGTTTCATATGATACCGCAGTTTCATTAACATGTTTATTTTCTTCCAATAACTAAGATGAAAAAAAAATCATTTAAATCTTCATATATAGTTTAGGTCTGCGTCAAAATTCGTATTACCTATATTTTCAAGTTCCAAAGGAAGTAATTAGATAATTCATCTTTTTTATAAACGAGAGCAATTATTTTACTCAATTTTATACATAGAATTTGATAAGTGATTTATATTCATACAATTCTCAATAATCTTTTAAGCCGTTCAAATACCCGCATGAACCAGCTAAGAAAATTTCCTCTTACATTATATTTTCACGTTTTTATTATTATTAGAAATCACGGTTTCTAAAAATCTTATACTCTTAGAAAAAAAAATGTATTAAAAAGAAAAATTATTCTGGGAGATATTGAAAAAGGAAACACATTTTGCTTAAAAATCTCTCTTCTTTAATCAATGAAGCAACTTTTGATTAAAGTCACAGTTAAATTAGCGTCCTTTAGTTTCAAACAATAGCTACGAAACAAACAAAAATTAGTGTCCTTTAGTTTCAAACAATAGTTTCAAACAAAAGCTACGAATCTAATCAACAATAATAGAAACAGAAGAAGAAAAGTATTATTAATAAGATAATAGTAAAATATAGTAATCTTGCATATTATATACATACATACATACATATATATATATATATATATATATGTATATATATATATATATATATATATATATATGTATATATATATATATATATATTGAACTATTTTCAGGGATTTTTAATAATGAATTTGATCATATGTATCTTAAAACTGCATTTCAAAGTTTCCTCTGCGATGAGGAGGCAAAAAAAAATATGCATTGTCAAATTATTTATTAATGAAATTTCAATAATTTGATATGTATTGCTATAAATATAAATTAAAATTTGTCAATATTTATTTTAAGATGGGGGCTTTGCAGTTCCAAGGCGGAGAATTTAAAATACTTTTAAATAATTTAATGTTTACAATTATATTTTCAATATTTTTGTAGCGAATAATATTTTCTGATTACCATTCAAATATATAAGAATGTTTTCCTTTCAACAATTGGAAATTATAAAACGTATAACTCTGGATATTCAATGAATTTGTGAAATTTTGATTGATGTGAGAAATATATTATTTTATGACAATAAAATGTAAAAAATTCATGTGATAATTCCGGTAAAAACACTTATTTTCTTCAAAGTCTTGATAGAGAAAAAATCAATACATCAATCATGATTTATGATGTATGTGCAATGAAATTCTCTGGTAGTTATTTCATTTTGTTTGGAGTAGTTCTCAAAAGAAAAACTAGATGGCACTGTAAACCGAAAACTCAAAAAAACTGTAATGATGTGAATGAAAGAAATGCAGCTGTGAAATATGACTGACATGTTTATACGAAAACCTCAAAAAAGTGTTATAAAAGTGCGATAAAACCTTCAAAATTCGTTCGAAGACTCACCGAAGCACTTTTTTTTATCCTTTTGCTGAAATTTATTGTAAACTTTGCAACATTTATTAAAAATTTCATCAAAACTAAGAAGTTCATCAGGCAATGACCTTTCTTCCTGTTTATGCGAAGGGATCAAAGGCCAAGCGAGAACACTCATGGCGCTCTCATTTGAGGCGAGAATTATATTCATGGTTCTTTTAATGCACTCTTCTTTTTCTTTCCTTCTAATTATTTGCTAGAAAAAATTGGTGTCTTTACTTTTATAATAAATATTATTTCTTATCAAATTACTATCGACAATTTAAAAAACAGACAAATATAAGTATAATTAGACCAGATAATTTTTAATGTACTCAGAAAATTTTTACATTATTTTTCGTCAAAGAAATATCGAAATAAATTGTTTTACTAGGTGAATATTGTTTAAAGTGTAATATTTCAAGAAATATTTGTCTTTTTTTGACATTCTGTTCATTAAAAATTGTTAATCTTTAAATCTGGAAAAGTTATGCGTCTAATTAAAAATATTCGTAATAAGAATTTAACTGATTGGCACTTAACTTGATTATCAAAATAATTCTATAAATTTCAAGCATATAAATATGATTGAAAATTAAAGAATTATTTTGGATAACGTGATGTTATTTTCCTAGAAATATTAATATTCGACATAGATCTCATCTTAACTAAATTGAAGAAAAAATAGTTAAAATGTTAATCATTTTTGTAAAATCAATTACATTTGAACGCCATTTTTATTTTTAAAAATAGGAAACATATTTGAAAAAGGGGTACGATGTTTAGTATCAAACACATGATGGTAGATAATTTTTTGAATAAATGTAATTTTCTATGTGTCTGCGATGAGTGTAATAATTAGAATAAGATTTCTCATCTGTGTTGAAATCCTCAATAAATAGATGAATAGAATGAATTTTTCATCATTATTTTCCTCAGTTTATTTTAAAAAAATTAGTAACGAAATAAGATTTAAAAAATTTTAAACATGATTGTAATATCAGTAAAAAAATGAATAAAGCATTGTATATAAAATTTCTAATATAGACCACTCTGATATTAGAAATTTTACTTGGAGACATATATTAGGAAAAATATTAGAAAATAAGTTTTTGTGTTTGTTCTTAAAAATAGAGACAATTTCATTTTCGAATTTGATTACAGTGTAAAAATATATTTTAATATTCTACATCTTCTTGTTACAATATCAAGATTAAATTTTGAAAAAAAAAAACAGGAGTAGTTATTTTTATTTTTTTTAATATTTTTTAAAATCATTTGTATTTTGTTATATATATATATATATATATATATATATATATATATATATATATATAATTCTTACTACACACTTTAAAAAATTATACGGTTACAAATTTTTTATTTTTGACCTTCTACTTTATTACTTTTTACCAACGAATAATAATTCTAAGAATACTTAAAATGTAAAGTGAACAACTACGCTAGAGCTGGGAATCGAATCCATAAAATTCTGAACGCAGAGCTGGTTGCTAAATGGTCAGGCTTTCAAACCATTCAGTCCACTTCTACATTATACATATTTTTGCAAGTACATCCATGTTTTTCGTCATTTAAGCAAGAAAGAATACAAATTCTTACTTAAACTGTGTTTTCCAGGATTATGTTTAAAATTAAGGTTCTACAAGATTATAAGATAGGCAAATATGATCACAATGAAGAGCTCAGTTCTTTTACTCTGAGTATCGTAAAAGGAAATTCACTAGGTGTTTATGTTTATTTTATGGAGACTTAAAATTTAAGAAAATTTTTTGTGATATTTCACACTATATTCAACAAAAATCTATAGATATTCAGCAAACATCTGATTAATAATTCTGAATTTCTTGATATTCAGAATTTGATGTCACTTGTGTTTGTTACATAGTGTATTAATTTTTTATGAATGCAAAATATTAAAAAAATGTTAGCAATTTAAATGAATAGAAAATAAAATAATCTGATGTGATAAGCTACAAAAAACCTATAAATCACTCTTTCCTTGCGATATTATTATACTTATTTAAAAGATAACATAGTATTTCAGTTATATATTTTTTACATTTCAATTTCTTTTCAAATTACATTGCGTACTAATTGTTTAAATTTATTATTTTCATTCCCATTTTATTGGTTCTCTTTTGAAGTTTGTGTGTATTTATATTAAAGCCAATGATTTGGATACAAAATTTTTTTTTATAATTTTTTAAAGTAATAATGTCTGTCATCGAAATAAATATTTTCTAGTCACTCTTCAGAATGAAACTCTGAATGTTATATAAAAAAATAATTAATCCTATAAAAATTATTCAGATGAAATTAAAATTAATAAATAAACAAACTCTTTTTAACTAATAATACAAAATTATGTAATGTAATTTTATGAAAATATTACAGTCGAATTACAGGAGAAATCTTTCATAATTTCAAAAGTTATCCTCGAAAAATATATCTACGCTAATAAAGAACACAAAACAGACTACTAAGTTAAATGTTAACCACTTTAATGTATCAGACAATGTCAGTAAAAGAAACCGTAATATTCTTTTTTAAGTGAGTGAATTAATACATTGACCTTGCTTAAAAAGCTCTTTGCCCACTCTTGCTCTAATTTAATTAAGCAATTCTCTGATGCTGGTAATGGAGTCAGTTGAAGGTTTCAGTCACATTCAAAATAAACTGTTAAATTACTGTATTAATCAATTAATAAGTTAAAAGTTAACATTTCTTCTAGAAATGCCAAAAAGTGCATGGACTTTTAAAATTTTATGTTTTAAGTTCTTGTATTAACAAAAAGGAAAGGAAATTTTTTATGCAGAGAACTCTTCTGTAATCTCTGTAAAAGTATCACTAAAAATGATTGATTAAATCGTCTTTTCAAAAGAACGTCAAATTTCACAGCTAATTTTAAAAATGATATTTCTTAAAAGATACCTTTTTTATTTAAAAATAATTTTTTTATTAGTAGAACATTTTATTTATTGACTATCTGAATTCTATGCCATTAATTGGATCTCTCCGATGACAATAAAGTTAAAGTCAATTTTTCGATGTTTCCTGAAACTTATAAATTTTAATGGAATAAATAATATTCTTTGTTATTAAAGAATTGAATTGTTGCTTCATTTTTTCCTTTGTCACATGTTCATAGCTCCATGTTCATAGCCTCCGAATTTGTTGTATAATAATTTCATAAGCAATCGTGAACATTTTCTCAGTATTTCTTATATAAACTTGGCAATAGTTATTCTTGTTTAGATATTTGTTGGCAACATTGAAAAATAATAAGTTCATAACTATAACTTCTGTAATTTTGAAAGAATTGTTCGAAATAAAAATTCAATAAATTTCGACTTTTAGAGAGTTTATGTCGATACTTTTTTTAATTTGGAATATCTAAATTTTAATTGATTACATTGTATTGTTGTACTTGTGAAAAGTATTGTGTTATCAGCAGTAGAAAATACTTATTACTTGATGACTTTGAAAATTGGGTCATTTTAAAAGGATCACATGTAGATTTATTGTATATAGATGACAAAAATGTCAAAGGAAGTATAAGACCTTCAGAATGAAAATGACTTGTTATTTACCCTGGCTTATTGAAGGAGAATCAATCATACTTTTACTGATACTTCATCGGATAATGAAAAGTACAAAACAATGAACTAGCAGAGAAAAAATGGTAAAAAAAAAAAGTGTTTCGTAATAGTAGGAGAAATTGAGAATTCTTACAAATTTAATTATAAACCTTATTATTGTATACGGCTTTGTAAGTATGCCAACCTTTTTTCAAAGCTGGAAGGTGATGAAAAGTTTGCACAAACTTATCCATAATTTTAAATAAATTTCTACTTTTGCAGATACAAAATTTCTTAAGATGCTGCCATCATCCCAATTATTTTTTAAATCGATAATTACCTTTTTATTCACACAATCTGTACATATTCCTTTTTATTGCAGAGTACATATTCCTTTTCATATGTACATATTCCTTTTTATTATTAACTTTTTTATTATTACTTTCTGTACATATTCCTTTTATTATTAACCTTCTAAAAAATATTTTATATCCTTTTTTTGGAAAGATTCATTAACCAAAATTTTTTTTAATTAATTTATTAAAAGCATTGATTTTTCTCAATTTTTGTGTTATGGACTTAACCATTCCCTTATTTGAGGGGCTCACATATTGGTGTTTTGGTTATCTTCTTGTGTGGCTCAGTAATTATCTCTTTTGCTTACATATTACACCAGTTTTGTTACCTGTTCCAAAAAGCCTTGTAACCAGTGCGCTTGAGTTATCATCGCTTTGATTCACATATTAATCAGAACAGTCTTGTACCGAGCACAACAATGTTATTGAACTATAACGGATAACTATGAAATTAAAATAATATTAAGATTCTCTCTTACCACGAGACTTAAAAATAGCAGCCTCTTTTACATATAGTAATTCTTTGATTTATTTTACTTTATTGTATATACGTTGAATTATAAACTACTACAGCAAAACCCGGTTGCAAAACAACAAGCTAACTGAACCAATCTATGTCACATTTTCAATAATTTAACTATTAATTTAACTCTACAAGTTATATGGGGAATAATAATAGAATATCATTTAATAGTTGTATCAATTAAAATTCTTTATTGTGGGCTTTTATTTATTTCATCGGATAAAACTGATTTGGCTGTGTAAGTAACATAAAATGAGTAAAGTTCGTTAACGTGTTTTAATTTTTGAATTCTTAACGTTTCTGTAGTATTTATTTTTATAGATTTAGAATTTTTATGGATATAGATTTAGACTGAGTGAGAGATTATTCATATACATTTCTATGATTATATACATGTTTGATTAAATAAATTTTCATAGCTATTATTCCCAAAAGAAAAACATTTTTTGTCAAACATTTCTGTTGCATATTTTGTTCTTTTTGTCAACATGAAATAGACTTTTTCTTCAGTAAAAAAGTATAACCTTTTAAGCAAACTAAATATTGTTCTTTTCTAAAATAAACTAAGAATATTAAGAATAATGCTTCCAGTGACAAAATAAAAATTCGCGTGAAAATAACTCTAACACAAAACCAAAAATTACAATGCAAAAAAAAAAAAAAAACGAGCTTTTACACAAATGAAAATTTACTATACATCTTTATGTCTGATAAAACCTTTAACTATCAGAAACAGTCATCTTTTTAGATTTTTTTTTCTAGTTAGTTATCAATATAATGCGGATCAGAAAGTTATTCATGTTTGCAATAAAATTTCAGTAAGCATTTTAAAAATTTCATTCTTGTTTTTCAATAAATTTTTTTGTCAAATTTATGAAGCGCGATTCAATTTTAAATTTAAATTAAAATGTATGATATTTTTATGTTTGATGTAGATCAAATAAAATGTAATTTTGTTTTATTAATATAAGCATACTGTGAACTTGACGAATTGTGTGTTTGTATAAAATTTAAAAAATGTCTATGAAATATTAATACTGGCAATATAAATTGATTCACATTTTAATAGTCAAAAACATTTAAAATATAAATTCAAAAAACTTAAATTTGATTCTTGATTTATTTTAATATCTAAAAAAAATGTATTTGTAAAATTTATAAAATATTTTGAAATTAATAAAATATTAATGAAACAAATGGAAATAGAAAAATACTTGAGATTTAAGAAAACTAAACAAAATGAAAAATTATTCAAATCGTGTAGAAAAAATACTGAGTTTGTAATTTTTATTATAAAAAATATTTTATTTTAAATGTATGAGAGGTTCTAACTTACAATAGTATTTTAATAGAGAGTTAATTATTCTATATTTATTTATATTTTATTGACTATTTTGTAAAAGTGTTCTTTCACTGATATGAAAGGTTATTCACAATTAATAAAATATTTATATGTATAATCCGTAAACAAATGTAGTGTTTTACTCATCTTTGGCAAATGTTTTTCAGAAAAATAATACGTAGATAAAAGCTAAAAGATTATCCATTTTCCAAACTTTTCTTTTATTCCATAAAATTGCTAAATACATGTAAATTTCCTCCATAGAACGCATGGTTATGCATTTTTGAAAAAAATTACTATTAGAAGAACAACTATGATCTAAAAATTTATTTTTACAGATTTTACTTTTATTAATTGTTGTTAATAATTATACTGACCTATTAATTTTATTTGTGAAATATATGATGCAATTATAAATAGATAAACAAAAATTCACTTCTCTTCTCTTTTCTCGGAAGAAGAAAATGAAAACTACAAAGTGAATATTTTATCCCAAGCTATTAGGGAAAGATAAAAAGAAATAATAAATCTTCTCCGAGGGAGGCCATTACTGATTCGAGATGAATCAGCTAATTGAAACCCTGCTCTCCATCGCGCTTTATTCTCCAAAATAGTATCATTCTAATCTCAACGATGAGAGATATCAGAACACCAATTATTGTCGGTTTCTTTTGAAGTAGGTCGTTAGAACTCTTAACAACTTTGCATTATGGGACCCAACAAGTTTTATATTCTCCGTGCATAAGTATTTTACCTTCCTTTTATTCTAAATGACGATCTTTGTTATCCTAGATATGTTAATAGTTGGCCATAGTTCCACTTTTGCAACTTGCCGCTATGGCTTGTTGCCCAATTTGTCATGTTTTGGAACCGGCTTTGAAGAGGGAATTCCTGTGCTTCAATATCAGCCTTAAAATGAAGCAAATGATTCAAAATTATAAATTCAAAGCAATACGTATTTTAATTGAAAATTTGAATACCTTAATTTTTTAGCTCAATAATTCTCTTATTCGTGTTATCATGCCTGATTCATAGGTTCACATTAATTAATTCACGAGTTTTATCAAGAACTTTATGAGATCTTCATGATATTCAGAAGATAATCATCGAATATCAAGGCTGATTTTCATTTGTGAGGTGAGGGCATACTTTCGACATACCGTATAATAAATCTTATAGCTACAGAGAAAAGGAAACAACTTGAATAAAAAATGAGGGATTGCTATTATTTAAACTTTTTAACATGATGTTACTTCATCATAAAATTTTAGCACCAGACAAAATATGTGATACTGTGAAAAATAAATAAATGTATAAAGAATAATGAGATTACTGCTTAAAGTTCGCATATTACAGTTATCGTTGTAGTTTATGCAAGTTAAAATTTAAAAAGACATCTGTTTTCTGCGTACTGAATTCATCTTCTTTATGATTACTGACACTGAAAAATGTCATGTTCGCCATATCATGACTGCTTAACTTCGTACGACCTAAGCCGTTGACGCGCATCTTCATCCATTGTTACAGCATTATACAGTTAATATAGAGATTGTGTTATATTTACTTTTGAAAGGGGTGTATAAAAGGGAAAAGTATTATTTTTCCTTTTATATACCCCTTTCAATAATGCTCAGGTTTATTCACCATTAACAAAAACCGATTGAAATTTTTGAGAGTGTTAGAAAGATTAAAGTTTATAAAACTCACAATATAAAAAAAATTACATTACGCTAATCCTGAATGACTTTAAAACAAATGTTTAAAATTTTAGTTTTTTTTTTTCTTAGGAATTTGATATGACGATTAAAAAAAAAGCAACTCTGTGACACAACAGTTCATCCAGAGTCCAAGACCTACAATGCCCATATCTGTTTTCTTGACTGAGAGCACTGGGGTGTGAAGCATAAGCACCGGCAAGGTGGTCAGCCTAGCTCAAAACCCCCAGTGTTTTGTTCCCAAGCACGCTTGGTACTCAGTTTTATAGACCCACTGAAGGAATGAAAGGCTGCGTCAACCTAGCCCGGACCGAGGCATAAAAAAACATGATTTCTTAGAACCTAGGACCTGTCCGTTGGCAGCTCGAAACGCTACCACTAAGTCTAGGTTTGATGCCTAAATGGAAGATTACGAATAATAGGAAATTTCATTTTACGATTTTCAAAAGTTATTCCTTTACAGAAAATAATATTAATTTTAAAGGATATATTGCTAAAGTTAAATTTAATTTTTAATGGTCTAAGAAATCATGCTTTTTAATATTAAATTAAATAATTTATCACCAACTACCCAATAATTTATCACCAATTAATGCTTTTAAAAATCATTTCAAAAGAAATATTTTAATAATTGTATGTGTGTTTTTAAAAAACGAAGCTCGATAACATTCTTTATAGTATCATTTAGAATTTATGGAAGTTAAAACGTTTTCTGATATATCTCTTACATATGTATATAATGGGGCTCTTAAACTTGGAATAAATAAACGTGGAAATGCAAAATCTTCAGGAAAAATTTTAATATATAACAAAGATTTAAAAAGATTCATATTGAGATTAGGAGATAATTTTAAAGAATATTATTATATTTCATTGTGCCTTATTTTGATGAACTAATTCGTATAGCGTTTTCATTAATATTTATGTGTGCAATTTTAGGAATAATAGAGCTTATACATATTAAATTCTAACTAACATGCTGGAACACTTTAATACGTATAAAAATGTATCGATTAAAGAAATGAAAAATAGTTAATTTATATTTTGCCTCTTAAACAGGGAAGTACGTTCAAAAATACGCCTTTATAACTGAAATCAATTAATCATTTGTTTCATTTTATGCAACTTTATTTTATCTTCATTTACAAACAACTCCAATTTCAACTTTAATTTCTGATGAATGAAATGATCATACATTTTGTTGAACTTCCAATCAGAACCGTCAAGAACACAAATTTCGACTCATGTCTTTGTAAATTTTAAATTAGACTTTGAGATAAATTAAGAATTTTTTTTTAAATTTAGTATAAAACTGATTGATATATTTACTCCATCACCCGTAAATTTACAAAATAGTATGATACATTTAAACCGTGAATTTATTTCGTCTGGTTCTTTATATTAAGAAAACTAGCCTTTTGTGGAAGGGACCGTGTATTATAATTTATAAGAGAAAAGACATTCAGTCATTATAGTGCATATTTCAATATCCATTATTTAATAGTATCAAAGAAATTTCGTGACTTTTTCACTGCCTTGTAATGTACCTCGCGCACCTATTACGTGACAACTAACCCATTTACATGAATGGTCGCGTGACATAACTAACATTTCCTGACCATCAAAAAGTTTCCTGAATTTCGCAGAATACCTCTAGATCAGAAACGGGCCAAATATCATAAGATGCATTATGTGTGTGACTGAAGAAAACTACAATAAATATCATCAACCTTAAACTAGATCTTACATGTCGTGTATTTTCTTATATGATCACACTCTGTAGCTTCACATTAAATTTATTAATTGGAATGTAAGATTTTAAAAATAACTTTTTTATTTATGTTTCCAAAACAAAAAAAAAATGATTCATAAATTTTCCATTTCAAATAGTGAAAGAAATTTTATAGCACTTGTTTTGTTTTTATAAATTTAATTTTCGGCATTTGATTGTTTCGATAATTTTTTTAATGACTAACATATTTACTGATTAACATATTTATAACTATTATTGATTAACATTTAATGACTAACATATTTATTGATTATTATTACATTAAAGTTCAAATGCTGTTTTTTGTACTCACATGGTTTAATTAATAAATTCTAAAATTTTTATGCTTTATATGGAAAATAATAATTTATTCTGTGCCTCTTCTCATTATAATTAATGTGTAGGTACGCACACATACTCATCAGCACCTAATAACGGATATTATTGTTACTGTTTTAAACCTATATTTTCTAATCTACCTTTCAAGACTCATTGATATTTTAGACTTGCTATATTCATAAGTAAATAACAGATAATTAAAAATAAAATGATTTCTATGTTTCTCATCGCACTTACTTTGAAGGGTAAAAACTTAGTATGGTCTTTCGATGTCTCGTTCTCCTTATATTTGTGTTAATAAAAATATTCATTAGAGCTAAAATATAGAACGAATTTCTCTTTAATTTTATTAGTATGGAAGTTCCAATGGTATATTAATTAAAATTTTTATAATGTTCCATTTATCTCAGAATCGAAACGTAGTGAAGAGATAATTGGAAATAATTCTTCCAAGGAAACATCCGAATATTGCTGTTTATTAAATTTTTATCATTTTACACATTGCTTTTTAACAGAATTTTATTTTGATAAATGCGAGAAGTACTTTAAATTTTTTAATTTAATTTAAATTTTCAGGGAAGTTAAGGGTTTTTGTATAATTTATAAAATATTCTCTCATAAAGAATTTATAAGGATCTATTCAATAAAGGATTTTGACTTGTTCAAATTATTCTCACAGAGATAAAAATACATGGAAACCATAACTAAACGATCCAATTTTAAAGATGACTATAGATAAAAATGTTACCCAGAAAGCCATGCAATTTTTTGTAGATTATAATAAAAAGATAGGAATGCGTTCGAGCACGTGGAACTTCAAATTTCTGCCATTAATTGAAATTTTTTATTTTTTAAAAAACTTCCTCTGATGGCGAAAATTTGAAAGTTTTCCATATTTATGAAGCTCATTTTATCTATGAACACCTCTGAGATTGTTACTATTATTCATTAAATAACATGACTTTAATTCATTAAATGTACTATTACTGTTCTATCATACCGAGGAAAATGCCCAAATAGGAACTTACCAAATCATCAAATGTTCACTCGGGTACATTTGAACTTTACGAAACATGGTTTTTTCACAATTATCTTACATGATACTAGGCGATGTTGAATAGCACGAACACCTACATTCGAAGAGGATCTATTGGATGATGTAAACCAAAATATTAGCACTAGAGTGCGCTGCTGGTGCTTGATTACTGATAAGAGCATATTGCAAGGTGAAGACTTGCATTAGTTTCATCCTCAGAAAGTTTAGTTATTGTTGTCAGAAGATCAAAAATGACATACCAACTTTGTATAGTAGTCTCTACACCAAAGTACAGCCGATGTGCAATTTTCCAGTTCTATTATGTTACTGATGAAGCAATCTTTTCAAGCGTTTGGGTATTTAATATACACGATGCATGCATGTTGACTTAAGACAACCCATGTACAGATTGGCTACGAGCCTAGTAGAAACGCTTCGCTTTTAATGGTTGAACAGTTATTGAGGTGGGCAACAGTTCAGTTGGTTAATACGTCTTACCAACTCAATCAGACACTTTATCTCTTGGGTGCAATGAAGGACATCGTGTACGGGACTCTCGTAAATTCTGAAATGAACCTGGTGGCATGAATCTCCATCACTGCTACTGTGATCAGCAGAACACTTCACAGCTACAAATATTTTCCCAATCTATGCCAATTCCAAAAACCATACATGTAAATCATTCCTTATATTTTTTTGTTGTGTAACCAAGAATTTTATATTACCTTCGGCCTTAAAGTCTTATTGTATCTTTATATCTCTTCATCACGTAAGAATGACATTCCTACCTATATTTTCCCATGTGATCACTGTTCCTAGCGTCGTTTCTATTTTGATTCGAAGTTTATACACTAAATTCTGGAATATAACTTATATGCAGAGATGTTTGTAATAAGATTTCTTATTGAGATTTAAGTTTATATTACTCCTTGTAAACATCTTACGCATACTAATTTACTCGATCGTTTTAGTTGGATATTTTTATCGCTCAACGACCATTTTTTTGCACTAGAGAATTAAACTGGGATCTGTTGTTTAAAGTGGATTGTATACCAATATAAACATTCACGCTCTAATAGATTGCTACTCAAATATTTGACAATTACGGACAAGATACTTTGTGTAAACCAAACAGTATCAAACGTTATAACAAGTTATAACAGCCCTCTTAAAAAAAGTGTTGAAATGTCCAGAAATTTTTTAAACTATTTTATCAACGTATTTTATTTACTGCCAAATGCACGTAATAATGGTTCATAAATTAAATTCAGAAACACCGAAGTGTGAAAGTAATTATTTTACACATGAACTAAAATTTGAAAGAGAATTCCCGGAAATAATTAAAATTTCAATAAAGCACTGGACTTACATGTGAAGGGGAAAACAATTTTGAATTGATAATATGTTACAGTAATAGATGGGTCAGTAAACAGTGCTGCTTATAGATGGACATTATAGGAAATACTCTTAAAAAAGATATTATTGTAAACAGTACTATAAACTACTATAAAAAACTTATAAAGTCTACTTGAAATAAGCTGTTCACTGAGATTAATGAATTACATATAGCAGTAAACTTAAACTAAGAAATTTATAAAGGTCTTCCAATATATTTCAGTTACTACCCTACCAAAAATTAATATTTTGTGATTCATGGTTCTCTTTTTTCGTGAATTTACTAAGACTTGGTCAAAGCACATTCCTATAATACATCGCTAGTACAATTTGGGATATGATAAATTATACATCGATGAAATGTTGTCTCTATTGTTGCTGTTTTTATCAACAATGAAGAGACAATTGCTTAATCTGTAATATTTTCATAGCTAACATGCTAGACACAATATTGTTACTTGCAGATATGTTTCCATTGATAATATCATCACAGGTATGTTACATTTTTAGTTTCCATAAATGCTAGTGAAAATGCATGAAACGACCAAATAATATTATTCAGTAAGGTGAAATTTCTTGCAACATACGATACTAATTGTATTTGTGAATGTTTTTTCAGGAATGCGCCAAATGTAGAGGAACTATGCTTAAAGGAGATATTGCTGTGATTGTACCGAAGTTGAACGTTTCTTTCCATCCAGCTTGTTTTGTTTGCTGTCACTGCGAGGAATTACTAGTTGATCTTATACATTGCGTCAGAGACAAGAAACTTTATTGCCCAAGACACTTTGCTGAACAGATAAAACCTCGGTGCTCATACTGTGATGAAGTAAGCTTATTGCGTTTCACATTTCAATACACTTTACTACTTACTTTTAAGCTTTACATTATATATGACTTTACTTAATGTTAACAAACTTATTTATTATTACTTTACTAAATGTTAACAAACTTATTTATTTATTATCATGATTTCCAAAGAAAATTTATTTGTAGCATTTTTTTGTGCAATTTGATAAGTTTCTCTCATTCTTTGCTTGAATCCTTACAGACTTTCAAACCTTTAACATAAGCATGAAATAATCAAAAATTTTAACATTAAAAAAACGGACGTATGGTAATAAATTCATTGATTTTGTTTAAAAAAATAAATATTTTGAAAAAGATTTCAAAAGTGCAAGCTGAATTTAATAAAAATCGAAAATTAAACGTATAATACAAAAAAAAAATATTTCAGTACCTTTATATCATTGCAAAATTTGCTTACTTTATTTATTGGGTAAAATATTGTAAAAGATGTTCATTCAAAAATTCCAAGAAGCATTTTATGAATGAATTAATTCTGTAAATTTAATTAAAATATTAATTCGAAGTTAAGATAATGAACATTAATTATAATAAAGATATGGACTATTTTTAAAAGAAATAATTTGTCGAAAAAATAGCAAAAATGTTATCTTAAATTTATTATAAACAATTCTTTACGCGAAGATTCGCATTAAGTTAAACAAGGATTCTTGATTCCAAGACAAAAATCTTGTCAGGATTCACCAGCATTTGTCAATGAGTGACTTATATATATATGAATGAATCAAAATATTTGTCGTCTTTAAATATCACCTGAAATTATTTATTCCCCAAAAATTGATTTATATGCGCTTAAAACAAAGCAATGATATTATTCTTTCTTATAATTTTAGAATTGTTACCAGCCCACACATGAAACATAACTAAAGATTATATCTATAACTAACTATTTAATAATGTGTGTGTGAATAAAATTTAATCAAGCTAAAAAATATGTTTATTATCTTTAATGTGAAAACCTATTAACAATTCACAATTCATTTGAATTTTAAGTAGAAATAAAATTAGAATTTCTTTATATTTGTCACTTTTGTGTAAATGCCTTAAAATACGAAATCATTGTTAACCAGTCCTTTTAAGCTTTTTTCTTTTACTAGCATTTTAGGTTTTACTAGCCTCTGAAGCATTTTGTTGTTCATTTTCGATGCCAATTCAGTTATGTAGGCGAAATTTAATAGTGTTATTTAAAATCAAATACATTACAACAAATTAAAAATAATTATGTTATTTAATTTGTGCACTTTCCCTAAAATCTTAAATGTTAATACACAGATTACATGATTTTGAAATATATTTTTCACCACTCTTTAATATCGTTCAAACTGTCCTGAAAAGAATAATATTGTATTAAAAAAATTACACTAGCCGCGATGAAAACTAAATCCTCATAGTAAGATGCGATGCTTTCATTTTCGGTTCTCAGTTGCATCATGATATTTTGGTAAGAAAGTTTCCCTTGTGAAAGGATAAAGAATAAAAATTATTTTTTTTTAAATATTTATATTTTCTTATGTATTTTTTGGTTAATCCAATGTTTCTTAACCCCTGAGCCGCCAAATTCTTTTAGTGTGCTGCTAAATTTTAGAAATGTATAAAGTAAAAATGATAATACTTTTTTTCTGATAACGAGTATTGTAATAAATGTACTATTGTTTTTGTAGAATACATACTATATTATTTTATTTTACATTCAAATTATCATAAACTGTTTTACACAGTGTCGTATTGGTAAGTTTTAAAAACTATTGAACTTATATTTTTATTCGTGTGTCGCCAAGCTTTTAAATCGTTAAATGACAAAACGGAAGGTTGAGAATCACTAGGCTAATCATACAAAAAACCTTACAATTAGTTCAAAAGGAGGGAAAAATAAAGGTGTGCTGTCATTGTAGATCTATCATCTATCATGCTAATGATTTACCTCGAAATAAGTCCACAAACATGCGCAGGTGTTTCAAAAAGTAAGGTAATAAGAGCTCTGATGGGTATGCAAATTATATTCGTATGAATAAAAATCCATCTTAAGATGATTAAGACGATAACAGTGTTCAGTCGATGCTGGTAGATGAAATTTGTTGTCCAGTAACAAGACAAATTCTCAGTTAGAAGCTGACTGCGTTAAGGAAAATATGATCCGTAATTAAAATAAGAAGTGTAATCAGGTTTTTGTTTTTAAAGAAAAACTCTTCAGCTGAAATTCATCTGCAACTGGTGAAAGTGTATGGTAAGCATGTTATATCATGAAAACAAGTGTGCTTTTGGTACACGGAATTTGACAATGGCAAAACATATTTGTGAGAGGGAGAAAGAACAGGGCCGTTAAGCATGTCCACCACAGATGACAATGCTTGTCATGCGGAAGCTTTGATTCAAAGTAATCGTACATTAGTCTGACTTCCTATGAAGAGTTCAATATTTATATTGGCAGTGCGCACAATATTGTGCATGAACATGTGCTCGTTGGGTACCGGGACAACCCACAGACGAGCATAAAGACATACGAATGGTGTTGTCTCTCGAAGATCTAATGTGTTATCATTAGTAGGGTAATGCATTCTTACACTGTACCATTGCTGGTAATGAAACACGGGTGCATCACGTGACACTCGAATTAAAACATGCCTCAATGTTGTGGAAACATCTCTCCTCACCTTTCATAAGAAATGCAAAATAACACATTTTGCAAAGAAAGTTATGGCCACAATTTTTTGGGATCTTCAAGTCTGGTTGATTTCTTCACTTCATCATCACTCATAATAAATTCTTCCACTTACTGTGTTACATTGGGTCGATTGAGAGAGGCGATTCGCTGTATACGACCGAGATTGCTTATGACAGGCGTCCTGCTATTGCCTGACAATGACTGAACTCATACAGCCATAGCTTCGAGGGATTTGTGGCAGCATTTCCGAAAGGAGGCATTACACCACCTTCCTTATAGTCCCAATCTCACGTTATGCGATTACACTTTCTTTGGACCTTTAAAGAAATACTTGGAAGGTCAGCATTTCAGAAGCGATGCTTAGATTCTGCAAGCTTTCCTAACGTGGTTGCTCAACCTTGAAGTTGATTTTTTCGATGTCGGTTTCAATGGTTTTGCGTACCGATTGAAGAAATGCCTAGTCATCGTGACTATGTAGAAAAGTAATATGTACATGTAACTTCCTACATTATATATAAATATATTTTTCTTGAATAAACGTTTTCTCTAAATGGGCTTGTTACCTTACTTTTTTAAACACCCTAGTATGTCTACATTTAAAATCGATTTTGATATGTGTTTCATTCCATATACAACTATTTTGTGCAAAATGCTTATTAGCTCAACCAGTTATAATTTAAAATAATACAAATAAATTATTTTTTTATCTCTTTTTTACCAAGTAATAAAATTTTATAAAAAAAATGGAAAACTTTTTTGGTTCAATTAAAATCTAAATTATGCTGTCAATTGTAACGTGAACGATACATATTATACATAACTATGATCTGCCTTTTTTCATATTTTTCTGAAAATACACATTTAAAACAATCCTTAGTTCTGCTACCGTGAAGTTGTTCCATTCTGTTGGTTTCTATCCGCTGTTTGAAAAACTATTCGATAATGAAACTAAAAACAAACCTTTTTCTTTAATGTTGGTAGAAAAAGTTCATTTTCTGTAAACACACACAATTTTTGAAGGACAAAATATGTTTATCTCTTGGCATTTTCTAAACTTTTTTCGATAAGCGCGTAATTAATATCTGTCAAACACTTTTTTTGACCTTGTAGGATAAGTACTTTAATCTATTAGGTTATAAAATGCAATTACTTTCATTTCCTGATGAGCTGCTGTAATTTATTGTTTTATATGTATGAATAAATTCACGCGAATAGCGACTGAAACATTCGTGAATGTAGATTAGTAAAATTAAGGATAAAAATTTTATTTCCAATTATATCATTCCAAATCGTTTTAAGTTATTCGGAGAAATTTGAAAATGTTTTTAATAAAGTAATTATGAATTGTTAAAACGCATTTTTCCGTCAAACTATTTCATTTTATTTATCAGGTCAATGTTTATTCAATTAAAATTATTCTGTATGAAAAATATGTCTTATAGATAAAAGTACTGAAGAAAACTTAAAACATTGATTTTTAAGATTATATCTGCAATATAAAATACTTTTCAAGTACGTTTTAAGTTGGTATTGCGTTAAACTGTTAATTTGATAGATATTAAAACTCAAAATTTTATATTTTCATTAAAAAATATAAAACAACGAAAAGTAGAAATATGGTATAAGAACTCAAGAAAAATATCACCATTTCGTAAAAGTAACATTCTGCAAATTAGGTGATATTATTGCATATTATGACGTTAATACTCTTATCAAAAATTTATACTATGCGTAATAACTTGTATCATAATTAATTATTCATATATTATTACTTCATATGTTGTTTATTTCATTAATTAACAACAAAAGTTTCCTATATTGGCCTCCAAAATTTAAGGTTCATCCGCTTTTTTAGCCTAATTTGGAATTGAATGAATATAGAAACAACAAATTTCGATAACATGTGCACAAAACAGGAATGTATTGAGTGTAAGAAAATGTATATATTATTTAGAACAAGAAAGCAATCTCACTGGAAAAGTACATTCTTAGAAAAAAGAATAACCACAGTTTTATGGGGTGAAATGTCATAGAAACGTAACAAAAAGAAGTTCTAATAAACCATATGCCCGCCCCTAGCTTGAATGCATTGGGAGCATTGACTTTCTCTGCTGTCGATTAAGATGTGAGTTATCGAATTGAGTAACGAAGACCCGACACGAAGTGCGCTGTTTTCTAGCTCTCCTGCAGACCTTGGAGGAGGACTTAAAGTAGGTACCTATTCACTAAGATAGTCCCATAAATGATCTATGAAATTCAGGCGGTGAGATAGAGTTAGCCATTTCATTCGCTCCAAACCAAGACTCACTAGATATTCCTCAACAACTACAGCTCGATGCGGTGACACGTTATTACTCATCAGAATGAAATCATAGCCAATTGCACCGACATATGGGCTGACATATGGATCAATAACTTATAGATCAAAAATCTCGCATCAGTCCCTCCCTGAAACACATGCCAGTCAGTGTGACCATCAAGTGAAATCTGTGCTCAAACCATTATTTCACAATCGTGGTAACTGTATCTTTCCACAGTATTGGATTAACGGTATCTCATGCTTTGTTCTCTCCAGATCAGCATCTGCCCTTAATCGCTCTCTCTTGCGAATTTGGACTCGCCTGTAAAAAATGCAGAAGCTCATCACAGTCTGATACAGGAAACGTGTTCTCTAAATCTAGATAAGTGTGCTCTTCTCTGTCGTTCGGTGAGAGGGAAAAACACAACTGTTCGTCTTGCACATAGAGTCCTACATATTGTAATCGCCTTCACATCGTACTAGCGGATATTCTTCGTTCTGATGCTACAGAGTAATCTGCAATAACCTGTGGATCAAAAATAATTCTTTTCTTTTGGGTCGAAAGAGCTACAAAAACGTTCTCTGCAAGTGCTGCAACTCGTGGTAGGCCTGGAACAATTGTTCTGGATACCGAATCTTTGATTTGATATTGATTCCAGAGACAGTGGACCACACTGCGAGACAAATTAAGTCACCTATCTGCATCAGCCTGTGACATTCCTATTTTTATCCATACGAATGCCCGCCACCTTAACAATTCGGGCTCTCAAACATTGCGAAACTCCATTGACTATTGTCAATGAACCTGCTAACAAAAGTTGAAACTCAACAGAAGTTACATACGTAATTACGAAAGCCTGATGTACACTCATATACACTTGTTTTTTTATATTAAAAAAATAGGAAGTTAGCTTTATCACATAAATTTTCATAAATTTATTCGTCTCTTTTATGGGAATTATAAATTTTATTGTTAGCGTCATTTTTTTATGGTGGACTTCGAAAAACATGTTGTTCCTTAACTTTTGGAGGTCAATGTACTAATGTAGAAGTTCAATCCAATAATTAAAATCCGTTTTAGCTTTTATATTTTCATTAGCTCTTATAATAAAAATAATTTTTATGGTATAAATTTTAAATAATAACTCCTACATGAATTCCATATTAAATGTCTTTTTAAATATTTTTGTAAGTTATTTTTTTTTATTTTGAGACAATTTACGGATTTATACTAGTCGGTATTTTCCCACCCAATGCTAACATGCTTAATACTCCGCAATATTTTCAAAGTATTTTCATGAAAGCAAACAATGAAGTACTAGTCCCATGTACGTAAATGAAAATACTGGGTCCAACCAATCCCAAGTTTTGGTGTACTTTTTACTTCTTTTTTCTGTATGTAATTAATCAGGAAGAATTTTGAACATAAAATACATTATATAAACATAAAGTTCATGAAACTTTATTTCTTTATCATTTTAGACATTCTTAATTTTCTGGCAGAAAACACATAGAAACAATTCATTAAGTAATGTGTCTGATAAATATTAAGGGTCAAAAGAAGATCAATTGGTTTTTCACCATTTATTCCGATGCTTAAGTTTCAAATAATGTAATTAAGTATTAAGGTAAAACTTCTGAATCATTATTTAGTTTATTATCATTTCAAAAAGCTCAAAAAATGACATAATAGCTTATGTCATATAACTATAACTAAAAAACACATGATTCATTTAAAAAACAATGGAAAACAAAATATTCGTTTTTTAATGTTTTCTGGGGTTTTTTTTTTTTTTACATATTTTTAATTGCTTTACCTTTTATTACAGCTGATTTTTTCTGGTGAATATATAAAGGCGATATCGAAAGATTGGCACTCCAATCACTTCTGCTGCTGGCAATGCGATGAGCCATTAGTATGCCAACGTTATATCTTCAGAGATGAGCATCCATACTGCGTTAAATGTTACGAGCAAGTATTCTCTAATACCTGCGAGGAATGTGAAAAGATCATTGGCATAGATTCTAAGGTAAATATATATCCTTTTATATTAATGACAGCACAAGCATATTAAAATGAAGCAATCATGGAGGATCAATTGAATTACTTAAATATATAGAAATCCCTAAAAGCCACTGTTAATATCATGGAGGAATTCCTTTTCCCTAGTTAAGTGCAGATATGAAGTTTTTGCATTGATTTCGAAAATCTCTTAAGGAAATATTTTACATTGTGGGCTATATTACAGACAGCTATTTAACTATTTATTACGTCTAATTAACTTTTAATGCAGAATTTTTTGGAGTGGTATATTGATACAGCCCAAGTATATATATATATATATATATATATATATATATATATATATATATATATATATATATATATATATATATATATATATATATATATATATATATATATATATATATATATATATATATATATTCAAACGAATTTATGTCTGGATGACCAAATTTTCTTTATAATTCGCTTGTATTTTACAAAATAACCAATGAACTCATTTCAAAGGATTTAAGCCAATAGGAAGTTTTAAACACGAATAAAGTTTATTCTTTTTTCTCCTTACTTAAGAGATATTCCAAGAATTTATAATTTTAAAAGTCCGCAGGAAAAATATTTATTAGAAATCTTAAATATTATGCATGCATTATATATACGTATGTCCTCAGGCTGTTTGTAGAAAACTAGAAAATCCATCTTTTTTAAACTCCATCTATAAGAACACATTTCCTAAGATTTTATAATATAAATACTAGGAAAAAAATTTAAATATTCCTTGTATTATATTTTCTGAAATATGCGGTGCTTTTTTCTAAGCAGCGTTTTCACAGAATTGACTTCTTAAATTCATGAAAGAACTTAAAAATTGAATGCAGTAACCCGACTATATCTTATATATACAATACAATATAGTAAATTTTGTAGATATATGTCCCTTAAGTAATTATATCGAGCAAGAAATTAAAGGCACAGATTGTAAATATATTTTAAGATATGCCTTCAAAACGATGCAAAAAATAAAAGTTTGAATTTTACATTTACTTTCACAATTAATCTATTTCAAATGATAATATCTATTTTTAATGAACTGTGATCTTTACATTGAAAATTCATTCATGTATTGGAAAAGCATGTGAAGCATCATAAACATTAAATCTAGGAAGAAATTCAGTAAAAGATTAACGACTGGTGTTGATTAGAAAAAGAATTTTTTTCATTCATGAGTTTATCTTAATATTATTCCTAGAATTGAAAGTTTTAGACTATTTTCACGCCATATCACTTTTTCGCATAATTATTGCCCCAACAACCAGCGTTTGCTATTTTATCAAACTATCAATTTATGATGGCGTTTGTGAAAATTATTTCACAAATTATTCGTAAAATTTAGGTTGGAAGAAATTTTTAGCACGAATCAAGCACATCATTTCATATGTTGATTTTTCTGACAGATTTAAAATTGTTATGTGGAACCTAGTTACATTCAAATTCCTTTATAACAGTTAGCTAAATTGGTATAAGCCCATGCTTTTTTCAAAAATCTATGTATTTCGATAAAATTCCTTAACAGAGATTATTTTTTTCTATTCAGTTTCTTCCTGAAGAATAAGAAATTATATGTTTTTAGGATATTTTACTTCCTACATATTTAGATTTTATACATTTAGAGGAAAAAATAATTAGTAAAATATGTTAATATTTTGTATGCTCACACACGCTTAATTTAGCAATAGCATATGTGTAGCCATAAATAAACAAACAAGTTTATTTACAGAAAATGGCATTTTTCTTGTCGATTGTTTGTTTGTTTTTTTATTTTATTTTTTTTTTCTTTTTTCGTACGTCAGGGAGTTGGCTGCATAACCATTTTCTCTTTGGCAGTCCAATACAAAATAGCCTTCATATGATAATTGTCGAGTCTAAGAAAATTGACAATACTTAAAGATGGGCAAACGGTCAAATGTCTAAAATTCATGGCTTCTCCAGTGGATCATAGAAGGCAGTCAGGAGTGTTAAAAATATACGGTGAAGATGATCTTGAAGATATTATATCCATTTATAATTCTAAAATTTGCACAAAAGATTTGTCGTAGGAGGTTCATAGGAATGGGACTGTGAATGAGACAGGATCACACTTTTCCCTTGGCTTCAGCGTTACAGCTGTTTTTGACATAGGTACTTGTGGCTTTGGTAATATTGAATAGAGTTTAATTGTATGGAAGGGCCAAAAAAGGTTCGTTTATGATGAACTTCAACGTGTGTCTTACATATTTTATTTTGTTTTATTCCATATGTTAGATATTAATTTCTGCTTTGCGATCCTTCCACTTAGTACAGCCTACGGAAATATACTATGGAACGATATAAACATGGTTATTCATGTTTATACCAAAATGTTTATGTTAGAATATCTTTGAAGTTGTCGATTTTTCTAAATTTCATTGAATTATTTTTTAAAATAAAATTCTACATATTTTTATTAACTAAATTATTTATTAAAATAATTAATACTTGGAATACATAAATCATTTTTTTTATTTGTGAATGTTATTTACTAATTAATTAAAGCCCAGAATTACGAAATTAATTTTCTCTCTGAAAATCTGTTAGTATACGTTTTTCTGGTCACCTATGATCCAACATAAAAAATCTCTAAGTCCCTGGTGACTTATTTTTACTTTATTCCATGTATCAAATATTTTCTCTTACTTTATTGTTTTTCAACTTAAAGCAAGAAATGCATTCTATGAAACTGATACCCATTTCTGTTAACGCATTAATATACTTATTAGAGGCCAATAAAAATTTATGAAATTGCATGAAGTTGCACAAATAATAACATTATTCTCAAAAAGCGATCTACACAACAGAGTTTATAATTTCATTGCGTATTTTCGTATTCCTTTGTTAAAGAAATGCACTAATTTTATAATTTAAGTAATTTAAAAACTCTAGCTTTCGCATTATCAATTGCTAAAGCAATATTATCTTCACTCAGTGGTGCATAACATAATAATTGACAAAACTAACAAGAATAATAATTTTTGCATGGTTTTTAGAAAAATTATTGACACAAAACAAATATATTATTCATAAAGAGAATATCAATTTGTTATAATTTTTTGCAAAATTAATTATACGTAATTTGAGTACTGTAAATGAAGTAAATATATTAAAATAAGAAATATATGATCAAAAGAAACAGAAATCTGATTAGAAGTTTTCTTTCCTAATATATAAATTTGATAAGTAAAAATAAATATAATATCATCACAAAATCCTACCATGAGACATACAGAAGATTTGTCAAGTTTTGAAAATATAAAAGAATAAGGAAAAGAATTTATTGAAATAAGATTAAAACGATGGAAAGCAATTTATTGGCACAGTAATTTAGGACACAGCTAAATTAAAAACAGAAACTTCCATGTTGTGTAGATTGATTGTAAAAAATACTAATTCTTTAATAAAGAAAATGACACAGCTTATTGTTAGAGGACTTATAATGTGGTTGCATTCAGAGGGGAAAGTTGACAAGAAACAGGTAAGGCTCCATTTCATTTGTCTCAATTGTAGTTGTAGAAAGATGGCTTATGACGTGCTGTCAAGTATGTACCCAGAAGTTTCTATCCGGGTCAAAAGACTTCTCAGACTTAGAAATTTTTAAGCACTTTATCTCATGCACTACTCTGCGGCAGTAACTTTATCGCCCATGAGGAGGAAGTCTGCACATAAGATGCCACTCTAAACCACCTAAGTAAAACATAACAATTTCGGTGCCACTAAAACATCAGTGATTGACGCATTTAAGGAAATGAGGTGGTATAGATCCGAGCAGGATACCATCCCAAAGAAGAGCCGTATTAACTTTAAAATCTTCCAATGTACCTTTCAATGTTATTTGCGAGACAGTTTAATATTGCTTTTCTTTTTAAATGCATGTAAATCTGGAATCTCTCACCAGGTAAAATGGACTATCATTCTTAAACGGCACAGGAACTTTTCTTAATTGATTTATTCTTTCCACAACAAAAAAAAAGCCTTTTTAATAATTCGGCATTAATGATCAGGCATCCTACTGTTCGTTCGTAGTCATACTCAACACTTTGATACATAATTTTGCAATGCATGATTCCGAATGCTTAATAGTTCATTCCACATGTTTTGGATTTCTTCCACTGCCTCATGCCTATTTCGGATCTCCCGTACATTCATAGATGATCATGATGTAATTATCGCATAACTTCGATAAATGTTTTTCAGGTTCGTGACACAGTAACTATTCTGATCCCAAAATCTTTGATTAAAATTATTTTCTGTCCCTTTCTTTTAAGTTATTTCTTGGGTTAATTAAAATAAAAAGAAATACGATCCACACACAAATATCGACAGATGAATATTAGGTTATTTTAAATAGCAGTTGACATCCATAAAACAAAATAATGCAGCATTTTTTTCTACAATATTATAGTTTAAATGTAAGTAATATTTGAGGTGTGAGCAAAATTTCTACATAACTCACTGACTACTTTTACGATAGCATAAAAAATGCATTTAAATATTTAAAAAATCTATTACACTTTCCATGCAATGTGAAACACCAAAAATATTTAATTACCATTGAGTTATTCAAGCGAATTAAAGGTATTTATTTGTTTAATAATGAGGAAATCTTGTGTCATAAAGTGGAGTCTCTTACATTTTTTATTTGTATTTTTCTTGAACTTCATAAATATATTCTCATCAAAGAAGAAGAATGGTAAGCAAATTTCACCCATAACTTTTTTTTTCCTATATCAGAACTACCTTTATCAAATTATTTTTTATATGCAAGTTTTGTCAAATATTTTTCTAAGTTTGTAAAATATTCAATATTAATAAAATTCTACATAACATAGACTATATTTTTCTTTATTTCTAGCAAAAGAATTACTAGTTATTTGAACTTGAGAGTTATAACAGGAAAAGTAACAAAATTTTATTTTATCATATTCCACATTTTATCATATTTAGATTTTAAAGAACAATAATGTAAAATTTTCACTCGCGTATTTCTCTTTTACTATAAGAAACTAAAATTAGCTAAATAGTTCATTCATTTCCTGATTTTTATTTTCTATTTTCCTGTTCCGGTAATTATCTCTGTAATTCGTCAATCATCATTATGCAATTATTGTCACAAATCACATTCCCTTAAATTCTGACACCAATTACAGTAATTCAGACACAAAAGTAAGATATAAATTTATTTTTAGGACTTCTGTTTGATGTTTGTATTTAAATAGACATGATATATTTATCATGCTTATTTAAAAATACAAACATTAAAAATAAGTCGTAAAAATACATTATATGTACACCCAAATATATATATGAAAAAACAGGATAATTATATTATTCTGGAAAAGAAGAATCTTGATCTCTCAATAAGAAGCTTCATAACTTAAACAGTTTTAAGTGCGTAAAATATTTTTTGTTCTAGAGACAGAAATTTTGAGTAATAAAAGCAACAAACAATGTCCAACACTCAGGTTCATTTTACTTATAAACGAATGGTGTAGATCCTATGCTGTTCCTTTACTTCGTATTTAAAGCAATTATATTTTTTAACGAATAAATTTTATACATATATTTAATTTTAAAAGAGCTTTGTGAAATTATTAATTATGTATGATAAATCTAACAAAAAGCATTTATTTCTTGTCTTCTTTATAATTTTAAAAATGTATTAATTGTAGTAAGGATAAAAATCAGCAATAGCCGATTTAACAGAAGAATGATTTTCAGTAAATAATTTCTCTAACAAGTGTATTAAAAAAGAATCATTCTATTAAATAGAAATTAAAAAAACTCCTCTACTGGGATAGCATCTTTTAATCAATATAATAATCACAGGTATTCATTAAATTAATAATGTTATAAAAAGAAATTATTAATAAGCGATTTAAAATATCCAAGTATTCTCTTTTTCGAAGGAAATTAAACATTATAAATTAAAAATATTTTCTCCTTTTTATCAGAAATAAGATCAAACTGCATATACTCAGTTCGAAGGACTGCAAAAAAATGATGAATTTCTGTTAAGATAGAGTCAATGTATGATAAGGAAATAAAAAAATCCACTTAAGCCTCAAAAACAACAATATTTCATGTTAGATTTCTTGTTAGACCACGGCGATAGTGATTATATTTAGAGCAGTGTTTAATAGCAACACTTAAAAGTCTCACTTCAAACACATATCTATAACTTAAAATGCACTCAGGTTTATGATGAGAAATTTGATTTAGTATGAGCCCTCAAGGTTCTCATAAAAATACATTGGTGGAAATCAAAAGAATCATACACAGACGATGTACAGAAAGAAAGGTATGATACTTCAGACAAATTATATCTCTTCGTTAACAATAGTAAATTAATTAAAAATTTAATTAAATACATAAACAGTTAAGTGATTACGGAGTCCTTTATCATAAAAAATTAGAATGCTTCTTTTAATTTATAAATCATGAACTATGTGTGATAAGACTCTTTTTTCCCCATAGGTTTGTTGTAATCAAGCATGCCATGTCATAGAATGAGAACTTACTGCATTTGAATAAATTTCTGACCTTCAGAACGGTCCTATAAATGGTATGTTTCAAGAGAGGACGAATAACGGGAAATCGTCAGAAGGACTACCCATAATTCAATGGTAAAGTCTTTACTTGAGGAACGCAAGAAGGCTCTTACAGTCCTAAATCTAGCTCACGTCCATGTAGAAGAATAGAATCCCATGAAGACAGACAAATTGTAGCGATATCTGTTGGTAAAGAATAAGCTGTTAATTCACGGATCAGAGCAAAATTTACACCCAAAGGACTTCATGAACAACAGTAAATCGATTGTTTGAAACTTAATTGCATTACCTTGTCCTTGTGTTGGGAATCATTTTTAACGCAGATTTATTGCCAACAATGACTGTTCTGAAGAAATTTGGAAATTTCAAGAAGCAATTTATAATCACATTACGTAACAAAGCTTTAAGATACATTTTACATTATTAAAGTAAGGAAGTCAGTAAAATTAGAAAACACATACCTTATTAAAACATCCGAACATTTATAAATTCAATAACTAAAAAGATTCAAGAATATCAAGAAAATTCATCCTGTAGACATACTTATAAGTGAAGCAACTCATGAATTACAGTAAATATTAATAAGTTCATTTCATTATTTCATCGTTAATTCTTAATGTATTTTTGTAGTTAATTACTATGTTTATTTAAATCCAACTGAGTCCATTATGTAAAACTTTCAATTTCCACCAATGTATAAAAAAATATACCAGAATAATATATAAAATACATGTATTAGAAACTCTCTCTCTCAAAATATATAAATTCTCTAATTCCTAAATTGAGTTGAGAAAAAGAATTATTTTCTCAATTCAATTACGAACACTTAAAATCACACCATCAAAATTATTAAAATAAGTGAAAAAGAACACCAAGTAGAACTAAATTATTTTTATCATTCATCATAAAATCACTTAATAGTACAAATAATCAATTTTTTTAAACTGATAGCTTTTGGAGCAATTTTTATAGCTCTTATAATCTTACTAGTTTTCCTCGCTAAAGTAATATGAATGTGATCGTACATATTGCTCTAATCTTATCGATGCACTCTGTACTATGCTAAATAGAGTATTTGGTGAAAAAAAAGATAGAAAATGCTACCTGTGGATTTTCTTGCAAATAGATCTTTCTTTTTTAATAGTTTAGAAACCGTAATCCTTTAATCTTTATGTTTCTGACCTCATTATATTTATCAGTAAGATTGAAAGCTATTGCCACTCTGTCATCGACAAATAGCCTTCTTTAATATTTGTCGAGGCTCTTAAGAATACTTGTCTAGGCCTGTTTTTGTTTCAGTTAACAGTTTACTTAAATTACATGCAATACTGAAAGCTACATTTAAATCTATTGAATATTTATATATGAACGCATATATTCTCAATATTCTATTCCTTTTCAACCTACCAACTTGCACGATTACCCACAAAGATTGTTCACTATTTGTCTAAATTTTCCTAAATGTAGCACAAAAAAAATTATTAAATTTTCAGAGATATACAAGTGAACGAAGGCTAGAATACAGATGTGAATTTGCAATATCCTTCTCAAAGTATATTTCTTACATGCTCGTGATGTTTGCAGAAAGAACACTGAATATTTATGACATGTTTGGAAGCATTTGTCTCACTTCTCATTCAGTACTTTTGAAAAACTCAACTAAATTTACGAATTTTTTTTATTTATTTTTTTTTTAATTTTTTATTTTGAACACCAATATACTAAAAGCAATCTCCGTCATAAGAACAATTATGTTAAGTTCAACAGGTACTTCAAAAAGTTAATCCTTTCACACACAGAATTCAGCGAATAATACAGTTTTTCAGGGTCTTTGTTGCACACATATCAAAAAATTTAACTTCCAATAAATATTTCGTTGCATAAGAATGAATAAAGTTTTCTACAAAATGCATAACATTAAAACAACTCTAAATCTAAGGAGTAGAGAAGTATATGAAGAGGAAGATATATTTCTAATATACTATGAAAAAATCCTCTCATTGTTTATCTAGTCGTGATATTCTTATCTGCATGGAGAAAGGATACACTGAAAAAGAAAAGCGGGTTAAATATTTTTACACTTAAATTATTTTACATAGGCCGAGGATTCATTATGAAATGAAGTTGACATTATAGTACCAAGATTTTTTATTAAAATTTAGTGCACGATTTTAATTTTAATAACGTTTTCGCCTTTAATTTGATAAAAGATTGTTAACATAATCAAGAAATATTTATTTATGTATATATATATATATATATGGATAAAATAAACCAAATCACTCTTATTGTATTTGAAACTATGTTTTCTTTAAATATATATTTCCTTTTATAATATTAAATTTTTTATTAAAATTTATTTAAAAGTTTAATTTTTAAATAAATTTATTCATGAAAATTTATTAATGAAAAATTAAATTTTTTAAATATAAAATTAAAAAATAATTTAATTATTTTCAAAAACCATTTTAAGCATTTTCTTTAATAAATCAAACAAAATTTTCAAAATTTTTGAAAAGTTGAGAATAATTAAATATCGATATACATATTACATATATTTCGACATTAAATGAAAGATTTAATTTTATTATGAATGAATTTTAAGATTTTAAGTACATTTATTTGAATATAAAAACTTCATTTATTGACAAATATGACAGAAAAAACAATATCATAACAAGATTTTATTATAAAAACATTTTAAACATAATTTTAATAAAATATTTGTAAATTAAGATATATTTCAAAAATTCAATAAGCATTGCAGGTTTCTGTCTTTTTTAATGGTACAATTTTAGAGTATAATCCACAAATAGAACAAGTGTGTACTATTTTTTTCAATATTTGTACTATTGTTCTGCATATAATTTCATACGATACATTGGTGCACTATAAAATATTTAAATAAGTGCATGTAAATATTACATAAAAATTGAGTATGCTTTCATCAACCTTCTTTTTTACAGCTAAAATATGCTCTGTGTTACTATTTGGCTTGTAAGTACCTATTTATATTTTAGGATCTCTCATACAAAGGAAAACACTGGCATGAGGCTTGCTTTCTTTGCAACAAATGCAAAGCTTCTCTCATTAATGAACCTTTTGGTTCAAAAGGCGAGAAAATGTATTGTGCTACTTGCTATAATACCGTGTTTGCTTCCCGTTGTGATCGATGTCACCAAATTTTTCGTGCAGGTGAGGCAATAAACAATTTTTGCACTTTTTTGTACGCTTTTATCTAGCTATATTTTGAGATGCTCTATTATATTTAAATTTTAAAAAAACGTACTTGGATTGTTTTTTCAAATATGCTTTATCTAACTATCGTATTAGGGCTTAAAATTACAGCCAGAGTGTTGCCTTAGAGTTCTAGCTATTATCAATTAAAAATTCCTGTTGCATTCTTAAACTGCATGATTTGAATGACCATCATACAAAAATGAAATGATTTTTCAAAACTTCGTGTTGGAAAACGCATGCACTCTAAAACCTGAAAAAAAAAATACAAAATAATTCTTTGTTACTTTTTTGCAGAGAAACTCTCTTCCATTGTTAATTCATTCTTGGCAAATAAATAGTTTAACTTTTAGTGAAAATTCGTTTTTGCATAATATGATATAGAAATGTATTATTCAATAATTCATTAATAAATAAAATCAGATTAAAATAGATATTAGAACCAATTCATGCCCTTGCAAGCATTTTTAATTATATTTTCAGGAACGAAAAAGATGGAATATAAGGGACATCAATGGCACGAAAGCTGTTTCACTTGTTCCGTATGTAAATCTTCCATCAACACTCAAAGCTTTATTCCCCGAGACAAAGAAATATACTGCACTGCGTGTTACGAACAGAAATATGCAACTAGATGCGTCAAATGTAATTATGTACGTTTCTTAATCTTGATTTTCTGTTTCTTAAATGTTTTTGTTATATGCACTCATTGCCATAAAATATATTTTTTACTGCAAAAGCTGGATTGCACATCACTGACTCACGTGCAGAAAAGTTGTATGAGACTGGAGCATAAAAGTAAGTAAAAAATTGAATTACAAAAGGTTGAAACTATACGTAACAGTAATAACATGAAAACTAAAGAAAATGGAAAAAAAATGACATTGAACTTAGAAGAAATTTAATTATTAGATGTCAACTTCAACAACTCTCTAACTCACCAAAATCGACTATATACCTATTTTTGCTGAAATCTACAGCACTTAATAAATAATCTCTGAGCATTTCAAAATTATGATTCCATAAAGGGCACAAGAGGCTATACAGCAGTGTGGATCAGATTTCCAAACAGAACGTCCCAACTGTGACAGATCTAGAAATCAGGAAAATTGAACAAATCAAATCCCTGGTAATTTTTGTCATAAAAAGTTTCTCGCCAAAGATCTACGAAATCTCATTTGACAAATTGATAAGAACTGCAGTTTAAAGCATACTGAAAATGCAAATAAAAAGGCTTGAGAAAATTTATCGTTTGTCCATCATCCACTTTTATAGTGGATGATGGACAAACGATAAATAAATCTAAGGAATGATTTATCCTTAGATTTATTTTTGATAGCTTTAGTTTCTTAACTAAAGAGGTAATAAAAATTATCTGACTGGGAATCAACGAAATGAAACATGCCGCTTCCTTGTATTTAATTACTCGCATTTCGAAAATCTTCTCATCCGCATAGCGAATAACCTAACTCGTAGACAAAATGAAGGTTAGAAGACGAGACATGTCTTCTATTTACATCGATAATCGTTCTTTGCTAAGAATGTATTGTCCCATCCGTGTAATATCTTCCCTTCTTACTAATAAAAGATCTTTTTTATAAGCTATAATTATTATATCCATGGATATAATCATATTACCTTTGGTAGAGTAGCAATCAATAATGTGTAGCTCATTTTGTATGCAAACTCTTACTGTTCCGCGAATTCGATTCACTTAACACACGATACACAATAGAATTAAATCATCCTTACATCTTCATCCATTCTTTCCAGTTCTGACATCAACTAAGTCAATGACTATTAACGTATTCATGCCTTAAAATTTTGGATAAGTAACAATAAAGCATGAATATTACTATATCAGATAATAAAACATCAAAATATAAAAATATTTTTAAGAATCACACGATAATTGGTATAAGAGAAGCTACCTTTTCTCGTACATTTTGATATTTTCTTTTATTGATCTATGTCACCATGATAGCTTAAGGGCCGAAATTTGTGAACTTTTTTGGCAATATGTTTAGTTTCTGACAGCATAACTCCTTAACGATATTCCTCATAAATACAACGCTTATGAAATATATCGTAAGCACTCTGGCGTCCTCAACTTGTAACGATAAGTTAAATAGTCTAAAAGTTTTGATAAATTGTAAATATGCTTTCAGAATGAAATGCTAAAAACAATATGTGGAGCTCATCGCTATAACAAATAGCAATTTCATATAAGAATTTATGTTGGGTTGGAATTCACGGAGTACTAGAGTCTCAATTATTATCTTACTTGAAATAAATTATCAAATCATTTTGAAATTTTTATTAACAATGCAGTTACATATGCAATTTTTTATATTAATGCTATTATAAAGGCACTGAGTGTATATTCAATTCAATAAAAGTTTTTTTTTTTTTTTTTTGCATTATTTCTTAAAATTTATAATGACGTGTTTTTACATTCAAATTAATAAAAAATAAATTTCTTTTGTATTATTTCTTAAAAATGTAATGTATGAAGACAAATAGTAAGAAATGTTGCACTACAAATCTACTTCAAATCAAGAGTTCAAATCTGTTATAGAAGTAAATAAGAAAAGTAACTTACCTTGAGCCAATAAAAGTTTCTAACTAGAGAGAATACCATTTGTATCACATAATAGAATGACCACGCTGTTTCAATAACCTATTTTCTGATTTACCTGAGCTGTCAAATGAGATGTTTGATGAAAGTGCTCTTAAAACTGAAATAAAAAATTTTTATTAATACTTTCTAGGTTGAGTTTTTTTTTTTTTTTCAAGTTAAAATTATAGTTCTTAAAATATTCTTAGTTACAATTTAGAAATTTTTCTACATAGAAGAATAGGATAAAAAAAAAAACACAGTTATCACAAGCTCTTGCAATCTAACTTTATACTCCTTTTACGATATAAAATATAGTAATTTTAATATTAGCATCTATTAGCTATACTTTCAACTCAAAACTTCTATTAATTAAATCTTTAATTCGGGAAAGAAACATTTATTTAGGATAAAAAAACTATCTTATTTTAAAATTGTTTGTGAAACTATTTAGAAATACATGTGACACTTTATATTTTACCAAATTTCTTTGAATTTCCTATCTATAATTTCAGTATTATATTAATAAAATAATATTTAATTAATCGAACTAATTAACTTCTTTTTCACAAACATGACGAACTTTAATAATGGTAATTTTTTTTCCAAAATAATTTTGTCAAAATGTTGCATATAATTTATTTTCCACATAATTAATATATATATTTTTTTATAATATTAAAATATGTGTATCAATGATGTGAAAATTCGACCGAGGTGCTTACATCCTCTTTACTATTTAACAATTAAGAAAAAATTAATTTCATAAAAACAAATACACCCATTCAATTACAAAATGATTTTTAACCTATTCAAGATAATATATTTTAGTTAAACCATTCTCTCTTGTATTTAATTGTGATTTCAGGCATTAATATTTGTTGGTTCTCGTCGAATCAGTTCTCATGTACAAAAGTGACAGTCGAAGAACAGTTCAATCAAAACAACTCTCTAACAAAATTAATCAAAATACTTATATAGTTTACACACAATGAATTCTTTAAGTATAAGAGAAGTATAACAATACTGAATGTTACTTTTGGTTTTCTTATCAAATTAAAACTAAGTTCTACCATCGTAAAAGGATCATAAAAATAAGCAAATTTTTAGAATGATAGCTTTTTAAAAACTCTCGTTGGATCAATAAAAAATATTCGTTTTACTATCAGAAGTAAAAAAAATTAAATCCAATTTTAAAGGTCATTTCTGCTGGATTTATTAAAAAATATTTATTTATTTTGGTATTTTTTTAATTTAATATTTTAACAAGGAATTCACAATCTATGATCAATAAAATTAATTTAACATCTTTGAAGCAAACAAAAATAAAGTTTTTAGCCTTAATTCCCTTTTTTCATTTATGATAGTATAGTTACTTATTTTATGAAAAGCGCTTAATAGTTTAAGTAATTGATAAACATTAATATGCGAGCATATCAGATTCTTAAAATTGGCGAAGCAAAATAATATTTTTTTACTACATCTCTCATTTCCTGATAAATAAAATAAACCACAAGCACAAAAATTAAACATTGCCAATTAGTTAAATTTTTACTAATTATTTTACATTTACTAAATGAAAATAAATATTCCAATTACATAATTTTTTAAAAATCAAAATCAAATAGAAATGTCGTAAGTTCTCACAAATGATGACTGAAAAAAGAAAATGTGATACAAATACCACGGCTTCATACCTCTTTTTTTTTTTTTTTTATTTTAACCTTAAGAGAAATTTGAATTTTTTCATAGTAATAAAAATGCTTCCAAGTGATGAATAAAAATTTCTTAGTGTTCATTACTTTCATTTGCTCATAAATTATTCAGTAGAGTTCATAAGTTGACGAGGTTTTTGAGCGAGTGTCTAGGAGTCATGCGTTTTTATGACTGAGTGTTACCTAGAAATTCATGAACATTATAAGACAAAAATCAGATATCAAAACATATACACCAGGACACACGAAAAAATATTTTTTAACTTACTCCAAGATGTATTTTTAATTTTGATTTCTGTGTAAAGAAATATAATTATCCACACTTCATTTATCACATTTAACAAAATTTTAATGCTAAATATGATGCATCTAAGAAATTCAGAATTCAGTTCCAGTTGAAATATTACAAATTATTTTATTTGTTTTAATAAAGCTTTTTATTTATAGCATTGACCCATATATATATATATATATATATATATATATATATATATATATATATATATATATATATATATATATATATATATATATATATATATATATATATATATATATATATATATATATATATATATATATATATGGGTGTGGAAAACAGCGAGAATCATTTCATTGGCAAGGTACTTCATTATGCATGTATCAAAATATATCAATAGCAAGATATTTTGTTATAGAATTCAAGAAATGCATCGACATGGTTGCACAAACATATGAAAGGAAATTAAAAGCTCATTCTGATAAATTTTAATATTTTTTTATTTCTTGGTCTGCCTTTTTTTTTCTATTTATAATCAGCTTTTTAACCACTTGCACACTACTTGTAGTACATTTCTTATTGCATTTCCATTCATTTTTGCTGCATTATTTGCAAAAAAAGTTTTAGGTTTATTTTGTATATTTTTAATAACTTTTTGTGTTTTTCATGATTTCGCTTTAATGTGTAAACTTCACTCGCTCATAATATATGTTGACTTATTTGCAGTATAATATAATAAGTATGTAAGCAACTTTTAGATGAGCAAAATCATTTAACTTTACAATCAAATGCTTCAGCGGCATTCATATTTTCTTTAATCATAACTGAATATTATATAACTTGTTTCATAATAAAATACAAGGATAAAATTTTTATGAGCAAAACTGTTTCATGCTTTATTTAACCGGAAACTTAATACTTGAAAAAAGCTCACAGAATAGCATTTATCTCAAAAAGTTCTACAGCCACTTAAAAAGACTATCGAATTAAGAACAAACAATCGAATTTAAAAAAGCGACATAAGTACCAATTAATATTTAAAAGTGCTCTTATTTTTTATATGCTTTTATATTTATAAAAGGCAGTTAAAATTAATTTATCATCTGCATAACAAACTTTAAAGTTATTTTCTTTATTAATTTTTTGTCAAACAAAAATTTACTTCAAGACAGAATAACATATTTGGTAAATTTTGTGACATGCTAATGTTTATTTGAGCAGTACATTGTGATGAATATCCCTGTTAAGAACTTAAGTGTATCAGTAAGAC
The DNA here is from genome assembly GCA_030067965.1 of Latrodectus elegans. Taxonomy (NCBI): domain Eukaryota; kingdom Metazoa; phylum Arthropoda; class Arachnida; order Araneae; family Theridiidae; genus Latrodectus; species Latrodectus elegans. The sequence goes on along the minus strand of CM057817.1, from coordinate 64,029,282 downwards.
GATCCCTTTAAAAGTTAGATGATTGGAATGATAACTGATAAAAGCAACTTTCAACTTCAAAAAAAAAAGTTAGTTTCGTTTGTTTAAGTCATTCAGTGTTCATTTTTTTTATTTTTTGCACGAGTCAAAAAAAAGTAGAAAATGTGAAAATTAATTTTTTTATTTCTATTTTGGTATAAGCTGGTAAACACGTATAAACTCATCAATTTTTAGATATGCTTAGAATGAGCTATAAAAGTGTATGTTGATTTTAATTAAAGACTTGAAAATAAGAGATTAATACTCGTTTTGGGTGTTTGATAATGAAGGTTAAAAAGAAAGCAGAAAATTTTTTGCGGAGATTCGCTAAATTTATGAGAAACAGAATAACAGTTTCCTAAAATATATCAACAGGAGAGATATGTCCTGATCAACATTGTAACCCAGAAAAAGACTCAAAAAAACGACTATAGTCCTATAGAAAAAAATACGAAAATTTTGAAATCATTGACCAAGGTGATGTTGATTCCATTTTTATGACAAAGGATTTACTCACTATGAATTTGTCCTTGACGATCACAATTAATTATTGTGACCAGGAAGTGCTTTTTCTACTAAGAAACATGATGAAATGAGTCAGGAAGAAACATTTCGGCTCTAGACAAAGTTTTTTTTCCATATATATAAGATAAGGCTATGCCCCCCTGCAACACTGTCTATGCAATATTATCTTGCAAAGTATTCAATTGCAGAGAAAAGCCATACTAAATATTCAAAATCACGTTCTTAACTTATCTCCAGCTAATTTTTTTTTCTATTCCTAAAGCTTAAAATGGGTTGGAAAGAACATAAGCGTTTGAAAATTCCTAAAAATAAATAATATTTTGTCTAAATTTTACTTGCATTTCATCTTTCATTGACTTGGAAAAATGTTGGTAAAGTTGAAGTCTTCTGGCTATCATCTTAAGAAAGATAATTTTTTCAACATTATATTTTTATCTATAAAAATCGTGGATATACCTTTTCCTAATTAATAAAATAATTTCATGTTCACACTTTATGTGTGCGAAGATCTTGAGGCTGTTCTAGAATTTTAAATGCGCATTTTGTTTCTTACAACGGAGAAAAAAATTGGCAATTTATTAAACTATTAATAAAATTTGTATCTGATGTGAGAAATATACATACATCAATCATTTTAACTGTGTGTATTTACTTAGAAATATATTTCTCAACTTAAAATTAACTAAATATTTTCAGTCTAAAATTTTCATTATCTTATCATAAGTAAGAAGATATCTAAATTTATATTACCAAATTATAATACTCACATAATTAAGAAACTTAATCAGTCATTAACCTCTATGATATTTATTGTCTATAATTCACATTGTGCTTTTCTTATTTGCATCATTTTCTAACGTGCCCGTATTACATTATCATTTATATATACAAAAGTAAATAATATACTAATCATTTACTGCGTTATATTAATTGAACACTGTATCCTCTAATGATTTTGAAAATTTATATTTAATAAAAAATTTCTGCTCAATTATTCAGAATTGTACTTGTTTAAAAATATAAAAATAAAAAAAGATTACTTATCTTGCTTAATTTTAGTTGTTTTTATTATATTTTTATATACTTTATTTTTTAGTAATTATATATACTTTATTTTATAATTGTTTTAATATTAAATACGTATAAAAGTATTACACACACACACACACACACACACATATATATATATACATATATACTATTTTTAATTAATTATACACTTATAATTTTTTTAAATATATAAAGATAATAACTATAAAGTCTACTTTCAAAGAATTCTTAATTTAAGTATTTGTTGTTGATTGCTCACATTGCTCTTTTCTAATTCGTATACCTAAAATATAAAAGAAAGTTGAATAGAGTTTGCACGCTCTGCGGTTACCATGACAGCATAATTTGGCCTGCATTTCAAACTGGTACGAGTGATCTAACTTTCCTGACTTTTAATAATTTCACTTTTTATAGTATGCGAAAGTAAACTCTCCCAAGATCCAAACCAACAACACACACCTGCGTATAATGGGTAAATCTTTTTGTTACAGCAACCATTGTGCGTGAAGAAAACTTTTTTTCCTTGAAATCTTAGGCAAACGGGTTTTTTTTTTTTTTTTTTTTTTTTACCCTACCCTTTCTTAAAACAAAAGATATAAAACCTGTTCTGCATAAACTTTATTCAAAGTTAATTCTCAGGAGCTGAGAAAGGAAAGTGACCTCGGTAGAATAATATTTCTATGTTATCGAATTATAATAAAATACTGTTGAAAGTTTAAAATCGATTGAAATTTCTTGTTTCGTTTTTATGTTTTTGCATTTCAATAAATACTTTTTTCTTAATTTTTTAATTAATATTGCCCTTTATATTTTGCAAATTTACATTTCAATTCCCAATCTCATTTTCGGTAACTTGAAAAATTGAATAACTAACTATCCCCCAATGATACACCTGAAATATATTATATTTTGATAACTCTACTTTGTGTGTGAGGCTCCATAGATTCAAAATTTGATTTCTAATTTCCTTGATAATGTTTATAAAATAACTTGGTGTAAAAAATGATAAATAGAAGGTAACAAAGATAAGATAAACTAAATACAATAAAGAAAAAAGGTAAACTTTAATTTTTTCTAAAAATACCTTTGCCACATTTTAGTTTATATGTATCATTTTGAATTTATGGGGAATTTGGATAAGGCTATATGCGTGTATATAAAGGATAACGCATTACTTATAAGCATGCAAAGATATCTTATTTTCTATATGTTGATATATTGTGGAGCAAATGTATTCTACTGTCATACAATATGTCGCAAATCTCAGAAATTTCCAAAAAATTATCATAAATATAGATCACTCACAGCAACTATGCTTATATTAGTTACAGTAATATACTCATATTAGTTATACACTACTGATCAGAAGTCATTAGTACTAAGGTTTTGCTCTGTTGACAGATCTCAAAGTTAACAAAAAATAAGTCCACTTAATAATCTTGATTTATTTTTATTGTGTGTCGAATCCTTGTGATAACTTAGTAACATTTATATTTGAAATCAGAGAAGTTAAGGTTTCACTCCATCATTTGATTCTGAATGACACATAATGTTATTTATTATATCAATGTAAACAATTTTCTATAACTGGCGTAATGCAAAGAGCTCTGTCATATGGCCAGTATGCAAATAATAGTTTAAAGCCGCATGTACTTCATGTGCTTTCAAGATGTTCAAGAACATTTCTTGATCCTGCACAACCTCCAAAACTTTGTCTGTGGGAATATTTGATATCTTCACATGATCAACCAAATTTTGTTTTACTCCAAAATGTTTTGAATATGTGATGAAATCGAAACTATTCATCTAGCTTCTGAATAAAAGGTACATCAAAATCTTAATGAATATCTTATTGTCCCACTGGCGAAGCATAATAAACTATTGGAAATTATTTGGGATGGCATTTAGATAATTATCTATGGAAGCAACAACTTTAATAATGACTAAAATATCTATTATTCCAGATCATTGCAATATAGATCAATATTCATCCTTTTCCTTGGGATTTGAGTCCAGAAATATTCGGAGAGAAAACGAAGTGTTAATTACCTTATAAACCTTATGAATAATCAAACAAATTTTGAGAAATATCAATAGTTTAGTTGAGTCATTGCTTTACCATATCATTTCTAACAGTTACTACATGTGGCTTTAGACTGTACTGAAATTTTTATAATGTTTATTTTCACCAAATATTTAAATGATTCATATGTCTCACTCACTTTAAATCATATTTATTTAACCATACTCACAGCGATTCACTGTTTTCTAAATGAAAATAACTGACTTCAGAAGAATGTGTAACTAATGAGAATTAAATCTATAACTAGGTATATATAGTATTAATTCAAGAGATCAAATTATGGGAAAAAGAAAAAAAACTATTCATTTCAGTTTCTCTGATAAACAGCTGATATCAGGAATTGTTTTGACAGCGGATATTGAATGGTCAAACAACTTGTATGCTATTTAGCCATCCTCCGCGTATTATGATTCTGAGAAGACTTTTCATTGACAATTAATCCAATTCACGAGTCATTAAGGGAAAATCGGAAAAACTTTCAAGTACCCTTCTTGACAGGTGTGTATGCAAAAAAAAAAAAAAAAAAATTGAAACGAACTCGTATCTCCTCTTTTTAAAAGTAGCTAGTTTTGAACCTAGGACGTTCCATTCAGCAGGACTTGACCCTATCATTAGGTCACGGTAAACTCATTATAAATTATTGTAGTTATTTTCATAAATGTGCAAAATCATGTATTTATTTAATATTTATAAAGAAGAGAAATTAAAAACTTTACGTATCAGTTTACATCGATATATTAAGTCATTATTTTCATAAAAACAATATGGAAATTTGGTATTTCTTTTATGAAGCATTACACGTCTTAAAAATAAAGGAACATCTTTAAAAATATTTGCTGCTGTTCAGTAACAATACATTCTCTCAATTACAATAAAGATTCATTAAATTAAGATCTCAAGATGTTATGGATGTTTGGTCAAAATTGAGAAGATATACAAATTAAAAAAAAAAATTCTAACCCAAGTTACTGGAAAGGTTAAGTAAATTAGTTGATTTTTTTTATAATACGAAGATGCCGTTCCTCGATTGGATAGAAAACCTCAATGATACTTAAATGAAAAAGTGTGAAGCATTTTTTGCGAATAAAATATATAAATTTAGCTGATTTTAACTAATATAAAATCATTTCATATTTAACTAATTCATGTAAATCTGATGAGAAAAAGCATTAACCCTTTAGAAAGAGAAAAACTATTAAGTTTCCAAACTTATTTAAAATTTCCTCTTGAAAGATAGATTACCAATTCTTATGTACAAATAACATTGCATTGTTTGTGGCTCTCTCTCTCTCTCTGTTCCTGTAGAATTAACAATTTCTTTATAGAATCACTATTATCCATGCAACTTATCTTAGAGCTGCATGATATCACTCTTGCAATGTATTTCACATGTAGTTATGCAGGATTTTTTTTTTGCATTACTTAATGACCCCTAAGTTTTCTGCGCATAAAATGCAAATGAGAACACCACTTTTGTGAATTATTTACTACTGAAATTAAGCATTCTTCCTCAACATGTCTTTAGTGCTATCTACTGGGAATTAAAATACTTTCTCGCTTATTTTTTAGATTATTACTTCCAGTGGTGTCACTTACCGAAATGAGCCCTGGCACAGAGAATGCTTCGTATGCATGAATTGCGGAACGTCCCTGGCGAGCAAGCTTTTCACATCACGTGACGACAAACCATACTGTGGAGACTGTTTTGGTGAATTATTTGCCAAGAAATGCACATCATGCAATAAACCTATAACAGGTAAGTTAATAAGTAAAATTTTAAATTTCCCAAAATAATTTCCTTTAAATTTTCAGTATTTCTCTAATTGCTTCTTCATAGTATTTTTCAATTATTCGTTTAATATAAATCGTAAATTCGGAGTTAAAATAGTAAAAATTAATTATACATATTGGGTTCCAAAACTAAATTAAGGAAAGTAAAAATAAATAAAATCGAATAGAATATTTAGTTTCACTAAACATCTGATTAAAAGTAAACGTTATTATAATGAATATATATTTTACTGTATTTCATATAATAAATCTCAGTAGATGAAACTGTCAGAAAATGTTTAAAGTATGATTTTGGGGTCGTCAAAAATCGAGTACTTTTAATCAATAATTTGCTGATATTTGCAGGACAAGTTCATGTCGATTAATTTGATTTGTCAGTACCGAAGAAAATGGATGTTTTCCTTTATTTCATGCTCTTAATATTTTCTAACAAAGAAGTTGACTAATTTTATTTTAATCTTTAATATATGAAAATTTATTGAATAAACATTTTACATTTATAAAAAAAAAATGAAACAATATTCAAATGTTTTTTAAACAAAATATTTCTTTTATATTTTCAAATCTATTCCAAGATTTACAAAATTCCTATAAAATTTTATTCCGTAAAACCTTTAGTCTTTTAACAAAATAGTTTAAATATTTCTATACGTTAGAAGCTTTTTTATTTTTTGATTAACTGGAATCATAAGTTAATTCCACAAAATCCTATTTCTCTGGTATAAAAATGTTCGAGAAATACGTTAAGTATTAGACTAAACAAATTCAAATAATACAGTATGTAATGCTCCCTAAATAAAATTTCGAACGCTATCGTAAATTTTTCATAAATTTCCTTTTCTTACCCATATTCTAGACCTTGACCAGCAAGTTATCTATAATACTTTTTGTCCAAGTAACACAAAGCATCGCATACCTTTAATTTCTGATAATAACGATTTTTTGGCAGCATAAAATATTTCAGTTGTGAGAAGAAAATAAAATAAAATGCCATTTTAAAATAAAATACATATAAAGGTCTTTTACTCATTTAAAAATAAATGTTAAATAAAATTCTTAAAAATGACTTTTTTAAATATATTTTCATGTAAATGATGGGAATAATTTCACCATCTGTCGATAAAAATAATCATTAAAATTAACCTTAAATCATGCATTCATAATTAAGAATGTACCATTAATCTAATAGCTTTTTTCATTTATTTCAAAATCTTCGATGGTTGTGGAACAATTCATTAAATCTTTATTATTAAAGCTCGTTACAGAGAGAAAAAAGAAACACCATTTTTAAATCCCGGTCGGGTGTAATGAAATTGTTAAATTGATAACTGAAGCTGAAATAATTTTGTTGGAATGAATTTTCAGCCTTATTACTTTCCTCATAAGATATTATTAATAGGAAATACCTTCTGTTAGAATCTTTTGATAAATAAGTAAATTTCTATTATTTGTTTAAAATAATTTCGTATTAAAATTTAAAGGGAGAAAATAGTAAAACAATTTCGCTGAAACTAGTATTATAAAAGAATTCTATAAAAAATATTATTAGTAAGAAAAATAATGCAATAAAAAAATTGAAGAAAGTTCTCTATATATTTTTAATAATTCACTAGAAATGTTTTAAGCGTAAAAAAAAAAATCCCATCGCAAATAAATAAATAAAAATAATAAGCTAAGGAATCGAATTTTACCTTAATTTTCAAGCTATATAATTCTGTTAATTTCTAAGTATTTTGTTTATTTTTCGCGAAGTATATTTTCGTTGAAAAAATTCAAAGACCATTCTCTTTTTTTCTAACAAAGAAACGAAGGCAATTAATGACATGCTTCCTATTTCACATTGACATCTTTGAAATTTTTCCTCTATCATGAGATCACTCATACTTTGAAACTAACGGGAAATTTTAATTTTAAAATTAACATGATTTGAAATCTAAGCTTACTGAATTAGCTTACTGTTATTATGAGCAGGAGCGACGCCAGTCTAGCTGATATCATTATTTTTGCACAATTAACGATACATCTCGTAAAGACCACCAGAAGTATAACCGGAAATAAACCTAGCGTCATGATATGGTATATTAAAAGTAATAAAGAAATAAAGAAGTAAAAGGGAATATGTGTGAGACTCGATAGGAATACATAAAGAAAGAAAAAAATATTTATATGTACTTTTGCATTGGGGAAAGAATCTGTTTTAGTGACCTTCTTTTAGAAATTGCCCATGAAAAAGCCATGAAAATCAATAAAATACATTGTCCCTCGTTGAACATATTAATTAACTCTCATAATTCACAAATATTGCACATTGTTCTACCGACTATTACAAACAAGATCAGGAAGTTTTTAAAGCAAAGGAAAGATTAAAGCCTGTGAAAAAATGAACAATATGTGATTAAGTTCATACCTTAGTCATAAATTTGTTTGTAAGAGTTTCTAGCAAGGAAAAGGAATATAGATTGTAAATAAGCACCGCTATATTTGTAAATTATGCATTTTCAGAATCATATTAATTGCATTTTTCTCTCAATTTCGTCAAATGAGTAAAAAGAAGAAAACTTCATGTATGGGTGCTTTCCATAAAAATATTCACATATTTTTAAATGTCAACAAAAATAAAATATAAGTACACATTTTAAAATTAAAGATGATTTTATATAATATGAATTAAAAAATAAAAAATTTAATTTTCAGTGATCATTAGTTATAAATTTGATAAATATTTTTGATTAACATTCATGCTGTGTACCTTTGAAACTTTAAATACTTATCGATGTGACTTTAATAAGACTGAATTTGCTGTTGTTAATAGCGCTTCACTGACATTTCATCTTGTATGTGCTTGTGTTAATACTTTATTATATAATAAATCAACAAAGTTCCATATTTATTGCAAAAAAGCGAATCCAATCATAAACACGAAATATTCAAAAATAAATTCATATTTATTAAAATACTTAATTGAACAGGCAATAGTGAACGGTGTGTGTGTGTGTGTGTGTGTGTGTGTGTGTGTGTGTGTGTGTGTGTGTGTGTGTGTGTGTGTGTGTGTGTGTGTGTGTGTGTGTGTGTGTGTGTGTGTGTGTGTGTGTGTGTGTGTGTGTGTGTGTGTGTGTGTGTGTGTAAGAGGCTTTCAAAATTGGCTGAAGTCATTGGCATCACCAAAATATGTAAACAATAATATTATTATAAGAAATGTATTTTGTTGATGTCTTTCTCTAAAAATATTCAAGCTGTTTTTAAAATTGCAATCTACTATATTTGTAAATTTTATCATTGAATGGAACAGTAGTAGCTTTCGCCACAAGTATAGAAATTAAATATATTTGAAATATTCAACTCATGTTATAAAATGACGCAAGGAATATAGGAATCTGTAATTTCATTTAGAATTGTAATTCTGTTATATGCTTATATATATAGCACCATCGTGCGAAAGTTTTCGCACAAACTACAATCTATTCAGAATTTCATTTCGACTCTTTATTTTTGGTCCATTTATCCATAATAATAAGTTTTTTTTTTTTTTTTTTTTTTTTTTTTTACAAAATTTGATTACAGAACTCCACATTTAATTGAAAAACACGTCATTGCAGAAAGAAGGAAAAATTTTGATAGCAGCTTTAGGTATTATTCTAACAGCATTAAAACTGAGATCAGGTGACTGAAGGTGTGCTTTAAAAGACATTTGTATTGTTCAAGGGGATTTTGCGTAAAATAAAGTGCATAAAAATTCGAACGATGTCATACATATTAGAAAGGCATTGGCCTTTCCAACGTTAAGAGCACATCATTTTCAAATACTTCTTCAAATTTTTAAAATCATACTTTCAAAATTATCAAACATTACCTTTAGAGCTTCCACTTTGCAACTCTATCTGGTATCCAAGAGTGATTTTAAAGTTGATGGGGCTCTCTAAAATATATTTGCAGACAAGCGTAATTTTCCAGAATAGCAAGCCTCTTTGATGACGTTGTTAAAGAGTAGAGTGCGTGAAGCTGATGAAATGAATTTCTCACTGCAAGAATGAACGGACACGTTCTACTAAAAACAAACTTAAGATATATGATTACTATGTACAAAAATTGTCATTGGATTACCTTTCAGTATTCATGCTGTTATACCACTGTATGGACAGGAAACAGAAAGTTTAAATTGATAAGAACTTAAAAGTTATATTTCTTTTTCCACTTTCAGGACCATTAGCAGGATCTCTACCATGAATTACAGGCAAAATTATAGAACTTATTTGAGAACCTTGGAATGTTTGGCAAAATTTTAAAACCTCTTCTTCATACTTCTTCGTTTGCTCATACTCTTTATCATACTTCCTCGTTTGAGTGAAATCTTTATGAATTTTTTCCATAGATTTCAAAGGCACATTAACAATTTCAATTGCATTAAAAATGTATGCGAAAATATCTCCAATTGTACAACGACAGTTTTTAGAGCTCATGGTTGATGAAGTTGAAGGGAAAAATACATTTTAATATGAGTGGATGAGTGTAGCAAAATTATATTCGACTGCGGCTTTTTTTAGCTATGGAGGAAGGTTATCGTTCCTAACCAGTAAAAGGGTCAAAAGCCAATTCACACCTTTTCTATTAGCAACTTAGTGACTTCGCGTAATGTTATTTCTAATAGTGAAAGAAAAATTCTCCTTTTCATTCAACTGTCAAACAGGTGTGCATTTCTGGACCAGTCTAGAAAAGTGCAATAAGCCAAGAATAATAGCTATTGTGAATGAAATGTCAAAAGTATTTTTTATCTCCTGTTTCAAATCAATAATTTTTTTTTTATGATCGGAAAAGTTGAGGATGTTACCCCACCCCCTTGCGCCCTCTGTTTACCGCCTGAGATGTTCAATATGTAACAAAAACAGCCATCTGCTGATCTTTCGAGCTGTAGTATATGATATACATTTCATCTAACTAAATGATTTCATTATAAACGAGAAATATAAAATTTAATTTTGTCTCTTGTTTTTAGCAATGAACAAATTAAATTTTTTTTAAAATTGTTTTATTGTTTTTGTTCTAAAAATATTTTTTCTTAATTCAGATTCTTCTTTATCCTCATAGATTTGCTCAAATTCACTATCACTATCATGAGAACTGAATACTTTTTCATTAGATTTATCCTACTTTTTCATTAATATCTTCTACAAAAAAGTCAGCTTCATCTTCGTTCTCAAGCGTTCCCTCTTTTTTTCATACTTTGTTAATTTAAATTAGTACACTTTTACTTAGAAATATAAACGTCTAAATATAATAAAAGCGAATAAAAATAATAAAAGCGTATAAAAGTACGAAAACATTCCGGTAGACGAAACTGAGCTGCTTTTGGTAAAAATTTCGAAGCAATATGGGTTGCATGGTGTTGGGGCGATTGTGTATCAAATTATACACAATCGTCCCAACACCATGTGAATTCCAAAAAAAGATGTTGCATTCAATGAAAGTGAAAAATAACAATGCTTATTAAAAGAAGTGTCTGGCTGGAGAATACTGAAAGGATGATTAATTACAGATAAAAAGTTTTCCCAAACTTGTTGATTTTGGGAAGCATGGGGTAATTCTATGCCCATACACCCTCCAACGGGTTAATTGTACTTATCGTAAAGCACTCGTATCCATAAATTAAGAATAATGCAAGTTCAGGCAAAGACAGAAGGAAAACAAATGTGACTTATTTGTAAAGTCTATTAATTAAAGAAAAGGTGAAGAGCAAAAAAGATGCCATATGTTTGACATCACTTATAAAAATTGTGATTTTTACTCCGTGGAGAAAATTTCAAAAAAATATCTATTTACAAAAACCAATATAACACAGTTTGTATGATGGTCCCCCCAGACAATACAATACAAGCCGTACAACGCCTAGGCATGCTGAGTATCAAATTATTGATCTGTGATCTTGGGGAATATTACACCACTCATCAAGCAATATTCTCCGAAGTTCAGGGGATTGACCGGCTGCAATTCGTCGCCCAAGCATGTCCCACACATATTCTATTGGATTCAAGTCCGGTGAGTATGCTGTCCAGTCCATATGAATGATATCCTCCGATGAAAGGCGTTCGACTACAATCTTTGCATGATGAGGATGGGAGTTGTCATCCATAAACAGAAATTCTGCACCCACAGCGTCCCGAAACAAACGTATATGTTGTTCCAGAATGACATCCCGATAGATGTGGCCAGTCATGGTTATATTCTGAACATGTAGGTTTGTTCTGGAACCCAGAATAATTCCTCCCCAAACGATCAATCCTGCACCACCGTAACGGTGTCGTTCAATGGTGGTCTCTTGGTGGTAACAAGTATCTGGCTCTCTCCATATGAAAGACAAGTGAGAATCAGAATGAAAGGTAAACCTAGACTCGTCGGAAAACATCACACAAGACCACTACTGCGGTGTCCACAATGCATGCTCTCTACTTCAGGCTAACCGTAGACGAAAGTGAGTTGCGGTAAATGAAACACATGCGACAGCCCAGCGAGCATATAGACCAATATGCGTTAAGCGTCTGTACACAGTCTGCGCTGAAGAGAGCTGATGAGACAAGTCTGATACTGTGCTCCGACTGTTTCTTTTGACAGTAACTGCCAAATACCGTCCTCATTCGGCGTTGTAAGTCGGGTGCGACCTGTGCTGTAACGTCTACTCACATTACCATCATCTTGAAACCGTTTTCAAAATTTGGAGGTGACACTCTGGGCGATTCCAAGTTCCTCGGATACTTCCTGCTGTGTGCGTCCACATTCTAGACGGCCGATAATTCTACACCTAAAACACCATCCAAATGATCCCTTTGTGCCATAATTATGCGATTATTGCACTGAAAGGCTTTTAAAGCGCATGTGAACAATTTTTCTTTTTTGCAACCATTCCTTATATACCCCTTTCTTACACTCTCGGCATTGTGATGTAGAATCGGCGCCATCTGGTGGTTTCTTATAATTTGCATATTATTCTTCAAGATGTGTGTGATAGCTCTACATGTGAAATTTTTATTTTAGAGTTCAATTTCTGTTTGATTCTGAATTATCCTTAATTTAAGGACATGAGTGTAAATAACGTTTTAATAGAATTCAGTATATAAAAATGCAATTTAAAATAGGAATAGATGTTTATAGAAGCTTTCTGATTCCGCGTAATACATACTGTCTCAACAATTAATTGTTGTAAAGCTTTTTTCCACGCTGGCTTCAATTAAAAATTTCCATTAGAATTGAGAAAATTGTTTCAATTAAGGAAGAAGCCTAAACTCTTCCAAATGCTCACGCCTACAAATATGAAGGAAAATTTTTGTGATTAGAACCGAATCTGTGATCTTTCACTCTGAATTATGTGGTCCGAATAACGTTTCTCCACTAACTACCGTTACTGAAGAAAACACTAAGAGCATTTATCTGGAAACTTGAGTTAAGATGAATTTCTTATTCCTGAGCTTCGGCAAAGAAACCAACGCTGTACAGAATTTTACTTCAGGACTTTTTTAATTTGGACTCGGATGTAGTTTATTTTCAATAAATATCGGATTATTAACAGAATAGGATAAATGATAATGAAAAATAATTTCAGATATCAAACAAAAGGTAAAAGACATACATTTTCGACAGTCTACAAAACAAACAGATAAGGCTAATTACTTTTTTAAGAAAAGAACAGGTGAAAAATGCTTTTCTTTATCAAAAAAATGAGAAAATGTGCTTTTAAAAATTCGTTTTTGAAACAGGAAAAATACAGGATTATTTTTCTTGATTTTTAATAAATAAAATTAAAGTAAGTATGAATTTTATTTTACAAGTGTTTCTTGCATAGTGATATAGAATAATTTTTTAGTATAACTTATAAAGAGAGCAATTTAAAATCTAACTAATTTTTCTATTTTTTGAACTTTTGATTTCAAAAGCTAATTTATTGGTCCCAAAGACGTCATTAAAATGAGCGTTTCCTGTATTTTACCTTTTTCATGTGCACAAACTTGACACCCTCTTGGTACTTAGTATGGTTTAATTGGTACTCAATATACTTCACTTCTTAAAATTTCATTGCAACTCCATTTAAATGAAAAACAAGTCTATTATTAAATGGTTTAGGGCCATTAAATTTAAAGTTTTCACTTTTTATGACACTTTAAAGTTAAAATTGTATGCACTTAAATTTAATTCCATATTTTTTTTAATTTTCCTAAAAATTAATATTTTTTGTAGAATTTATAAATTTACAATTTATATAAATATTTAGAAAGTATATATTTATACTAGTTATTAGCTTTCATTATTGCATTCTCATTTATTGTATAATAAACGCATTACTTAGTGCATTTATTACTAGAATATGTTAAGAATCATGTGATGTCATGCATGTCATTATGGTGTTATAGGCCATTATATGTGTGTGTGTTTGTGTTTAAATTTTTAACTGATAGCCTCGCACACATTTTATGAAATATATTATTGGATTAGGGAAAAAATAATTTTGATTTCTTATGAAGTTATCTATTTATGTAAAATGAATTACTAAATTTTTCTTACCGATCTATATTACTATTAAATTTATCAAATTTTCTTTGAAATGTAATGCTACCAAATCTTGGTATAATATACTTTTAAATGTTCCATATTTAAAATTTTAAAATGCTGTTTAGTTTCAAATCACTAATGAATTAATTAGAAATTAAATTTCTTTATTGATTAATCAAATATAAATATCAGCTATTCTAAAACATTTATTTACCGAATAATTTCTTCAACAAATTTTACCAGTACTTTTCTTTGGAAAAATCTTCACTTAAGAGACAACTATGATGAATTTACAATAGAAAACAATCCCTGAAAAGATACATAACGGAAACACAGTACAATCTTATAGTGCTTCAAATTTTCAACTCTAAGCGAATGCGAAACAGTTCTTCATTTTTATTTATTACTTAATGATACGATTCGACCGGCAGTAAGGCATTGCCTCTAGCTTGTTGGATTCCTTACGATGACCCCAAAGGTTATGTTAACCTCTCACACTCTCAAGAGAGCCTCCTAACGGTCGTGACATTCGGTCATTAGAAGATTCCACTTTTGCAATGAATTCCTTATTACGAACGGTGTTGTCAGAATTGTTGTAAAATCGTGTCGCATATTATCCATTTACTATCGTTCAAACTGATAATGTTTACAGCTTTTGAAGTTACTTAATCAGATATCTAACCAACGTTGCGTACCTAATTAAACGTTGAACGTCATTATTTTTTTCTGATTATTCGATCAAGCCGCTCGAAGTACCAATGACGATGAGAAAAATAACATATATAAGTAATAAATGCAGTCGAAGTACCAACGCCTGCATTTATTATTTATAGCACTGAATTCTATTGAGTGTATATTTTAAATAAGTGCCATAAAATTTGAATGCATTGTAATATTTCTTAATATTTATCATTTACTTTATTTTTTAGTCTTACATTTTATCATTATTTTAGAATAAGGTTGGTCTACTTGTCGCTATACTCTTATTTTTTACACACAAAAATTAATTAATGAGATATATAGGTTATATTCCGAACCATTATAAACATTTAAGCCTGCAGTGGGAATCAAACCAACGAACTGTTGAATAAAAGATCAGAGAGCTAACCATTCGGCCGTCAGCTTAACTATATCATAGTCAGAAATGTATTGATAAGGATTATTTTTTTTTTACACAAGGCATCACAATACTTCTCAGCAAACTATAACATTCAAATGCAATTTATGTGTGAGAAACCTGCTGTAGGCAATTTCTTCTTTTAAATACATTGTTAGTGTCGCCAGCGCTTTACAAGCATGCATTGACAGTTTAATCATTTGCATATCATATCATCTTCCTGCATTATAGATTTCACGTGTGTAGCCATTTTAATGTAACCCTTATAATCTTGGTGTACCCATTATTAAAATGGGCCCATTAAGGGCAGAAAAATAATTTGATCTCTCATAAATTATACACGTTTTACTTAAGTATTTTATTTATAACTAAATAAAGTTATTTTATTTAAAATTGAGATTTCACTAATGGCAATCTCACTTACTAATAGCTCATGTTTAATTGATTTTATGAATTTATATATTTTACGTAAATGTATAAATTTATGCATCCATATTATTTTACATTACATGTATATCTATAACTACTAAATCATCAGTGAAAGATGGAAAATACGGAACATATACTCTTTTGTGGTACTGTAATTTTTATGTTAAATAGCTACAATTCTATGAAAACTATTACAAGTTCACCAGATGAGTACAATGGAAAATGAGTGGATTAGAAAAAATACCAGCAATAATTTGTTTTCCTTTTTGTTGTACACTTTATGTAAATAAACTTTACTCATGATATAAGAATTTTAAATAAATTCAATTATACTAAATTTATTTTTTTTTTTTTTTTTTTTTTTTGCATTGAATCATTTTCCCTGTTATCAACTAAAATTAATTTTTTCACAAAACTCTAAAATATGTTTACAGGAAAGTAGCTCTAGAGATATTGCTTATCATTCTGAAAATATTTTGTATATTGCATACTTATTGCAGTAACATTCCAATGAAAAAAATTGCCGGTTCAAAAGTTTCAACTCACTTTTTTCATTATATTTCTATTTTTAGAAATATTTTCTTAGAGCTTGTTATGTTATTTAATTTTATATTTTTAAAAATGTTTCAACGACGAGCATTTTAGCTATCAGTTTTTGGAAATTAATATGTACATAGAATTTTCATTCTGTAAATTTACCCAAATATTTTAAGTATGATCAACCTTTATTGCTCAACTTTTGTAACTTTAATGCTTATAAATTGCATAACAATTGGGGAGATAGTGCGTGTAAATATGTAATTTATTAACTTTTTTTTAGGTATGGGATGCACTCGTTTCATTTCTTTTGAAGACCGTAATTGGCACAACGACTGTTTCCAGTGTGCCGAGTGCCAAGCTTCCCTAGTTGGGAAAGGCTTCATCGCAGACGGTCCTGACATTCTCTGCCCAGAATGCGCCAAGCAAAGACTTATCTTCGAATGATAGGAGTGCATCATTTCAACGAAGCTATTGTATGGAGTGAAGTAGAGTCGAAAAGAAATATAGTGGATTAAAATAAACGTATCAAACAAACCCATCTTCTAGTCACTGAGATTAGACAAATAGAATGTGTATTATGAGTTTTGAAGAAAAATATGTAAGAATCTCATAAATAAAAATATTTAATGCATAATTTATTGATAAAACTTCAAAAGTTTTGACCATTTTTCGGAAAACAATTTTATGTAATCTAATGATTATTATCGTTTCCTTTTATTCAGAATATTTCATGTAAGAATCATCTCTAAATTTAAACTCATGATTTATTCTAAATAAGATGAAATATTTTGTTTGTCATTATTTCGTTTAGTTACAAACTGAGTTCATACGAATAAACTCTTTTAATCTCATGAGACTTCTTTTTCATTTAAAAGCCACATATACTTAATAATTATAACTTACTACTGAGTGTAATTTAGGTTCTTTCAAAAAACACTTGTAGACAATAATTGCTCACAAGTATTTTTTGAAGGATTCTAATCTTCTACTGACACTCTTCAGTAATAAGTTGCTGTTGAAAATACCTTTGAATTTGGGTATTTTTGATCATTAGGAATTTAGTTTCATTCGAAAATACTTTTAGACAATATTTGCTCACAAGTAAGCATTTTCTGAATGAATCTAAGTTTCTAATATATATATATATATATATATATATATATATACTTTTCGGTAAATAACTTATTACTGAAAACACCATTGAACTGGGCAACATTTACTTCTTGTATAATTCACAATTATCACATATATACTTCTCTTTCTATCAAGGATAATTTCCAATTATTTTTGCTTTTATATTATTGTGAAAGTGTTTTAATGAAAGGATAATCTTCTAAGCTGATATTGCTACTGCTGAATAAAAATTGTAAGTTATTCCGAAACGTACTATTTGTAAGAAGTAAAAAATAAATATTAAATAGATTTATTAATCTTAACATATATTAAAGTACTGATTTTTCCATTGAAGATAATATTCTCGATTAATAATAATTACATGCAAGTTAAAGTGCCAACAAATCATTTTATAAATCTTACGATTTTTTATTTTTTAGATATTTGACTATATTTAATGAATGAATTATTAAATCTTTTTGTTTAAGTAAGTGACTCTAGTAAATCTTACACTATAAAAACATCAAAGAAAACTTTCATCAATGAAATTTAACAAGCATAAAAATCCTTTATAACTAATAAAATATTCCATTTTTATTCTTCTTTTCTATGAACAAATAGTGTATTTTCTTATAAATCTATAAGTTTCACTTTGTAAAACATTGCAGTAATAGAATATATTCCCACCTTCTCCTTAAGAGAAGCATAAAAGTTATAAAATTATAGTGATGTATAGAACAATATAGAATCATTTAAATTATACGCATTAACTGCATAGTACAAATATTAAACAATAAATTTCTTTAAAAGGCAGCTTATAGTTACATTGAGATTTTTAATTTAACTGTCTTTTGTCTCCACTAATCCTAGGTATCCACTTAGTAAAATTTTTAACATGATACGGCCAGGATTTGAAGCCCGGTGGCTTAGTGGTAGTGCTTCGTACTTACAACATGCAGATTCGAGGTTCGACTGGAGAAGATGGACTCATCCCTTCAGTGGGTCAATAAACTGAAAAAACATAATTGGGGACGAAACACTGCGATATTCGCGTTAGACTGACCACTTAACCAGGACATATATTGCGCACCCCAGGGCCCTCGATCAGAAAAACAGAGGTGGGCACTGTAAGCCTTGACCTACATATGGACAATCGTGCCCCTGAGATTTAGTAGAATTTACAAACATGGCTTACAAAGGGAACATAATCATAAAATAAAGCAATATTGTTCTTATTTTTCTTAGAATATAACACACAATCTAAATTTATAAAGATGTGTGTACACTTCAAATTAATTAAAACACATAATGCTTTCTTCCAAGAACTCATAAATTATTTAAATATAACGCGTCTATGATAACTATTTTTTTAATAACTGCGGACACTAGATGACTAACCCTTCACCATAACTAGGCTATTCATTTGTCGTTACCCAATTGATACCTGTCACGAAGGCGAGTAGCATTACCCACGCCATATTACCACAAACCCGTTTATAAGGTCTACATCATCTCAGAAGAAAGGACAAAGAAACACAGAGAGAAAGTAACATCCATGCCTGAACCGGGATTCGAATCCGTTACCCACTGCTCAGGAGTCAGGAACGCTAACCACTCAGTCATCGATCGACTCTATGACAAATATAATCATAAATATTTATTTACAGCTTACTCTTTTTTCGATAATTTTGTAAATTAGCATTAGAATATTATAACTAGTTTTTGATGCATGGATGGCAAACAACATCTGTAATATTTGTTATAAATGAGTCTATAATTGGAATGTAAAAATAGACCAAATTTAACAAATTAATTGCACAGTAAAATAAAAATATTTCTTCAGATGTAGGTTTCAAGAAGTTTATTCCCGTTATCACTTTATTCACTTTTGATTTTCATGTTTAGTGTGATGGAAAAAAAATGTATTTTAAAATACTTTTGGAACTATTCAGATAGGTAATTAAACTTAGAAAATAGTTAGTAAGGGGAAAATAATGCTCATTAAATTCAAGGTATTGCTGCTCGCAGAGAAGGGGAAAAATTAAGAAATAACCTTAAGCAAATTAAGCAAATATTTGGAAAGAGAAATGAGAAAGATTTAAATAAGAATTATCTTGATTTAAGATGTAATCAAACAGTCAACAAATGAACAAAATAAGTAATTAAAATCTAAATTAAAAAAATTCTAATGCCTTACTCCATAAGTATTCACTGTTGCTCTATTTAAGAACAAGTTTTTTTCTTTGCTGTTCAGAGCCTTTGGGTGCATGTAAATAAGAAAAGCTTATATTTCAGCAACACAAATATTTCATGTTATTTTGTAAGTAAATTTTTCCCTTTCACACAATTTCAAAATTTCTCTCTTACACATTTAGATTTTTCCTCATATATTTACTTTTTAATTCCTATTAATGCAAAGTAAAAATTAAAAATGTTTCGAAAACATCAAAGATTTTATAAACTTGCATCATATAGATTAGCGTGGACAACAGAATGCTTAACAGTGCTGTACATATCAAAAGCACACCTTCGCAACCTAAAAAAAGACTATTACTCATTCCATGAAATCATCACTGCCATTTAGTAAAATTTATTGTGTTGTACAGTTTCAAAATTAAGAACTACTATTGCGTAACACACACAAAGAGATAAAAATTATTTTGAAGGATCATAAACAGTTAAGTTTAAAATACTTCTTATATATATATATATATATATATATATATATATATATATAATAATAATAATAATAATTCAATCTTTATAAAAAAATATATATAAAATTCTTAAAAGCACTTTAAAAAATGATTCTATAAATAATTATACTACTGGCCATTAAAATTTCTATTCTAAACCTACAATATTCTACATATGTTATGTTCGCACAACAGAAAGAAGATAATGTCATGTGCAAATTATAAGCTTTTTTTATACTTTCATGTAAAGTAGACCATGTTAGCAAAGCCTACAAATATTTAAATGAAGATATTTTATGACAGTTTTCTCATATATGAACTATATTTAAACTTTGTTTCCTGATAAAAAGTTATTGGGATGCCACGTTTAAGAATGAGAAATACTTACCAGCACGTTTCTGACTTTGAAAGAGGGTAAATTGTAGTCATTAAGATTCTGATTAATAGATTACAATAATGCTTCTCACATTAGTTGAGATTCCAGGACATTCTGTAGAATAAGTCATGGAATGGTTAGAATGACGGTCATATGAAATGCTGGGCTAGTACTCAGATACCCGTTATCGTTAACAGTTTTAAGACAATTATCTTACTCACTTGGACTTAATAAATAATACGACCACGTCAGGAACTCTGAGTCAAGAAATAGGATAGTTTACATAAAACAACAAATATCTGTATAAATAGTTCGCTGACATTTGCAGGAGCATCAACTTCGGTTATCTTTAATGGTACATTTCAAACAGTAACGCTTATGATGGTATGAAGAACAATGAGCCTATCTGTAAAAATGATTTGATTTTGTGTTTTCAAATGAATCTGGGTTAGAATCATGACGGTCACATTTGTGACCGTCATGATTCTAACTGGGATTCGGCAGAGCGTCTAGCTGCATCATTGAAAACGTACATTGCCATCATACATTCAATATCTTCCTACTGACCATTCATCAGCAAATGGTATGGGTATGGTATGAGGTACTAGTGGATATATTACTCGGTCACACTGATGTCATTTCTAACAGTACTGTAACTTTTCTGTTGTGATTAGATCCGCAACTCAACGTTTTATTCCAAATTCTGCAAAACACTACGTTTCTGCAAAAGATAACACGACTGCATCTTGGTGGTATTATATAAACTATTTTTATTCAGAACATGTTTGGGAGCTGAAAGGACCAACAAAGTTTCTAGCTCCTTCACCAAAGAGAAATGTTTGTCAATGTTTGAGGAATGACTGACTCGTCCTATACACCCGTCATTATAGACAATGAATTGTTTCATCTTGTTGAAACCGAATGAATACCTATGCATGCGTTCCAATACATTTTTGACTAAATGACCTGGTATATAAATGCTGCTATTGCTGTCAGAAATGGTTTTTCTGGGTATTGATTTCTCAGAATCTATGTTTCTTAATTTTATGGAAATTTAATTAATTTCTTATTTCCAGTATAATACATCCACCCAATAAATATAATTTTGTTATCACACCATTTCTTCTTGGTACATCCATTTTAATGGTAAGTATGGAATACAATAATTTCATTATTAATTTTAAAAAGTCATTTGAGCTTGTAACATTTTATGAAAATGCTCCTTAATCATCATGTCGATACTTTTGTTTTTATAATTAATACAATGCCGAACACATTTTTACAAGAATAGGAATTTATGTATGTATATGTATAAATTATTATAAAAAAGATATATATATATATATATATATATATACATATATAGATGGATAGATAGATATATAATATATATATATATATATGTGTGTATGTATGTATATATATATACATCATTTACGTATCTTTAATACGAAGAAGCAAATTTTTCTAGTAAATGTATTTTTACTTATCTCGCGCTTTGATAATTGAGAATTTATAGAGATGTGGTATGAAAAACATGTAGATTTTTATTTACTATTTAATATTTTGCAATGAAAGCTGAATTTAAATTAAACATTCTTTTAGGTAATGTTACATCTATTAGGAAGGCTTATTCTTTTATTTATTTTTCAGAATTTTCAGAAACCAGTAACATGCATAACATCATAGCTCATTTTTATATACTACGACTGAATAATTCCTTTTTATATATAATATCATGATATTTCCAACGATTAAAATAAAATAAACTTGCTATTAATTTAATGTTTTTAAACACAGCTTCTTATAAAATAATTAATTTTCAGAAAATTTGAAAAGTTTGGGAAACTATTTGCAACTAGTGATACAATTTTAAAAGACACTGCTGAATCTTTACCTTTCTTTAATCGCCACCAGTTTCTAAAAACAAAATAGCTACTTGGAAAGATAATATAGAAACAATGAAATTTTCTAAAGCTTCAAAATATATCACTATTATGTTATTATAAAATCGTTAATTTTCCAATTTTTGCTAAAGTATTTTGAATTTTTTAGTAATAATAAGATTTAGTAGTTCTAAAGCAGAAATACCTATCAATAATCAATATAAATCAATTGAGAGAAATAACCTCATCATTTTATCATGCACACACAAATTAAAACGTTATATACACTTATAAAATCTATGGGGGTTTTTTTTAATTCATTATTATCAAATACTTAAAATAAATATGGAGTCTTCCAACTAAGATTGCTGAAGAAATTAGTTTAATAAGTATTATTAAAATCTTTATTGTTAATAAAATGTATTTATATAATTGTGTGTGTAGTGATATTTTTGCCCATAATTTTTATCATTTCTTCAATTTTTTTAAAACACTTATAATGTAATGATCCCTCCTCTCTCTCTCTCTCTTTTTCTCTTTCTCTTCGGAAAAAAAACACCATATAAAAATACGTTGCGGTAGTTGTTTGTAGGAATCATAAAATAAATGTTTTTTAATTAATCTTTGATAGTAAAAAAACCCTCAAAAATTTCCAAACTATCTGAAAAATTTCAAAATTTTCAAGAAATCTCAAAATTCCCGTAGAAATAAACCGGATTTATTCCCAAGAATAAGAGCGGTTTTTTTCCCAATCTTGCAACACTAAGTAGAATGTTTTCCTTTTGGTTGAATATATTCTGGTTGTGTATTGTAAAATGACTGGCACATTTTTCGTTTTATATATTATAAAAGAGTAGAAATAGATTTAATGACATAAATAATTAGATTCAAAAAAGTTTCATAGCCCTTTTTATGCAGAAACACGATTGCAGAACATTGATTCGATAGTTAATCAGATTAAACTTCCCATGGATGAATAAGTAATATTCACACAACCTACATATCATAATCAATCCTATCAGGTCTACTATACAGCTTTGTATCACTTCTCCAAAAATTATGTCATCAACGTGTAGCTTAGTTTATATATAATCAAATATGATTTAAATTATCTGCTTTGAATTACAGGCATTTGACACCACATGTAATAGATATGATTGCTTCCATTAAGGGGTAGACTTCAGTTTCACACTAACGTAAATTGTCAGAAAATATAAAAAATTATTTAGTGATACTCTCATATAATATGATAATAAAATATGATAAAAATATTGTCAAATATTCAGTTTATTACAGAAAAATTATTTCACTATTAATAAGTAGATATTTAACTTAAAAATATCCTTTTAAATAAGAAATTTTATATTTCAGATTATTGTTACGTTAATATTAATATTACTCAATCTTGATAAAACATGAAATACCAGTTTACTTGGCACTACATTGCATGTACTAAAATCTAAAACATACAAGTCAAATTTTAATAATTTCAGTGACCCCTGGAAGTATAGTGGTTGAATTATTGTTTGAAACTATATTGTTCTATATGCGATTAAAATAAATAGATTATATTGATTCTAAGACTTTCATCTGTTAAATGAGCGAAGCAAAGAAAATATAATAATTTTTGTACATTAAAATTTTCAGTTCTTGTCATTTTAAATTTTTTATGAGTTTTCCTTCAAAATAAGTCGACATCAAAAATCACCAGATTTTCTATTTTTTATTTTACATTAGAGTTTATAATATTGAAGAATTAGAGAACCAAACAAGTTATACGAAATGCATATTTTTTAAAATGAATACTTTTATAGTTTTGATAATATAATGAAAATTGGGGTCTCAAGTGGCCTGTTTGGTTAGAGAATCTTTCTCGTTATCGGAAGGTAGTCAGTTCCAATTCAAACCCAATCAAACATCCTTCGTGTTCGATAATGGCTGGAGCACGTTAAATATGTCGAGATCACAATGTCCTCCATTCAGAATGATATCTGTGGTGTAGCAAACAAAATCTGGGGGTTTACTACTTGATCACTTCTAAATTACGAAGACTCACTTTCGGGTGTATGATGGTACACCCACTGGGTGCCCCTTAAGATAAGTACCATCACTTCCGCCCTTTGTTGTTCTGAAAGATTGGAATCCTAGTAGCCAGGCATTATACAACAACAACAACATACACTGAAAATGTTCCCTATTCAATGCAAGCTAATAAATGCAAAGCTTTATTTTTTGCAAAAACAAAATTCTTAAGAAATTTTAAGAATTATAAATTATTTGTGAGCAACTGTTCTTATGCATTGAGCAATCGCTATGATTTTTGTCACTTTCTTAACACGTCTGTCACATTGAATTGAAATAGCAATGAATAAAGTTGCAACTAATTTATTTTATTACATATTCTCATAATAACTTATAGTACTTTCTCTAAAAATTCTTTAATTGAAAATTAGTGATATATTTTTAAATACATAGTTTACTGCCAACGGTATGGCAACAAGAAATTTTTTTTAGTTCTCCTGGTACTCTCGTTATTTTGTTTTTGAAACAAAGGGTTGTTTAGATACCCTGTGTTATGGGAAACAAGAAACTATAATTGACAACAATCTGTGTCAAATCTTTTTGTTTTCATATTTAAAACAGCGTAATGAAACTTAAAATTTATTGTGTTTCATGATGTTTTTTTATTTAAAAATTATAAAAATAGAATATTTATTTCCTTTGGGTGTTGTCTAATTCCTGTTTTCAATTAAACGAGTAAGTATGTTATTTAAATTAATGATGCCTCATACTTTTATATTAATTTCTTTTTCAGTTTGTAATTTTTGGATAAGTTTTTCACCAATCTTCCCTTTTGATTATAAGTAAAAAAAGTGTTTTCTAAGTAAAGTTCAGTTGTTTAAATTACTTTCTCCCAGAATTTTATAGTTTTCTTTTTAAATGTGATCAAATAAAATTGAGACCATTAAATACAATGACTATTTCATTTAATTTAGTGGTTATTAATTTTAAGTTGTTTTTTGATTAAAATTGGTGAATCTTCAATTAAAGGAAGTATTTAAAAGATATCCCTTTAATTGGAATATTTCAATCGTATCCAAACATCTATTCTGAACTTATTTCCCTATTATAGAATAAATTTTTCTTATCCAACAAAAGTAAAAGTAATAATTAAAATGGTTTTCAGATTATAAATTTAGAGATATATCTTTATTATCATAGGACTGATGTAATTTTTATTCACGTTACTGACCAAGATTTTATGTGTTTATTTTTGAGTAACTTGTGAAATTTTTTGAATAGTAATGTTCTTAATCTTCTGCGCGGTTAAAAACAATATAATGATATATTTTTTAAAGCTTATTGTGTTGTAGTTTGTGAAAGGTATAATTAATTTTAGAAAGATTTATACATTTTTATGGTGGGAAAAAATTTGATAAACCTAGAACACACTATTAGGTTATTTATTTGTATGTGGAAAATATCAGTATTTTTTATGTATCAAAAATGTAATTATGTTATGTATAAAATTATTTAGCTAATTTTGTATCTAAATGATAGAAACCTGGTATGTTTTCATTTAGAAAATTTGATCATGATAAAAGTTGGCAAGTCTTTGGGCATATTGGTTAAAAGGAATTGTAAATAAATTGTGACATTGCAGTAAAAAAATGTATATTAAAATTATAAACTTATATTTTTATATTAAATTAAATTTTAAAAGATTTCAAAATAATATTTAAATTACAAATTTGTTATTTATGGTCTATGGTAACAAACAAATTTAATAACATTTAAATTACAAATTTAATGTTATTGCTGGTAATAAAATTTCTTTTGAGAAATAAGAACTTTTTTAAATGTATGTTATCTTGATAATGTCATTTTTATGGAACTAAAAGTGTTTCTTATTTGACAATGAACTTTGCTTTGCAGTAAAACTTTGTAAACAAAGTTGTTTCCTGATAATGTTTATATTTTTTTAGCAGAATGTTACCGTTAAATTATAACTCTTTATTAACATCGATTTTAGAATGTCTAGTCTTATTTTTATTTGCACTTTGTCAAATAAAAATAAGACTGTAGACATTTTTATTTGACAGTCTGGTTAGTAAATTCGGAATTTCTTTTCATAACAAATTCATTAAACCTACATCAGGTATTTATCTTAGTCATTTTTTGTCTATTTATCTGATGCTATTGTTTTTTTGTATAAAACATTTTCTATCAACAAAGACTTCAACAGTAATGTATGAATTTATTTATGAATGAATCTTAATTTTTTTTTATTAGAAATCTTATTTTTACCCTCAGTTTAGTGACTGGGTGAATAAAATGATACTAGATATATTTTTTGATTACAATTGTGGGATTTTATACAAATTTTTGAATTAAATATCAAGATATATTTCCTTTTATTTATCTACCCCAACAAGCCTTCATAGGAAAATAATAGTTAATTTTATACAGTTTATAAGAATATATGTTTACTAATAGCAAAATAGGAAAAAACTAAAAAAATTTGCTGTCTATTTGTAATCAATAAGTATGTGCGATTGTTTTTTTTATTGCATTTTAATTAATCAAGTTAAGAGACTTATATATTAAAAAATCCTATATAATGCTTCTTTTCAGAGATCCATAACTGAACAATATCAATAACTTTAATAATATAGGTTTTTCTCAGGGCTAGGGAAAGAGAAGGACTTGCTCAAATGCTCCCCAAAACTGACACCGGAAACAGTTGTTAAAGACGTAGTCAGGCATCGAAGGAGAATAAGCTGCCTAGAGTTTTTAAGCAAAATACTTATTATTCTTTTAAGTTCATTTTGTTTTTAATCAGAGTGAAAAAAAATTACAAATGTCTCTTAAATATTTAGTAAGTTTGCAATTATTATTTAATAAATTTAGATATATATTGAAATTAATTTAAAATTGTATAACCAATATAAAAATATATTTACCTATTAGCTTCAGTTTATCTTGATTTTTTACAATTGACCCACTTCATGTTTGTTGTTTTGTTTAGCTTTATTATGAGATACTATCGCTGCATTTCTGTTTAAATATTTAATTCGTATAAATGTTCTCAAGCGACAAAAAAGTTTAATTGTCTTTCAATTTAACAGAACACTTTGTTTCATTTATTAGTACTGCTATGACATTTTTCCTTTTAAAAAATGTGTCACCATGAAATTTGCTAAACATTATATCCATTTGTTTTTGTAGTTTCGATCCATGCTTTTTTTTAAACAGTTAGTCCCCAGCAGAAATTAAATTAATCCACTCGGAATGGTTGGGCTTATCGACTGAATTTCTTGATATAGTTCCAAATGAATTATCTTTACTTTTATAAGCAATATAACCTGCCACATAAACCATAGCTTCTTTTTCAAATAGAGATATATTACAATTTGGATTGGAAGAGGCAAGTTCATTTGCCCAAGATAAAGGTAAGGGATTAATTAAGAATTCATATTTGAACGTATTCTTAATTAATCCCTTACCTTTATACATATTCGAACACGTCAATAGCATACGATGTCATGTTTTCCTCTTTAAAAATACTCTTGCTTAAAATGAAAACATTAACATTAAACAAGCTAAAATGAATGAGAAAGCTGCAATCAAACACAAGCTAGCATAGAGAATGGCAGCCAGTCCATGCCCAGTGACGTCACTCTCTTCCCCTCTCCGATGACAAGGCAGAATGCGACGCCTCAAAGCGATAAGCCAGCCCTTGTGTTTTCCCTAGCCCTGGGTTTTTATAATATTTGTGGTTTTTTTTTTAATTAATCAAGTGATGGCACACAATTATAAAGAATTCTAATGTAGTTTATCAGGCAGGGGTCAACAACCAAACCATAAAGTTACATTACTAACACCATTTCTTATAATTTGTTTAAAATTAATCAGCACATACTTTAAATTTCTACACAATATCTAATTTAACTAGTAAAATATTAATTACATAAAACAATTTTAAAATCTATATATAAAAAGTGAATGGACTTACCTAATTTGTTTGTGGCACTTATATTGGAAATTAGTTCTTTAAAGTTTAAGAAGTATCCATGTGCATAGCTACCAACATGTATAGTTTGGTTGTGCAATCTATGGTTTCTAAATTAATTGTAAGGCTTTACAGCTAAATAGTGAAATTGCACGCCCATTGCTATGTTATTCTGAATGTATAAGTTTCCTCTACAGATTCTTGAACATGATTGCTTTGCAATCATAAGATATGTATTGCATACATATGAAGTGTGATTTCACTTGTTAAGGTAGTAGATTTTTTAATTTTAAAATCCATTTTCATCTACTTTTAATTAGTTTGTTTCTTGGTATGATAATTATTGAATAATCAATATAGGTTATTGAAGATTAATAAAGTATTATTTAAAGTAAATATTTCTTATATATATTTTTTAAATGTTCAACTTTCTTTAAGTATTAGAATTATAATCATTTGACATTCATAACTTATAAATTCTTGATGTTTCATATTCTTATTATTTTTAAATACTTTAGCATTATTTTTTTTAAAAAAAAATGTTTAACTATTTATATGTACTACATTGTTTGTATTTAGTATATATTTATTAATTTTAAGATGTAACAGATTTGTTTCATTCCTAATCAGATTTTCTACTGTAAATGGATACTTTGCAGACATCAGTATAAAAGATTGAAAAATTGTATGATTTCAAAGCATTAAATGTTGATATGTATGCATATACATTGACTTGGAACACATAAATTCAAAGAAATTAAATTTTTCAACTTCATGTTCAAGTTTAAAATTAATGTATATCTTCTAATAAATGCTAAATATTTCTAACTTCTATTCAATTTAACAAAAAATCAAAAATTTGAAACTCATCTTTTGAAGAACTTTATACTTATAAATCATTCCATGATATGCAAGGGTTGTAATAGGAATCAACTTCCTCACACACCAGGAAGTTGTCATTGAATCTGTCAATTAATAAGTATTTTAAAATTTGATTTATTAAATAATAAATTTGATTAAGTCTTTTATTAGGAATGGAATGAGTCCAAATAGATTCCAATCCATATATTTAAATATTTAATAATTTTTAAATAAAATGAAGACTGACTGAAATAATTGAAGGCTATACTGTTTAATACGGATGATAAAGTGCACTAAACGGGTTTACATCATTGGAATGTGTTTGTATGGTGTAGCCATTATTTTATAATGTAACGTGATCGTGTCCATGCGCAAAATTTGTTGCTGTTAAAAATTGTACTGCACACAATATCTGGTAACCAAATATTGATTGCTTTAAAACTTAGCAATCGTCCACTATTTTAAATTTCAAATATAAATTTTTTAATATTTTATTAAATAACTAAAAACTAATTTCAAAAAGATTAGATATTAAAAAACAAATATAAACTAAGTATCACACAGTCTGCATTGCATAATAACCAGGTAATGCAGCTGATAAAGTGCAATGAAAACTTAAAATTTTAATTAACTGAACAGTAGCACTCACCTTAAAAGAACTTCAGTGTAATGCAATCTACCACAGAGATAAACAATAAATCTAAATCTATAACATTAATAAATTTTTTATTAAAAACTTGGATTTTAATAAAGTGTGCAGGAGCACCCTCCTTAAAAAATCACAGTTGTGCAATCTAGCCCCAATTTAATGTAATCAATAAAAATAAATATAAAATATAAACAAACATTCTTATAAAAACTAGATGGTAAAAGACTAGGTGACTATAAGGGTTTGGCATGATTTCCAATTTTCATGCCAAGTGTAGTATGTTGCCAACCCTGTGGTAGGCAACTTTTTCATTCAAAAGAGCCAAATCTAGATACTTTACAATTGAAATTTATTCAAATAGCCTTTTTTTTTTAAAAACAAAAGCTTTGCTTAGTAGGGAATTTTATTACGGAATTAATTAGGATTAAAAGTACACTCTCAAGCTTGTTTTTGTTTTTATTTAAATATGACATTAATAAAATAATATAAAAGGTACTCATAAAAATAACTAAATCTCCACTAATGTGAATATTAGCCTTGCATTTCTTTGGAAAGTAAGGGTAAGTCAGGTTTGTATGAATTAGTTTTTAATTTGAGCACAATTGGAAATTCTCATTGATAAGGCACTTTTTTAATTTACACATATTGTTCATGCTTGAAAATGAATTTTCGCATGAATATGTGAAAATTCATTTTCAAGACCCAGATAAAAAAAAAAAAAAAAGAAGTTTCAGTTGATCGAATGATTCAAGAATACTATTTCAAGTGTTAAAAATTAAGATATCTTCCCTCTCTAGATTTTTATTAAAGTGGACCTTTTGTGTTGTAAAACTTAGTTCACATTTATTTCTCTCCAATAGTATTAAATCTGCTCAAAGACATCCAAATTTTAAGCTCCATATTTTACTTTTTAAATCAAGCAACTATATTTCAAAGCTTCCTACATCAATATTAAAGAGTAAAAAATTATGTTCTGTTACAGTGACATTCAGAGGTTTCATTATAAAAGCTAGCATAGCATCGCTTTGCTGTTTCTGAAGTTTTTAAACCTTCTGAAAAAAGCTTCCTTCATATTTATTAGTGTTTTGAAGTAGCAAATATAAACATTAAATTTAATTTTTTTACAATATTTTAATAGGCATAATAAGTGATTTGGGGTTTCTCTTTCAAAATCTACAGTAAAAAGCGACAATTTGTTTTTGAATGAAATTACTCCTTCTAACATAAAAAAAAATTGTTTCCTTTTTATTGTAAATTGTTATAAATTTGTATACTGTTCACTAAAATT
This sequence comes from Latrodectus elegans, assembly GCA_030067965.1. Lineage (NCBI taxonomy): Eukaryota > Metazoa > Arthropoda > Arachnida > Araneae > Theridiidae > Latrodectus > Latrodectus elegans. The sequence goes on along the minus strand of CM057817.1, from coordinate 63,998,315 downwards.
AAAGCATTTCTTCTTGAAAAGAATAATATTATTCTTTTCAAGAAGAAATGCTTTAATTTTAGCAAACAGTGAAGCAAAATGTTTTAAAACGTTTCCTCTCGATAACCAACGAATCTTGTTATGCAGCACACATTTGCATATTCACTTTCTACCTCGATTAAAAAAATTTTAATGGAACATGGCAAATAGGTTTAGCTACAATAAAGCTAATAATTTTAATCACCAATTCCATTACTTTGCAGATTTCTTCTGGAAATGTCTGCGTATAGTACTTCTTGATGAATAATACAATGGTAAGTTAATATCTCATGATTAATTTTTTCTTTCAAAATGGGAACAACCCATTACTTAGACTTGTCATACTCTTCGTTATGTCTCTTGAAATCAAGACAATTGTTTTTAGTGGAATTTGTTGTTTTCCAAAGCAGTCAATGAAAAATTTCTATATCAACTGGATGTGTTTGTAATTTAAGTGGCAGTAATCCGAAACAATGGCGCTGTCAAAATCATCGAACCTTTCAAAACATTTTTGCACATTTGTCTAGACCCTGTGGTTAAATAATTGAGAACAATAGTGAGTAAGAATGAAAAATAACTTTTAAATATCAAACAAAAAGAATGTTTCATTTATGAAACAAATGGATAAATGGCAAACAAGATTGAGGTTCCTTTTTTGAGGAAAAAAAGAGTGAAGTGATTCTCTGTATTAAAAAACAATGTTTTTAAAAATGTGGTTTTAAATCCCAAAAAGTTTTTACTTAGCGTTATTTTCCATCAATAAAATTTAAATGAAAATTGTTTTTAAGAATGAACTTTATTTTGCATGTGTTTCTTATATACTAAATAATTTTCTTCCAATAATATTTTTAAGCAAAGCAATTTGTTAATCTACTTTTAAATCAAACTCTTAATCTTATATTTCACAAACTATTTTATCGACCCCTTCAAGTTCGCAAAAAAAGCATCTATTGTAATACATATATATATATCTTACTCAAGTTATTCCAAGTAAGAAATTTTTTATCATTATTTTTGAGAATTCTGGTGATCTGGGCAACTAAAGGATTACTATTTCTGCATAGCTGCCAACTCTACTGATTTTTCATCATTTCTCCCAATTTTCCAATAATGTATGCAAATCCACTAATTTTAGACAATTTCTATGAAAAACTTTGAAATAAGCCAAAATTTTGTCTGAAAATAATGAGATTCTAAAACATGCAGAAGTTGCTTATTGCAGACTTTTGAACACACCTCATTTTCAAGTATAAAATTCTTTGTTGACAGATTTCGTATTTAGTTACTCAATACAGAATTGAATAAAGGATTAGACATTATCCAAACTGAGTTCTGCAAATCATAAAGTACTGTCCTCTCAAAAGAAATACTGAATGAACCAAGAGCAGATTCAACACAAGATGCCATTATACATCTTGTGTTGAAAATCTGTGTCACATCAGCTGTCACGTTTGTAAATATTTTTCTGTTATGATTGTATAAAAACAACTCAACCCAAGATTTATTCTTTCAGTTAATTGAATTTGAAATTAGTTTTTTTTTTTTTTTTTTTTTAGAATAAATGTTTTGTGAGAGATTATTTTGGTGATTTTATTTCTGAATTGCTTGTAAAGTCAAATATTTCAACAGTTTGTTCCAAACAAACTGTAAAAGAATCTGATTGTCTCATATTATATGTGACATGACGTCCGCGACAGGACTGTTTGAATTTGATGGAACGAACTCAGAAAGGCAAGTGACTTTTGATAGTTGTTAACCATTTTGAATTTTATCTATATTTAGAAGAAATATTTGATTATTGTTAGCAATTATGGAAATTTTGTATCAGAGCTGCATTTACTCGATTGTACAATGTTATTGATGATGTCGTCAAAACGAAATTTGACATATCAGAGGAAATGGATTGTTTGGCTACATTTGAACTTTTTAATGAATAAAACGAACTGCTTTTGACTTTGAATGATGAAATTTTAAGTGCATTATTAATCATTGAAAACAAAATGAGTTCAGCAGATGAATATTCTCATAAATTTAAGAAGGTGAGTTTATTACTAAATCGAAAGTTTAATCTGAACGCTGATATTGATGCACAGTCGACAGGTAGTGATAACATAAAGCAAAAATTTTAACTTCCACGCTTAGAATTGAAGAAATTCGGTAGAGAATTTAAGGATTGGCTTCCGTTCTGGGGTCAGTTCCAAAAAATCGATGACTACTCCGATATTGATGATGGCAATAAATTTCAATATTTAGTACTAGCAACTATTCCAAATTCTAGAGTTCTTGAATTAGTTGAAAGTTTCCCTCCATCTTCTGGAAACTATGCTAAAGCTATTGATTGCTTGAAATCTCGGTTCGGCAGAGATGAGTTCCTAGTCAAATAATATGTTCAGGAGCTGTTAAAACTTACATTGACTTTTAATACTGAAGACAAATCAATTAAATTATCTACTATTTATGACCGTATTGAAACACAACTAAAGTCATTAGAGACTCTAGGTGTAACAACAGCAAAATATGCTGCGATGTTGTTTTTTCTTGTAGAATCTTTTTTAAATGAAGAAGTATTAAGAGCTTGGTAGAGAAATGATAGAGGTTTAGTGAAAACTTTTGAAGAATCTCGATTAGAAAGTTTAATGAACTTCCTAAAAAATGAAGATAGAATTGCCCTTGCTATGCAAGGTTTCTCTTTGAAAGAAAATACAAAGTATTCTAAAATTAAAAGAGACATTCCAACGGCTGCGGGATTGTTTTCAGGAAATAAAAGTTCTCTTTCTAAGGCGAAATGTGTTTTCTGTGACCGAGAGAACCATGAAGCAAAACATTGTCATTTTGCTCGAAATATGAAATCAAATAAAAAAAACGGCAAGATTTAAGAAACATGGTTGTTGTTTTAAATGCTGGCCATTTGTCTAAGCTCTGCAGAGTCAGGATAAACTGTGAGAACTGTAAAACCGACATCATGTTTTTATGTGCCCTAATGAAAAGAGTAATGGATCTTTCAGTTATAAAGAATCAACTGATATCCAGATGGTTGAACATTTTAACACATTGCCCAATCCTACAGGAACCTCAAGTGTTTTTCTTCAAACTTTAATTGTACTACTTCGAGGTGAAACTGAGAATTTTGCTGTGAGGGCTCTTATAGACTCTGGAAGCCATAAGTCATACATTACAAAGGAGGCAGCTGAAAAAAATGAAATTTCCTGTTTTTTTTAAAAAAAAAACAACCCTTATGCATATTTTGTTTGGTGGAATTGAAAACAAGCAGAAACACTTAGAATATAAGATATATGCGAGTGATGTTACAAAAAGTTATCATTGCACTTTCAACGTTCTTGGTCAAGAAAAAATTTGCTCAGGGATTCATCAAATGACGACAAATGTTTTGAAACAAGAATTGGAGGAAAATGAAATTCAATTATCAGATCAAAAATATTTTTCCATTTGTTCTTCTGCAATCCATTTGCTTATTGGTGCTGACGTAGCTGCAAAGCTCATGACTGGGAAAATCCTAACTTTTCTTCTGGAATAACAGCCATAGAAACGTTGTTAGGTTGGACACTTATGGGAAAATTACCTGACAGTTCAGAATGTGGTAGCAATGCTTTGATGGTGACAAGTTTATTTATGAATGAATGCACCATCAGCGATCTATGGAAGTTAGAAACCGTTGGAATTTCTGATACGGCTGAATCAAAAAAGAAAACTGAAATGCATCAAGATGCCATTGAATACTTTAAAAAAACTGTAATGATCAATGAAGAAGGTGCCTTTCCCTGGGTTTTGGAGCCATACAGGCTACCTGATTACAGACAAATGGCAGAAAAGCATTTGAATACTGTTTTTAAGAAGCTCAAAGAAACAGGGAAGATTGAAGAATATGCAGATGTCTTCAATGAATGGATTCGTAAAGGTATCATTGAGACAGTTGAAGATAAGAAGGATTTAAACGTGCATTATCTTCTTCACCGACCACTATTCAAAGAAAATAACACAACTACCAAAGTTAGGCCTGTATTTGATGCTTCAGCACACTTGAAGGGCTCACCATCATTAAATACCTGTTTGGAAAAAGGTCCTAAATTGATTGAACTTGTTCCTTCTTTACTGAATCGATTTCGAAAATATGATGTTGGAGTATCATCAGATATTAAAAAAGCATTTCTCCAGATTGAAATAAGAGAAAAGGACAGGAATTATCTGAAATTTCTATGGAAAACTAATGAAAATGATATGAAGATATATGGACATCGTAGAGTGGTATTTGGACTAAGTTGCAGTTCATTCCTTTTGGCAGCTACTTTGAACCACTACATTGAAAAATCTCCTGAAACTCTCTCAGAGACTGCAGAAATTCTGAAAAACTCGTTCTGTGTGGAAAATTGTGTTTGCAGTTTGAAGAACATAGATGATGCAAATAAGTTTATTTTTGAATCCAAAATATTGATGTCTTCAGGGAAATTTAATCTACGAGGTTGGCAATCAAATGCAGATTTAAATTTCTTGGATGGATCTGAGAATCAAATAGTGCTGCTATTAGGTTTGAATTGGGACTTGCAAGACGATACTCTATCTTGCAACATTAAGTGCCCAGAAAAAGAAAATGCTATCTTAACAAAAAGACTTCTTCTCTCTTTAGCGCAAAGTATATTTGACCCACTTGGCATCTCTTCTCCTGTGACTATCATTCCAAAGTTTATACTTCAAGAGTCTTGGAGCCTAGGTCTGAAATGGGATGATACTTTATCTGAAGATCTTTTTAGAAGGTTTTTAAGCTGGCTTAAAAAACTAAAGTTTCTGTCAGAAGTCAAAGTACCGTGATGGATAAAACTTGATCAGAGTGAGAATGAAACTGCCAGTCTCCATGTGTTCTGCAATGCAAGTGCAAAGGCATATGCTACATATGTTTTCCTGTGAGTTGTATTACCACAAGAAGTTACAATTAGATTTGTACAGTCTCGTGCCAGAGTCTTGCCATTATAAAACATAACAATTCCTCACCTTGAGTTATTAGCATGTTATATTGGCTCGAGACTGGGTGCAAGTATAGTGGAAGATTTAAAACTAGAATGTTTGAAAGTCTTTTATTGGACTGATTCATCAACCGCACTCAGTTGGATAAAAAGAGATTCTCCATAGGGAACTTTTGTGTGGAATAGAGTCAAAGAGAATACACAACCTTACAGATGTCAGTCAGTGGAGACATGTTCCTAGTAAACTGAATCCAGCAGATCTTCCTTCCAGAAGATATACTGCCGAACAATTAATGCACCTTAAATGGTGGGAGGGACCTTCATTGCTGTATGATGTAGAACAGAATTGGCCACAGAACAGAGTTAATAGATGAAGATCTGATAAATGCTGAAAAGAGGAAAACAGTGCTATCCACTTACAATCACATTGAAAAAATTAATGATTGGTGTTCTGAATCCTCTCATCTTAAGACAGTGCGGAAACTTTCTTGGATTCGTCGGTTTTGTAACAATTGTCGGAAAAGGAATGTTGGTTTATTCCCTACTCTTTCATGTACAGAAATGAAAAATGCAGAAAACCTATTAATATTATTGATACAGAAAGAATATTTCAATGGTTATTCAGATCCAAGATTGCATTCTCTGAACGTAGTGACTGATGAAAATGGCCTACTCCTAGTGAGAACTCGAATCATTTATCGTCAAGACACTAAAGACTTTATGTACCCAATAATATTGCCAGGGGACCATCCAGCAGTTGCCAAATTGATCATTCACAACAATTTTGTTGGCCCATTTACGAGAAAGATATTGGATACTAAAGGGTAGGAAATCCATTCGGAAAATTTTAAATGGATGTGTACACTGCAGACGTTTTACTACTATATCTGAAGAAATGTATTTACCCCCATTACCAGAAGATAGAGTGAAATATGCTAGAGTATTTGAGGTAGTTGGAGTAGACATAGCTGGTCCATTGTTTCTAAGAGTCAGCTCAAAAACATAGATTTCACTCTTTACATACGCTGTTTATCAAAGTATACATTTTGAACTCTTGTCCTAATTGTCAACAGAAAGTTTTTTATTAGCACTATGGCGTTTCATTGCACGTCTTGGGTGTCCACCTGTAATATATTCAGATAATGTGACAAATTTTGTCGGAGCCAGTAGAGTACTTCAATTGATTGACTGGCCTCATGTAGATGAAGAAGTGAAGAAAAGAGATATCATTTGGAAATTTATACCACCCTCAGCTCCATGGTGGGGGGGGGGGCTAGTGGGAACATTCATTGCCCTATTGAAAGATTTACTAAAAAGAGTATTAGGAAAAGCTTGTCTAAGATATGAAGAAATGAATACTCTACTCTGTGATTGTGAAGATGTTGTGAATTCACGACCTTTAACTTACCTGACAGAAGAAGACGATCTACAGCCTTTAACACCATCCATGTTCCTGAGAGAACATAAGAAAGTAGTAGTTACAAATTTTGACCATTTAGAGATATCAGGTCACAGTTTGCGCAAGCGGCATTTGTACAAGTGCAAACTTCAGGCAGATATTAGAAAACGTTTTAGACTTGAATATATAGGACAATTAAGAGAACATACGAATAAGATTAAAAAAAATCCATGAATTTATGGTGGGAGAAATAGTTGAAGTACCAAATCAGAAGCGATTAAACTGGCCATTAGGAAGGGTACTTGAGGTATTTCCCAGAAAAGATGGCATAGTTCGTCTTACCAAAGTGAAAACGAAGAACGGAGAGTTATTGAGACCAGTGCAACGTTTGTATGCTCTTGAAATACAAACACCGTCAGAAGAGATTTTACAGGAGAAGTTAATATCTGAATGTGATCGTAGAACAGAAAATGAAATTCAGAAAGTTTAAAGTCCTATACCATCTAATCCTGATGTGTAGCTCAAGCAGCTGGCCTTACTTCAAATATAGAAATAAATCTTAAGAGAACCCGTTTAGGCTACATAATTCAGTTCCTGAACGACTGAACTTGTAAATTGACTGATACAAATTTTTGAGTTTTATTTATGTAAAGAAAACTTAAAAGGTGGGAGTGTCGCATCAGTTGTCACGTTTGTAAATATTTTTCTGTTATGATTGTATAAAAACAACTCAACCCAAGATTCATTCTTTTGATTGATTGAATTCGAAATAACAATTTTTTTTGTAGAATAAATGTTTTCAGAGAGATTATGTTGCTGTGGTGATTTTACTTCTGAATAGCTTGTAAAGTCAAGTATTTGAACAGTTTGTTCCAAACAAACAGTAAAAGAATCTGATTGTCTCATTATATGTGACAATCTGAAAAATGAGTTTGAACAAAAATATTTTCGAATATTTCCCAGTTTATGCTTATAATTTTAACTAATCTATATTCTAATGCAGAATGTGAATAGGTGTTCATTGAAAAATGAATTTAAATCTTTATGCTGAAAATTAAGAAAAGTTAACTAAATATTCTCAAAATGAGAAAAATGTTTTGAACAGCAGTCCACCAATTCATTTCTAAAAAATGCTAGGTCAGCAATATATGAAAAAAATAAATTGCCATATGTTTTCTGTGGACAAAATATTGATAATTTCTATATTCTTAAAAGTATTTGTTTACCTGTCATTGAATTAAATTTATTTATTACTGAATTAAATGTATTTTATTGTCACTGAATTAAATGTACTTTATGTAACTTTATAAGTTAAATATTTATAAATTGCATTATAAAATAAATATTGGAACATAAACATTGATGTTTATTTTTTTACTTGTATATTCTTTTAGTTTTCATTGTTCATTTATGAGGTTGATGAATATTTTATTAAAATGTTAAGATTAACACATCAGTCTCAGAATGTGTAATCTAAAGAGTAAATTTGTCTTTTTGTGGTACTACTGTTTTAAACATTCTGTTTCAAACAAAAATGTTACTAATAATGTCTCCTGTTTTTTGCCTCCTTCAATGTTGACAGCTATGCTTCTGGTTCTAATTCATTAGCTTATGGGTTCGATTTCCACTCCTTGCATGATTATTTATAATCTTTCATATTTCCCTTTAAATTCTAAGCTCTAGTTGTAGTCTTTGTTTGCAAAAAATAACTTGGAGATTTTTTGTGAGAGAGGTTGAAAAAAAAGCTCACTGTACAAATAGAATAAAATATATTGTGTCAAAGTGACAAACTTTGGATAGTGTCATTTCATTTTAATACAATCTTAGTGAATTTTGCTTGTGACAATGCTATTCAAAGTGTTAAGCTCCAATGGCTCAGTTGCTTCCCGTTAAGATCAGTAAAGTGAAGCATCATTTGCCACAAACAGTGGTTGGAAGAGTGACCACGCCATACTTTCCTTCTCTAGCTTGCTGAAGCTCTGTGGGTTGGGGATATGTCCTCATTAATGTGTGGTGTCTAAAGTCCTTCCACTGGTTTGGATGTGGAGAGGAGGGTGCCTTGTCACCTAGCCTTGACAAGACACCCTCCTTGTCACCTAACTGTGGTTAAAAATTATGAGGTACTTGGTAATGGGCAAGAATTCCTAACCTGTTAACCTAAAAGATAGTCCTGGGCTTGTCTGCACTGCTATGTATGTATAGAAAGTGTTGAACAAGTTTTACTTCACTGCAAGTGGCATACAATTGCCAGTACAGTCTTTAGAAATGAATTAGAACTTCTTCCTATTTGTTGGCTTCTGGTTTTTTTAATCTTATGTGAAGTATTAAAATGCTCTTTATTAGAAATGTATGTGTTATTTCAACTTTTTATTATTTTGTTGTCTTGTGGTTGCTTGTGCTTACATTTTTATAAGCCTCGTGACATATTTTGTGGTACACAAGGAGTTTTGACTTTCAGAAGTAAAAAAATGGTTTGGTAAGCACTTTTCTTCTTAAAATAAGTTTTGAAGTTAGAATTTTACTTTTATTTCAATATGTTTGCTAATTTACTGTTTTAATTTCTTTGTTAATTTGTTTTATTTGTATTAATTTATGTTTTACACCATAAATAATAATTTTTTAAGACAGCCTTTAACAATACTTTTTATACTTAATTTACCCAGTGGTTATTATTTAACTGCTAAATATTTAGTATTCATTTTCAAATCAGTCTGAATATTAGTTATCCAGTGCTATTTATATCACTTAAATAATATCATTTACCATGTCTGTTCTTAAAAAATTTTCCTAATAAAAAAAATATGTATCTTTTCTTTGTGTTATTATTGCATGTTTAGATTTTACAAGATAATATAAAAATTTACTATACATAATTTTTAAAATATTGTCTGATAAATTTGACATTTAGCTATAAGAATTTAATATTTAATAAAATTCAATATTAGTGTGATAATTGCTTGAAATGAATTCACTTTTACTATTTTCAATATATTATTAGTTACTTACTTTGATTTCATTTGCATGATTTATTATTACTTATAATTTCAAACTTATTTCTAAGCAATAAATTTGCAGGTACAGCACCTTAAATACTTTTAATAGAAACAATTGTGGAATTACAGATACAGAATTAGTATAGTTGTATATTGAAAAATATAAAGTCTAATTTGGCAGCATTTAAATTATTAAAAAGGTAACTGATAAAATTGTGATATCTAAGACTTATTAAAAAAATAATAGTGTTTTTTATATATATAATTCAATATCTGTGTGATGGAAATAACAAAAAACAACTACATATTTTTGAGTAGTAATTGTAAAATATTATTGAAAGATAGAAAATAATATCCTTGATTTTTTCCCCCTTTCTAATTTTAAATTTTTTTAATAAAATAATTTTGCAAAATACAAAACATTATAAATTAATTTGAGCGCACACAATATGAGACATTGTAAATTTTTTATTCTCTTTACTTTTAAATTTGTTATTTATAAAATAACTATGTGAAGGGGTAATATTTAGTTTTTTAATTTAAGTATTCTTCAAGTTATTGCATTAGCTGAAAAGTTAGCTTACTTAAAGTATAAAAAATATCTTATTTTTATGACAAATACATTATTACTAATTTTAAATCAAATATTTTTGTTGTTGGAAGGCTAATGTATTTACAATTCAAACTAATAAAACTGATTTTTTTTTTTTTAGTTCTAACAGCTGTATTATTTTTTTTATGAATTATAAATTTTAAAATGGAGCAGAGTGTATACATGAAAAAATTAATCTTCAAAATATGATCTATTAAATGTTTAGTGCTCTAGCTTTCACTTCATCAAGTTCATTGGTTTTTAAATATTCATTCTTAGCATGAATGGCTCTAGCTTTCACTTCATCAATGGAGCAGTCTGTCCAAGTTTGGACCTTGCGCCATAAAACCCAACCACCCTAGTATGAATGTTCATTATGATTCCAAATCTACTTTACATTATTGATTTCTGTCCCATTGTAGTTATCTCAGGCAAATTATTAAATTACTGTTGTGTTTGCATTCTTCTGTTGAACAGATTCAATAGGAATTAGATATTAACTAAAACTGCAAATCTGATTGTCTATCAAATTCAGTTTTTATTTATCATAATTTGCTTCCATTTATTATAATATAACATTGAATAGAACTTCTTCTTATGGTTGCAACATAACATTTTATCAAACGAATAAAATTATTTACAGTTAAATATTGATTTATGTTAACTCTAATATACCGGAATCTATGTATTATATTAAAGCTTTAAAATGCTAATTTACTAATAAATTAAAATACCAATTTTTTTTCTGTTACTTGTTAACTCATTACATTATGAATAAAAAATTTTCTTATTTGTTGTAATTGTAATCTCTGTTTAACATGAAATATTTTTCAAAATTAGATTTTTATTCATAAGACCTAATCTACCAATTGAATAGTTATAAGTTCTACTTTTTAATTCCATAGCTCATGAATTTTATTTCCTCTTCAAGTGAGGATTTACAGTTCATGAGCTATTGTGAACTGTGAGGTGATTCAGAGGTTTCTGCTTCACAATCATATATAATAGTAATATTTTCTGATGACCTGTCATGTTTACCATTTATTATTGCATATTATGACATAACACAGGGTGTGTAAAATTATTAAAACCAACACATTTTTAAGGAATGTTTCCCAGGAATCAAAGAAGTGTGCTTTCTTACTGAATAAATTACATAAGATTTTTATTGTTTCATAAGAAAAAATAAATGTTAAGTGTAAGTGTTGTAAATTGATGCATAAGCAGTCTGATATACTCTACAAAGTTTGTCACAAAAAGGTGAAAAAATTTAATATTGTGGCAGCTAGAAAGTGTTATCTTAAATTATTTGAATAAAAGTTTTAAAGTTAATTGCAGTATAAATTGATATGCATATTCATTTTATTTAATGTTAAAAAATTCAAAAATATGATTTTGAATAGTAAAATTGTTTATATTTTTGTGACAAAATTTAAAATATAGTTTCATATCATACTAGACATTAAAGAAATATCAATATACAAATTATTGATAAGTTACTCACAGTTATTAATTTTATTATTTACAATTTATTCTATAATTTGATATAATGTTCTTTTGATCTACTAACTTGTAAAATTCTTTAATTTTTTTCAGTTTTTTCATAAAATTTCAAGTAGTTATTGATTAACTTCTGTTGTGCAACACAAGTTTCAGAATTTTTCAATCAATTTTGAAGAAATTTATTAATAATATTATTATTGTAGAATAGTTATATATATAAAATAGGAATCAAATAGAAGCAATTTCATTATTTTTTCTTTTTTCATCATATGAAGCCAGTGGTGATATGAATCAGTAGCAAAAATGTTATACATGTAACAGAGATAAGTGTTAAGCACTAAAAAAATCTTACTTTTAAAATATTGTTAAGATTTCTTTTTAAAAATTTGGAAAAGAAGTACTGAAAACTTATATTTTGGATGTGCTACAAAAATGATACAAATGCTATCTTTTCCAACTAATGACTCAACTTTTGTTGATAATGGTCTTGATCAAAAATGTTAAAAGAATGCGCTGGATCTATGTGACCTAATTTGCAAGTTTTTTATTTATTTATTTATTTATTATTTTTTTTTTAAATAATACCATTAAGATTATTTTACCACACTAAATGCATTTTCTGTTAAGAAACAGATATAAAATGCTTACATTAAAAATAAATGACAAAAAATTCTGATAATTTATGTGCATTTTTTTCTACAAATGTATGTGGTGGGTTTGTATTCATTACAGATATTTTTTTCATATTTGGCAAAAGATATTGAGAATTATTTTTATTTTTTTTACTGGGACAAATATGACATTTTTCTGTAGCCAGATTTTTTAATTTTTCTTATTTGCTAATTTTAATCACTTCATGTGGAATGCTATATTTACTGTTGTGTGAGGTTTTAGAGGAGGTGATTGATACATTCTTCTGATGTGACATGAATTTTCATTTCTCCTATGCTTAATTTTACTTTGGTTTTTTATAGTCTTTGCCAATAAAAAAAATTTGTGACAAAATGTCTTCATTTTTCCTGAATTTAAACCCTCATAGGTATCATAGTGTAGTTCTCCATCGAAATTTTATGTTCCCTAGAAATTTCACCATAATTTATTTCTTCATTTATCTATAAATGTAGACATTTATCAATTCTTCATCAGTTGATGCATTTCTAACTAGCTTCAAGTCATTTTATTTTCTCCTTGTATAACTAATATAGTATCAGTTTACTATAAAACTCAGGAAAAGTTTACTAAAATTTAAATACACTAACACATGCTTTAGGCCTAAGATAAAAAAAATATCAACAAAAGGAAAATTCAGAAATATAGAAATTACAACAGTTAGAAGATAATTGACCATGAATAAAGCTACTGAAAATTTAGAATGGTTTCAAAAAGTTTAAAGATGTATACTGAGTTTTGAGAAGGGCCTTAAAGACTCAAGGTGTATGTTCACTTTTTGGAAGTTCTTATTGTTTCTTTTTTAGTTTCACTGTTTTATATTTTTAAGGTATGATGTTAAGCAGTCAAAAGTTGTGCAAATTTTAATTTCTGAAAAATTCATTTGTAGCAATTACATATTTATAAAGCTATTTACTTAAATATTTAAGGCATCAGGTAGGTGTGGTTCAATTATTTTATAACAGTTTATTTTTAATTGTAAAACTTATAATTTTAATAAATTTGTACTAATTACTTTTCTGAATTATAAATATCAATATTACATTGATGCATAGAATTAGCGTTTGATATTTCAACACTGTTTCTTGTACTGTTATTTTCTGAATATTCATTATGCTATTGAAGTTTATGTTATAAAAGGTACAATTATCTGGCATATATTTCTATTCTTAATTCATCAAGTTTCTTTGCAAAATCAGAAATTAAGAAATTTTTAATTCTGATTTCAAGTTTGATACAGTTTAAGTATATAGAAAGCAAGCTTATTTTACTCTAGGAAGTGTAGAAGTTGGAAGTTAAAAGTATTGACAAGCAATTTTAGATTTTAATATTAAAAACATGAAAAGAAAAAATAATTTACTGTAACTTCTCTAGGTATAGTAGAGGTATTAATAGAACAATAATTAATTTGAAATTACTTTTTTCTTGAAGTTTCATTTAAGTTTTTACCAAGAAAATAATTAAATATGCAACAAAATTAATTAATTTTATTTTTCTTACAGATGTTGTGAACAATCATACAAATACTATGAAAGAAAAAGCATTTCCTGTTATAGATTTTACAATTTCTATTGAAGTGTTTTATTGGATTATTTTAACTTACAAAGTTTTTAAAAAGAAATGAAAATTTGGCATGTATCATGATGATAATTCTGATATGGCTTGCAAAGCACCATATTACTATAGTGAGTTGAAAAAAAACCCTGCTTCAAATACAGAAAAAAATGACCTAAACAAGACAGAAAATCCTTATGAAAAAGGACATGGCTTTGAAAATCCTCTATTAGCAATAGAGCCTGATATAAGTACGTGTGATGTTCCAGAAAAAGCATATAGTTTTCAGAAGAAAAAGAAAAAAAAGAAATCTTTTCAGGCATCAATATATCATAGATCTAATTCGTTAATAACAAATGGTCTTCGAGGAGCTCCGTGTACAAATTATGTTCATAAAGAGCCCTCAGGAACTTCTGATGCTCCTTCAAAGAGTGAAGGTCATAAAAGACGCAGCTCTGAACCAAATATATATGAAGAAATATCTGAAAAGTCTTATGAGGATCTATCTTTGTATTCTGAGAGTGTGAAGGACTTTGGTTCAACACCTAGATGGTCAAAAACTTCCCGTGACTCATATTCTTCATCAAAAATTGTTTTAGATGAAGTTGAAAAAGTGCAACAAAGGCATGCTCAGATATTAGAAAATTTAAATTTAGATGTAGAAGCTATGATAATGCCTGATGAAGCTGCATGCTCTGAAAATTTAGGGTTAGAAACTAAATCTTCTGAACATAGTTCAACATTAAATGCCAAAAATCTTCACATTCTTAGTCCTGGTACACCTCCTTTATATTTTGCATCATCACGTTGGCAGGGAAGCAATAGTGGAACCTTTCCTAAATCATCTTGTAACAGCCTTTCCCATTGTATAATGAATGAATATATATTACAACAGTCAGATTTCTGTCCAAATTCAGTTCCATCTGCTGATAGTAAAAAAGGTAAGATGAAATTTATATAATTCCATTGATTTAACTATATACTCCTTATATTTTAATATATTAAAAAGTTAAGTCATCATCAAAATTTTTATTATAAAATAATATATATTCATAATAAATTATATAATTTCTTTTATTTAAGCTTTTTTTAACCCCTTGCCTGCCGCGGGTGTATATAAACGTCGCACTAAGCTGATGCGTTGACTGCCCCAGGCATATATATACGGCTTTCTGTAGTACGCTTCTCTGCAATGGTCTACTATCAGTAAAGCTACACGCAGGGCTTTGGAATGCAATAGAATGTCCTTGACATTGTTTACGATGGATCTGCCTATTTCAATGGGGTGATTTGGAGAAGGGAATATTTCTTAGAATGGGGAAAGTTTTTTTTTTTTTTTTTTTCCATACGTTTCAGTTATTATTTGTGCTTTTTTTCAAATAACTCATAATATTTTGTTCTTTCACTTTCATTTTTGTTAGAGTGTGTTATAAAAGCTTTTTATTTTTGTCGAATATGTTTGATAGTGATGACAATAAGATGGATTACTATTTTCGTTCATCATCATCAGGATCAGAAACGTCAGAATATGACATTACATCTGATGAAGAAGATTCTGATTACAACTACTTGCAAGATGCCCAACATTCGACACGCTTATATGTAAAAAATTTACCTGTGCAGCCTCCATGCTTTCTATTTTTGGGACAACCAGAAATACTGAAAAATATAGCTCATTTCAAACCCACTCATCTCTTATGAATTATTTTTTATGAGGAGTTGGTACTGCATATTGTTACTGAAACTAATCGTTTTTCAGACCAATATATCAAGAAACATCCTACTAAAGAGAAATTAAGAACAAAGTTGTGGCATCCAACAGATTCAGGAGAAATATATGTTTTTTTTAACTATTATGATTTTATATACAAGGTATAACAGTAAAACCAGCAATTGCACATTGCACTTTACTGGTCTAAATATAAATTGATCGAAACGCGAATTTTTGGAAAATTCATGAGTCGAAATCGTTTTCAGCTCATCATGAAGTTTTTGTATTATACACTTACTTTATACTTTAAATTTTGTGGGTTTTTTTTTTTTTTTTGTTTAAATAAGTAAGCATTTAGAATGGAAGACATGCCTCTTTTCCACCGATAACCGCATAACTGTGTGCGCCTGTGTGAAAATGGTGGCACTGGGGAGCGAATCTCGTAAGTTTTCTTTGGCAGATAAAGGGGTTAATAAATTGAAATAAATCATTAATCTAATAAGTCATTAGTCAAAATATATTATTAGATGCCTTGGTTTATCATTTGTATTTAAAAAAGTTTGTTTATTAAGTGCATAATTTTCGTTTACTTTAAATACTTTAACTATTTTTTATAAATATTTTAGAGCATAAATATTAAATAGAGCAAATATGGTAGAAGTACTTTCTGAATTTAAGGCCTTTATTTTTAAAAAGTGCTTGAAGTGGAGAAATGTATTTCTTAGTTGTGAATTATATACTGTGAGCAGTATTTGGAGAGCTGGTGCACTCTTAATGTGCTATTCTTGGTTTGAGGCTGCATGTGTCTGATTGGAAAAGTAATTAAGTTCTTTGATCTTCTTTAATCCATTCTGATTACTATACCAAGATAATTTATACTCATTAAATATTTAGAAGGCCTTTTGTTCCTCAAATAATGCTCCATGAAAAGGAGGGTACCATCTCATATTTTAACCTGGCATTAGCTTAAAATTACATTGTGTTTTTTTTATGATTTTACTCCATTAATTATGGAATTCCAATGGATTATTATGGATATATTCAGTGCATTATATTTGGAAAAATATTAGGATTCTTTGAAAACAATTTTATTCTATTGAGTTTTATTTAATCTTCCATCTGTTTCAGAAATTTTCAGTTAAGTTAGATGAATAGTTTGCAAACACTGACAAAAATATTAATAATTTTACTCTTAACTTTGTTGCTATGATTGTCACTGGCTTAATATTATTTTTTCATCAGTTTGTCTATTAAGTGGGAAATTAAAAGAAATAAGAATATAATTTGATGAGATGCTTTATATTACTTGGCCAAAAGTCAAATGATATAAAGCTTCTCGTCAAATTATAAAGATGAAAAATTATGAGATCATCAAATTATAAAGAGATTAAAATGATGAGAGAACGTAAATAAATTAAATAATAAGTATCATTATCTTAAACAACAAAAAATTTTATTTTATCCACGCCAAATTTTATTTGCCTTTTGTCAAACTGATATTTTGTAGCATAATTTATGGATGCATAGACACCATTTAATTTAATTTTCTAAATGTTCAATTTAATGTTTTAAAAGGAATTTTTTTCATTTTAAAGAGTTAAAAAAATTAACATTAAATTTTATAAGAATTTGGTTGAAATTCAACTAAAATAAAACCTTTTTTGTGGGAAATGTTAAGTTTGTACTGTACTTCTATTTTTAATGTTAAAATAAAGTTAAATTTGTGCAGTTCATCAGTGTTATAAACTTATTTTGTTAAGATAAACTTTTAAAAATGAACTCATTTTAATAAAATAATAATCAATGAGAAATAACAATTAAGTTCGATTTTTGTAGATTGTTAGTTATCAACCAAATTAAAATTGAAGAACATGGAATGAATATTTGACATTATTATGGACATAAAGCATAATTCTGTTGCGAGCATTTTTAACATCTATTTTCCTAGACTCATTGATGTAAACAGAGATATTCACATGTTTCAAGGGAGGAAAATCACAAAATTTCCAAGCACCCATCATGTCAAGTGTGCAGGTAGTAGTGCAAAATCTCTCATTGTTCAACATTGACAATCATCAAGGCTCTGCTTTATGTCTGTTGGAGAAGATTGAATCCGTTACCAATTGAACATAATATAACATGTCACACTAATTATTTTCACAGTACAAGCTGCTGGCCTTTTGCAAATTACACACAAAAAGAACTATTATACCCACCAAAATGTTTTAGCACTAAAATTTTTTTTTGAATATTTTTAAAATTTCTAAACTTTTTATTTAGTTGAATTTCAACAAAATTCTAATTTCATGAAGACAGTATAAAATTTACTTTAAAGATATTTCATATATTCCACTTGCAATTGAAGAACTGGCATTTTTATTTATTTTTAGCTAAAAATATTTTATTTACATTAATATTTTTATGCAATATATATTTTTAATTAAAATTCAAGCTAATCTACTTTCTTAAATTTGTGCTCTGCTCATAATACTGCCTATGAAACTTACAATATCTTCACGCCAGTCTTTATTGATTTTCATCTTAAATTATGGTGACCTAAATTGGGGGGCATGTTTTGAAAATCTTCTCCCCAGAGGAGTCGCACTCTTTATGATTGGGTTATATTTCTTGTCGGGGAAGAAATTGCATTTCTCACTTACTGAAAAATATGTAAAGCATAATGAATTCACTTGAATAATATGTGTTAGAGTTAAACCTATATCATTAGAAAAACCACTGTATTGCATATTTTTACTTTAATTTCATTTATTTTAATTTTGATATTACTATGTTATAAATTGTTTTGTTATTTGGTGTAAGAAACCAGGGTTTTCCCTGATTTCGAATTACATATTATGGGTGAGAAAATTGTTTCATAGAGTCCTCATTTCTTATAGTCTTGTTATTTATCATGTCAGAATATAATCATGTCAGAAATCTTTAAAATCAAATTTGAGAAATTTTTTCATTCTGTGCTGAAAATGTGTTTACAGCTTTATTGAAATTTGAAAACATTATGGAATTTTCTTCTGTGTATATAGATCTACAAATAATGGAAGACAATATATATGAAGAAGTTGATTTGCATCAAATCGGTCAAGCAGATGACGATTCTAATGACACTGTTAGTTGGATTGATTCAGAAGTAGGTGTTGATCATTCTGTAAGCTCTGCTAGTGAAGATGTGGAAGAAATAGGACCTGTGAATCTTGCTGCTCGCTTTATTGGTAAAAAGAAAAGAAGCTCCAAGAAAGGAAAAGAAAATGAGGTAATATATAGCATAAATCGAATCATTTATGTACTAGAAAATGTTGAAATACATTCTTCACTTAAAAATGTATAATCTAAGCAAAAATTTTAATAATGTAATTTAAATACTTTAATAACTGTGTCTACTGTTATAATAGGATTTCAAATTATTATGTATTATTTAATTTTAGCAAGTAGTTAAAAAAAATAAATGGTGAATAAATTATAATAAATATAATCACTTTTTTTAAGCCAAATTAATCATATATAGCTGGTTTGTTATTTATAATTTTACAACACAATAACTTTTAATCAAAGCCTCATTATTACAATATTTCAAAAATAAAGTAAAATAACAGAATGTATGCAAATGATCCAACAGGCAAAGTAAGTAAAAAGCTTTAATGACAAATTTATTACTTAATTTTATTCTTAAACATACAATTACATGACTGCAAAGTTAATTTTTACTTAGTAATTGTTCACTTTTATGTATATAAAGAGTAATAAAATGTAACTCTTAATTATCATAAATAAATTTATAAAAAACAGTTAAAAAATACTTCATTAATCTGAAATTTATTAATACTTGATGTTCCCAATAGTGATGATTTTTTATACATTCACATTTTAAGAGACAGATAGTTGATATTTAACTTGAAGTTACCTCACCTGAGAATGGTGTTACAGCTTCGATAAAATGGAGACTTAAAACAAAAGTGGCACTATATTATATATATATATAATTTATCATCAGAAATATCCCCAAGCAAATAGTGTTAAGAATATACTATTGCAACTGTGACAGCAAGTACACAGCCAAGCTTTAGGATGAAAAATTCATAAATGCTTAAAATAGTCCTTCTTTGCCCCGTTAAGACATTAACAGGTTCCATTTAATATTCTCTGCATGGAGTTAGTTATGCATGTACCGCAATACTTCCCTCTCAATGACACTGTTAAGACCAGAGGTGTGGTGAAAGTCTTACATGATAACTTGAGCATGTTTGAATAGACACTACCGTTTATTTAAATTTGGTTTGTGAAATAATAACAGAAAAATTGCAAATATAATATACATGCTCTTAACGAGAAATTCTTGTTCGAGTAACTGCATTTCTAGATTTAAATAAAATTTGAATTAATTTATTTGTATTCCTAGTAGTATTTTATAAAATGAGTACTGAACTATGAATTGAAATAATAAGCAATTTCATCATTTCAATTTAAATAGTGGAACTGTAAATAGACAGTATATTTAATATTTCTGCAGTGTTTAGATTATGTCATAAATTTGGTTTCAGTGCTGTATTTTATGAAGAAATATGTCTTTCATAAAATGTAAGGCACTTATTTCTTGTTTTAGCTTTTATTGAAGTTAAATGATAAACTTACTTCCATCTTTTACTTCGTTTGTTATAGCAACACTTAGCTCAAAGCTGTTATACTTAAAATATTTAAATTTCGAAGAAAAACCTAATTCTGTTATTATCTTTTTTAAAATATGTAATCGATGTTTAAATAAAAATGCTAAAATTGTATATACATCAAAGAAGTATACATTTTTATCTATGTCAGAAGACAATAGTGAGAAATTATAGATATTCAGTAAAATTTTCAAAATTCTTGTCTAAGAGCTTCAATATTTGTTTCAATTGCAAATTGCAATATTTGTACTATACAGTTGATTTACCTTTCTAAGATCATCTTTTACTTAGTAGGGACTTGCCGTTTAAAATGCATTTCAAATCTCTACACCCGTGTATGCTAAAAGTAAGCCTATAAATAATTTAGCTTGTACATGTAAAAAAGAGGCAGCAGTGGTCTTATTGGTTAGCGTGACTCTCATTATTAAGGATAATTCTTTAAATATTCTACTATTTGTAGAAAAATATATATGAACAACTTTATTAGCATAGTTAGTACTTAATTTAGTTTGTGTAATTAGTGTGAAAGATATGTATTTTTTAAATAGACATTACTATAAAAATAAATTTAAAATATTTTTCCTATATTTGATATATTTAACTTTTAGTAAATTTCTATCATTAGAAAAATGCCATGAGTAAGTTTTTAAAATGTTTCAGTCACCATTATGGCTTAATTTCTCTATACTTGGACAGTGGTTTAAATCTGGCCAATATCATCAAAAACTGAAAATAATCCCTTCTTTTCATTTTTCTCCTATACAATATTTAAATCCTGTATCTGAAATTATGAATTTAAATATTTAATGTGAAAAATATGGTACTGAATCATACATTAAAGTTATGACTATATGCTAATCATTTCAACAAAAAATATATTAAATACAGCAATTTAGTGCCATATAAATTAGCTTTATCTATTAGTTTCAATGAAGTTATAAGTTAACTGATCTATTTTTGTTCACATTTTAAAAAATAATAATGAAAAATTTGCATATGTGTGTTTTTTTTAATTTATTTATTTAATTTTTTTTACCTATTTTTAAATATCTATAATTTTATAAATTTTAAATTCTACTTTCAAACCTAAAAAGGTTACTACGTAGCTATTTTGAATGATTGTATCTAGATTACTCAGTTTATTAATATCACATAGGGCATGTGGATTCACCCAACTGCATTTTATGTAGGGAACATGTTGATATGGATGGCGAACATCTTTGAAAATGTTCTGCCCTCCAGGAAGCCCGCTTTTCTTCACATTTCAAGACGCTCTCCACACCTGGAGATATTTCTTTTCTTTATTGGACTGCAAGACTTATTATGCTCAAAAGAGCCAACATAAGGACGTAATTAAAAAAAAAACTCAATTTATTATCAAATCTTTAAGATGTGTATTACTAAATAAGATTTAGTGAGGGTATGTCTTTAACACTGGGAACATGCTCATTTACCAACATAGTGAAATAAAAATATGCTTATTCCTTGAATTAAAATAATTCTAAAATAATAAGCAATTAAAATAATTCTTGATTATATACAAAGTAAGAAAAATATACAAAGCATCTTGAATAAATCTATAAAATAAAACAAAGTAATGTACAGCAAATAAACAAAAAAGAGACCCTCACATTTGTCATTAGCTTTAACAGTTGTGATGCACTTTATTACTGTTTGTAGTACTTCATTTAGAACAGACAAGATGTTTTTAGCTACCAAGTTTTACCTGTGAATAACACAATGCACAAGAATCATTTCTGGATTCTCATCTTTCATCAATTTTAAGCAGCCATTTTTCTTGCTCATCTTATTAGAAACAACATCTGCAATTATATTTTTCATTGGTATACTATTGACATGTAAGTTGTTTTTTTTGCTTATTATATATATCTTTGGAGGTAGTGGAGGTCTGATCTTTTACATAACATTTCTGTAAAAGCATAATACCTTTTATCAACATATCTTATGTAAGTTATCAATATTGCCTCTCTGTCTATCAGAGTTGATTCATCCATTTGCACTGAAAATTTTCTTGTTTTTAGCTTTTCAACAAGTTGTTTTTCAATATTTTCACTCATTTTGTCTATTTTTCTGCTAACAGTATTGTTATTGAATGACTTAGCTTTTACATCTTTTTCATTTGCTTCAAGAACCACTTTAAGAAATGCTGATATTGACTGTCTTATTTAAATTCTCTCCTATAGTATGATTTTTTCCTGATTTAGTGATAAATAAAGAAATTTGTTAATTAACCTCAAGAATGCAATTATGAATTGAAGTGTAGGCATTAAATAGAGACTTGACTGTTGTCCTCTTTTCAAAATGTTTTTTTAAAGTTTGAAAGTTATTCAAATCTGAATTAAAATGAGCATTATGTTTTGCCTTCAAATGTGCCTCAAGACTACTTCGTTTTATTGATTCATTTCTCAAGCATTGCTGGCATAAAATACCAAAAGGAAACCACCCATATTTTGACAGTAGGTATGAACCCAAATTTTAAATATTTCTCCAAATATTGTCAAATATTTTTCTTGCTTGCAACACTCATTTTACTATGGACTGAAAGAAATGTATACAAGTTCAATTAAAAACTAAAACTAAATGTTGAAATTAATTTAATGTGACATATGTAGATTAAATTTGTACTAAGAAATGCATATTTATTTAAATATATGTAACACATTTACCACACCACACCTCTGCAAAAAAAGATATTTTTTCCATGTAGCAAATATTTTAGGAAAAGTATACTTCTAAAATTAAAATATATGAAAATGAAGTTATATACTTACCAATTATATGTACACAATGTATACATTTTTTAAGTCAATGGTACTTTTACAACAGTTTTTATAGATGCTTATTTCAAGTAAACAACTGAATGCTGCAAAGCACTGCATTAATCGCTACAGGCCATTCGGATGCGAACAATTGCGTTATATTTATTAGCTGCAATTGTTTTAGAATTTTTTTTATTTCATTTTTTTTTTTTTTAATTTTGGCTCCGAAATTTAGCATTGCATCTAAATGGTCTGGAGCAAGAGGGTTAAACTTATGTTGAATCCAATTTTCAAATTCCCCTCCCCCCCTGTGGGGCCCATGCCCCACATTGGGTAACACTGATATGGGGAGGTATACTTTGTCATAAATTAGACAAGGAGATATATATTTTGATGAATTAATCTTTGTATTTATAAATTACCTAATAAATTTACCTTTTTTCTCAAATTCATTCTTAGCAACCTGGTAAATATGTCAAATGTTATAAAATATATGTTAAAATAGTTCACAATGCTATGAAAATTTTCATGTCCATAGAATTTTAATTTTTGAATTTTCTGAAATCGAAAATTTGTCAAAATTTTAATCATGTAGTATTATTACAGTGAAAGTTAATGAATTAAATAATGCCTGTGATCTGAATAGCATCATTTTTGCTTATAATGCTCTTTTTCTTATCTGTTTAAATATTCTTTTGAAACAGCTTTATGGTTTATCATGGCCTTGTGGTAGAAAAACATTCTTCTAAGGGAAAGGCCTGGTCTTTTCGCTCCTTCCACTGTAAATTAAGAAGGTGGATATTGTACACATGTACCTTTTGCAACATGTCTGTTGAGGTGAGTGCTTGGGAGTTTTCCAAGCTTCCTTCCTCATGACATGTAAATACAGCCCATTGTCTATGGAAAAACTTCTTGATAAATTGTTTATTAGATGAATATTAATGTACCTTACAAATCTTTGGTTTGTTAGGTTGTCTACTTTATGGTGACTCCATTTGATGACATGAGAATAAAGTTCCATGAATGAACATATTTTTATTCTGTGTTAATGCAGCATGAAGACCAGTGATTCTTTAAATTTAGAGGATAATTTTTGCCCGCAAATGTAACTTGCCTCTCGCAAAAATACCCTTTATTATTCCAGTTTTAAATTTTCTTTATTAATGAATTGGATAATTAACATTTTGTGATTACTGAGCTATTGTGTTTTACTCAAGCTTGATGCATATTGAATGAAAAACTGAATGTAATAGGACTTGAAAGGATTTAAGCAGTATATTGACAATGTGAAGATATTTATATTGTCGTTGAACAATCTATGGGGGAATAATATCTTGTTAAAATAGATAATTTAAATCATTATTTAAATATATAATTTTATATATTATTATAAAACATAGGATGTCTACTTACATCTATGTCTATACTAAACATAGGATGTCTATTTACTTTTATGAACTTTGTGCCACATATGTTAATTAAAATGTTGATCCCACCCTTTTATAGATTATAATTTTTTATACTGCCGAAACAATGTTTAATTTGATGACCAATAATTGCCATATTAATCCTATTGCTGAAATTGGATGTCTTAATTGGTTTACTGGAAATTTAAATATTTTATTCAATCAAAAGAAGTATTCTTTGCATTGATGTTAGTTATTGTTTCATTTTGCATCTGTAAAAATTCATATACCTTAAATTTTAGCTTGGAATATTTTGTTGTTTTATTTTGATCGAGGTAAAGCTTGAATAATTATTATCTAACAGAGTGTATATGAATAAGTGTATATTTTGGAGATAAAATTTTAATATTAACACCTTCAAATTATATTATAGATTATTATCAAGCATTTCTTTACTTTAAGATACTCTTTAACATTTCAAAATATAAAAAATTTTCACACTGACACCTCAAGAATGATTTTCAATTCTTGAGGCCTGCGGTCCATGACATCCAGTGATGTGTAGACCACAGATTTGGGACTATTATGTGAGGATAAATAGAAATATTTGCCTTGGAAAAAGGTAAAGCATATGATTTATATATAAAAAAATTTGTTGGCATCATTAACTTAAATTTATAGAATATTGACTGGGATGGGATTTTTTCCTCAAGAAATTTGGATTCATTTCCTATTGAATTTTTTTTGGAAGTTAACATCTTCAACTACCAAAGCAAAAACATAAAATAATAAATTTTTAAGCAAAATCAAGAAATTGCAGTGATTTAATATTAAGATTAAAATTCAAGAAATTAATGTTCATTAAGAATATGAAATAAAAATTGATTTTAAGATTTATATTATGTGTTTATATGTTTGTGAAAAATCATCCAAAATTCTAAAACTGATTTCTTGTCCAACATATATTAGTTTTCATTGACATGGTATGCATCACAAATGCCAATAATACCTTTAAACAAAATTTTTAAGTTTAACTAAAACAAAAATCCAGAACATTTTGAGTTATTTAGGTGTTTAGTTGGTTAATTGCTTGTATAATGATTTTTGTAAATAACTCTAACCGTTGGTCTCAGTCTAATTAGCCCTCGTGTGCAAAAAAATTATTATTGAGTGACAAAACAAACTAAACTAATTGTAAACAATTCTTATCACTAAACTATGATTTTAAATGTTTTTATGGAAAAAAAAGATACCCACATGATGATTTTTTGTATATTTTATAAATACCAATACATTTTAACTTAAATTTAGCATTTTATTTTTAGATTTTTTATGTTCATCAGAATTAGCGAACATTGAAATCATTTTTTATAATAATCCTAATTTAAAGTCATGAATTATTTAATATTTATTGTATTATAAATCTTTTTATTACATATTATTATCAATAATGTTTTTGTCTAGAGAGCTGTTGGAAGTTTTACAAGATGGTTTTCAACTAGGAAGAAAGAATGTGAATTAGATAGGTCCTCTAACAAGACCAGTAGACATTCACAAGGTATTATAATGAAAAATTTTATGTAGGGCTCGTCAATTTCTGAGAAGTCTTATAGTTAATACAAAAAATTATATTAAGTAAAAATGGCAATAAGAACTTTTGCTTAAAACCTGGAATTATCAGCAGTTTCTGTCTTTACTAATTTATTGTTAAATTGTGAGGTTTTTTTGTGAATACTTAATTGATAGAAAGGTATTTAATCATTTTTAATTATACTATAAAGTAATTGAGGTTAAATGGAAAAAGCTTATTCATTTTGTATCCTTTGAAAATTGACATTAAATGAAGTATAAAATATTGTGTACCTAATGGAAGTCCCGGGATCATTTTTACTTAAGCAGAAAAAACTAATGTGTAATCAAGAAAGTAACTTTGGTTTTCCTAAATTGATACCATTATAAATAACGAAAATTACTGTCTTACTAGCCCAATGTTATTTTATATGTGAGTTAACAAAACTACCACAATATGCTTATAATAGCTTATTGCAAGTTGAAGTTGCTTTAGAGATAGGTTATAATTAACATAATTTACTAGAAATGATTACAAATAAAATATGTAATGACATTTAATACATTCTGTAGTAAGAATCATTACTTTTGTAGGAAAATGTTTCATATAAATATTGGAAAACATGCTGCATTTAATTACAAATTGATAAAAATAATTCTTCATAATATCTATAAGTTGTCGATTAACTGCATCATTTTTCTGTCTCAAAACAAAGAGCTTTTAAATGTATTCCAAAAGCATTTCAAATTGCATATATTTGTGTGTTAAATAAACTTAAAAATATTTTTAATTCGTTAGGTATAATTTAAATGTAATTTTATGTTTAAAATCTAAAACTGGTATAATTAAAAAAAATTGTTACTTTTTCAAACTAGTTCTAAACTTTGAGAAATCTAACTATCAAATGGTTTGCTATAAGAGTTTTTAGCTGCAACTTAGTTAGTTACATTAAAAACATTTTTTCTGGACTTTATAATCTGTTGAATTTACATTTGAATAAAACAGAATATATTAAAGTACAAAGTGTGTTTCATTTTTATTCTTTATTGCTATATTTTGAACTGTATGAAAATGAAACATAAAAATTAAAGTGCTGTATTACTTGCCATCTGTAGCTAAATGATACTGTTTAATCTACATTTAATGCATCAACATGTTTTTGTGTAAGTTCAAGCTAATTATGTTGCATTATACATTACACCCTGAATTTTTCTTTTACAGAAATTAACTTTAAAATTGCTTTGTAGTAATTTTTAAAATTTTTTATGAATTTATATTCGTATAAATTTATCCTATCTAAAAGTTTTCTTATTTTTTGTTTTTAATATTATGATAATTTGAATAATTATTGACAGTACTATATGCAGATGAAGATGGGTATATTGATGTTAAAATACCAAAAAAGCAACGTCCTCCATTATCTTTACCACCAGTTCCTCTTGATTTAAGTCCTGAGAAGGTAAGTAACCATTATTATTATTAGTATTATTATTTGTTTGTTTGTTTTTTAGAAAGTCATCAGTTAAATATTTTGCTTATACAGATTTTAATTTTTTTTTTTTTTTTTAGGTGAAAAGAAGGTATATAATTGGAAGTATTGTTGATAGTGAAAATTCTTATTTGAATTCCTTACAGAGACTCATACGGGTATTTAAGAGTTTTAAGTATTTTGATTTCATTAATTTTTTAATAAAGATTTGTGATCCTAAAACATATATACTTCTGATTACTTTTAAAAAATTATTAATAGTGGTATTTTTTAATGTTTGCTGTTTTTTTTTAAATATTGTCTACAAAATCATAATTTTGTGTTATATTACACTAGTTTACAAAACTTAAGTAATGTAAATTTTTAGTCGATGGCCATAAAATTACAGAAAAATGGCTCTTGTGATCAGTACAAGGACCTTTCAGTAGGAACACTCAATTCAATAAAAATGCCGTAAATCTACAAATGTCAGCAACAAAATTTCACAGGTAGCATGAACATATGCAAAATGTATGTCATTTCCATGCACAGTTCAAGAATGCAATATAAGGAAGACAGGGACATAATTAAAGACGTTTGTGGAAGACGATCAGAAAGCTGAAAGAGAGACAAAAGTGTCCTTTCATGTGTTACATCTCTTAAAAATGCTGTGTTGGCCACCGCAGGAAAACAACTACAGTAGATGTTGGATATATTATTTTGCAGGCAACAAGTTTTATGGTTTGCTGTGTTAAAGCGCTTTCATAAAAGTAGCCTATTTACCTGCTGTCATAATCACTGCATCACTTTATAAGTTGGCTGTCTGTGCTGCTTTTTAGAATGGTGCAGTGGGCAAAAAAACAAATGGACATCTTATCAATATTGTGAAATCCTCTTTATAATTGAAATACATTTCAGTGCATCAAGCAATTCTCAATGCCAGTTGATTTGGAGAGGTTGAAACACAGTTTCATCACAGTCATATCATGGAAAGAGACCATGACAGTGGTTCTAGCGTTGCTATCTGAGGAGCCATTATACTAAACTTGCTGACTGATCTCCATGTTTTTGGCAAGTTCTGTTGCCAAAGATTGCTATTATAAGGAGTTGATCCTTTTCCATGTGCGTCTATTCTGTGTTGCCGTTGAAGCAGACTTTATTTTTATGAATCATAATCCACAACTACACCAGGCTCCTACTGTTCAGCAGCTACTGGAAAGAAAAGATATCTCTTGAATGGTTTGGCTAGCATACTTCTGATTTAAGTCTAATAAAATATGTGTGGGGTGCTATGGAGAGATGCCTTGCAGCACTGATACATTCTCCCTGGAACAAATGCTAATTAACAAGAGTAGTCTTATCTCCAGAACTGATGATTGTTTTGCTGTGCAGTATGAAGAAAGGTTGCAAAGCAGCTACTGCAGTAAAAGGAGGACACATTCTATACTAAGAAACATCTGCTTATTGTTCTTCCTCTTAGACAGATAATGATGTGAAACAATACTGAGTTCAATAAAGTCTCTTTTTGTTTGATTCCATATTGCATGTGTTGTATTAATTTTTGCACATCTATACTTTTGTCATTGTTTAACCCTTTGCGGTTCAGTGTTCCAGGTGATGGAATACTAAACTTTTAATTGTTACCAAATCATTGCATTTTATGATAAATAGATGTAATTTGGCTTAATATGTTCTTTAAGCTCTCTTTTTTGATAATGGATGGCAGCATCACATAAGAAGATAAATAATTTTCAATAATGGCGGATTATTTAAATCCAGTTATTTTGAAGGAATATTTCCAATTTTTTTTTTTTCCCTTATACAAAATTAAATATTTGAAAAGAAATTTCTGTGTTATTTTTTGCCCTGTACCTTGACCTATTGATTCTATATTACTTTAAATTTTTTACGCATAAAGTATACGCAGAATTATGTGATAAAAACTAGGTGTTCTATCACCTGGAACACTGTGCTGCAATGGCACATTTTCTTTACATGATTTAGACCGCAATTAGCCTTGAACTCAATGCTGAGGGGAACAGCTGTATTTGTTTTTACTGTTTTCTCTCTCTTTTGGGGTGGAATAAACTAATGTTGAGGAATGTACAAGGAAGGATTACTTGTATGGATAATATTTCTACACCCTTATTAGCCTCTTGTATTGGGAAGCTTCAGTGTGGTATAGGATTATATCAGTTAGTTCGTATCCTCTCTAGTTAGAGAAGCATTATTTTTATGCTCCTTACATTTTTCTTTGCGCTGCTATTTGTTTTATATTATTGTGTATATATTTTTTTGAATTCATATATTTTTAGTGTACTTTTGCTAATATAATTTTAACTTCTAGTTAATTTTTTAATTTGTTAATTGCACATAAATGGCACGTAGAGATCTCAGTCCTTCAGAAGCAATAAAAATGCTTCAAAAATTACCCTCTGTTAGTGAATCAGAACATATGGATAGTAATGCAGAGAAATATGTTCCTAAACCACTTGATCAGTCTCAGGCTGATAATGTTGTGTTGTATGCTAGTGAAAATGATGGCGATGATTTCTTCCAACAAGGCTCCTCTATGCAGCCCCAAAACCTGACTTGGATAACAAAGAAAATAGTACAGAAATCTTTTTTGTGTGTGTAGGTTTTCTTATGATGCACACTGGACCACGCTAAATCTTATGCAGGTGTAATTTATTTTTTCATTCATATGCAAATACATTTATGCATATATCGGTGCTTACTTTTACGACCTTTGTGGCACAGTGTTCCATTGTTATGGAAGACCAACAAAATCGAAGAGGTACATGCAAGCTTTACAAAATTTTCACTGTATACTCATATAAGCCTGAATAGACAACCTTCAAGTTTTTTTTTTTTTTTTTTTTTTGTTAATATTTTAACTTTAATGGGTAGTGTGCCTGAAAGGGTTAAATACAAAATGCCTTTTATTTCTGAATTTCATGTCTGATGATTCGCATGGAATTATGGCTAAAAAACACTGATTAAGTTTTGTACACCATTGTATTTTTAGCAAAAGTGATTGCAATATAATATGTGCTGATTTTCTAGTGAAACAAAACTGAATGAAATATGCATTGTAATTATTTTAACAATCTAAAAACATATTTAATAAAATAATTTCCCTCTTTGATTAAATTTTTTTTTGTTTTTATTGTTTAAGAATTGTTACATTTTTTATGATGTAAATATATATCTACATATTTATCTCCTGGTGTTTGTGCAAAGTAATTTATCTTTACTGAAACATATTTACAACCAATTATGAATGTTTATCTATTTTTTCAATTAAAGTATTGGACTTTCTACGTTTCAATCTAGGAAATTATTTTTGGCAATGTTTTGTACTAATTGAATGTTTTACTATTGCTTAAAACTTTAGCTTAGACTAAAAACCTATACATTTTTTGTAATACTATAGTTTTCAGAGCTGATGATTGAAGCTTCTGATTACTTGCTTTACTCTCTACTAACTCCCAGCTTCGTTGAGGACAATATTTATAGCCTTTTGATGTAGGACCCAAAAGTTTTTAGAACATTCCTAGGATAGTTCTATAGTAACTCATGTCCTATTTGTTAACTCAACTTGAAACTTTGAGAATGTTAACTTAATTTTAATTGCCAAGTTGTCTCATTTATTACAAGCTTATTCTTCAACTTGGAAAATTACTCTTTTCACCAAATAAGTGTTATCCAAATGATAATTTCACAAATCTAAATAAGACAGCAAAATAATTAAACAGAAATATAAGATATTTGTATAAATATTTATACTTTTTATATTTTATGCATAAATTTTGTTTATGAAGTTTTTAATGTAATCTAACAAACTTAGTGCACTGTATCAGACACATTGGATTACTCTAATGTATCTCATTTCTTTTTACCTTAATGTGTTTATTTAATTAATAATATATCATAAAATTTTATAATGTAAATAAATATTTTCTATAAATTTTTGTTGATACATGCATTGTTCTATCTTTAGGATTATAAACATCCTTTAGAAAATTCTGTACCATTGATCGTCAGTGCAAACAAAATTAGTATCATGTTCCATCGTGTTGAGCAAATATTACAATGTCATAACATATTTGGCATTGCCTTAACTCAATGCATTCGTCAGTGGGATCAAGAAGAAAAGATTGGTGATGTTTTCATTGCATCGGTAAGAAAATTTTAATGTATTTCACCCTCGTAAGTTTTCTTTATTTTTCATAAACATTATGTAAAAAGATTTGTCTTGCAAGTTTTTGCAATTTTAATTTTTAAATCTGATTAATTTTCAACTATCTATACTAGTTTTAAACAATGTAATTTGGTTAATTTTTTCACTAATTGGTTCAAATATCCTGACTCCTTTCTTGAGATAGATATATCTAATCACATGATCTAATATCTCACAAAATAATATAATTTCTTCTAGGACACTCATATTTATGCGTTAGTAGATATTGAACAATTTACCTGAAATGCAACGGCATAATAAATTATATCATACTTGAATTCTATATCTCTTAATATACAGTTATAGATTTTCAGTGCTTTTTCTCTTATGTTTAATTGTAAATTGTAAGCAGAAAATTGTTCCAGGAATAAATTTACTGGCAAAGAAATTTAAAAATCAAAGTTATTAAACCATGCTTAAGAAGAATATTTAATAATGCTTATAAAAGGTATCTCTGTTGATAAAATTATACTGAATTTTAGATATGAAGCTCTCCAACAGAACTATTTAAAAAGTACTGAAGATCAATTATATTAATAGTTTTTATTTTATTTCCTCGTTTTTGTGCATTTTTGTCTTCATTAAGATTTTAAAATCAGCTAAATACAGTAAAAAAAGTTGATTTTTTTTTATCATTTCAGTCCCATTGCAAATAAAACAAAATATGCCTTTTTGAAAAAAATTAAATAGCTGATTCCCAGAGTAAAAAATTATAACAAGAAACATTGTTAAGTTAATGAAGCTTGTTTTCAGCTTCATGTGTAAGGATTGTAAACGTAAAAATAAGAGTGTTTTGTTAATTTTTAATGTTTAATTGAGAATTTAATATGAGGTTATTAATATTTCTTCAAGCAACTTGTTTTCTAAAAAAAAATTACTTGATTATGTTATTATCAGCTGGAGGTTGTCAAAATTTTTGTTATTTCCATATATCCCTTGTACTTCCTTTTAAAAGTATGTATTTTCTACTTAAGGACAAATTTAGAAAAATAAGACATTTGAAGTTTAAAAGCAAGAGATTTTATGGAAAAAATTGTTGGGGGAAATTTTAAATGATTCTCATGAGTTAGTTAATGAGATTATCTAATAAGAAAGATTCAATCTTTGGATTTAAAATTTAGAAATTTTACAATAATGCATTTAAGAACTAATTAATGTACAGTTAAAACATTAAAAGTAGTATATAAATTGCATTACTTAATTGTGCAATTTAATTATTTAATTTTGTTAATATTACACTCAAAAAAGAAATAAAAATTATTAAGAAATATGACAGAAAAGCCTTTAGATATTGAAGCAATTAAGTCTATACACCAAGGAAAAGTGCCGAGTTTGTATTTGAATGGTCAGCACTTCACTTTGCATATTTAAAAGATCTAGATTCCAATCAAATAAATGTATTTGAATGGTCAGCACTTCACTTTGCATATTTAAAAGATCTAGATTCCAATCAAATAAATGCAAGGGAAATGAAATTGTATTTTGTTGGATATCAAGGTTTTGAAGGAAATGAGAGAGCAGATGCAGCTGCAAAGGCTGCATCAGATCCAGTTTTACCATTAGTTCTCTCAAATGTGAGAAAGGGTGTTAAAATGTTTTTTTATTCTCTTTGGCAGGAATCGTGGAACTTGCTGGTCAACAACAAACTGCATACCCTTTTCTCATCCATCACCTTATTATCAATTTTATCATTACGAAGTGCTGATGTTAGATTTACTCGCTTTTGTATTAGATACACACGTTTTACACGTAGACATTTATTTCTACATGAACTGAATCCTTGGTGTGAAACATGTAATGAACCATATACTGTGTTTCATGTTTTAATCACAGCCCATTTTTAACTTTTACCATTTAAAATTTTTCAAAACAGATCTTTTAACCTTGTTTGATTTGCTGGGGGAACCACACCACAGAAGCCTATTTGCTTATTTGAGGGCAATAAATTTTTTTATATTTTATTCAATTTTTTAAAATACAATTATATAGATTTTAATATTTATGTACACTTATTTTTGTTTTTTAATATTTTAGTGTTTAAATTTTTTTAAGTAATAAAAAATAAATATCTTTAAAAAAAGCTTTGGTGTAATATGTTTATTTTTGGACCTTGCTCCATAAAACCGAATCAAATAAATTTTATGCAACAAGTGAGCAGAGAAATAAACAAAGTCAATTCAAGCAATATAGAACATCAGTTTGAATACAGATTGCTGTTAATTGTATAAGGAAAAGATCACCCATTTGCTTTGTATAAATGAAAGTTTTTCAAATGAAGTGGTTATTGAGGGAAAATATGTGTACGATGATTCATATATTCTGCTGGCCTTCCAAAATGGAACACCTTAAAGGAAAAATGTAAATGACACAAAATTTACATAAAGCGTTTGTAACAAAGATTTTCAAATCATTAGCAATGTCTCATATGTGAGCATCTCTGCCATCTGTAGTGCCTATTCCAAATCATATATGAAGGTAGAGAAGATTGCAGATTTGAAATGGAATTGTTTTATCACCTTCCTAAGCTTTTTGACTATGTCTTGTAGAAAAGACATAGAGCATTTTTCAAGCAAGTATGTGAGTTAGACCTAGGAAGAATAATAACCTATAAGAATTTCATTTTTCCTTCAGAGACATCAGTGATCGCATTGGATGAAACTAAACAACTGTGATGCAGGAAGGAGCAGCATATTAATGGTATTGATAGTGCCATCTCATTGTACCATTGTGTGAACTAACAATCATATTGGCATCAGTGTGTGTGTGGAATTGAGATCATATTGTGCTCATGGCAGTGATAAATTCCACAACCACATCAAGAACCATAATACCACAGATTCAGTCTATTATGCCTCTTTTGCTGTTTGCTTATACCATTCAACATTGTTTGCCATTGTCTAAAAATTGTCAGCATTTGAACACCAATGAATAAGAGCATTTACTATGGAATGCAGTGACATTGTCTTTACTGACAAATTCTGCTTCTGTTTGCAACAATATGAACTACTTTATCTCAAGGATATATCCAAAGTTTCTTTGGTTCAATAGCATAATATATAGTAACTGTTATAACCAACAATAGTAGTTACACTTTCTGCTGATTTTGTTTTCATATACACACTTCATTCAAGTCTGTAATTAAAATTATTTGATCTTTGTATAATATTGCATTTTTGCTAGCAGCAGAGTATAGTACATTTATATGAATATTATTGTTAAGAAATGCTAACAGAACTTTTTATTTTTTAGCAGTATATTTGAAAAGTGATTGGATAAAGCTTTATATGTTATTTGTTTCATGAAAAAAATTTTCCAAATATGTGTATCTTATTTGATGTCAGCATAGTAAAACATGTGAAAATTGTAATAATTAAAAATTACATGCAATTAAATTTGTTTACTTGTATAATATCAGCTGCTCTTTTATTTTATAATGATGCATGGTTAGTATTATTTTCTCAAAATTTATGTGAATTTTTTATGCTGGATTATTTTCTGGAATTTTATTTATAATATTCATAACATCTTTCTGCATTATAGTTTTCAAAAGTTATGGTTTCTGACATCTACAGCGACTTCATCAATAATTTTTCATTAGCCATGGAAACTGCAAAACAAGCATCAAAAAATAAATCAGCTTTTGCAGAATTTCTGAAGGTATGCTGTTTATTTCTAGTATGTGAGTTGTTGGAGGGTAGCATTTGCTATGTTTTCAAATCTCAATTACTTTAACATTTATTCTAAGAGTCCTTCCATTCTTTTTAAAAATATTTCTGGCATTTCTCAAGCATGGAATTTTATTTTTTTAAGTTTTATTTTCAAAACAGTTTATTGTGCCTGAAAAGTGACCAATAAATTACAGGATAATTAAAAACTAAATATAAAAAACAAACTAATTCAAGTTTTATGTTCATTGGAACTTATTTATTGCAAGAATTAGTTCAGTAAATATTCACACTGGAGTTACTTGAACTAAGTTAACTTTTAACAACCTACCTATTCATTTCTTCACCAAAATGACTTTCAATTACTTTTGTGTCAACTGTGTACTAAAGATCAATTTCCATTTCTATGTTGTTCTATAAGATGAAAACAAAATGGCTGAGTTGATTCTTTTTAAATCATAAAGATAAAAATTTATTGATTGCACTTTCTATTTCATGACATAGGAGCATAATTGAATTCCTTTGTACATTGAAAGTAAAAAAATATTATGTAGTAATGTAGTTAGGAAAATAAATGAAGTAGTGTTTTTCTTCAAATAGAAATGCATTATTAAATTGTATCACCAATTGGTAAACAATTCTAACAAATTTTTAAATGATTGTTTTGCAAATTGGTGTAAACGATGTGCTTATATAAAAAAAATGAATAGAAAAAAATTTTCCTATATTAAGTTATTTGTGTAAATCTTAGTAATTTAAATTAAAACTGAACATAATTCATCATTGTGTTGAATGTAGTGTCTTTTACCTGAGATATTACATTCAACGCATCATCAAATAAGAAAACAGATCTAAGAATATTTTATTTTTTCTTTAATCAAGAATTATCTCTTTTTAAATATTTCAAATTGTATAAAAATCACGGTAGTTGAGAATTTCAAAGTACCATTGGAAATTTGCTATTAAGCTTATTTGATACTCAGTATCAAAGATCCCTTTTTTATTTGATCCCAATTTTACAGTGACTTTATCTGTAGTTTTCTGCAAATTTTCTACTCATGTTAATTCTTCATTTTATGTATGATTGTTAATCAGAAAAGTAATTTAAAATAACTGGAGAAAGAGCTTAAAGTGAATTTTTTAGTAATGAAAACGAATAATTGTCATTTTTAAATAATGAACCCACTAACATAATCAGAAGAGTTTTGGAACTAATAAATAGTTTTCTGAAATTTTATCCTAATACCTCATACTTTTTTATTTATATATTTGTTCATTAATAAAAATTTAATGTAAAAGCAATAATTTTGCAGCCTTTCTAATTGTTAGAAAACAAAATATTTGTTATAATAAAAATATCTTTGACTTTAATTAATTTTCATTTTAAAAAATTATATAATCTGCATTTCAGTAATTTTTTCTAGTTCCATAAGAATTTTCAGTAACATTTGACTTGCTTAGGAATTTCGGGATGCATAAATTTCTATCTTTAAATTGGTAATTCGTATTATTGAAACTTAATTTTGATTTAATTTTTATTACTGCTTTTGTTTTTCCATTTCTTGCAAATGTATGGATTGTTTTGAAGGGAAACTGCCGTCTTGTCATTCATAAATGTAGTGTTTGCATTAAATCTAAAGATACATGTTGCTAAAAAGTGATGTATATCATCATAGATGAGAAATTGGAGTGATAATCTCTGAATTCTAGTTTATGGTATAAAGAAAGGCATTTTTATTGAGTTTATACATTTCATTCAAGCTGAAAATAAATTGGCAACTATTATAAAAAGTGTCATTTTTAAAAAAAAAAAATTGACAATTTATTACATTGGTTCACTGCTGAATTACACGTTTTCTTTTGGCAAGTAAATATTTTGAACAAAATTGTGTAAATGCATTGCATTTTCTCTAAGGCACACTACAATAGGGAACCAGTAATGTTTAGAAATGGGAAAAATGGCTATGGAATGACAGTATTAAGTACACTTTTTGTAGGATAGATTCATATCATTAGAAATTATTTTGGAAAGTATTAATTGAGTAAATATTCAATGTCAATTAGTTTTGCATGAATTTCAAAATGCTAACTATAGTCTGAAAATTTTCCAAAAAAGTAAACTTTTATAGTTTTCATTGAATTTAATACTACAACAAATGTTGACATTAAATTTTTTTTCAGAAAATTCTCTTTTCTAGTGTTAAAGTATATATACTGAAGATAATTTTTTTTGTCAAGGTAAATATCCTTGCAAGAAAACAATATGAGAGACTATGATATTTGTAAAAGTAACTATTTGGATGCCTATTTTATTAGAATATGCATGACATCAATACCTTCTGATATTTATCTATAAATTACTTTACACTTTTTAAACAAAATGTTACATGTGATTTTAATTGAATTTAAAAATAAGAAATGTCCATAAAATGTTTTCAAAAATGAAAGTAACTATTCAAATGGATTTATTGAATTATTACTTAAATATTTGTAATGTATTCTGCATTAAAAAATATTAGCAATCATACTTTAAAATTTGGCATTTAAATTTATTTGAAAACTATCTTTCATTTTTATGTATTTTCCTATGCCAATCAAAATTTTGATCGTAAATGTTTTCTTTTTTTGCAGTTTGAATATTAAAAATACTTGAATTAAGTATTTTTTCACGAGTTGTGCTCATTTCAACTCATATCGATAATATTATGTGTAGCTGTTCATATTTCTTTGAGATCTTAAAGTAATTCATTTATTAGCATTATTTTACATGCTGTGGTAAATTGTAAATTTTACTGATAACTTTTATTGAAAACTGCAATACTTTATGAAACTTATGAAAAATAAAATTTAGAAAAATAGAAGCAGAAAAATAGTTTAAAATTTGAACCTACAAATAATTTAAGTGAATATGTAAACACTCACCTAGTCATTATGAAATAGAAAATTAATATAAGAATTAATGGACATTACATTAAGAAAATTTTAAATGATAGGCCAGTGATCTTTTATTATTTTCATTATGGCAGTTATTTGCAATTTAGAATACACTTGGAAATACACTTTTCAAGTTTAATATTATTCTTAAATTTAATGGATAGGAGTCTCCAAAACAATGTATAATAATAATGTAATGTGTTCTGATAATTATTGGATTTGTTTTCCTGGGTGTATTTGGATTCTTGTGAATTTTTAAGTACATATATGCTAAATATAAATAAAAGTTTTAAAGGATGGTTAAAGACTAATAATTTGAAAACTAATAAATTTATCTGTGTAATCTCAGAAGTCATAAAATTTTTATATTATTTTCACTTAGATTTATCTTTGATTTTTAGTTTCAGTGAGCTAAAAAGTAACTTCAGTCAAAAGTCATTTGTAAACAGCTGTGTAGTTATTTTATTTTACAATAACACACATCAGCATAAAATTCCAAATAGGGTATTTTAATAAATTTAATTTCTTTTATCTTTCAGGCAAAGCAGATCAACAGTCCAGATAGGCTTTCATTTTTTGGCTTAATGGTGAAACCCGTGCAAAGATTTCCTCAATTTATTTTGATGTTACAGGTATTTATGTATTTACATTTAATAACTATTTTCACTAACTGGAATATTTTTTTTAGTATTAATATTGAAATTTTTGCTTAATATGTGCTTTTCCTATATCATTAAACTGCTAATCTTCAGAAGTAAGCAATTTTCAGCAGAAATGTTTTCAAAGATTAAAAAAATTTCAATTAAAATGTAAAATATTACAAAAAAAATGTTGCAAAATAGATGCAATCAGGCAGTTTAAAATGAATCTGTATGAATTATTTTAACATAATAGCTATTAAATGATGAAAAATTTCGTCAGAATTATTGAGAAAAAAAGAAAAATAACATCACTGATTTCCAAATTCAAACCATTCAAAGGAAGTTGATATGTAAATTGATGTGAATTTTCCACTATACATTACATCACTCTGAATATTTTAATTTATGACTTGCTGTCTGTTTTAAGAGTTAGAAAACAGATATTTCTAAATGTTAAAAATTCAAGTATTTTTGCGAAATACACTGTCAAATTTTAATCTGATTTTGATTCAAATTTTTAGAGTGTTTTTATTTAGTTATTAACATTTCTTTTGTGTGTTTTAATTGTTTTCAAAAAAGTTTTGTCATTCAAATAATTAACTTTTCTTTTTTAATAATTAAAATGTCTTGTTAATAATTTATAAAAAGGAAACAACAGATTGCAATGTATATGATTTCAGATTCATTGAGACAAACAGTTGTGATATTTAAAAATGAGGCATAGGAAAGACTAATAGTTAGAATTTTAAATCAACATGATCATACTATTATTTTACAGTGATCACTAACAGTGACTACTATTATTTTACAGTGATCACAAATTCGGTTATTTCTAATTCTGAAAAGATAGCTGCCAAAGTATAAATGAAACTGTAGAGTATTGGTGTGTTAAGCAAATTAGTAAATATCATTGAAATTTCTTCATTGTTTGGAAGTTTAAAAAAATTATAAGATGCTAGATAGTGAAATTCAATATACATAGTATTTACTTTTGAAAATTTTCAGAGAAAAAAAAAGAAAATTATGAATACATTTGTATGGAACCAACTTAAATTGTTGAATTTATTTTCAAAAATTCAGAAGCTTGCAAAATTATTTCATGTGTATCATTCTATACCCCATGATTTTAAAATTTGTAATTGTCAATCTTTTTTTTTTTTTTTCTAGTATACAACGTTTTCCCATTACAAATGTATTGCAATTGACCATTGGCTTAAAATTACCATGTCATTGAATTTCTACTCTTGAAAACTGGTATTTGAATTAAACATACCCTTTACCAATTCTTCGTAATAGATTATAGTGTGTGTAACTTGTAGGTTTTTTCTTCCATTTTGTGTTTGTATTGCTTTTGTTTACTTCCTTGTACTGTATTTCAGTCTATATTTCTATTGTATTTATGGCGAGCTGGTTGCCGAATGGTTAGCACTCTTACCTTTGGTTCAGCAGTTCATGGGTTCAAAATCCACTTTAAACTGTGGTTAGTCTAATTAGCCTTTGTATGCAAAAATTACAGTTGATCAACAAACAAACCAAGCCTATTGTGTTTAAATATAGTTATGTTTTTCATTTCTTCTATCTGTGCTAGTTGGTTGCCAATTTTGAACACGAGTATAATTTTATTAGTTCCATTCATATTCTATTTTATGTGTGTTATGATGGTGATTGTTAGTTTTTAAATATTTAACTCAAAACCTTTTAATCATCCAGTTCAAAAAATTAAGTCTATTAATGTCTTATGCAAAATCAGGTTATTCAATCATTCACCACTTTTTTATGTATATATTTGGATTTTGTTACTCTTTGTATGTTGTGTTTGATTTTTGTTTCTAATTATTCATTATTCTTATTCTTGATTTGAAGAACAAAATTCATTGACAAGATTAATGTATTTTTCACTTATATTGTTTGTTTGAATTTTGCTTAAAATGGGTATCTTTTTATTTTCATAGTGGTATATGTACAACTATTGTATTATCAGATAAAAATAAATGAATGAGTAGTTTTTATTAACGAAAATTATTTGTTAGCTATTCCATAACTCTGAAAAATATGATTTGCTGTTTTAAATAGGATCTTTTAAAAGAAACTCCTCCTGGTCACCATGATCGTATGTCACTTCAGCTTGCTCTGACGCAACTAGAATCTCTTGCTGAAACTTTAAATGAAAGGAAACGAGAAGCAGAACAACATCATGCTGTTAGAGAAGTGCTTAAACATCTTGGAAAATTTTCATTTAAATCATCATCTGATAAAGATCATTTCTTATTGAGACAAGATGATGTTTTACAACTAGTAAGTTTTTTGTTTTAAAATGAGTATGTCCTGTGCACAGTTTAAAGTGAATTACCAAAAGTTTTCTAACATAATTAAATTTCTTGAAAAAATTAACGCTTAATTAACAGTTAAAACATGATATATTTCTATTTACACCCAAATTAGTGTTTCACATAAATTGCGTGTCTTTCAAATATAGTATTTTTGAGTGGTGATTTTTATTTTTTCCAAGTATAAAAATATTTATCTTCATATGAATTTTTTTTTTTTTTTTTTTTTTTAGGAAATATTGCCTCTTTCATTTGAATGAACTATGTATTTAATGGTCATTAATTTTCAGGCTATGATAAAATAATATTTTCATTTCTTTATTCTAATTTTATTTACACTGTTCTTGTTTACAAATAAGAACATTTTTTTAATCAAACTCTGTAAGTAAAAAAGTTTGTAAAGAGATAAAAATATAAGGTCAGATTTAATTGTAATTATTCATTTCAAGGCATATTCAAACGTATGTAATTCTATTTAAGTATACTTTGAGTAATTAATAGTAATTCCTTGTTATCAATTAAAATTTAACTAAACCTAAAAATGTTATTCTAAATGTCTATTATAGTTGAATATTTACATATAACCTCCTTTTATTCTTATTAGCAATTGGATCAAACTGGACTCATTGTAAAGTCAAAGGAAAGGAGGCTTTTTCTCTTAAATGATCTGTTGGTGTCTGTTGCTGTTACACCTCGGTAAAATTTTATTCATATTTCCTTGTCAATAATTTATCCTTGTTAATTTGAATTCAAAATACATGTGTCTTACATTCTAGCAACAGTGGTAGTCTAGCTAATGTTGAAAGACTAAATTTGAAATGGGCAGTTCCACTTCAGGAAGTTGAAATCCTTGATGATGTAGCAGTATCAGCAAGAAACCTTGTATCTTTTAGTCAAAATAAATTATTTGGCAACATTGGTGTTGAATCTCAATCTGGTAAATATCTATCTTTTAATGTATTTAACTAGTATACATATTTTTAAAATTCATTTTTGTTTTTAAGTTATTTCTAATGAAGTTTTAATAGAAAATAGTGAATTATGAATTGAATAGAAAATAATGAACTTATACATTTTTCACAGCTACTTGACTGTTGTAAATTTATTGTACTCAAGTAGTGTAGTGAATATCCTTCATTTATTGCTTTTGGTCATCTCCTCCTCGAGAGTTGCCCTTGCTTGAAATTAAATAAGATTAAATTCGCGGTTTTTCATTTCAAGATAGAGTGGTGCCTGTGTGTGTGAATATAGATATATTCATTATTATTATTGATTAACCTAAAAACTAAATTATTTAGCAGCATAAATTCTTTTAACACAATTTTCTAATGGATAGCTAAAAGTGAAGATTGAAAACTGTTAAATTGCAAAAAAGTAGAGTTAAATTGCAAAAAAATGATGAGAATAAATTATGAGGTGATATTTAAATAAAAATGTATCCCTTCTCCTTAGGGGACATTTGGAAATAATTTCAAATTCATTTGAATAAACAAATGTAACGGAACTGTTTCCAGCACCATTAAATATAGGAAATGAAGAAGTTGAAAAATTAGTACCAAGTAAAAAAAGAGAAATAAATCTGCAACAAAAGTTTCTTTAAAGAAACCACAAAATATGTTTTTGTTGTTTCCAATTCCCATGATTAGCAAAGCTAGATCAGTTGACCTCTCCTGAACACTGCAAAATATGGTTAACCTTGCATTGTACTTAAATGTTTAAAATATAAATCAGTTAATAATATTCAGTAGAAGAAAGTTATTAGTAAATAGATATGAAAACTTGTATGGAATGAGTAAAATAATTAAAAGTATTTCATCGCTACAGGAATATTGACATTACTATGAGATTCTGAGACTGAGAACTTCACTATCATATAATTAGGCAAATTAAAAGACTGTTGCCAAAACATTGGAGTAAACATTTTATGGATGATAAAAGAAGAAGATTATAATTTTGTTAAAGATGTTGTAAAATAAAAGTTAGAAGATGTGTAAAAAAAAATCATAACTTTTGAATGATTTATATGTGTGTGTGTTCTATCTTTGATGTAGTTAGAATCACTTTCTCCAATATGTCTATATATACTTTTTTTAAAAAAAAATATTAGCACTTTAATTTTTGGTAATATTATTTATTTTATTTTATAGAAAACCAAAGTGTATATTTTCCGAAAACAATTTCTTTTAAAATGTGTTTTTATTAAT
Organism: Latrodectus elegans; assembly: GCA_030067965.1. Classification (NCBI taxonomy): domain Eukaryota; kingdom Metazoa; phylum Arthropoda; class Arachnida; order Araneae; family Theridiidae; genus Latrodectus; species Latrodectus elegans. The sequence goes on along the minus strand of CM057817.1, from coordinate 63,954,986 downwards.
GGGTGTTTTTTTTTCCCAAATTTAAAAAAAATAATTTCAAATAGTATTTTTTATTTCATATTAGCTGATCACTTGCTGTAAAATTATTTCTATAAGTTTAAGCTTACAATTTGTCTTCTATCATTCCTTTTAATCTATTACTGTATATATTAATTTATTACTAAGAATTTTTAGTTGTATTGTCCCATTATTAGTGTTTAAAAAGTGAAGTAATTTTTTTGAAAATTTTAAAATGAAGCAAATTTTTTTAAGTGTTAAGTGATTTTTCTTTTCTTTCATGTTTTATAAGCGAGTTACATATTGGAAAATTTAATGTTTGCAAAGATTATATTTTAAGAATCAGTGTACTGAAGGAGAATTATATATTTAATATTGTCTTAATGCAATAATTGATTTTGATTGTGTGAAATAAAAATTTTCACTTTAAATTTATTTAATTATTTTAAGTATGAGAAATATCTATAATTTTGTTATAGATGCATCAAATGATCACACACTGTATGATGAATTAAGAGATTTGGTACATGATAAAACTATTTTGACTAGAATTGAGGCCTTGGTCTTATCTTTGCGAAGAACATATAAAGTAAGTTACGTTTTATATAAAAAAATTTCTTTCACATTATTTCATTTCTTTACTAACATGCTAAGTTATTTCTTAACAAATTCTTACAACACTAAAGAATGATCTGAAATTGGAATATTTGAAAACTTTGATTTAATCACATCAACATTTTAAAATTTTTTAAATGAATGAATCTGTTTTACTTTGATTTTGAAACACCTAAATTTTCAAGGTGTCTAAGAAAAAATTACTTGAAAAAATTAAAGAAGAAATTAGATATCTTCTTTTGCTCCATAAATCTTGCTCTTAATAACAGTGGCTGTATTTACTAATCTGGTTTTAACAGGCTCTGAAAGGCATTTCTGTTACTGTTATTTTAGAGCATATGGTTCATGCAATTATTGAAGATATTTCCATGAAATATTATTTTTCCTCGTAACTTGTACTTAATTATTTGAACTGTAGAAGTCTTTGAAGTGTGCTTGTTAAGTTATTGGGTTTGAAAACAAATGCGATGAATTAATCATTTATTTTGTTATAGCAATATTTTCATTACATTTTATATTATACTGAAAATTTGCATTTTAAAAGATGCTTTATGAATTATGTTGTTTCATTTCCATCTCCGCAACACTTGGTAGGTTTTATCTTTCTCTATTATAAGGTTACAAAATACTTCTTAGATGTTTCTTCCAATTCATATTTTTCTTGTCTTCCTCGACCTGCCTTTATCTCAGTGTTAGCCTTGTTTTCTTATTATTTTCCTTCCATGATTATTTTTGGCATATCCTTCATTCTACATGCCTTATGCAATTCTCTGGCTGAACTTGCAGCAAAATGATTGGCACTCTAGACTTTGGTTCAATAGTCTGTTTCTTTTGACTGTAAGGCTTGCTCTAATTAGCTTTTGTGTGCAAAAGATGACATTTTAAAAAAACAAAAACTATTGAATTCTCATTTCTGTAATTTATTTTGGAATTAACGTATGAGTTATTCAGTAATGAATGTGAAAAATGTTTTAAAAATAAAATTAGGTTTCCCTTTTTTCATACAAATATACTTCATATAAGAAATAAGATTTTCATAACGTAAATATTTGATAAAAAAGTTTTCTTTTAAGTATAAAAAATATTCATAAAATTAAGATTTTTAATAAAATAATAATTCATAAAAGTCCTTTATTTTCGAATAAAATCAAAATATATTTTTAAATAATGGTAGAGGGTTATTGAATAGGGTTTCTAATATGAAACAATTCTGTTTTGCAACTAATATGGTGAGCATGAAATAGATTTCATACATAAATAGAGACACTTTTATGATTCTAAAAACAGAGTTTAAAAGATTTCCCCATAAGGATTATTCAAGATGTGTAATTATTGCAATAACCATACACACACCATATTTCATCAGACATCGCATTCCAGGTGAAAGACTTGGGTACTGCTGTCAGTTTTTTAGTGCTGAAGTATGCTAACAAATTTTAAACTATCTGTTTTCTAAACTAAAATTTTTATAATGCTGTAATTTTCATGACTGAAAGTGGGATTTGTGTACACATTTTAACATGGTAAAATGTTATTGAAGAATTTTTTACTTGTTTCATTATATGAAACAAAAATATTCGCCTCTTGAATATTTTAAATATTGATATATTAAATAAAATGTATTCATTAAAATTTCCAATTCAGTGGAAAACTATCTTCAAAATATTTTTTGGTCATGCCAATAATATTTTTTGTTGTGATAATCACGAACTTTACAATCATTTTCGGTAGTTTTAATTTCCATTACCAATTTTATAAAATTTAATACAAAACATAAATATTGCAGAATTGCCAAAGATGCTTCCCATTTCACTGTCTTTAGCATCTTGTTACAAAAGATAATAGGTTTTAAAAAAAGTAATATTAAAAAAAAATTCAATCTATGTGGATTCTTTTTGTCTGTTTTCTTTCTTATGTAGATTTTACTTATTTTTCTTCATCATACTTTTAGGAATCTGCTTTAAACCGTAGGTCCCAGTCTAATTAGCCCTCATGTGCAAAAAATGACCATTGAACAACAAACAAAACCAACCATCATACTTTTATATTTCTGTAAGCAAGGTGGAAGAATTTTTATATTTCAGTTCATACGTAATATAAAATATGAATATTGTAAATTAGCATTGTGTTTAACCTATTGATATTCAAAGATGGAAATCTATTGTACCAATTGTATTTCATTGATGTTACTTAGTCTTAATGGATTATTTCTAAACACATATTTAAGAGCAGAAAACTATGTATTAATGCACAAATATTTTTTTCCCATTATTATTGATAAACCATCTGGCCTATTATTGTTATTAAACCATGTTTTTCCCCCTTTTGATGGGGTGTCTTTGATGCTACAAAACCCAACCAGTTAATAAAGTAAATTAGGCTTTAAAAAATTATTTTTAAAACTGCAAAATTAGTTTCATCATTTTCAAAAACACAATAAAAATGAGCTTTTTATTAAATTTCAAATTAAAATGAAAGTACTTAAATCTATAAAATCAATAATGTGTAAAATTCAAGTTTTTTTATTAAATGAACAACTGGGAAATATCATGAGTCTTAAGTTAATATTACATCTTTGTTTTCCAATGGTTTTAAATAACTATGTCAAACTACACTAATTCACCATACGTTTTGAATCAGTAAAAAAATATTTTTCGCTTCCAAAATTTAAATTATGAAGCAGTGTGTGTTGTGTGAGAGAGAGAGAGATGACTACTTTGATGAAGCAAAATGCTTCTTTTTAAAGTACTATATTTATGAGTTTGTTAACTACTGCAGAATCAATGGAGTAATTGCCATCCATCCCCTGTATAGTAGTTTCCATATCCATGGCAGTTTCCAGGTAATGTGTGCCCAGTGTATGACACAGCACATCTCATATTTTCAATGAACTCAGTTTGTGCTATAAATCTTCACTTGCCATTAAATATATTCAATCTTCTCATTCTTCAAGTTGTCATTGAGGATGATAACTGTGTAATGACATGCATATTTATCCAGTTAAGTGGAATGAAGTCTGATACAATTTTCCTGTGGTTGATAAAACTTCATCCTGATTATATACATTAGCCTCAAAACTTTTCTAAGATCTGTGCCCCAACTAAACTTCTGTTTAAATCATAATGTTGATACCTTACATTTTGCAGCGTTGTACGTACAAAATTTTACTTCTTGTTTGTACCTTTTCTGTTTGTTTGTATATTATCTGTTGCATTTTTTTAAATCACTTCCCACATCTTTATTGCTGGCACTTTTCAATTTCACTTTCGCATACTAGTTCCCAATGTGGTTGTTCTGTCCACTAACAAGTTTATTCCTTCTAATTAGTTATAAACTTAAGGTTTAAACTAGTTAGTAATAAACAATTTGTAGTCAGACCTTTTTTATTTTTTTCAATAACTTTTATGTTTGATTCCCAATTGGCCATAAATATTTTTACTGGTTCCATTTCCTCTTTAAACTATAAGTTTTGGTCAAGCATGTGAAATATGTGATATTATGCCCATGTGTTTAAATATGTGACCATAAAAAATAAGCAAGAAAATCAACTGATTTCATAGAAAATATGTTGACTGATAGGATTTCACTGAAAAGTGTACTTAATCTATTTTTTTCGTATTATGCTCTTTTCCATTTTTCTTTTATACTTTATTATAACTTTTTTTTATCATACTTATTTTTTTAATTTGATCTGTATTCCTAACAGACTTCCAGAACTGATATCTACATTGACATATTACATGTGTTATTTCTACCTGGTACCTGAAATGTTAGCAGAGTAATGTGCAAATACAGTATCTCACATCTTAGATATCATATCAGCCAAATAAATTCACAACTTCAGTGACCACATCAGAATGCTAAATGATTTACAATGCTAAGTGTTAACTTTGAAACCACTATTCTTGACATAATCTCATATTAAAATCATAAAAATTCGTATTGGCAGTATTTTCTCTAAATTGTTTTTCTGTATGAAAGCTTAGTTTTGATATTTGTCACAAATTATTACCTGCTGATAGAAAAGGATACAAGTACTCTAAGTAATCTTCTTTCTGCAAATATTGATCACATTTCTTGAAGCTACAAAATGAACATACTTAACTTCATAATTTTTAAATGATTTATGGCATTTTGGTATATACATTATATTACATTTTATTACTGTGATTAAATTGCTATCCCAATGATGCTTTATTTTAAATTCAAGAGAATTTAATTCCATTTGGTAAATTAATTTATAAAACTGCTGATGAAATATTTATCAGAAAGAAATGTGAAATTTGTCTTTTTTTATGGAATTCAATCAATTAAGTATCTATTAAAAATACATAAGAGAATCCATTCACTAAATCATGCTCTTTTTGTGATTTTCAGGAATTAAACATTGATATTATACAGAGCCTATCTACTACCATTCAAGAATCCATTCATCAGAAATGTGAAGAAATAAGCATGTTAAACAGCTGTTGCTTACAATTATCTGTTCCCATTCGATCTAAGTATGTTGTTTTTAAATTCCTTATATTAAATAAATTTTATTTTTATGGGTGTTAATTTTAAGCATCAAGTAAAGCTGGACGTGTTTCTTCATTTGATTATTTTAGAAACAATATGCAAAATAATAATTCATATCTTTTCTGTATTAATTCTTATAGTTATATAATATTTTTCTTTCAGGGTTACTCCTTGCTAAACTAACCATTCTCACATGATTATCTATTTTATTAATTCTTTATTGAAATAAAATCGAACCAATTTTTTTCCTTGATGATATAAAGAAATTTGCTTTTACTCTTAAAGAATATAAGTGGTTTTGATATTTTAAAATTACTATTTATTTAAAAATTTTGGGAGAAGGGGTTTTATTGTCATATATTAATCTTGAAATTTTCAAACTTGGAACTCACGCAAATTAAGAGTAATGAAAGAAAAAGGAAAAACTTATTGCACCTCTAAATATATTTTAACACTATTGATGTATGCACAAACATATATATAAATGATGCTTTCATTAACAAGTATAATTTTTTCTCTGACTTACTCTTGATTTTATTTAGATCCTACATTAAAATTTTCATGATTTGAAACATTTAAAATTATTTTAATGGTTATCTTAAAAAAATATTTAAATAATACTAACTTTAATATTAATTAAAATTTTTCCTATATTTAAATAGTTCATAAAGTTTTCTTTGAAATCTGAAACAATCAATTGAATTGCAGGTTGATTATCATGATCGTTTAGTAATTGCTTAGTAAAATGTTATATTATTGTTGTACTGAAAGTGTCAGAAGATTTAATTCACCAATTTACCATTGTTAAATAAACTTTAATTTGAAACATGTTAATCGTTGAAATAAATATTATTTATTTAACTATATTTAAATAATTATTTATGTACTTACATGCAAGTATTTCATTGAAGTGCATTACTAAAGTTTTCCCAGGCTCATGACATGTCTTATTTGGTTCACATTCTCTTTTTATATTTTTTTCAATTTGTGTTTTTACCTGACAATTTAAATTTATTAGGGTTGTTTATTTCTTTTTAATAGATTACCAGTGGTTCCATTTTTCCTATCCTAAGAATGGATTTCACACGTTTGATAATTTTAGAAATAAAGTTTTTTAATTCTAAGGCTTTGTTTTTACTTGAATTCTTAAATTCAAGTAAAAACCACTATTATGCTTCAAAATAAAAATCTGGAAATCTGAGATTCCTTGATGGAGGTTGTTTTAAAATGATGCAATTTCAGCATGCCTGAGATCAGAGCTCAGCCAATTCAACATTAGAAATGTAAAGTTCATTTTTGGCAATTGGGATTTTCAGTGCATTGGCCTTCAGTTCAACTGTTTGTGAATTTGATTCTTTTCCAGTTGTGACCGATTATTCCATTTTAGAATTAATTTTTAATTATACATCTGTACTCAATGATCCCTATGTACAAAATATTAGGTCAGACTAGAAAACTTGTTTGAAATTTCTTAATCATCTTCAGCAAGCAAATATAGTGAACTTTCATGATTAAATTCTTATTGAGTTATTCTTCAAAGTTTGCTAACCTGCTACTACTTTTCAATCAGCAACTTAAAAAATTTCATTTGAAAATGAAATTGTAAACCTATGTATCTTGTTTGTTTTTTCATTAATGTGTGGACTTTAAACCAGTGTTAAAGGATGCAATTTAATTATAAGAAATGATTGAAACCTGATTAGTTATTTATGTTGTGTAAGTCAAAGACTCAGTCTGGATCTCCCACTAAAGTCAAATATGGTATACAGGAAAAATTTTCTTTGGGACTAGATGTGATCCTAATTTTTAAAATTAGAGCATTTTTAATAGCTATAATAGCTATCAATAAAAGATTTTCATATTCAAGTAAAGGGGGACTATTTAATCTAAGCAATAATAGTTTGAATTTTTATGTTAAAAATGTTAAATATGAAAGATTAATAGTTGATTTCTTAAAAATTTGTCGCAAATTGAAAATTACTATACTTGGGGAGTTTATCTAAAATTACTTTAGCAAATTAGCGTTTCGTATAATTTTATTTCCTTCTTAGTAGATGGGGTTCGCACAACTCCTTAAATTCCAGAAAAAATTTTAAGGGCCCTTGAAACTCCTGGAATTTTGACTTGACTCCATGAAAATTGTGAACTATTCCTTTTTTTCTCTCTCTCTCTCTCTCTTACCTTGATGCATTTATTTTTTGTCTAGAAAATATTATAATTTCAATAAAATTGTTGGAAAACTTAATTTAGTATTAGTTTTTAATATATCCACTAGATGATGGCACGATTGATATTAAACTTTTGTGTTCTAACTGTTGACTTGTATCGATTAAATTTATGTAAAGTGAAGTGAAGCATTATGTGAAGTAAAGTAATTACCAAACAAAATCAATATCTTGCACAATTATGATGGGCGATTTTAATTTATTCTTTTTCTATTTGCTGCTGTTTTCTTTATATTGTTTAAAATTCTTTGAATATTAATATTTAATTATGAAATTTTTTAGTGATAAGATAATTTCCATGTCTCCTTTGCATATAATTTTATTGAATTGTGATAAGTTTGCTTATTATTGAAATAAAGCGTGAAATAAATTATTTGATATGCCTGGTGGAGAGTGTCTTTTCAGTGACCAGTGGACTCTAAAAAAGCCATACAAAGTGGCTTTTGTGTGGTTCAGAAAAAAACACATCCTCATTGTCTGTTTTGCAAGCTGTGTTTCAAATTGGATGAATCGGTAATTAAAGCCTATGTGAAAGGGAAAAGCATATATATATATATATATATTAGAACAAGCTACATCTGCTAAAAATTACTCATTTCAAAGATTTTTTTCACGTCTACTGATCCTGTTAAAATATGTGAACTTAAAGCATGCTCTGAAATTTTAGATTAATTTGTTTCTTCAAAGAAGTTTCAAAGGCTGAAATACTATGGGCCGTTAAAGTTAGTGGATTCAACTACAGTCTTTGTAACAATATAAATTGCCTCTTTCAAGCAATGTTCCCAGACAGTTCTATTGCAAAGCAATTCAGTTCTGCTGAAAAAAGTGCTCTTCTTTAACAGTTTTTGGAATTGCATGTTTTTTTTCCACCTTATTGAAAGAAAAAATTAAGAATGCTTCTAATTATGTACTACTCTTTGATGAAATTTTAAATAATCATCTGCAGACAAAACAGTTGGATTGCCATGTAAGATTTTGGGATAATGATGCAGTTAAAACAGTATTACTCATACAATTTTTTAGTCATTCAACTGGAGATATTTAGTTTGAAAAAGTGAATGAGAAGTTCTTAGAAGTAGGAACTAGTGGGTTATTCTAGTTGTCAATGGAAGGCCCAAATATGAACAAGTGTGTTTTGACTTAAATGGCTCTTTTTTTTTAAAAGTGATATACATTCAAATATTGAAAATGTCTGAAGCTGCAGCCTACACATTGTACACGACACTTACAATCACAGATGTTCCTCATTTCCAGAAGTTGAGGTAACAGCAAGTGCAGTTTACAGACTATTTAAGGACTCACCAGCTTTGATAAGAGTAAAATTTTCTTTAAATTTTTTCAAACATCAATGGTTAGGAAATATAAGTCTTTTCAACATATTGCTTGAAATGTTACTGTAACTGAAAACATATATATCATTTGTTCAAAACAAAAAATTTCCTAATCCTGGTTCCAAAACTTTTGATGCTGTGCTGAAGTGTACAAAAGATATATTTATTTCTGTTAAATGCAATTTTTTTATATTGATTGCTCTGGAAGTAGAACATTTTCTGACACTTTATCAAATTGATAAACCAATGTTGCCATTTATTGCTGGAGATTTTCATGCATTGTTGAAAAATTTAATGCAAAAGTTTTTAAAAGAATCTTTGCTATCTAAAGCTATTGGGAATGTCTAAAAACGCTAAAATTACTCATTATTTTATACAATGTATGATCCAGTATTATATAGAACGTTAATTATTTAAATAAAAAATTTTGTTATTGCTGTAAATTCATTGAAGGCTTTTGAAATTATCATTAATTTTATCAAAAAAAAATAAATAAATAAAAAATTATGTCTCATAAATGTTTGCAATTATTTATTTTTATTATTTACAGAAATGATTGAAAAATATTGCATGTACATAATTATATACATGTTTAGTTAAGAACAATTTTTAAAATAAAATAAAAAATTATTTAATGTGAATGTCAATTCCTCCTGCAAATTTTTTATCTGACTCCTGGAAAACTCCTGGAATTAGATTCTTGGAATTCTGTACAAACATAAGATAAAAAGGCATTTGTCCATTACATCTTAGCTACTCGGATATTATTATTTATTGTAATGTATACAAAAATAAATCTCAGGGAAAATGAGTAGAACATTTAGATAGTCTAAGAAAAATTGCAAAAGGATTAATTTTATAAATTTACAGAAAACATGAGAGTAACATTGTAAACTATATAACTTATTTAAACAAAAAAAAATACTGTATGACATGGATAATTTGTATCAAAATTCAAATGTTATGTGATAACAAGGAGTTTGCTATGATCTTGAAAAATGTTTTGCGTTAACTTATTGTACCCAAATAAGGTGTATTATACTCATATATCTAGTGAAGGTAATTTAGAGAACTGTGTTTTCAAAGTTTCCTTAAATTAGAATTCTTATTGCATAAACTGAGTTATCTTAAATTAAAAATTATTGCAATTATTTTTAAGTATAGGCTATTTGAATTTTAAACTGATAAGAAAAAATAAAATGTAAATTCAATTTGTTCATTAGCTTAGTTATTGTGATCAACAATGGAATTGAGTATTCATATGTTTTTATATTATATTGATTAGAGTTTATATAATTAATAACTAATTTGCTAAATTCAGCTTTTAAGTAATTTGTTTGGGTTTCGTTTTATTTTAAAGTTATTAAGACAATACAGTTGTATATTTTATGGTGTGTTAAATCTCTATTCAAATTCTTAACACTCATCAATGTATTCCCAGAATCAATTATTTTATAAAATTTTTGTTCAAATATACTACTAAATTTTTAGCCATACATTCAGATGTATGCTATTTCATTTAGTGAATTATTCCAATAAATCGCTTCTGTAAACAAATGAATAAATAATTTAGCTTTTTTACAAAAAGATGTTTTTAGTGGAGTTAATACTATATCGTTAATTTCTGTATAATTTAAAATATTAACAAAAATTATTGTTTTCCTATTTATTTGGTATGATCTACCAGTGCCAGCTAACTAATCATCTTTTTCAATATTTTAAATTGGTTTGTTGTCACTTTCATAAATTGTTTCTTACTTCAGAAACATATCTGTGAATTCTGTAAAAACTTGCATCAATGTAAAGTTCTTGTAAGTTACTATTCTGAAATAAAATCCAGAGAAATTTATTTGCATCAAGATTGAATTCATGTGCAAACTATCCTTTGCTTTAAGAGCCACTGTTCTGAGATTTAATACAAAATTCGCTGTAAATTAGTAGCATAACCAGTCATAATATGATTACAGTCTGGCTTGTAACATTAATTGTATTTAAAAATGAGGGAAAAGAGCACTTTCTCATGACAGTATTTCTTTTACTATATTTGATTTAAAATAATATAAAATCAATTCATTACTTACTACACAACTTCTATCAATTTTTTTTCAAATCTTGCTTTCAAAATTTCATTTGAATAAAAGTGGAGAGTAAAATTGATCACAACTTCAGATTATTATTTATATTAGGATGAGTGAATGAAGAAAATTGAAATTTTTGTTTAACATGAATGTTAATTTAAAGAAATGAAATTTTTGTCTAACATTTCTACATCTGATTTATTTCCATGGAATTTTGTAAACTTTAATATGAAATTAAAATTGAAATCATTAATAATTGAAGTTGTCTAAAAAAACTGCTTGTATGACTTAGCAGTCACTATGCCATTTTACATTTTATTCATTTTTGTTAATTATGATGTAAATTTATGTGTATATTTAATCACATTGATTGTATGTTTAAAGTTTTAGATCTAAATACCTTAGTTTTAAACTAGTATTTATTATCTTATATTCTTATGTGTTGCAATGTTCCCTAAACATTCAATAACTCTTGTAGAGAAGTTAGTAAAAAAAGTTGTGTGTGTGTGCGTGCGAGTGAGTGGGTGAGTGAGAGAGAGATGGTAAGACTACCCGCATAATATGTCTGTAAAAAAAAAATTTTTTTTAGTCTTCCGAATTTAGGAATATTTTGTATGTGTCTATGATAAATTATTATAAAATTCTATATCTGTATTTACATCTTTCTTTAAGGTCAAATAAAGATATTATATGCTTTCAAATGTCAAATCCATCTGTTAAACGAGACTGGACAACTGATTTAAGATTAGCAAAACTGGCTTTAGGTATAATGATTATATCATGTTATGTTTTAAACTGTAACATCTGTTGTGCCTATTTTGTATTTTAAAATATTTTTATGATATTCTTATTAATTTTAGACTTATCATTTTTCATGTTTGTTATACAATGTATATTGAATTATCTAAATTATTCAGTATTATATTGTTGTGTACATCTTATTCGTTTTCAAGACAGTCCATGAAATTCTAATAAACTAAATGTACATATTAGAAACTCACTGCTGTCCTTATACCATTAGTTATTGAAATATTACTACTAAGTCATAATATTTCAGAAAATTTAAATAAGAAATTCATGAAACAAGTCTGTTTATAGAAGCATAGTTTTGTTAGTAGAAGGAACTTTCTTAGTGGCAAAATTCAGAAATAATAATTCATACCTTAATGATGTGATCACTATTCTGTTATTCATTAAATATCAAAATGTTTAAAATATTTCATAGAACTTGTAATAGTGAGTATTTTTGCCACCATTTGTAATTGAATATATATCAAATAGTTTAAGACTTTTAAAAAGTTTATTTAAAGATTGATTTTAATAAAAAATCTAAATTTTTTCATTACTTTTAAAGAAATGCTCAAACATTTGATAAAATTATCAAATAATAAATTTTAAATAATTTAAAAATAATGGAAATGATTTTATTTCCCAGTATTTGATTGGGAGTCTATATATGAAACTATTTATCATTAGTTTTGTCCATTATCTAGTCTTTAATAAATTGCATTATTTTTTTAATAATTAGTTTTTAGATGCATTATTCCATAGTTCCTGGTCCTCTTTTATTTCATTAAGTTTACAAAAATATTAATAATTCATTTGAAAGGTTTTATGTTTATGGTAAAAATACTTGTGCTTGTTCATTAATTCATTTATGAAACTTAAAGAAGTCATCACAAACAACTTGTGAAGCAAATGTTCATCCCTAAAATTTGACAGGAAATATAAGTGAATCCCACTCCTATATCCTAAACACAATTACAAAGCAACAAGAAACTTGATGTGCCCACTAGACCAAAAAGCGTTTACTTTCAATTGCCAGGATTTAATTGTGAAACAAAATATATATATATATATTAATACATAACTTAAAATTTTTATTTGGATCTAAATAATTCTGATTTCATAAGTTTTAAAGGGAAAAAAGAACGAAAATGTTAAATAAAATAAGAAAACAACTGAAAAATAATGCTGCAAAACTAATGCAAAAGCTCTTTAAGTTTTATGTTTGTTACATCAGCCTTTTTGTTTCCTTTTCCTGTTTTTCTCCTTTTTAATTATGAGGAAATATTTGGCTTATTTTAAGTGAATTTTCAAATAAAAATTATGGTATAAATTAGCGCTTAATTTTTAACATCTTCTTAACTAGCATTCCATAACTTATATTAAATTTGATTCTTTTGTTACAATCATTGAAATATATAAAGTTTTATATATTTTTGACAGACTCAAACAATATGCCTGCATGGGATGTACCTGAACAAGAAAAACGACCTGCTAGTAAATTACCATTATTTGTAAAACATTTTACAGTGTTTCAAGCTTCATGTTCGTCTGAGGTATGAATTATTTTACTTTTGAATTCAAATTTGTTTATCTGTTATGTTTTTCTAAATGAATGAATAAAAGCATTTTGAATTGTCATTACTGTGATTAACTGAAATTTCTCCAATTTCTATAAAAATCAAATAAGTTTATTCAAATGTTACACTTTTTATACTATTTTTATGGCCAGTATCATTTCTGCATTATTTCAATTTCTAAAAAGTTTTCTTTTTTACAGATTTGCTCTTGTATTTGCTTTATTTAATATTTCTGATGTATGATTTTACACATTTTGATATTGTTTAAAGTTTTATCTCTACAAGTCCTATAAGATCCTATTAACAGAGTAGCTGGCAGCCAAATTTTTAATGATTTTGCTTTCGATATAACAGTTTGTTGGCTAAGATCTCACTTTAGATTTCCTTTTGAAAACAAAACAAAAAAAAACTTTTTTATTTTACATAAGTAATTACATGTATTCTTAAATTCCTTAATCTAAGATGCTACTTAATTTTATGATCCAAAAGATTAAACAATTCATCTGATTGTTGGAATTTTGGTTTAAAAAAATGCTAACATTTCTTATGTTAGATATTGAAATTATATTTAAAGTATTTCATAATTTTATGTGTGTAATGTTTATCCATACATAAAATTGGAATTGTACTTATTCAATCTTTTTTTCATTTGTTACATAAATTAAAATTGCAACTTCTGCCTGTTTCTTATCAACTAAGGAAGCTAAATGGTTTTTCTAAATTTCTGTTCCTTCTTTTTTATATATATTTTCATCTAATTTATGATTGGGGGAATTGTTAATGATAAAGATTATAAATTTAAGGGTATGATTAATTTTCAATATTATTGCAAATTTTTACTTTCATTGCATTAATTTTTAAGTTTCTGTATTTCCCTTTCTTGAATCGGTAATGTTATTTTAAGTGTGTAAAATAGAGCTATATCTTCCAATTTGATATATCAAAATAACTTTCGTAACTTAATTGTGAACATTCACACAGAAGTTAACAACAAAGTTATTTCATTACATAATATTGTGATGATGTTCCTGATTTTAAATAAATTCCTATTGCCAACATTGTTTCTAAAATTTTTGGGATCCATTTTAGCATTTTATAATATAATATATGTGTATGAACTGGTTTTGATTGTATAAGTTTAGGAATTTTTTCTTCATTCTACATAACACATGAGCTTATTTTAAAATATAATATTGATTCATAGTTTCAGTGTTTTAAATCAACAAAATGAATCTTAACTTTGACCCATTTTTGTATTAAACATACTATTTGCATAATGGATGACTTAGAAACTAGATTGTGTTGCTGAATAATTTCATTTAACTATTAAAATGCCTTTAATTTTTTTCTTAAACAAGCCTAGTCTATTAACAATTTAAAAGGTATATCGTTTTGTGTATTCTACTGAATATACGCTAAGTATCCTCTTTGGTTTGATAAAATAGGTTTTAAATCACCTTAATTTTTGTTTTATCGTTTGTAACCTAACATTTTAAAAAAGGAATAAACTGATAAATAATGTAATGTAATGAAAAAAGGTGTTAGAATTTTTAATTTTTGATTAATATCTTCACTCTTAAATGCGCTTTGTCTTTGATCTGTAATTAACCTTCAGTTTATAGAAGTGGTAAATATTTCATATAATAAAATGTAGTTTTTATGAGCCTTGTATCTCATTAATTATCTCTCAGACTTCAGTATTGACATTTATAGTTTATGAATGGTTTAGGTTTGAATTACTTGGTACAGTGCCTGTAAAGTCTGGTATTAACCTTCTTTAAGTTTGGAACAGAGGAATCTTTAATATTAAACTGAAGTATCAAAATATAGGAATGTATCAAAACACTAAATGAGATGGCTTACCACACTTTTGGCTGTAAAACTAGGAAGTTAACAATCTTGTCTAAAAAATTAAACAAGATACTTACTGAAAAAAGCAAATTTTAAAGTTTTAGAGCCACAGCATTTAATGCCAAATGATACCTTATACACAAACATGATTTAAAAAGAATGCAATTATGTGTATCTTGCATATAAGATAAATTATTACTTCTGGAATAGTGGCATCTTGGTATTCATTTAATACATACATAAATTCTCATATTTAGCTGTTTCAAATAGTTTTTGGCAAGCTATATAATAATTTCAATTTATAAAAAATTCTTCATATGCTTATATTTGTTAATTATTAAAATTTAATGATAATATTAGTTTTTATATTTATATACTAAATATCTTTGCATATATATTTATAAAAATATATTTATCTTAAGTGTGTTTATTATTATGAATTCTAAGTCTTAATGTTGAATGACTATTTAGGTAAAATGTGGATGCCATTACATTGCTACTTCATGTTCAGTTCCACAGCAGTATTTATGGATTTGTTCTTGTGATGCTGTTGATAGTCACATAGTGGTTATGGCTGTTCATTCAACTCATCTGCGTCAAATAGCTGTATATCATTTGAGTGAGACAAAGATAATTGCAATTGAATCAGTTCCTAGCTTACCTGTAATGAAGAGTAATAACTTCTCTGAGAAAATGATTGTTTCAACTCCTGTGGCATCTGTAGAAACAGTATGGATTGCTACAGAAAGCAAAAAGTAAGTTGCTGTGATTATTTGTCTTTTATCCTGATTATTATAATAAATACTTAAAACAATTTTTATCTGGATATGATCATAGCTAGCCATGACTACTACAATTTATTAGAATATTCAATGTTTACCCAAAATATTTCTTTGTGATTTTTCGTCATTTCTTTAATTATGCATTAGATCTTGGCAAATTTTACTGTGATAAGGGATTTACAATGAATAAAAAATAATTCTTGATAATTATATGGTGTTTAAAAATGTTGAATAAACAAATAAAATACTATGTTTTCTGTGCATATTTTGTAATTTTATTTTGGTATATTTTTTTAGAAAATTCGAATCAATCATTAAAGTTCATGTCAAAAAAAATTAAACAATAATCACATTTATGTTTTCTTTTTGAAAGATATTGTGAAAGCCTGAACCAAATTTAATGAATTTTTCAAATTTACTATCCAAGCTAATTTTGTATTAGTAATTAACAATAATTTTACCTAATTTTTATTAAATTACCCATCATAATGTGAAAACCTTTTTTTTATACTGTTTTGCTAAAATTCTGTCTGCAAGCTATCTTGACAGAAACTTTGTACAGACTAAAAATGATCAAATTTATATAAAGTCAAGTAGATCATTACATTAGTTCAAGAATATAACCCTTACAGTTTTCTTTAATAAAAATCTTCTCAGTAAGGTATCCAGATTAATCTGTAATCGTCATTGTAGTATTATTTCTGAAAGGGATAGATCTGCCTTCTGTTTATATTGTCTATGCTGAAAGCACTGAGAGCCTCTTAGATTGGTGTCTAGTATTTAGTGTAACACCATCTTAGATTTTTAACTTTTAAATCAGGTTATGTTTAATTATTTTAATTTACATTGTCATGATTTAAGAGTATGTTTATATCATTAGAAGTATTCATTAAACTATTTATTGACTTAAGACCAAGCTGGCACTTGACTGATTATCACTCTGTTCTTCAATTCATTAGAAATCTTGGTCTAGTTAAGCCCTTATCTACAAAAGTTAAGCAATTATCTTAAGCCTGTTGAGCTTCCAGCTGAATAGTTATTGCTCTGACCGTTGATTCAATAGTTTATGAGTTGGATTATCTTCTTGCTTGGATGCTTGTAGTGACATGAAATTCTCTCTAAAAACTCTTGTTCCCAATCAGATTGGTCCTTTAGTGCATAGTGACCATTTAGTTACAAATAAACCAACCTAAACTTGATTATATTTTAAGTTTGGTTTGAAAAAAAGATGTTGTTTATCTAACTTTACTTGAAAACAACTCTTACTGAATTTGTTATTATTATTATTAATGGAAAGCCACTCTTGTAAATACCAGCTTTAAATAACTTTCCCTTTGGTTTACAATAATTAAGCTTAGAGTAGCATTTTCTTTTAAGTAATGGAACTTTGACAGTTTAATCACATCATTTTATGATATTACAATTTTATTGGAGAAACTTATTTTTGGTAATAATTTAGTTATCTTTGTTACTTGACAATTTTTGATTTTATTGTATAATCTTGAAAATAAGTGAAATGTAATTCACAAAAAAATTCATAATACTCAAAAAATTTTCACCAGCAACTATTTTTAAGTCATAATGACTTTATGAAACCTATAAGATAAAATATATTTTCTAATTGGTGAGTCTAGGCGAAGGTATTTATTCTGTTTTATGCTATACAATACTTTTATTTCTTATTAAGTTTTGTTTTCATTAGATGAATTATTACCAAAAAACTACTATAAACCAGTTAATTCCTGTATTTTTATGAGATATTTTAAAATTGAAATAAAAATTCATTAATTTATTGTTAATATTTACAACTGTTTAATATTGTTTTGTAATAATATCTGTTCTTTATATTGTTATTTAAATTAGATTTTTGCTTGGCTAAATCTTCAAACTTCAACATAATATTAAATCATTGATTTTAATTTTTAGATTATTTATTTTGGAAGGATCGTCTCCAGAAAAATGGGAAGAGATTGGAAGTGTTGTAGTTCCCGATTCTATAATGCAAATAAAATATCACTGGAATCAAGTTTATATTGCTTTATCTAATGGATCAATCATGATTTTTAGTCGTGATCATGGTTTGTATTCTGTAAACTAATCTTGATGTAAAATTCCTTTAAAATAGTGCAAATTGAATTTCATATTTTTTAAACATACATTAAATTTATGAATTTAATAAGGAAATACTGCAATGTGCTTTTATTGATTATATTTCTCCTGGGGCAGTTGTGCCTATGATTAACTAAATTGGACCTACAACTTTCTTTTTCTTTGGCATGTCTACTTTTGATAAATGTGTATGAAGTTGTTAGTACTTGTTTTAGTTTATTTTAAATATTTATATATAGATGCATATTTTTGCTTCCTTTTTATATACTATTTGTAATGATATCTATTTAATTTGTGAAGTTTTTCTTAACTCAAAGTGATTTTATTTTCTCATTATTAGTTTTTATCTGTGATAATGAATTAAAATTGTACTGTCATTCCTCAAATTTTAAGCATTTTGAATAATATGCTTAATGTTTTTCAGCATACTTATGTTAAGAAATTTTCTTGTATTTCTGTGAAAATTTTGGCAGTGTAAAGGGATTAATGAAATATATATGTGTGTAAAATAATATGTATACAAGCATTTAGATCAAATTATCTAAAAGTAAAGTTAAGATGAAAAGTCTATTTCTGGTGTTTACAAAAGAAAAATTGACAGTTACTTTTTGTCACTGTTAATAGTTACTTTTCGTCACTATGATGACTCCCTAATTGGAAATTTTTTTTAACTAAGCATGAGGTATAATGTTTAAACCTCATGCTTAGTTAAAAAAAATTTCCAAGGAGTCTTCATATTCTACCATATTTACTAACTTTAATAGAAAAAGTAGGCAGGTTTGTGATGTTATAAGTAAATTTTTCAACTTGTATATCTGAACATTTCTTTTAACTGAACTCTCCTCCACCAATCACCAGTCAACAAGAAAAGCAGTTTCAGTTAAACTTATGAAACTAGTTGAAATTAATCTAAAACTTAGCTACAGTTGAAACAGAGCTGTAACTCAGTTTTAGTCCTGTGATTCGTCTATTTTAATTAGTTTTCTGGTAAATTGTTTCATCAATTTTACTTATTTGTATTTTAAATATAGTCTCCTCAAAAATCATTATGTATTTTTGTATAGAGGGTATGTGGCAGCTACAAAATCCTGCAATTATTAACCTTGGTCTTTATCCTGTAACATGTCTCTTACCTTTGGGTTTGACTATGTACT
Source organism: Latrodectus elegans (assembly GCA_030067965.1). Lineage (NCBI taxonomy): Eukaryota > Metazoa > Arthropoda > Arachnida > Araneae > Theridiidae > Latrodectus > Latrodectus elegans. The sequence continues at coordinate 63,935,960 of CM057817.1, read as the reverse complement.
GTTCTTGTGGTTCAAAAATATTCGTTGTTGATTCAGTTACATCAGAAATTCAAGTAAGTAAGGTTTTATTGTTAAGTGTGTATTTTTTATTGCAATAATGTTTTATTTTTGAATTTTAATGCTGTTTTCTTTCATTATTCAATATAACGCTCATGGGGAAAATGGAATCTTGTATTAATTAATCTGCTTTTGTTCATAATCCTTACTTGCAATTAACAGCTCTATAATTTACACATTATAAAATTATTTCTTTTTAACAAAAATTTTCGAATAAATCAATGCAAAACCATTTAATTTATTCTTATTGAACAAGCTTCTTCCTAAAGCTAAAAATTTTGAAAGCACTTTAATATTTGTGATGAATAAGATTATTACTAATAGTATGAAATATGTAACAAATATTTTTTTGTGATTTCAAAAGTATTAATATATGCCTGTAAAAGTATAAAGTATTGACTTCTATTATTTGAAATGGTTCTTAATTTTTTCTATCAGTTCTAAATTATCTGAGAATGAAAATAATAATTCAATTTGTACTTGTTAAAAAATTTTACCTATACAGAAATAGCCTCTATTTTACTTATCTTATGCATTAATGTTCTCTTTATTTAAAAAGAAGATTTTTTTATCTTAACCCAACACATTGATATTGTAGCAACATCATATCATACAAGAATATGGGAAATTAAAAATGCAGCACATTGTTGTAACTTAATATAAAAACAGATTTATCATAAACCTGGAAAGTAGAGTGTAACTAGTGAGGGGGGAAATGTAAATAATCATCACCATTTAAATTTAAAATGGTGGAACTGTTTTATGGCACAAAAAATTATAGATCTTTCTATAATGGAATATAGTATTTATCCAAATTTTGTATGTACTTTTTCTTTCAGTAATCTCTTAACCAATAGTTAAATATCTAAAATCATTTTTACATAATATCTAAATTTGTTTTAATTAATAATGGATATTTAAGTACAATTGATAATCTAAAAGAATTTTTTTCAAAAATTGAAAAGTTATATTAATAATACATATTGCATAATTGTTCCTTTTTAGAGAAATTATTCGATACAACATGATATTGACGATCAAGCTTATCTCTTAGCTCATTCTGGCACTGGCTTATGGATTTCTCTGAAGAATTCTGCTACCATATGCTTATATCATACAGAGACGTTTCGACATTTGCAGGATATTAATATTTCTGCCAATGTTAACCGTATTTTAGGAGGTACATTTAATTTTTTTATTTAAAAAGGAAATACTGTCTCTAAATTTTTGTAAAAATAAGACGCTTTTAACATTTTTTCAATTGCTGTGTTTATTTAACTAACTTCTTTCAGTTGGTTCTATAATTGTATGCAAAAATTCAAAATGAAACAGTAGGATTAGCATAGTTGTAGAACAAGTATATGAGCTAGATAAAATAATTAATTAGGTTATATATTTTCTGAAATGGAATACATAGTACGTATATACTTTTAGGAAAATCGAAATGGTATATGTATATTGATTGCGTATATCAGCTTTCTTGCTTAATTGTTACTGTCTTAGTGTGACCCTAGATTATCTTATGAAATAATTTAGCTCATTTTTCTCTCTACACAAACACCCTGGATAAGAAAATTTCTTGGCATTGGCAACATATTTTCTTAACTTCTATCAAAACTGTTTAAACTGAGTTTACTGCAAGATTTCCGTATTTTTCCCTCCCCTTTAAAACCCCTAGATAACTAATCATTTGTCCTATCTGATTATACATCTTCATATGAATGTGAAACTCAAACTTCCACACACTCCCTGCATCATTCTTTTTCCACCTTCATTATATGAATAAACTGTAATGATTGATTAAACATTCTTATATTGATATTAACATTTTTAATGCTTAGACCACTCAGTAAATTTATGTAGTTTTAATGTACAGTAGGACTACAATTGTCCGAACTCCATCTATCCAAATCACATTTAAAATTTCAGAAAAATAAATTATATTGAAAAAGAAAATTAAAATTAGAGAAAGAAAAATAAATCAGGAAAAGGAAAGATAAGAGGAGGAAGAAGGAGTGTATTACTTGTGGAATTTGAAACGCATTCTTTTGGAAAATTTTTAAATGTTCTAAAGTTAGTGCTGAAGATATAGGAGAATGCATTGTATCAAACCCTGGGTTTCATACTGCAAATGATGGTAAACATTTTGAAAGTATCGTGGAAGAATATGTCCAAGTTGAAGCAGACACAGGACCATCAGCTAGCGAAGCATTTTCCATCCTTTAAACTTTTATGAAGTTGATATAGTGTCAGTCTGAGTGTGACCACATGCAACTTTGTACTGTCTAGGGAATGCACAACTTAGCTGCCCAAAAATGTATGAAGGCAGTGAAACTCCTTATTTAGAATGAGGTGCTCAACTAACATTCACTATACTGTATCAATGTACAACATTTGCAAGTATTTTAACATATAAGAGTGTTGTCTTATCTATTAAGGGATAAACAGTTCTTACTTGTCCACCATGTTAAACTCTTCAAACTAAAGGTCTTAGCCTGACTAGCCATCTTGTGTAATAAATGACTGTTGATCAATAAACCAAATCAACCTGTTAAATAAACTCTTATACAAAATACTTTATACACCTAGCACGTATAACTTAATTTGTAACTACTTGAGTAACTATATATTTTCCATTTTCTAATTTTATTGATCATCAACACTTCGTCTAGTTCTGGGTAATATCAATATTTACATTTATTTTTGATTTCAGAAAGCAAATGATAAACAGTCTGGTTGAGGTTTGTTTTTACAAACTCATAGGGACTGCTAAAATAGCTCGTAAAATAAAAAAATAAGTATTACATCTTAATTTTTTTACCAACGTGCTCTCTCTCTATAAATAAAGTACTATTGGGAAAAAATCATGTTTCATACTCTGTATTAAAAACCCATTCAAAATTAAACATATTCTTAAAGACAAGCCTTATTTTTTTCTGTTTCAAACTACATTTTAAAAATACACATTTATGTATTCTCAATGTATGAAAGCATTTTACTGTTGTTTTTCCCAAAACAGTATTTCTTGTTAGCCAGTCATCCATTTATTTTGCGAACAACAGCACTATGTCATTTTCTTCTTGTCTTAAAGTTTTATTCATTTTCATTATGTTCTCAAAATTTAATTATCTGATATTTCTTATTTACATATAAAATCTAAGTTTATATTTAAAAAATCATGTGATAAACATCTGAGTTCTTGCTGGTTTCTTTGTCGAAGTACATACATTAGACCTGATGATGAAAATGTGAATAACATGAAAATAAATTTTCAAAAAACAAATGTTTTCAAAATTTTAGTTCATAAATGGGTGTTAAATTTGACATTGCACTTATGGAACAGCAATAAAGACCAGTCACTAGTTGGTAGATTAGAGGTGTGTAAAAACAGCTATCTACTGTATTTTACATCTGTACAAGAAAAATATTATCTTAATTGTAATTGAAAGAAATTATTATTTTATAATTTTATTCATATTTCCTACTTAACATGCAGTTAGCTAATACTTAAAATAGGTAAAATATATTTAAAATTGTTAATTTTAAATAGTTATTACCATTTTTTAATGAATTTTTATGAAAATTCAAATGTAATGTTACTTCAATTTTTTAGCTAAAGATGGAGAAAATGCACTTCATTCTATACATGTAACATCTCTTCTTGCCAGCAAAGGACTTCTCTGGGTTGGAACAAATGTTGGAATTGTGTTAACAGTTCCATTACCTCGTTTGGAAGGTGTTCCTATTATATCTGGACATGTAAGCATTGCATTCCATGCACATCAGGGACCAGTGAATTTACTTGTGAATTTGCAACCAAAACCACTGCCTACATCTCCTGTTTCAACAAAATCAGGAGCTTTTGTTGGGGAAGATAACTGCGTAGTGTTAAAGTCTAAGCAAACTTCTGCTGTATCATCTCCTGTGTCAGACAAAAGTCTAAGTGGTGAGTTTTAATTATTCATTTTTTTATTTTAAGAAATGTAAAACTTATGTTAAACATTTTGTTGCTCACATATTTATAATACTATACCAACATTGTTACAGTCTCAGACATTTTTTGATTTCATTAAAAAAATCCATTTTACTTATTAATAGCTATTTTTTAATTTATTCGTTAATTTTATTTGTCAATATTTTAGATAAAGATTTAGAATTTTACATAATTTGCTTTATTTTACGTTTGTTAAAAAATATTTCTATAACAGCATATTCATTGATAGTTTTCCAGGAATTTTCTTTATTTGTCTACTATTATAATTTTCAAACAATTATTGATATATATTAAGAGTTAAACCTACCACACACGATAGGATTTTTCCTATGGATTTGTTGAAGGGGGTAGAAAGTAATTAAGCACACACTTCCCTCAAATTCTGCTGACCACAGTAGGGGAGGCACATCTGGAGTGGGAAGTTATTTTTAAGGATGCCATTTTTCAACATTTACTGCTTTTGGCTTAAAATGTGTGCCTTGTAAATGGAAATCGAAAATCGCCAGAAATTTCAATCATCTAAAAGAATTTTTCAGTCACTTTTATGACTTGACATATTTATGTGTCTTTTTAATTTTTATTGTTGTACTCATTTGTCTTCTTGTAAAGTATGCAGTTAACATTATCATAGTAAGTTAAGTAACATGAGTAAATTAGGCACAGAAGCATTATTGGCTGTTGCTTTGAACTGTGATGATGGTGAAAAGAAACCAAACAATAAAAAAAGAAATGGGCAAAAAATTGGTTGCTCCAGTGTGAAACTCTTATACTTCTAAATTTCATTACAGAAATATAATCGGAAGATAAAGATTTCTTTATTTACATGAGGATGAATGAAAAATCGTATGCAACGTTGTTTGATAAGGTAACACCTTTCTTTATAAGACAAGATACATCCATGCTCTCAGTGCAACTTAGCGCTTTCTGACAAGTGGTGTTAATTAAAAGCCACATTAGTACATAAAAAAATTTTGTATCGAATACTAATTTTTATTATTAGTAGATATAGAATCAGTTATTAATTTGTTATCTATTATCCAAGTATTCTTAGATTTTATAATATTTTCTTAAATGATTTTTAAATAAAAGGGAAACAAATTAACATTTACCAAATAATAAATCCTAACTGCTAATGCATTTAATTTTAAGTTTGCTTAAAGGTAAATAATTTTTTTTGTTATTATTAATCAATTAATTATTTTTAATTATCTAATTTTATAATTGTTTAATTGTATAAAGAATATTTAAAGAAAACAACAGGATAATCTCAACTAATACCTTTATATTGTTTAAACTTAATTTATATTTAAAAATATAGAAAATTAAAATTTTAAAATAATCATTTTGAAGATTTGTAAGTATTCTGAAATAAAAAAAATATATTGTTTTCTAATAAAGCTTATTATAAAATTTTGTAGTTAAATTTTACATTAAATGTGTAATTATATATATTCATTCAGACAGAGAATAATTTTACAATATAAATTAATGTAACTTATCACCATTCTCAGCAAAACTTGTGTCCAAATTTATAGAAGATACTTCAGCATGGGAATTGCAGTTTCCTCCAGAAATGGTAAATATTCAAAGTACCATAAAGTCAGCACACATATGCATCCTCCGTGCTTACATCACTTTTTTTCGTTTCATTGATTTTTTTCATTTATAGATTCTATGGAGGGCATTAATTTTTTCCTTCATTTCGTTAATTAAAGTCTTTTCATCTATCGTTTTATATATTTCTAATAATGTTTTGTTAGCTAACTTTCTTTATATTTTATTTGTGTAATCGACATTCATTATTTGCCACAAACTAGGCTCATCTTTATAGACTTCAATAAATTCCTGCTCATCTTTATAGACTTCAATAAATTCCAATTTGATTCATGGACATTTTTAAAAAAGGGATCTAATGTTCGTGACGTGTTGTAAAACGAGAATCTAAGTTTCAGTAAATGAGAAATTTTAAATATTTATTTTCCCATGTATCTCCAAGAAATAATTTGCAACCCTGTGGGACAGACATGCAACAACATTAAGCAATTGCTTACTTCCTGTAACTAACCCCTGTTGGAAAGAAAATCAGAGCTTGTTTGAGTTTTCTTGACTCTGTACAACTTTTCGATAGGAAAAATCCTATCATGTGTGGCGGGCTTTAGATTTAGTGAAACTGTCATATAAAGAATACAGTCTTCTGAAATATCTTAATTTGGTTTCCAAAGTCAACTGTTTGTTTTTATTTGTTGTATAAATTGAGTTGATGTGTTCACTGCAAATATTTGCTTCTGTGTGATTAAAATTAATTTTTAATCGTTTTTTCGGTGAGTAAATTTTCTGTTTTGTTAACCAAATTAAATGGTGAAAATCACATTTGAAATTTGGAATTGGATTATAGAAGCACATCAATGATATATTTTTATTCTAATATCCTGAATTATGCATAAATGTCATTTGCTATGAAATTGTTCTTGGTTTCAGTCAAATTTGTCTGATTTTTGTGAGGCTATTGTACAGGCAAATAGTACTCTAAATGTGAATACAATCCAGTATAATTGTAACTAATTTTTTAAATTTTAAATATTTTAATAAATACTGTAAGAAAACTTGAATTTATTTCTTGTATTTTTCATAATATGAAACATACATGAATTTCCATATTTTAATGCCTATAAAAGTTGTGTGTCTGCGTATATATATATATATATATATATATATATATATATATATATATATATATATATATAATATACAGTAGATATAGTATATAGGTAAAGATTTCAGATGGAATTGAAGAGATGTGAAGAGAAGGTCTTTCACAAAGATTATTTGATATTTATAAACATAATCAATGCCAATAATTTTTTAAATTATTTTGCATATAAAGAATATATAACAAGTTTTTAATTTAAACCTCATTTGCTTCATTCCTTTAACAAAATCTCTAATTTGGAAATGCTTTCTAGGAGAACTATTTAATATTAATATTTGTTCTATTTAAAAACAATGTGTTTGATAAGTTCCAGGTGTTAAACTTTTATCCCATTTCTTAGAGTTTTATCCTGTAAAAATTTCATCCTTTTTTGTGCAGTAATCCAATATCCTTTGCATTAGACCAATTTTTCTATTCCTTAAATAACTTTCAAAAAAATATAGGGTGAAACATAGAGGAATTCTGTTTACATAACTGTTGTTTTATTTGCCAAGAAACACAGGATACATTGTTAACAGCTGCTGTTTTTAGTCTTGTCTTAAATATTTTTTTTTCAATAAATATATGATAGAAATATTTCTTAATCATTTTCCCAATATTTGATTAAGGTATTTTCCTAGAAGTAATTTAGTGATATGTAATTTCCAATACTATGTAAACATTTAGTCATTAAATTCTTGAAATATGAAGTAAATTCGCTAAACTTAATTGTTCTATGATATACATGGCATAGTTTACCCCAGATAAAATGTAACCATTTAAAATATTAAAGGTAAAATATATTTCATTTCAAAAAATGAAATGCTCTTGATTTTGTGTGCTAACAATAATTATAACTCAAATTTCATAAAGGTATTTTTGCATATTTATTTTGTTGTATTGAATATATGAATTAATGAAGTCATCTCTTTTTTGTCATTTCAATTTAACATTGCATTTATTACTTTATTAGGTTCTGGAACAGATATTGGTTGCTTACATGCATCAGGAGCTAAAACATTACCACGTGGTATGTCATTGTGTTCTCATATTAATCCACAGAATAGCGCAGAAGAAGCTAATGATGTTTATGGCCTATATGCTGATTTAATGAATGTACCTGACTATGAGAAAAGCAGTCAAGAGAAATTATATGAACGCCTCAATCATAGTGACCCGGAGTTAATCCATTTTCATCTTAACAGCTTAGATGAAAAGTAATTATTTTATTATTAACTTTTTCTCAGTTTTACATAGGCTCTAATTTGGTTTATTTCTACTGTTATTAAATCATGATTATCAATAATTCACAAAAACTGACATTATGAACTGTGTGAAAGTGAAATGTTAAATATTAAGTTCAATATTTCATTCACTGTTACTTAAATATACTGCATGGAATTCGCCATTGTGTTTAAAACATGTTTTTTTTTTATATTTGCAAATATTTTTATGTATGCATAAATTGAAGCTCTGATTTAAAGCTGTTGTTTTTAACCTTTGATTTGATTTAATTACATCTTAAACCTTATGACTTATGGTCTAGTTAATGGTTACAAATCAATTTTTTTATGCATTATTTAGAGGATACACATGTCTTCAAAAAATCTTTTGGCTGTATTTTCTAATAATAGTAAATCTTAATGCTTGTTCAAAAAATATTCACCAGTGAATTGATAATGATTTATAATGTGAACTTAATTTGTTTTTATTATAAATTTATTTTTAAAGAAAATACAAATAGATAATTTCTTGTCATTTAGCACATTTAATTTCATTACAATTTAATCATAATATACTGGCATTTTCTGCTAAATGTACAAAATTTAAATTTAGTATAATCACTAAAATCATAATTCTAATGTTACAATGGGTCTTCTGTAAAGTGAAGTTAAAGACTATTATTCTGAATCGAGCTGAAAATGATTAATAAAAATACAACTGAGAAGTGAGTTTTTTTACATCTACATATCATTATCTTAAAATAATGATATTCAAACATGCATTGAGCATCTTTTGCTTCAAAAGTTGTAAATGAGCTTTAAAAACTGAATTTCTATTCTACAAATATTGTTCTTTTAGATATCTTGTGAAAAAAAATTAAGTGCTTTTCATAAAATTTCTCTTAAAAAAAGAAGATAAAATATTTTTAAAAAGTTTAAGAGTTATTTTTCTATTAAAAGAAATTTGTCCCACATTTTCTTAAATTATGTTCAATATCATAGGTCCTTTGGTTTTGCAGCAGTCAAAATTTTTTAATCCAAGTAAAGTTTAAAGGCTGCATTCTTAGAATTTCTGAATTTTAACTGTGAGGGAAATATTCTTGATTAAACTTTCATTTTAAATATCACCATTCTTTAATTTTAAATTTGGGATTGTGTCACCTGTGTACATTTAGCAACAATCTAGTCCATAAATATGACCTTCCACCTTACCATGTTTACATAGTTAAGAGTTTTGAGAATGCTTAGTCACTTCAAATAAATAAAATATTTGAAAATATAAATCATAACTATTTTGCTGTTGTCTTACTGGAATACCTATGTCCCCTCAAGGATTATAAATTCTTGAATTTTTAGTAATCTCGTATTCTTAATGTGACATCAAAACCTGATGAAAATTCTAATTTCAATGAGACTGGTCTCTTATAGGAACAGTCTATTGATTAAAAAAAACTAAAGTAGAATGAAGAACTTTTAGGGGTTGTGTAATTTCAGTTTTTGCTTCGCCACCACATGTCACCATTCAAGATTCTACCAGAAACTTTGAATGTGAAGTACTTCTACATAATCTGTCTGCTAATACCACAAAATGTTTGAGAAGGAAACTAAAAATTGCTCCAAATTATATTAGAAATATATTGGGAAAAAAACTTAATTTTTTAGCTATAAATATATAGTCATTTGTAGGGGAAAAACTTTGTTTTAATTAGTTTTTTAAGAACATAATAGTGAAATTCTGTAAATATCTGATAGGTGTTGGTATGTATATTTCTCGCTCATAAATGTGTTCAATATTTCAAAAAATTATTTTTTGAATGCATACATTCTGGAAAATAATCTTATTTAAAATGACATTATTTTAAACGAATTTCTTTAAAGTGAACCTTTTCTTGGAAAATAAATAATAAAGCCAAATTAAAAATTTTAAATGTATCCAGCTCATATACTTAGCTTTCTAAGCAGGTACTACTTTATAGTTGAGAATTAAAATAAAGTATGTGTGTTGTTGGTTTAGTTGTGTATCATTTAAACTGAAAAAAAAAATGTGTTAAAAGTTATTTATCTTTAATTTTTATATTTTATTCCATTATTTCAAAATTGTTTTTTATCGTTAGAGTAAAACAGAAACCTGGCCGTCCAAGATCATGGGATCTCTCAACAATGGCTGTGTCAGAAGATTCAGACTCTTCTGCTGCATGTGATACTATATCTACTGCTACATCAACACCTACTACTGAAATAAGTGCAACTTCACCTAATCGTTTATGTGAAGAAATCATCCCTTCTGTGCAAAAACTTAGTGATGATTATCGAAAATTACCTGCTCATGTTACATTAGGACGAGCAGTTTATAAATCTGCAGCTAAAACTTTAACAGACTCAAATCCTAAAACAGCTCTTTTGTTAACAGGAGGCTGTGGATACATTAATTGGTGCAAACCAGAGAAAAATTATAGTTCTAAATCATATCTTGATGCAAATGTCATGATTTGGGAGGTTAAACTGTGAATAACCTTTCAAATACTATTGTAAATAAAAAAAACAATATTACATATAATTATATATCTCTGGTTTTATAAAAGTATTTTTAAAGAAATATATCATGTTCTCATTTTTTTATTTCAGTTTAATTCAATTCATTCTGTAAACTTCATTTTATAAAATCTTCTGAGATTTATGAGCATTTTATTACTGTTGCCCTATTCTTAAAAATACCTTTTTTATACATAAATGTTTTCTTTTTTTTTTAAGTTTTAAATACAAAAAATATAGTTTTATAATTTTTAAATTGTAATTGAAAGGCAACTTTTCTGAGCACTTCTTTCTATTTCTTTAATTGATATTCTGGTACACTTAAAAAGTTGCATGTATTGGATGTTAATTTTTTATTACTCCTTACAAATGAAATATTTTTTGTTCAAGATTAGTTTTCTTGAAATATATTTGCAAATTGTATTATTTATATTCCAAGTAATTTTCCTTCTGAAATATTTCTTTAAAGTTGTTTCATTATTGCTAAATAAAAAAGAAACTTCCTGTCCTAAATTACAACTGAATACCATAAAAGAAAACAATAAAACCGATCTACAGGTATCATTTAGAATTTTCTCCACAATTGCAAAATACTGCATTTCAAGTATTAAGATTTCTAGAAATTTTTCTTTAATTCTTAAAGAAATTCTTAAGATTGGGTTACAACTTCCTTTGAGTTCTCTTTTGTATATTTATTATTTGTATATAACTTTTGTTGATTTGAAGACTCCATAAAATCCTTGAACTTCGTCCCATTTGCCTTCCCATTGTGAAAAAATGTGGCAAGAAAGCTTATGATAATGCAAAAAGACTGATTTCAAACAGTTTATCAAAATTTATATATTTTACCTTACTGTATATCTAAGTAAACATATATTTCGTTTTTAATAAATAGATTAGTACCACCAACTTTAAATACCATGTATTATTACTTCCAATCAAACTACCTAAAATATCTCTTAATAAATATTTTTAAGTTATTCTTAATATTTATAACAGTTATTTTTTAAATTTGCTTTTAATTGCAATGTAACCATTGGAAAACACTTTTGTTCTTTTGGGTAAAATCTGTTATTCCACAATAACAATAAATCTGTGATACAAGTAGAAACATATTTTTATTTAATTTCTCATTAATATGCAACCATTACACAAATAAGGAAATATATTAAGTTTATATGCATATGGTATGCAATTACATGTGCATGGTGTACTAAATATGTATAACATACACAGTAAAATTTAAAAAAATAAAAGATAACAATAAACACATTGCAGACTTCCACAGTTCTTTTACTTGTAATATACACAAGAGATAATAAACTTATCACAGTGATTCCAACAAATAATTTTGTCATATTGACATTCAAAATGTAAATTCATTTGTTACTTAGTATTTACATATCAAGAAAATAAGATGAATCGAATATTTCTGCTGCAGTAACATTCTGTAAACATCCTTTAATCGTTAACAATATTCTGTCATACCATAATTCATTGTGAGCTATAGCTCAGAAAAGCACCAGTTATGTTTAATAAATATCAATCTTCAATAAATATTGTAAACTTTCAACATCCATGTAAATAACTACAGAAACGATTTGCTCCTACTTGATAATTATGCAAAATAAAACTCAATTCAGTTTTTAAGATTAGTATTTTTACAAAATTATTAATTTTTAATTGAAAATTTCCTAATTTTCATCTAGTGTTTATAAATTTGCTTTCATTTATTAGTAGACATTAATTTATTGGTTTCCATAAATTATAGGAAAATCACCAAATTAATGATAACTTGCATCGTACTTATAACAAAACTTTTCCATTTAATTGTAATGTAGGTACAATTCATGTTATTCTATGTAATTTAGAATATGATAAGATGTAAAATAAAATAATAGAAATTTCACTATATTTTTTAGAAAATAAATTATATGATTTGGCATTGTGGTATAGACAAATTACTTTTAATATGAAATGTGTTCATCTCATTATTTTTCAAATTTGTATTAAGTATCCTAAATAGGGGAGGGCAGCAGTCGATATTTCTGAAACATCTGTAAAACTTGATTAGATTCAAGACAAAAATTCAAACTGGCAATTACTTGAATTTTATTCTTCATTGCTAAAATTAACATTCTCTGTGTTGTGAGTATTCTCAACTTGAACAATAAAACTATCAGCCATCTTTACAGCATAAGCGCAGGATGCTTTTTCTATTGACTGAACCATTGGCAATTTGTTAACAGATTAAAATTAAATACATATATATAGTAATCAGCTCAAAATTTTATTTCAATTACAAAGATACAGAAGTTTTTCGCAACTATCTGAGGTAAATTGTAAATAGTTTCTTTCCACTTTCAATATAAATCAACTTCTATTGATGTAGGTGTTATATGTCAAATAATTGTCTTATATAGCATGATGAATGAAAAAAGCCGTCCTCAATTGACTGTAATTGGCATGTTGATTATCATTGCCACTCACTTCTGTGATGAAAAGTGCATTGTACACATATAGTTAGTCTCCTAGCATTTAGATATTATTTATAAAGGCTTCTTATTTCAGTATATGTGTGTCAATTCTTATTTTTAAGAAGATTTCCAATTAGAATTGAAATTTAGAAAATTCTTATCATTTTAGTTCATCATCTATAAATTCTGAATCTTGGAATTTTTCATTATATGTTATTTAAAATTCATTTTTTCAATCTTTAAGGTTTAAAATCTCAATTACAATTAATTATTTTATAACCTTTACTGTCATAAAATTGAATCATTATGTGTTCAAACATAATGAATTCCAATTTTTGAATTTTTAAGAGAATTTTATTTTAAGTTTATAGTGACTTTTTTAATCAACATATTATTTGTCAGAATCAATCCTTTTGCATCAGATTCAATTCTGAATTAATGTGTTTGTTTTGCTGACAAATAAACTTTAGTAATCTAGAAAAGATATTGAATATGAAGAAGCATTATTTCTATAAAAAATATGCGTAAAAACTTATTTTTAAGAAGTTACATAATAATAAAAGTATTGAAGTCTATACTTCTTTAGTAGTTTGCCTTGTTAATTTTCTAAAATAAACTACATAAATTCTTCTCGAGTATTCTTATGTTAAAATTAAATTTTTCCAACATTTTTCTAATGGAATTTCTTTTTTGCAGTCTATTGAAAAAATTTATTTTTTAATTTGAAAATTGTATCCTTAAACAAAGTTTTTATTTTGAACCACCAATTTTTATTCAAAACTAAAGATTAAGCACATTTGAATTTCTTGTAAATTCTCAATTTTGTATTTAATATGTTAATAAATATAGTATATTTTGATTCTACATTCATAGGACTGCCAGTTTTCTTCATATTACAGAAATCTTAGGATTGTATTTAGCTACAGAAAATTTCTTATTTTTCACTTCTATATAGTAAGCACTTATTGCAGATATAGACATTAACTACCTTATGACCATGGTTAAGGAAACTATTTTGGTCATCTGTGCTTTAAAGATTACTTGAGTGTTTTTGGTTGAACTTTAAATACTGAGGAGATAATAGGTGAAGGAAATATTTGACAGAAACTTAACCATATCTCATCATATATTCGTTTTTTATTTGTTCCTTATTTAATAGATCTATTAAAATTTTAATGTGTAATTTTATTATTCCTTTGAATTTTTCTTTTTTTTAATTTGATATAAGATTTTATGTAATCAGAACAAAGCGAGCAGTCTTTGCTAGAATTGAAATGTATATTTAAATTATGCATGTGTGTAAATAATATTACTTTATTATAATCTAAGCATATATGTTCATGTTTTTATGTGATACATTACACTTGCAGTAACTGTTTTGCTTGGCACATATATATTTAATATTTTACAGTTTCATGCTGATATATATTTTTACTGAGTTGTCATTATTTTATATGATTTCACTGAAATTTATGGAAACCAGTGATAGTTTCTCTTTTTTGTATATTATATATATTCTTACACTCAAACTAAAATTATTAACTAACTAACTAATCAGTCTGATTTACCAGTTTTGAGTTAAATGCTTATTTCTTAAAGGATCCTTATTTAGAGAAAACACTTCAGCTCAATATATGTGCACAATCTTTAATAGAAACTAATTCTCAAATTTTCATACTCAGTAGCATGTGTGCTGTGAATAAAGAATGAAATATTTTATCATCATACTTACATGTCGCACATTTTTAACCTAACTGTTGAAGCACTGTTAAGCTAGGTATTTAAATAAGTTTTCCTATGGGTTCTCAGAAAAATACTCTTGAACTTTTATTCATGTAAATAATATGAAAATTCTGATGTTTAATGATTGATTTAACTGTACGATTCATCATGTTCATTTATCTCTCATGGAAATTTTATTTGTCTAATATTGTTAGGATATTAGAATATATATATTGCTGTTGCCATTTAGGTGTAAAAACCAATTATAAAATGCTGTATTTATCATTTTTAAGCCCAAATTACATAGTCATATTTTCTAGAACAGTGGTTTCAAACTCATTGCATTTGAGCCAGTTGTATAAAGTAAATTGACTTTATGGTTTTTTTTTTTTTTTTTTTGTAAGAAAATATGCTTGTGTATATATATGTGTGTGTATAATACATCCATATGTGTATGCATGTATACAAACTTCGCATATTATTAGCTCAACGTTTTCTCTATTCTTTTTATTTGCTATTTACCTCACCTGCTTTATAATGAAACTTCTTTTTCTATTAAATATTGAAGTCAAAGGATTTAACTATATTTTCTGGCTGAAATAAAAAAAAGTTTACAAATATCTTCCAAATTACTGTATTATCCTTCATTTTTGCCTATTATTCTATGAGAATTGATTAAACAGAGAGTAAAAATTGATTCTGAATCATTTTAGATATTTTGACCTAAGATGGATTTAAATTTGCAGTAACTTACTATCTGTAATATAGTTGAACTTTTGAAGAGCTTTAAATTGAATATCAGGTTACTGATCATTAACTAGACATCTTAAATTGTGTGATTCAAATGTATTGAATATGTGCTAAATGTTAATCGGTTTTAGCTCATTTTGATTGTTTTATATAATTTTAGTTAGTTGTATTAACACTAGAACAATTTGATTTTGAATAAAATTTAAATTAAATGCTGAAAAATTTATGATAATGCAGGCCATATAAATTTCTTCTGGAACAATCATTTGAGTTATTGAAATCACTGTTCTAAAATATTCTGTTTAATATAATTTGTGAATATTCAAGTCCTATTCTATTGCTGTCCTTGAAATAATATTGTTGAATATATAAATAATCTGTATTTTTCATTTTTACAGAACAAAGATTTTTTTTTTTTGTGTATAATTTTTCTATTTAAAAGATTTTTATATGTAGAATAATAAACAAATTTTTAAAGAGATATTTGAATTTTTCTTCATAAGTAATTTTAACTGAAATGGTTAACATAAAAATATATCAAAATGGGAAGTGTAATAATTTAATAATGTTAGTTTCTCACAGGAAATCAATATTTATAAACCTCATTCAGAAATAGATAAGAACCATGTATCAGCGTTTTTCTCAATACTTCTCAATTATAAAATTTAGTTCTCAGTTTGTTAGCCTGCTTAGGTTAAACAAATAACTAATGCTAATTTTTTAATAATTGTTAATAGCATTAAAATGCAAAAGTACATAAATTTGGGGGGGAAAAACTGATTGTATTGAATTTAATTTTCTGTCTTTTGTTAATACAAATCAAAGGAATATAATTCATCATTTATGTTTTCCTAATTTGATTTTTTCTTTTCATGGAACATTCGTAATAATTTCCTGTTATATATATATATATATATATATGCGGGGGTCACTCTGAAATTTTTGAGATACATCCAGGTTTTTAAATTTATACTTACAAAATTTTAGGTGTGTTCAAAGTAGTCTCCTCCAGCATCAATCCACTTTTGTACACGAATTGTCCACAGACTAAATGCCTCAAGCCTTTCATTTCTTGGAATAGATGAAAAAAATGCATTTATAGCCACATCAATCTCTTCTTCTGAATGAAAACTACGTCCACGTAAGTTCTTTTTTAGATTAAAGAATAACCAAAAGTCGCACATAGCTAGATCAGGTGAATACGGCGGATGTTCGATCATTTTAATTTGTTTTTGTTGAAGAAACTCAACTGTTAATGCGGCTGTATGCGAAGATGCTTTGTCATTGTGAAGCATTAGTCCCCTAACATTCAGTTCTTGTAGAATTTCTGGAAGACATTTAGTGGTATACCAGTTTGCTGTTACTGTCTTCAGTCCTTCTAACTTGATGGCTTTGACCAATCCCGTACTTCTGAAGAAAACGGCATACATCACTTTTTTCAGTGCGCGTTGTTTTTTCAACATTGTCTTCGTGGGATCATCTTCAAAGACTCATACTTTGCTTTCTTGACGTGTTGGAACATCAAAAAACGGTATGTACGTTTCATCACCTGTTACAATTTTAGAAATGATACGGTGGCCACCATCATTTAGCAATTTAAGAGTTTCTTTATTGATTCTGACATGCTCCTCTTTTTGGTGCTCAGTTAGATTATGGGGAACCCAAACTACTTTTTTTCATACGTAATTCTTGATGATTTTGTGTGTGGCTGCGGATCCAATGTTAAGTTCCTTCTGTATCATTTGATAAGTACAGCGATTATCATCCATTAATGTTTTTCGTATGGCGGACATATTATCTGGGATTACTGCCGACGACGGCCTTCCTGTGTGTTCTTCATCCTGAAGAAAATTGCGATATCTTCTGAATTCTCTAAACCATCTGAATACAGTAGTACGAGCTGAAGATTCATGACCAAATGCTAATTGCAACCGTGGAACGCAATCTTCTTGATTTAATCCTGCTTTAAAATCGTAGAAAATCATAGCGCGAAAATGTTCTCGCGTCAATTCAATTTTCTCTTCTGTTTAAAATTTATTCTACGCTAAACAAGTTTAAGTAAGTCAGTAAAACATCGTCTTCTGTGTTAAAATACTTTGTATTTTAAAACTATCTGTTATTTTTATTTTGTAAATTCTCGTCTGCATGTATCTTAAAAATTTCAGAGTAACCTTCGTATATATACATACACACATTGTGTTTGTGCTGTAAGATTAGGAAAAAATGTTTCTTCATAGAATCTTGTCTCTTTAAAGTAAAATAATATGAATTACTTATTCTGCCTCTTTCATCATAGCTAGTTGATACTTTATTTATATTGGGTAATCTTTCATCACTAATTCAATCATCATGTATAAGTAAAAATTGCAGTTTACTAAATAATTTTTTAGTTTTGGAAATAAAATACCATATCAGTCAATCATTTTTTTAACAAAACTTTGCATTTATTTTTGGAAATGAATTTTTGAAAAATTAGAATTAAAATCTGACTTATGAGAAATAAATAGGGGTTTTTTTTAAGCTCAATTTTTTGTTTACCATAATTAAACATATAGTCAAAATTATGTGGGTAGAAATAAAGTTGATTTGATTCAAATGAATGAGCTATATGTTGCAAAACACACAATGTTATAAATTCAAGGAAGTTTCAGTTTATTCCAATTATGAAAAATAAACTCTATCTCTATCTAATGTACTTGAATTTCTTTTAGTTGCTTGCAAAGATGTTTGCATGCTGACGAGCAGCATAACTGATTTTACTTGAAATAAACTAATTTTTAGTATAATATGTTATTACATATAAGCTCATATGTAATGTTATATTACATATGAACCTGGGAATATACCAAACAATGTCAGTTAATTTCTATTAGCTTTGTAAATTTATTTATGTTATTTCCTTAATGCTCTGGAGAGACGTTAACTATGATATCATAGAACTGAATACAATAATAGGCTTGAAATATTCTTTACCTTACCGACCCTGATATGTAAGGAATAATCACTCCCTCCTCATTCACAGCTTTCATGGATTCAATTCGCATCTACTGTGTGGATGTTATTACTGGTTTTGAATCCATTTTAAAGTGAAGGTTTCGGTCTTAACCCTCACTTGTAAATAATGACCGTTCAACAGCAAATGTCTAAAGCACAGCAGCAAAGATTATCTTCAGTTTGAAACTCAAATTTCGTTTTTAATTGTTATTGATTTAATTTGCTTATTTATTCATTATTATAAGTTCCAAAAATTTTATTTGAAGAATCTAAAAACGTTTTGGAAAACAAAAACTTCCCTAATCACCCTTATTTCTCCTAATGATTTTCCAATTTTGATACATTTAGATCCTTTGACACTACTAGGGTCAAAATTGGTGGCATCTTATTAAATGACGCGCGCATTGAGTATTTTATCTTAGCCCCAAACCTTGGTTTTTTGTGGTTATTTAGAGCTAGAAACCTTTAACAAAAGATAACCACAGATGTCATTTTACTTGGACAAAGGAATCTGCTATATTTATGAAACAAATACAATATGTCTGGTTTAATATAATTCGAGGCTTGTATTTATCTTCACAGCATCATTCTCTAATTCGAATTAATTTTTAAAAGTTTTCAGAATTAGATAGCTTGTGATCGATTTACCACCAGGATTTGAAAATTTTGAGAAACTACGTGTATTGCGTTAATTCCTTATTCTATGATTACAAAGTATAATGAAAATTTAAAAGAAAAAATATTTTTATAGGATATGTTTGTACCACTTCTATTATTATTTCTTCATTTTCTCTCAACGCGTTACTTTTTACTTCAGATTTTTCCAAATATTTTTTTATTTTTTAGTATAGTTGCTAAAAATTAAATCTATCTAAATTAATGACACGCTGACGACCATAAAAGATAGATATCTAATTTGCTTAGAGAGTTAATTAATTTTTGGTATTTGTGTGTTCATTGACGCAAGCAATTAAGCGGAATAATATGGATGTTGGATACCTTTGAGGTATGGAGTTACTGAGGTTATTAATGAAACGATGAGGTATTCAACCCCACTTATCCAGAAGAGCACTTTCCAGTTCTTTCGGAGTTTGCTAAAATAGTAAGTAGCTATCAACTCATTTCTCTAGAATCCTTCAAAGATCCTCTATTGGATTCATATCCTGTGAACGTCATATCAACTCCATATTCCATTCATATGATTTTTCCTTGAAGAAGAAATTATCCAATAAATGAGCTTAAGGTGGCCTACAACTGTCGTTTATACATAAAGCCATCTTCGATTTCTGAATTTTAAGGCCAATAAGTCTAAGGTACACATCTCTATATCGCTGGCAGATCAGAGCCTCATTTCAAATGATGTGGGAAGTTGTTTCACTTATTGGAAATACCCTCATAATCCAACACTTGCGCATCACAAAATCTGACTTTACACTGCACAAAGGTAAAATTGTTTCTAATGCCATATTCCTACCGGATGAAAATATGCATAACATCAGAATAGACACAAAAATGCTACTTGTCAGAGAAAAGAACTGTACGTCATTCATTTCTCCTTTACCTCTTATGGTCTCTTGCATAATCCTTGAAGTAACCTCAGTGTTTTGATGTAGATGTAACACATATCATTGGTTTGCGACTACCCAGACCGGCAGCATGGAGCCGGTTTTGGATAGTTTGAGCCAAAACTGTGATGTCAGAAAGCATTCGAAGGTGTTGTTAAAGAAGGGAGACATTCATATTTTGATATCACCGAACTATTAGTTATCAATCATCATGGGGCATTGTTACACATCTACAATCTTGCCTTGATCTTATTTCTTATTCCTGTATTTTTTTAGTCTCTAAAAATTATTCCACTTCCTAAAAATCATACTTAAAGAAACACAGGACTGTTGTTTTTGGAAAGTGTGGATTATCGTTTCGGGATATTGCTATTCATACTCATGGTCGAAATTGAATGTGTGTCATGCGAGCGGGTAATCGAGGAGGTCTTACCTCACACCGTTCATGGAAATCCTAAATACGGTCACTTCTGAATGGTGTAAGGATTTCATTGCCTTTCCATGATTAACGCGGAAGAAAACAAATGCATTGTGTGGTCATTTTTGCAAAACCATACAATCACATTAGTAGAAAGGAAATAGGACTGTTTACTGGACATTCAATATTCCCTCCAACAGAACGACGGTGATTAGAGAGGATCATATTGTCTCTTTGAACATCATTATTTCACCTTCCCTTGACAATACAGTATAAAGACACACTTTGGTATATCCAACGACAAAGTTGGATGCAGAAATGTTACAACAAATGAGTCTCGGCTCTGCGTGCAGCATTCTGAGGGCTGCTTAGTTGTGTGGAGCCACCGAAGCAAACATTTCTTTACTAATATCATTTGATATCGTTATAAGAAACCCTTAATCTAATATGATGATATGTTATGAGGTACACGATGCTCGCATCTAATTCGGATTGATGATAATTCTAAAAGTATTTTTACTTCTTAAGGTCTACGATTGTTCTCTATCTTCGAAACGTCATGTTTCAACAAGATTATGCAAGTGTAATTGTAACGCATGTTGTTCTGATTTTCCTCGGTATAGAGCATATTCGATTATTTTACTGGCCTTCACAGACTTCAGTTAAGGTACTCATGCCATAGATTATTAAGGAACTGGCTTAACATCTCTCTCTAACTACGTCCTTTTAATATAATTGTCATAGACTCGAAGTAGCACAGAATGAGTTGCTTATTTCTATCAGGCTAGTGTAGTTTTATATTTAACTAACCAAATCGGGTAAAGGTAGTTTCAGCTACCAGAGGCGGCAAATAATTATAGCTATTTCGCATCCCGATAAATCCCAAAACTGTTTAAAAATTTAAACATTTGGTTTTCATGCCATACTACTTATATGCGATAATATTTTTTGTTTTCTTTGATGAGTTTGCAATTTAAAAGTCTGTAGTTTATATATTACAATCAAATTATGATTTTTTAAAACATATATTTAATTAAGAAAAAAAGGCTATATATAAATTTATAAAAAATAAATGTCCTTACATTAAATGTTATACTTTACTTCATTTCTGGTTTCACCTGTACTTCTATGTGCCTTCCATTATTATTCTAAGAAATAGATATGAAAATTGGTTTTATTTACACATTTAAGGTGCTTGAATTACTTTAATAGATTTTTTTACATAACTATTTAAAGTAAAATTTCCATCAATGGATACATATATATGAGTGATTTAAATAAATTGTAAAAAAAAAGGGGTTCTTAAAAATGTATACAATGAAAAAAAAATTTGCTTACATACATTTTTAAGGCAACTTTTTTTATATTTTACTTAAATCTCACATAATATGACCTTTTTAAACATTAATTTTTATCTAAACTTTTCATTCACGAAACAGTAAATACAGTGCAGGGGATTAAATTTGCTTCAGCAAGTAAGCGACGTGAAATTTGCAGAGCCAGCAAAAGATGCTGTGATACGCATAGTTTTTCAGATATATTCAATAAAAAAGGTAATAGTAGCACTTCGAACAGTGTTCTTAAAGAAAGAAATTTCATTTAAACACATTACAAATTTTTCTTTCGTAAGTTACATTTGAATACTGTGGTCTAAGGAAAAGTTTTGCTTTGTCCAAGAAATAGAAATATTTTACAGCACATTTCTAACTTTGATAGATGACGAATTGCAACTATAGGCTAGCCTACAGAAACTGTGATTTATCGTAGTGAAGATTTGTTTTCTATCGTCGCTCGAGATACCATGAAAATTTGCAGAATATAAAATTGATCAATTCAGAACGGCTATACGGAATGATGTGCTGGATCTCAGTATATTATATATAAACTCAGCGTTTATCACTAACAGTTAAAATGTTAACCACATAGCCTTTGTGAACTGTACACAACGGCTTCAACTTGAATTCAAAAAATGGGATCTTTTGTAAGATATATATCTGTATGAACAGCTCGATGTCACTTGCAGAACATCGTCTTATCTAGAAGACCACGTCTTAAGAAACTTTTCACACTGTATCACAGGGAGAAATGTCTGCAATAATGTTCTAATTGACGAACCTAGACTCAGGAAATGTTTGATAAACGAATCCTATATCCTGTTTACTGCATCATGATTGTCGCATTCGTGTTTGGTAGCATTCTCAAGTAGAATATATCCTTTTCTGAATGTTGATATGTTTTACTGTTTGAATATTTAAAAATATTTTTTTTTTAATATTTATGGACTAAAAAAAGTACCCTATCCTTTGAACATTGCTAAATATTGTACTAAAATATTTATGAATATTCATACCAATATTTATAGGTATTGAGTTCAAATTATAAGGGACACTAATTTTAGTGTTAATAAACTTTCCTTCCCTCTTTAAAATATTTTTATTTATTTAATTTTGAAATGAACCTTAGAGAGAAAAAGAAGTTTTGAAAGATAGTGGTACGCATAACAAAACAGTAGTAAGCAGTGATTTTGAACAATGCTGCTTGAAATTACTCATTGGTACTACTTGAGAATAAATATTTATAGTAATATGTTAAATAGAAGGAAAAGAAGCATGGTTTCAGCAATAAAATCTTAACCAAATAAGGACACTTTTGTGAAGGGATATTACAGGTATACATTCTAATTACTATGCTTATTTCTTCAATTTAATAATTGAAAAATATATTTATTTATTTGTAAGACAATTTTTCTGCACTTATAAAATTCATATCACTGCCACATAACTTATTCATTTTTTCCATGTTTAGGAAATTTAATTGGATTAAAGTCGTAAGAATATAACTTATAAAATTCATCCTAAGATTACCTGTATAAAAATAAAATAAAACTTCATTTTATCAGACTCATCGTAATGAATTATAATTCGAATTTTTAGAACTTTAAATGCGTAATTAATGCTGTTACAAGCGATGCGATGACGTCAAATAAAGATGCCCAATTCATTCTCGAATAAAGTCAGTTTTCTCTGAATTTTTTTAAACCCCCTTACTTATTTTTGGTAAAATTTAATTGATTATTTTTATTAAAATTTATGTATTACTTTTTAATAAAATAATAAAATTTAATTCAGTTTAATAAAATTCAGGAAAAACTAGAAAGAGAGGTTACAAGCGTCAACTAAAACGATCTGTTGTATATATTGAAGAAACCACACCGAAAAGTTCACTTCATTTGACTAACGTTTTCGTTGTGGGGCGTATCAACTTTTTTTTTTGTACGTTCAAGTGTTTTATTTTCTTATTGATATTTACCATGTTTAGTCATCTGTTAAAAGAGTCTAAAAGACATCAACCTGATTTATACAATAATGTGGTCGAAGGTCTGAAAAAAATATACAAATTAAAAATTCTACCCCTTGAAGAAAGTTACCTTTTTCACGAATTTCATTCGCCACCTCTCAATGATGCTGATTTTGAAGCAAAGCCAATGATTCTACTTGTTGGTCAATATTCTACTGGTAAAACAACCTTTATAAAATATTTATTAGAACGAGATTTTCCTGGAATCCGAATTGGACCTGAACCAACAACTGATCGTTTTATAGCAGTTATGCACGGGGAGCAAGAAAGTGTAATCCCTGGAAATGCACTTGTTGTAGATCCTAAACGCCAATTCCGTCCTCTCCAGAGATTCGGAAATGCTTTCTTGAATCGATTTCAATCATCTGTTGTAGACTCAGAAGTCCTAAAAAGTATTACGATCATTGACACTCCAGGAATTCTGTCTGGAGAAAAACAGCGAGTTGATCGTGGTTATGATTTTACGGGGGTTCTGGAATGGTTTGCTGAAAGAGTGGATCGTATTATTCTTTTGTTTGATGCTCATAAATTAGATATATCTGATGAGTTTCGGCGGAGCATCGAAGCTCTTCGTGGTCACGATGATAAAATTAGAATAGTGCTTAATAAAGCTGATATGGTTGATTCTCAACAGCTGATGCGTGTTTATGGTGCCTTAATGTGGTCTTTAGGAAAAGTTCTTAATACCCCTGAAGTTGCTCGAGTATACATTGGTTCTTTTTGGGATCAACCCCTTAATTTTGATGCCAATCGAAAACTGTTTGAAGCAGAGGAAAAGGACATGTTTAGAGACATTCAGAGTTTACCAAAGAATGCTGCTCTTAGAAAATTGAATGATCTCATCAAGCGGGCTCGTCTTGCAAAGGTTGGTGTTTTTAACTAATATTAAAAATAGTTATATATTTTGTTTATTAATTTTAAAATAACCCGAGGCTTTCGCAAAAAAATTGAACAGATATTGCAGAAATCAACGTTTGAAGTTATTTTAAATCTTGTGCATGTTGGGACTATTTGATAATAAATTCTATGTTTCGTATAGCACAATATTGGTTATCCAATTCCTCTTTGTTTAAAATAATAAAATGTGATTAATAGAAGTTTATCTCTAGTAATTTTTGTACTAGAATAAAAAAATTAATATTTTGTGTGTAATTGAAGTTAGTTTTTAACATTTGAGCATCTAAATTTATTTTAATGATATATACATTATTTTTAATAATAAGTAGTAATAAGATTGCATAAATATTAAAAACTATAGATAGAATAAAATTCTATACTTATTTAACATTTACACTGGTAAAATTTAGCTAGGAAAAATGCATCTTTTAGCTGTTTTTCTATATTTTCAATTTAATCCCTATTTTTGATGTTCTTCAATTACTAATAATTTTTGTGCCTTCAACTGATACTCCAAAATTTACTTTGTAGTTTACATTATTTTGTTAGTTTTAAAACTTTCAGTGACAGGGTTGATTTTTAGGTCATTTACATCAACTAGTTCCATAACAAGCTTTTTTCTGGTTTACTTTCTGCTATAATGTATGTGTTGGTAGATTGTTAATTTTTCTTTATAATTTATTATGAATAATCCTAGTGTATGAAAAATTTTTTGTAATTACTATTTTGTCATTAAATGATGGCTTGATTTATACTTATATAATTTTTTTTTTCATTTATAACTTTTAGAAAAGTAGCTTTTGCTAAAATAGTTGCTATGACTATGTTTGGAAATGCGAGTGTTTATAAAAATTTAATATAAATGTTTATGTTAAATTTAATTTTTATAGTTTTTTGTTTGTATAGCTATTCAATAATTCAATCTATTATTAAATAGTTCATATTTGATTGCTAAGTTTCATTTATTTTAACATTTTTCTAAGCTCTCAGTTGATGTCATATAATTTAGATTTTTCTTGCCCTCTATTATTGTTTTTTTGTTATGAAAATATTGCAGAGATTCTGGTATAATTAGTTCTCCTTTACAAAAAATGACCATTGATGAACAAGAAAACTAAATCTGATCACAATGCTTGTGGCTGGTATTTTATTTGGGTTTGTTATAGTAATTTTTCTTTGACTTGTAAATTTCCATATAAAATATATTGCATATAGTTGTGTGTGCTGCTGTCACAGAAAAATTTGGAATCTGCATAAGAAAATAGATTCCAATTTCTGTGGATAATAATATGACAATAAATGTTGTCTTTAAAAATGGAATATATTAGTAATTCATTATTTATTTGAAATACTAGAAGAATGCACAAAAAGATTCCTGAATTAACAATTTTGTATGGATTATATGCATTTAAAAAAATAATTTAAAGAACATGATGATGACCTTTAGTCTAAAGGACAAGCTAACTCCATCTTAAATGAAATAATTTTTAATGAAGAGCCTACATGTGTACAAATTATTTCTATGTATTCCTTTTATCATTATTCTTAATGTCATTTGTTGACTACAGAAGGAAAATGTAGGTTTTACTTTGCTATATGTATCTATTTTTTATAAGTTAAAAAAATTAGATCTTTCAAAATGTACTTTTTTTAGTGTCAATAATTTTTAGGTAATCACATAGATTTCCTCCCTCTTTTTAATTTTTACTGCTCATCTCTAGTGTAATTTAAGTAATTATTTTGAATTTATTTTAAAACATAAGTAATGATTAATAAAAATCTAAACTTTGTTATTCGAAAAACAATCTGTTTTGATTCTTTAATATGTAACAAAAGCAAATAAGATTTTTGAAATCTGTTAAATTTTTATATTTACATGTATTTAGTCTGCTCATTAAAAATAATTAGATTATAAGCAAATAAAACCATGCATATTCTTAGCAAGGTGTTTTACTCAGTAGTTTTTCTGATAAACATTACATGTATATTTTTAGATTATGTATATATAAAACACAGTATAGAATACACTTTTATTTATTATATGTATCTTATTTGTTTGGAAAATTTAATGAAAACTGCTTTTTGTTTTGTCATTTTGACCTGAAACTGATAACATAAGTTAAATGATGTTTGTAATTTTACTTTGTTATATTTATTTCAGAATACTTTATTTTTGAAAATATTTGATTATATATTCTTTTACATCATATGAAGTAACAAATGTCTTTGATATGGTTCTGTGGTTTGGACTGCAAATTATTAAAATTACTTCTGAAAATCGAAATTCAAATATTTTTAAAATCAAGTCTTTTTTTGTATTCTGGACAAATCTATGTAAATGGTATTCATATAATGACAAATCTCTAATGATGCACACATACACAAGAATTAAGTATCTTTTGACTGAGTTACTTTGAATTGAAGATCCTGTTTGAATTAGATCTTGAGTGCAAAATGTGACTAAAGATTAATAACAAGCCAAACTTGTGACTAAATTGCAAGTTGTCATCAGAATTTAATATATTTTGATAGAACAAAAGGACATTTTTAGCAATTTAGGTCAAACCTGTGTTGGTTTATAACTTTCCAGTAGAAATTATTGCCAAGTTGAAAGCCAAATTGTTAGTGATAATTTCTTTTGGTCCAAGAAATTGTAAGTTCAATTCTCCTTTAGGGGTAGTTGCTTATAATGGTTCAAATGTGCACTTTAAAGTGGTCAAATTAGTCTTTGTCTGCAAGAAAATGGTGAGTAACAAATTAAACCACTTGAAATTCTAATTATTTGTTATATTCCATTTAAACTTAAAACTGAAAGTAATTCAAAACCCATAGTATAATATTTTGTTCTAAAGGATGTGAATTTATCTTGTATAAATAATTACACAGCTGTATTAAAAATAATAATTTCAATGAAGTTAGAGGAATATTTGTTATTAAATTATAAATGATTGTTGTAAGTTCTACTATTGTTAATTTCTTATTATTCTACTTACAAAGAGGTTTTTGATAATCATAGGATCAAAATTGTTATTGACTCTCTTGCTAACTAATCTTTCAGCTTATATTTTTAATTTTGTATATATATACACAATTAATACATATAAAAAATGCATTTATAATTCTGTACAGCATAAATTAAAAAAAATAGTTTTTTTTAATAATTAAGAAAGTAATATCCTTTATTTTAAGTAATAATATGCAAAAGAATTAAGCTCTAGGTTGAAAATTTTCAGGAAAAGAAAAATTATGTTACTTATATTTTTAATACTTATAAAAATTATTAAAAATAGATATGCTTCTCTATATGTTCACTATATGTTCTTAATATTTAATATATTTGCTTTTATTTTATGTAAGTATGAAAGAGAAAATTAAAGCAAAATTAAGAGGATCAGATTGTGGACAGCTATTATCACTTTCTCTACATAAGAGCTCATTTGACCTGAACCTTATATAAATTCTGAACTGCTATAAACATCCATACTTAAAACTAATCAAGCCCATATATTGTTGAATTTAAGACCTGAATGCTATCCAATCAGAAAACAGGGTGGCATAAAGTCGGATAACTGTACTTAAATGTAATAGAAAATGTTTTACCTTTCACTCAGGATAAATGCTGTTTGCTCTTCAGTGTAGAATATAGCTTAATACAACCCATTGTGGGTGCCCAACAATATAAGATGCCGTCCCTTCTTTCCCTTAAAGTGGTGAAAGGTGGAAATCATAATAGTTGAGTCTTATACAACAACAACATAATTTAATCCAAGGAAATTGAATTGCTTAAAAAATAAAATCTCTCGTTCTTTCTTAGAACTATGTGGAGTAAAAGTTCTTGTAGAAAAAGCAGCTTATAGAAATAATTCTTAATAAAAGAAAATTAATAATGTGAGAATGTACTGATTATTTTCATAATTTAACCATAGAATTGATAAATTATTCTTGAAAAGGCTAAAATAATAGTATAAATATTAAGCAAAATATGGTTTGTTTGTGGCTTAATGGGGTCTTTTTATTTATTTATTTATTTATTCATTTTGCACAAGGGATATTTAGATTGGGACCTATTTTAAAGTGGATTCTGAATCATTACAAATATCGAAGCCTGAAGTTAGAATTGAATTCATGAGCTGTTGAGCCAAAGGTAGTAAACTATGTGAGGATTTTTACTGTAGAAGACACCCATGCTCTGAAAACCAACATTGGCCCATGACTGAAAAATCAAAAATCAATTGTCATTATCAGAATATAAAATTAAGACTAATTAGCTGTTTCTGATATTTTCACATCACAATATGAATGCGGGTAGCAATCTTGGAGATCCAAAAAATAACACCTTAATAAAAAATAAAATACTTATAAAAATTATTAAAAACATATTACATATATTTTTAATGCTTCACTATATGTTCTTAGTATTTTTATTATAACATTTGCCTTTATTTAATGTATTTTTTTTATTAAATTTTTGTAAACACATTTTAAGTAGTAAAATTTTTAAGGCAATATTAAACTAAGAAAGGAAGTTATTGAATTTGATTCTGTTATAAGGTTAGCTATAGAGACGTCATTAGCTCTACAATTAGAAGTTATTAAATTGAAGTGATAAATTACAAAATATATTTTATGAGTTAGGAATATTTAATGACTTAGATTTTTATTTCTGAACAAATGTTACTTTTTCTTTAAATTTTGTGGAAAAGCACATTACATTTCATAACCTCAAAATAATCAAGATGAAAATAATGAAATAAAAATTTAATTAAATTAAAATTTTCCATTTTAGCTATAATTTGATGTGTTATTCATATTTAATTCCGCATGTATATTTATTTTATGGATTTATTGATCGATAATAGATTCGAAAAAAAAAGTTAGTACTGCTGATAAGGTATTCTCTGGTCCTGGAAATTTTTTTAAGCATTTTAGGCATATTGTATTATAAAAATTTTATCATTCACTTATGATAAAACATATATTAGTCATAAAAGTAAATATCAGGAGAGAAAATACTACATTAACGCGGTGAACAGTATCGTCTGCTTCCGTCCCGTATACAGTTTTGATTGTCTAAGGAACGATCAAAACTTTAATGCTGAGTAATCTTTATTATTCTCAAAATTGAGAAACGTCCCCATAGCCGATTATTTAGCGCTCTGGTATTCGGTTCAGTAATTTGTGGGTTCGAATTCTACTTCCGGGTTAGATGTCTTTAGTGGTTCAGAATCCATTTCAAATTGTAGATCTCGGTCTAATTAACCTTTGTGTATAATAAAATGACCACTGAGGGGCAAACAAACCAGATGGCAAACGTTTTTGTACAAATCATAAGCATATGATAACTAAGACAATTATTAATCATATAATATTTATAGTAACTTTCTTATTACCAAATCTATAATTTTTTAAAATTTGAGTATGTTATCTTGTCGGCATAACTTGGGAATTACATCAACACTTTACGTTTGTATTAGTATTATCTTTTTGTTAACACGTTAAGAGAAATAGATTTTATTGCAGCGATTTTTTCCAACCTAATAAAGAAGTGAAAATAAGCATTGATTAAATACAGCTTCCAGGAAAAGTGTTTTGTTTAGCAAATACATTTTTGTATTTATTACTCCTTTGCATTAGAATACTTGTGGTATGCTTGTTAATCGATAAAGTATTTAAAAAATACCTAAATTAATTTCATAGATGAGTTTAAGTGATTATACGTCAGTATTAATATATTTTAGAAATTTATAAAAAAGTAATGGTTTAGATTATGGAGAAATAAATCGTGAAGAGTGTAATGAAACTAATGTCGTGATATAATACTGTAAATAGTATCACGCCAGAAAATTTAAGAAATAGTGCTTATATTTTGTTTGTATATTTTTAAAAATAAATTTGAGGAATAAAAAAAAAAATTTAGTTTAAAAAAATCATAATCGGATTAAATTTAAAATGTGATAGTTAAAGAAATAAATAATTTCATAAAGAATATGATTTTTTAATTGAAAAAGTTATCATCGTATGTATAATATTAACATATCGTATCGAATCCCATTAAAAAATAAATAAAAAAAAAAACTTTTTAACGTATGTTTTCTGAATTTATATTGAAGGATCAAATGAATACCAAAAATGAAGTTTAATGGAATATAGCTTGAACATTGTACAACAAACAAATCAATCGAATCGACTGATTTTTGTATCAAACATCTGGCAGCTAGAAGGGTTTGATTTTATGTTAAAAAATTTCAAAATTCCCTATTTTGTACTAAAATATTTAATTATATTTACCACGTATGTTTGTTTACTTAAATTGAAATTTAACTAATGGTAAGTGAATTTATCTATAAATGAGAGTTCTCATATTTTTTTATTCAGTTTTAATTAGCATGGAAGATTATATTTTAATTTTCCATGCTAGAAAAATGTTGTCATTTAAACTTAATCATTACAAAATGTCCATTTACCTGTTAAGTCTAAGTGACTCGTTTATTTAATTAATTATTTTTTTACAAATTGATCGCTTTTTACAATGTAGAAGTACGTAAATTTCTTTGTGAAGGATCTGTTAAATATTAATTTTAGACAAGATATATATATTCTGTTTAAAATGCTCGTCGAAACTAAAATAGTATTAAATTCTAACTGAAAAATATGAAAGTTGGGATTTATTTTGGATAATCATATTTTCTTAAGTTATATTTTATTGTTTTTAATTGTACAATAAAATATAACTGTATTTAACTGTTGAATCGAAAATTCTTATCGTTAATTAGAGGAAGAAAATCTTTTTATTATAGAAAGTAATTTCATTTTAATTAGTCAATTCTTTTCTTGAAATACTTCAGTTGTGTGAGAATGTGCCACTTACTTATTTTGCATAAAAATTAAAATTTTTTTATTAATTACATTTTGCTAAAAATTATAATTATTTAAGGCATAAAAATATTGTTTACGAGACTATTTAAGATTAAAGCTGATGAATACTTTCTCAACGATTTTGGATTAAAAAGTTAAGTGTTTTATCATTTGTAATTAAAAATCTATTCTTTTTCAATGCGAAAACTAACGAAAATGTTATTCCTTATAAAATAAAGATTGTATTTTTTGAAATTATATTCTTGCACTTGTTTGATGAACACAGTTAATAATGTAGTGAATTAGGAAAGAAAGATTTTGGTATTTTATAAAAGTATTCATTAAAAAATATGATAAATCCAAATTAGTGTAATTTTTAAAGTATAAAAGAAATTTTACTTATGATTGTTCTTTAGTTCTTTAAACGAGAGGTTAAACAACACTATTCTCTCTCTGGGATACTCCTTAGTGTGAAGCAGATTATTTTACTTTTACCTATTTTTCCAGATTTCCAATCGTGTTTTGTTTATTAAAAAAATGTATAAGTTA
Source organism: Latrodectus elegans (assembly GCA_030067965.1). Taxonomy (NCBI): domain Eukaryota; kingdom Metazoa; phylum Arthropoda; class Arachnida; order Araneae; family Theridiidae; genus Latrodectus; species Latrodectus elegans. The sequence goes on along the minus strand of CM057817.1, from coordinate 63,903,881 downwards.
TTGTTATTTCTAAATATTTTTAAGTAAATTAAGAGTAAATTGAATTTCCTTAATTTTTTTAGATAAAGTTATGTTTTCTTAATTTTACAGCCTCATTAATTTTTGTTAATTTTTAACTAGGAAAATTCACATCTTTATTAAATGCGTCACTACTTATCAGTACTTGAAGTGTCATCACGAAAATGTGTCTAGAATCATTAGTATAGAATGCTTTCTTGAATCATTTAGAATCTTTCGGTAGATCTTGTTTTATCGCACGAGTTGTCACAGTTCAATTAAAAGTATAATGATGCGTACTTTAATATATGAACAGAATATACAGAGCCTGATTAACCCCTTGACTGACGAATTAAATGGAATTTGATGCGACAAAAAAAAAACTATTTAATTTCGCTTAATTGAACTACACCATCAATTTACACCATCATCCCCACTTTCATATAATGCATCCGGCTTATACATGTTACGGGGATTATTTATAATCTTTACTAAACTCAAATATTGGCTAGTATAACATTCACCGTGCGAAAACTGAAAACTGATAAAATGAATTCTGCTAAACTGAACTCTTACTTTCAGTGTGCTTTTTTAAATGAGAATCGTCGAACGAGTGAAGCAACTATGTAATCTAATTGTAACTTGCACGGCGTCCGCCGAAAGAAGCGCTTGACGAGTCTGACTCGTCAAAGTCTGTGATGGCCCAGGAAATCAATGACGAGTCAGACTCGTCAAAGTCAGTCAAGGGGTTAAGACATGGACATATGTGGCAATTGACTTGGACCCTCCAAATCGAATAGAATTGTTTGCCCAAAAAAGTAGAAAATTTGTTGTAATAAAGGTAGGGTAGGTTGTATTTTGTTGTAATGGCTAGGGTGATCGCAATTAGTCTGAGTCGGGCCCTCAGAATACACACGTAAAGAAAAGTGTATTTTAATAACGTTTTAAGACATCTGATTGTGATAAAAAAAAGGAAACATCGATTCTTTTCGTTGTGATTTTATTGGTACATTTGGGAAAAGTAGATAATAGATAAACTATGAAGTTGTGAGACTATTTTAGAATGTTTCATGTACTTCCGCTGTGAAATAGAAAGTTTTTCTTTTGTTTGTTATTATTGTATTTATTTCCGCTGTTTCCTTTTTTTTAATTTTATATACGAGTCTCTTAATATTTCCATTTTAAGCTATATATTAAAATGCTACTTTTTTTAATTTTCCCTTCTAAAAAATTCTTTATTTTCGTAATATCTTCCAATAATATTAAATTTATCAAATATTGCAAAAGTGTTATATATCTTTGCAGTTGCTTTAATATGCGAATAAAATTAAAACGTTCAATTTTAATTGATTAATTGAAAACGTGTTTAAATTATTATTGCATAATCATATTACATTATTTTAATTTCGATTTTGAAATATTCTTAACAGCAAATGGACTTCTCAGTTTTGTGAAGAAAAAAGTTATTTGAAGATGCTCTGAATTTTGAAGATTGATCTCTTAAATTTTATTGTTATTGATACGAAACCAAAAATACTAAATAAATTAAAAATATGTGATTCAAGGACTATTACTTGTGAAAAATGTGTTTGGGAATTATTTTCAGCAATTTTTGAAATGGAAAATTTTGTTCCATTGGCTAGTTTTCTTTTATAATATTTCTAAAAACGTAACATCTTTTTATGCCTATAAACAAAAGCTGGGATGTTTAGTTCTAAATAAGATGCTTAAATATAGTATTTTCAACTCATAAGTTTTTCTTACTTATTATTATTATTTTTTTTTTGCTGTTATTTAAATGATATTTTTAAATCTGTAAGGTAATATGAAGTCTTTTTTTTCTCTGTTAGATGGTTATTAGTTCCCTTCTAGAGGAGGAACATCAAATTGTGTTGCAGTGGGTACCCTGCCACTGTGGTATCATTGGTGGGGGCTGACAAATTGACCAAGGCTGGCTTGAAGTTACATCAACCTTGTCCAGCTTTATAGTACCATACTATTGAGAAGCTTGTCAAAACAAATATATAGCTTCCTTTCGTAAAAATATGTATGACAATTCCGCGAAGGGAAGGACTTCGGCATCTTTACTGACTAAGCCTGTCCCGTGCAACCTCCATTGGGCTGTGGGCGTTGCAAATTTTCGTCTTAGGACAAGTATCTTCAGGCACACCTGCACCCTTTCGGTTTAACTGACTCTCCGACTTGCCCCTTGAGTGTGTGGACTTGGAGAAAGGTCTGGTGATCACCTCTACTTTTGCCGCGAACTTATGACATCTCAGTTAGAAATTCTGCGGATGATGACTTTTCCTTTTATTCTAGAATGTATTGGGCTGCTTGACATAGACTAATAGTCGGAAAACCAAGTTCGGGTGTTGGGTGAAAATAAAAAATAAATAAATAAATAAAAAATGTTTCTAAGGTATTAAAATTTAATTTTCGATTTTACGTTAACGAAAAATAGTTACGTAAAAATAGTAGAAAAAATTAGCGATGAACTTTAATTTGAAAGTTAAAAAATATTCAACTATAATTTTAAAAATTTAAAACGATTACTCACATTAGTTCACTTTTACTTATGCATATATTATGAATTAAAGAGCTATGTTTTAAAAATCAGGTTAAGAATTAATATTTTGAAACAAGAACTCTTTTTGTTGAAAATAATAAGCAACAGATTAATTATCCAAATTTAATAATTTTTGAAAATGCAGTTTGGTGCGCGTTTAAGTGGATAGTAAAATTAATAGTTTCAGTTTAGAAATTCGTATTTTAGAATTCTGAATTGAAGTTTAGGATTATTTGAAGTTGGCAAATTTTCTCATAAAATAGTTTCTAAAAGTTTTCTGAAGTTATTTATTTATAAAATAAATTACTCTCATTCAAGTTTTCCTAACACATCAGTTGGAAATATTCCTTTTTAATGATATGTTGCTTTTTTTTTAAAATAGTAAAAGATTCGACCCATTTGTCGCTCAACGGTCATTTTTTGCACACGAGCGCTAATTAGGTAAGGACATACAATGTAAAAGAAATTTTTAACCATTACGAACGTTCAAACCTCAACTGGAATCGAAACCACGAACTGTTGAACCGAAGACTAAAATACTAACCATTCGGCTGTCAGGTCGGCTTTAGTACTAAAAGAAAAATGTGATTACATAAGGAGTATTGAATTTACTTTCATGTAAATTATTGAGTTTCATCATTGCAACTTAAAAAAATCTTTATTTTTTTATTCGATGAAAAAAAATTGTTACAGAAAATCTGTTCTTTTTAATTTATTTTAAACGCAGAAACAGGGCAACTTAATCTTTAAAATCATACCTACAACTTCTCATACGAATTGAAAGGGAAATCATCAAATAATTTTGTATTTATTAAAATCAATAGGCAGCTTTTCATCAATAAAAATGGACTGCGCAGGAGATATCACTCATTTTGACTTGCAAAAACAAGTTGTTCTCTGTCAAGAGTTCTTTTTTCATAACTAATATTATCATTGGAATAGCTATTTTTCAATAGCCATATCAGATGGAAAAGAACACATTTTTTATCTCGAATGATCATTGATTGACTGAGAGTCTCGTAGTTTAAGAAAAATCGATGAAATGTTTTTGCACACAAAACAAGTTATGTATCAAGGAAAGTGTTCCAAAAAAAAATGTTCCACTAAAAAATTACTTGAATACTTGCAGTTTATGTTAGAAAAAAAATTGTGTGTGTGTCCTTCGCGAATAAAATAGTATTTACTTGTTTTTTTTTTTTTTTTTTTTTTTTTTAGTACGAATATTTTATTTTCTTCATTTCTAGAATATCATTAAAGTACAGCTTATTCATTCCAGATTTAATATTGCCTAGTCAAGCTCAAAGTTAAAACAATTATCTTAAACTTACAGACAAATGTAAATCAAAATGTTTAAGTTATAGGCAGATGCAAATATCACAAAAATACTGAGAGCAAAACCTAAAATTTTAAAATGTTTCAGATTTTTGTGAAATTATATGTTGGTTTGTTATACTTAGATTCTATAGTATATAATTATTATTTTTTACATTTTGTCTGCGCTTCCACCCATTTCTTTGCCGAGTTGGCCTGTGGTTCAACATCTCGTGTGTTTGGTTCCCACCTTGGGCATAGTTATTAATGATTCAAAGTCCATTTAAACTAAAAGTTAAACTAATAGTTAACATTTAGTTTAAACTAAAAGTCCCGATCCATTTAGCCTCGTACGCAAGTGACCGTAGCTAGTGAAGCATTTGCCAGCTTTGAAATTGATTTGACACTTTATATTTCTTTTAACAATTAAACCATATTTTCAACCGAGAATGAATTGATAAATACTAATAAAAACGTGTGATAAATAATTCTGTATATGTAAAAAAGTCAATATATTGTATGATTTTATGCTATTGTTACACACAATTATGATGTAATTGGAATAATGACTAAAAATTATCGGTTGTAAAGATACCGTATTTTTGATTCCCCAGGAATGAAAGAGCGAGTCAAAAAGAATAGTTTACACTGAAACAAGCCGGTTACAGGTAAATTAAAAAGAAATGGAGTGGAAAATCAAATTGATCATGAAAACATGAAAAACAGTTGAACTTTGAACTGCCAATTCCCTTTTGACTAAGTGACCAGGAAGCAGAATCACTGATTGGTGGAACGCGAGCAATTTCAATGTAAGAGATGGAAAATAGAGAATTCTCTCCCCCAAAGAGCTATCCCTCTTTTTTTTTTTTTTTTCTTTCTTTCTCCAAGTCATTTACTCGTTTTGTTGCAGAAACTGGTTCTTAAGAACAAGTTCGCGAACGCTTGGACCGTCTGGATTATCTACATATGAGGATTTGACTGGAACTTAATCATACTTCTACAAACACATCCTCACCAGATGTGTCCCAAGATGTGGGAATCAGACTCACGAGCTTTTAAATTAAAAGCCAGTGTGCTAAGTGTTAATCTTCAAACTCTGGCTAAAATTTTGGTGTATTTTAACAGTATTAGATTAACTTACAAAAGTGAATTTAATTAGTTACCTCATATGAGGCAAATAAGTTTTCGAGTTTTTACTCCTTAATGTAGATAGTTTATTTTTAGTTTGTATTTATTATGTTTCACTTTTTCTAAGTATAATAATTGATGCATATATTTTATTAGTTTCATAAATCCTTTATAAATTCTTTTGATGGTATTTTTTTAAAATATTCCTGTGTGTTTGGAGATTATCTGTAATGCTTATCAGTCAATTACTTATCATAAAGAGTGAGTTAAGATACTTCAATTAATTGGTAATCCAATTCAATTATTGTATTTGTTGGTAATCAATTTACAATGTATTTGATATTTAATTAACTTAACCAAGTGGCTGTTGTCGTGTTTCAAAAAAAAAAAAAAAAATTATATATATATAATTATATATAATATTATATATATGGGATTATAAACATGGAGCACTGCCCTGGCCACATATTCAGCTTTTTCCGTATAAAGGGGTGTCACGGCAGCAGTTAAACTTAACTAAGGGACAATTGGAATATATCATCTGGAATTAAATGGTAGTCAAATGCAATCATTTGGTTACTGGAATTGCAAAACGATTAAACTGATATATAGAGGCAGATTGTAAAAACTATCCAAGAATTTTTTTCTTTAAGCGTGTTAAATCAAGTTAATGTTCATGAACGCGTGACTTTCTGAACGGTAATAATAATTAAAGAAAAAAAACAGAATCAACCACTGACTGCTGAAAAAAGAAAATGTTTTGCGCATAGTAGGCCGTAATTTATGCTATGATAGAAGATATTCTCACAAGCTGTATAAAGAGGAATTTGGGAAGAATGCTTATACAAAAAAGAGGAAGGAAATGTATTTTACAGCTGCTCTACTAAAACCGATAAGTAAAAGGCACGCTATACGCGTTATAAAAATGTGTGGAAGCACGTGTCAAAATTGTATTTTCTCTCCTCAGAAATTGCGTGAACACCTACAAAATACACTTGGAAGGAAAATAACTGAAGATTTTTTTTTATTCAATGCTTAAAGTTTGCTTAGTAAACTTCTGTATTTTAATGTATGATTTGTTTGTTGTGCATTTTGGTATTATTTTATTGCAAATAATAATTTCCTCTCGAAATATAATATAAATAAAAATTCTGATGATGTAAGTTTTGCATTGTGTAACATCTTATTTTATATATGAGTTATAAAATATTATTTAAAAATATTATTTTATAATATTTATGAGTGATATACTCGACATTTACAGATTCCCTTTCAATTTTCTTAAAAAAATTGGCGAAAAATCATATCGTTTATTTCATTATTGAATATTAGGATATGAAATAAAATTTGTGCTAGTTTAAAGTTGAAGTTGTGAATTTTCCCTGGTGTGAAATTATTTAGTTTTTTATTATTAACATTTTCTAGATATAGATTTGTTAGGTTTTTAATATAACGTCAATGAATTCATCAAAATATTTAAATTAAAATCCAAAGCATATACTTTTCAGTTTAGAAACTGCAGAATATTTTTCATTGTAATCTTTTGTTTTAAAAATTTTGTTAAACAAATTGTGCTGCCAAGTTCTGTTGCAACCGAGCTATTTCTGTATAATTGTAATATATATGAACCCGAGATAATTATGGAAGCTATAAAAATTATAGTGTTATAAGTGTCACACTTTTTATCAAAATGTGCTTTGAAGTAGAAGTATTAGAATGATTTTAATAACTCTACGTGGACTAGTGAAATTACAATTTTTGTAAAAACTACGTACTTAACCGATGACATCAGATCACCCAGGTAGAATTGTATACTATAAATCACTACCCATTTTTTTTTAAATACAAGAATTAAAATGTGTGAACATAAAAGTTCTGTTCTTATTTTGTAATTTATATTTCTGCTTTATATATTTCTTTGTTCGGGAAGATTTGTGAAATTTCAAATCGTTTTGATCAACGCTTTCGATTTTAGTGATTTGAAGTTGTAATTTTGTTTATAATTATCCTGTACATTATTCATTGATATAAGAATGGAAAATCTACTGATATATTTTACCGCGACGAATCTAAATCTATGCGTGTTTTTAATGCGACAATTTTGTTTTTATTAAATTTTTCTATTTACCGTTTTAATAGCTCGTATTTTGAGCGTTTAAAATTTTTATTAATTTGATTAAAAATTATAAAAGGCGTCTGTGTAAAATGTGGTTTATTGCATTGTCCAGAGAAATACTTCATTTTTAAATACTGCTATTTTGTTTTCAATATTGTGTCTAAGAGATGTTGATTTATCTTATTTTCAAGATTATCGTACATCTGAGTTTAAAGTTTGCTTTTTTTTTTTTTTTTTTTTTTTTTTAAATCTAGTCTTTGAATTTCTCAGCGTGTATAACAGTGTCTCTCGTTTTTTTCATCCAGATCATACACAATTGCTTATTATCCGACTTAGGCTTGATCTAGTAGAATAGTTGCTAATATTCTCTGTCAAAGGATCGCACGTCAATTGAGTTTGCAATGTCACATTGCTTATATGAATGTTAAGAGTAGAGCGTTTCTTGGCGTATGTTCGTGATTATTCGAAAATAACATTCTGAAAAGTGACTCAAAAGAGATCATATCAACTCCACAAGACTGACTTTTTGTAATATTTTAAACAGATGAATCAAAACCACCCCTCTAAAATGTTACCATTTTAATTATTAATGCACTTACAGTGTTATGCTTTTCAGTGCTGAAAGCTTAAGTATTTTCTTTGGATGACTGAACTAGAAATATTGAGGGGGAAAAAAAGGGAAAGGGTAAACATTCAAACATCGATTTAAATATTTATTGATCACGAGGCATCTATTTAAAATGAATTATACTTTCATTTATCTTCTGATGCAGACTAAGTATGCTATAGTCATTATTTAAAAAGTAACTAGATATACATTCAGTTGAAACGTGATACTTTTTCTGTAAACCTGCAGTTAGAGTTAATTACCTTTAATTGGGTTATGAAAATAATGCCTTTATTTTAGCGCAGTAACGAGTGGTGTAATATCATAGTTACATACCTTTGAATTGCGACTAGACATGTTTCAGTGGTTACAGGTACTAAAATCATTGACCTTGTGACGATTGTCCGAATTAAGCAGACTATTGTGTGTAGATTGATAGACAAATGCAATACTTTTCCTGCTGATTTTCTTGATGGAAAAGAGATTCTCTGATATGTAAGTTTAATCTTGCGGTCATAGAGAAATTTTTTAGTGTCTAGTTTTGCGAGATGTCGCTGAATGTGTTCGCAGGGCGAGAAAACTGAACAATTCTAATGTAAGAGTTTTCCGGCAGGACTGTATCCGCCTTAGAAAACCCTGTTTAAAACTGTTAAACGGTTGAGAAGGAATGGCTGCGTGATGCTGTATCTGACAAGACAGAAGATGTAGGGCATGAAATATGATCATAAATTTCTTAGCATACGCTCTTCTCAATTCCTAAAGCAGCAACGAAAGTTGACACCGGATGTTTTTTTGATAAATGTAATTTTAGTTTTGTTTGTCGCTCAACGGTCATTTTTTTGCATACTAGGGCTAATTAGACCGAGACCTACGGGCTGAGTTAGCACCGAGTGGTTAGCACTCTTGCCTTCGGTTCAACAGTTCGTGGGTTCAAATCCCACCTTAGGCATGAGTATTTGTAATGGTTCGGAATCCACTTTAAACCGTAGGACCCGATCTAATTAACCCTTATGTGCAAAAAATAACCGTTGAGCGAGAAACAAACCAAACCAGAACCTATGGTTTTTAAACTGGATTCCGAACCACTACAAACATTCTTGCCCAAGGTGGGATTCGAACCCATGAACTGTTAAACCGAGGGCAAGAAATAACCATTCGGCTGCCAGTTTGGCTAATTTTAGTTTAGATAAAAAAAATAAATAAATAAAAAAGGGAAGAAGTAGCTTATGTTTCTGTATTTTTTGTGTTTAGTGTAATATGTACTAGAAGCTATGGAGATTAAACACGGTTTTTGATCAAGTATAGCAACTCCTAAAGAGAATAAAATTGAATGTGAAATGTACGTGTCTCTGTATTGCCCGATCATATTTTATATAGTGATGTGTCTTGCTCTTTTTTCGGTACCGTTATCGGAATAATTTAATATTTTAAAAAATAGGAATAAAATTTCTCCTTCTCATTACTCAGAAGCAGTCCTTATAAAACTTAATTTCTATGATCTTCAATTCTACACATTGTAGGTTCGATTCCTATATTGGGCGTTGGATGGTTACAATGACACTAAATATCCGAATTAAATTAGCCGCCAAAAATTTAAAGCGGTAAATATACCAAAACAGGGATTCGTGCCCTTGTGTTAGAATCGCGTTTTTCGGAAATCAAAAATATTGTTAAGTAATTGAAGATCTGTATGCTTGGAAGATATCCGGTTTTCTCCCATGCAATTACGTGAATTTGATCCTTTATTTGGGAAGTCTATTGAAGAGACACTATTGCGCAGTGTCGTAGACAGCTTTCGGCGGTTATATTGTCCACTCCGTGGTCACTTTAGAAAGTCTTTGCAGTAAGTGGAAAAGAAAACCACAGATAAAATTGTAATAAATTTACTTCCTTAACATACCTAATGGACTTTAACTTTATTACTTTTTTTTAAAAGTTCGAATAAATGGTTTCCAGTGATACGCGTACATTTATTTTAACTAGACTCATTTTTTTGTTTATTTTCAAAAACTAATCGAGGAGTTTGTATGCGATTTGCATGGATATTTTCTTTTTGTAGTTATGTAATTGAGATGATTCTTTTTTTGACAAAAATATTTGTCGCTCAATGATCGTTACGGTCACTGTTAATCCCTTGCAATCTTAGCATTTTCTTTAATCCCTTATCAACTGATAAAATAGTCTAAGCTTTCCTTAAGTATAAGAAATTTTAAACTGTAATTAAAGAGGTTATTTTTTGCTTTGCCTTGATCTATTTACCGGTTTGTATCTTAGTCAAAATGTACTGACATTCCTGTTTTAATTTTTTTTAAAAATCTTTTTAACTACGATGAAAATTAACTATTTTACAAGCTTTCAGATTGGGCTTAAAATACTTTGAACGAGTATTAATTCTTTAAGGAATGGCTGGGTTAAAAACATCCCCATATATTTTATTCGATTCATCGTGAAATATTTTTGACCTGTTTAAAAATCGAATTTACCCACAAGTGTTTAAATCGCCTGTAAACTGATCTATCATTTACTTATTACACGTGAAAGCTTTTCAACCCACTTCGATTTAATAATTTCTAATTTATGCCTAATATGTTTTTGTGCAACTACTATTTTCTCCCTATTTAAATTACTGTTTCAAAGATTTGTATTTGATTTTACTGGATTTATATATTTCTGTGAAATTTTCCGTAAAATTTCCACTGTCACTGTTTTTGAGTACAAGGTTAAAGTCCTCAGTGGGATTTATTCTTTAACTTGATAGTTTTTGCTGGAACTGCATTGTTGGATATTTGGTGGGTTTTTTTTATGATTTTAAGTCTAAAATTCATGAAGTATTGTTCCTTAAGGGAGTGAATCATTTGGCTGACAAGTTGTTTGCCAATATACAATTGTATACCTGCCAATTCTTCCGGAAAAGTTGCAATTATTACGGTCTACCGAATTTTCGTAAACTAGTATAAGTTTTCTCTTTCACGACCAGTGGATACGGCCCCTGACCCTTAGTCGATATTGAAATGCGTTATAAAATGTTTCGCCTATTCGCTATATAGTGTTGAAGAGAAGTGGACATAAACTATAAATTTGAATTTATTCAGGTTCGTGATAAATCCAATATTCATCAGTATCGAAATGTGATTTCCACTTTCGAAATGAAATTGGTTTTTTATTCTAATTTGTTATACTCAGAATATGTTAAGGAATCTTTTCAGCACACACTAATACTTTCTTGTATAAGGAATTAATTTTCTTATTCAGTAAATATTTCTAAAAGGCGAGAAAATAATGATGTTAACGAAGTTTCATATTAAAAGAAGGAAAGACAGTTTTAACTTATTAAAAATTTTTGATGACGACAAAAAAAAAAAAAAAAAAAAAAAAAAAAAAAAAATAAAATCTTAAAACTGGGGAATTATTTTCACTGACATTATTATTCATTATTATATAAAGCTATTTATTTTAATTTCTAGTTGATGTGATAAATAAAATTTGTCTATTTCTTGTCGTTTCTCGGTATATGGGCAAGTAAAATTCTTTTCTTCAGATACATCCTATTTAATTTGAAATATTTGAATAATACTTTTTGTTATGATAAATTTACGTACTTAAATGGCATTATTTCAAATTACATTTTGAGTATTGATACATAAGAGTTTTAAGTTGAGTATTATACATGACAAATGATGAGAAGTACATGAAAAATATTTTAGAATTTCTCGCCATAAATCCAGCTTCTTAATGAGCTTGTACGGTACTGGGCACATCTGCTCGACAGCATTTTGTGCCATAGCTTCAAGTCTATTAACTCCAATAAATTGGGTCGCCCACTTTATTTATAAAGTCAGACAAATCCTTTATGGAGCTAAAATGTAACTCTTTAGTATTGATGATTCCTAAAGTATTAAAACGAATGGAGGCTCACCCTCAAAAATGATCCCAGTCGCCTACTCTTCATCCTTAAGACATTTCCTACAATTAGGGTCTTGAATAAATCCAACTTAATTAAATGTATTTAAAAAACATTGGAAAGAAAACGTTATTTTATTATATTCTGTTGAAGTATATTATTAAAATTATGTAATAAATTTTTTGTATTTAACGTCACTTTTAAATCGATAAGTTGTTTGCTGTAATATTTATAGTATGTTGCGGAAATCAGTCAGATTTTAATATCTACCTTTGTTATTAAATCTTTAGATTTTTCTTACAGAAGGAACATTTCTAGATTAATAAAGATTGATTATACAATATTAACTGTAGCATTATTCAAAGATAGCTTAGCATTAGAAAAATTAACTATTTTTTCAAAGAACTTTGTAATATATGTACTTTTTCAACTTGCATTATGTTGTTAATTTTTGAAGTCTTTTAAGATGAATAAAATCTCATCATAAAATGAACGTTAAAGTTCTGTTGAAAAATGGAACCAAGTTGAATGAAATTTGCTTATTGCAGTAAAAAGCATTTCTAGCAAATGTAAACAAAATACAAAAACATATTATTATTTGAAAAATATCTCAAGATGAATTTGATTCAAATTTGAAAATTCTTTCCTCCCGTCAAAAGCATCTTATTTTCAGTTATCTATTTATATTCACGCAACTTCATAAATACCGCTAGTCGTCAGGGAGCGAATCACTGATAATTAGGCTGTCAACCAATTGCTATCCATCAATTGGGTTCATGTATGTGTGTGTGGTGTGAAATGCCGAACTAGCAGGCCATCGTGTGCCAAGTGACCTCTGACCGACAAACAGACCATTCTGTATGAAATAGTTACGGTAAAACTTCACTCAAACCATATTGGGAAATCTGTTTTGTTTATGGGAATAATAGCCTTTCCCAATAGTAATGTATATATGGATTAGATAATCGGTTATTATAAGATCGAAAACATTTTGAATACTTGCAAGTTTCTGTCCATAAAATCACTTTACCACTTAAACCATTAAAAGTTAATTTTTGACAAGAAGCGAGTGTCAATATTATTTTTGCATAATGTGAACAGACTCAATGGAATGGTTAACTTAAATATAACATTTTTGTATTTAAAAGAATGAAATAAGAATAGGCTTCTAATTTGTCATTTTGCTGTGACTTCGAAACACTTAAATTTTTTAAGTATATTAAGATTTAAAATTTACAATCGTAATTGCAATTAGTAAATCGATTTTTACAGCTGGCAGTCAAAATTTTTGTAACAGACTTATTCTTCTTACCCAGATTTGCAAGATTTTATATATAGAATCTTTGTATTAATCCAGTCATTAAAAATAATTTTAATGTGTTATTCTTATTGTAATAGCCATAAAATGGTAATTAATCTCACTGATTATCGAAATCGCGTATTAAGTGTCTTTTTCTGATTTTGATGGGTGCTACTTTTTCCTTTTTTTGTTCGAAACATACTTTCTCAGCTGGTGGTTCAATTATATCGCATTTGAATTTCTTATGCAACTATATGTATAAGCATTTAGTTGTATTAACAAGCGTCTAAAAAATGAAGAAATTGTGTATGTGGTTTAAAACTGTGATTTTTTAAACACTTTTTAAAACCTGTTTCTTACAAATGCTGCGAAATTTGAGATACTTAGTAAACTAAGGAATAAATAAATGCATTAATAATAGATAATTATATTATGTACTAAGAATAGATATATATAATTATACTATTGGTGATTGGATACTAATTTTAGTATGATTAAGAATTTTATTACTTTTGAACTGTTTTGTTTTCATCTTTCAACCTTTGTTACAAATTGTTGCATTTTACACAAGTTAAACTTTTTGGGATTACAAATGCTCCTAATAAGGGGAAAATATTAAAAAAAAAAAAAAGGTGAAATTTGGATATTTTAAATGTCAGAAAATAAGTGGACATTGATTTATCTTTTTAAGTATATTAAGTAAATAATTTCACGTAATAAAATTTTTCAACATTTTTAAAAATAATTTAAGCATAAGTATATAAGTTTTGTGTGAATTTGATTTTAATACTTTTATTGATTGGATTTGATCAACCTTGTAAAATTTTTGTAAATTTACTAGCTTCAAATTTTTTTTAGAGTTTCAGTTTTAAAAAACAGTTAATTTTACAGAATGGCAAACTGATCAAGATTTTCTATCGGTAATGACTCTTATAATTTATCGATGTCATTATTTATTGTTTCATTTTGTAGTCTTGGTATTTTAAAGCCATTTAATGCTTTTACGGTTGTAAAATATCACATTTTTTCTTACTCCACTTATAATGACATTTTTTTCTTTGTTCTAGTGCAACTGTCAAGGAATCGGAAATTTTCACGTGTGTTTCTCATTTTCTGTTAAATTTGTCAGAAAATGAGAACATTTTGAAAATTGAGCGAGGTAGAAATCTGTGAGCTTGTGAAGCTAGGTTTCCCATTTTTGTAATCATAAGATAATTTTACTTCTGAGTTCTAAAATTTTCAATTTTCAAATTTTAGCTTCCATCTTTTGCTGAAAAATATCTTACTGTTTTCTCCAATAATTCAGAGTTGATTCAAAAATAAATTAAAATGATCCATACTTCTTAATGATGCACAAAATAACTTTAACATAATTAAACTTAATTCCTAGATAAAATAATAACGGTAAACATCTGGAAGTGTTTAATCAAATGTAGACGTAAATTTTTATTTAATGAAATGTAATAAATAGAAAAAAATTAGAGCGCCTTTCTAATAGTCTTTAATGAAAAAACTACATATTAATATAAAATAATTATCAGAATGAAATGTAACTTATTGATTTATTTAATTAATAGATGTAATGTCTTTATTTCTTCTAAGGGATACAAATAAAAGAACAAAATTTAAAACTTTGCCTCTAAAAAGCAAATCTTAAAGATTAAAAACTTTACTATTTTATATAGATTTTTTAAGAAAAAAGTGGCTGTTTCTTTTGTTCCTGTTGGGAACATGGTTACATCTCTTTATTACAATTCTTACAAGTTTAAAACATCCATGACGTCAGATAACGTTCTTTGAATGGCAGCACATTCTTCAAATCACATTCTTTGAACAGCAACAAACAAGTTCATCATCGAATGTCTGAGAATATTGTCGAAGTTTGTTTTGTTAATAAAACAATTTTGTTATACAAAGACCAAAGCATCGGTTTGCGAAACCGTCTTCCATTGATTCAAACCATTAACACGTTGGCAATACAACAGAAGAAAAAGCAAAATGAAAAAGATAGGAGAAAACATCCACTTCATAATTAATTTAAATCGGCAAGGACGATTTAACAAATTAAAATTAAATAATTAATAAAAATAAATATTTTAATTAAATTTTTTAAAATTTCAATAGTTAATGGAATTCTAAATTATTAATTGCAATATTTGTAAACAATCTCTTTTAGATCTTAAAACTAATGTCTTGCTTTTTCATTTATTTTTTATTTTTAAGTAACAGCTTGTATCGCCTTTGATTCCACATAATATTTCCGCAGAGTTATTTAACGCGTTAGAGCTTTAATGTCTTGCAGTTTTGGATTTCATTTCAAATTAATCTTTCTTCGCATGGACGATTGTAGTGGAATGAGTTTTGGTTTTCGAAATTACTTCTCATTGTTTGAATGCCAATATATTTGGGGTCTCCTTTCTGCTTGAAAAATAAAGTTGTTATTTAATACTTTTTCTTTAAATTAAAAATATTTTGCCCTGTAATTTGTCACCATTTTTCTGTATAAGATAACAATATTGGTATATATTTTGTTTTAAACTTTTAAATTCTTTGCTTATTATTAATTAAGTAAATTTTACTGTTGTCATAGATATTTTTAAATTTACCGCTTATTTAGAAAATGTTTATACTTTATATCGAAATTTTAGCCATAACACTAACCATATATTTTTACATTTATTAAAAATATTTTTTACATTTATTTATTCGGTTGAATTTTATTTAAAGAAACTGAACAGAAGCATTATTTATTATGTATTGTTAAAATAATTTGTATTTTATAGTTCATGTTTTAATTTTTATTTTAATAGAATGGACATTTTCATGAAGTGATTTAATTTTCGTGATATCTATCAAGTGTCATAATATAATACGCAATTGTTTATGCATATTTTCCGTATTATTCGTTGCATTTTGATTTTGGTTGAATTATATTTCTTAATATAAAAATTAAAACATAAATTATTTTTTGAATTTATAATATATTGTTTAAAACTTTAATTTTATTTAAATAGTTGGTTCTTGTTAAGATGATCATCATGAATTCTATTATCTCTATTAAATGTAAACATGTGTTGATTATTTAAAAAAAATCTTTTATCAATTAAACTTTTATTTTTCTAAGCAAATAGGTTTTACATTTGTACTTTATTTTCTTCAGGAAAGTCTCCATTGTAACCATAAAAAATTATAGTTTACTTGGTTATAAACTTGCGTAAGGTTAAAAATGTCATAGAAATTCTGTTTTAGATGTTTCATGTCAGAAATATGATTTCTTCGATGTTTCATGTCACAGAAATTCAATTTCTTTGAAACAGTATTTAGTTGCAATGTTACTTGGGAAAAGAATCTGCGAAGAAGATGCATATTTTATATATTTGTATTGTAAACAGAAATTTAAAATTATATGCTAACAAATGATAACTGTTAACACATTTAATAATATAATACTTACTTTATTCTAGGTCCATGCTTATATTATTAGTTCCATCAAAAACCAGATGCCGTCTATATTTGGTAAAGAACACAAGAAAAAGGAATTAGTGAAAAAATTAGGAACTATTTACACTGAGTTGCAAAAAGAACACCAAATTCCTCCAGGAGATTTTCCAGATATTAAATTAATGCAAGAGAAGTTGATGGCTCAAGATTTCCATAAATTTAGTACTTTGAGACCGAAACTTTTAGAAAACGTAGACAATATGTTGAGAGATGACATTACCAGAATAATGTCTTTGATTCCTAGGGAACAAGAGGAAGATGTTCAAGGAGGGGCTCTGGATGCCCTTTCCGACAACCCCTTTGGCCATGGAAGAGGAGAGGGGGCCGATGCGGGATCTTTACAAGTGGAATGGGTGGTTGAAAAAGATAAGTTTAAATCTGATACCCTTTTCAATCGTTTGAACCCCGTGGATGGAAAAATATCCGGCGCTGCTGCTAAGTCTGAGATGGTGAAGTCCAAATTGCCAAATACTGTCTTAGGAAAGATCTGGAAGTTGTCTGACATTGACAAGGATGGCCAGCTGGATATGGAAGAATTCGCTCTTGCCATGCATCTCATCAATGTCAAGCTGGAGGGCCATGAGTTGCCTCAAGAATTGCCCGATCACTTAATACCGCCTTCGAAAAGAAATTATTGATGTGCCTGTACAGTATTTGCTATCTAGTCGAAAATAAGTATTTTTTTTATAAAAAAAAAAATAATATGCAGTCCTATTTTTATTAATTTATGTAAGTCTATATGCCTTATATATATGACATCTATCTGAGAGAGGATATTTATTTTCTGAAAAAATATAATAAAGCTTTATATACATATAAAATTCTTTTATATTTTACAGTTTTCTTAAATATAGCTAAATGTTTATATTTTTATATGCTTGTAACTGGGACTGAAGAACTTCTTAATGTTTAAAACTAGTAAAAAATGTTAATGAAACAGATTTACATGTTTCGCAATAAAATGTTATCAATCTATATTATTATTATTATTATTATTATTATTATTATTTATTTGTATGTGTGTGGAGCGAAGATGTTCTGTCTTAATCTCTCTACAATGTTACAATTTTTTAGTTTGTTTATGTGACAATTTTTTTAATTTTCAATATGCTGCTAACTGTGTCATGTATGCTTTCTATGAGAAAGATATTCTTTTGTTGTATTTAGGTAATTCATGCGATTGATTCAAATAGAGCAATATCCTTCAATTTTTTATTTCATTGTATACATTGTTTGTTTTGCTGTTAATAAAAAGGCCGGTGCTGTTTTAATTGTCTTCCACTGATAATTTCTAATTTCCTACAGTGATAAGAACAGTAAATGTTTCCTCTGATAATATCGTACAGATAAAGAAAAATATTGCAGTTTACTACAGACATGTGGAAAGACTTCTCAAAGTAATTACTGATGGTTATCCCTGAAGTCTTAAACAATTTGATCTCTTAAATTACTTAAGTTAATGTCAGCTTAATAGGCAAACAGTAATTACTAAAAATTAGTGTAATTATTATTTTTTTGTACATATCGTTCATATTATATCGATTTCTTTTTGATATTTACTCGTGACTTATTATTTTTGTCTGCAGAAAATACTTAATTTTTCTACAATTTCTAAATCTACAAAATGTTTGATTTCGCTTAATCAAATGTAAATCTTTAAATTTTATTTTCAAAAATTGTTAATATTTTTAATCGGTTTTAATTTTAAAATGCTGGGAACTTGCCATTATTCACAAGAGCTTCATTGGTTCAGAAACATTTGGAGTGCACTGCCAATAAAAGGTGCACCAAAATCTTCTGTTCTAGAGGTTGGTGCATTCATTGTCACAAATGTTTTGAGCTTTCAATTATTAAAATATCTTATTTTTATGTAAACTAAATTTTTTCATTTTATGTTTAAGTTAGACTTATGAATACAATTGATGCTGATTTCTTTACGTTTAAAAAATTGCTATATAAAATAGATTGTAAAAGGTATATATTTATAAACTGAATTTGGTTTTAAATCTCTTTTATTTTTATATTTTCTGTTTTTCCTTCATGTTTTAGCATTCTTGTAATAAATATATTTGTTTCTTCAGTTTTATTAATTAAAACTTATGAATTCATTAAATGTTTTTCAAAATCTTTTCTTGGTTTTATTAAATAAAAACAATTACACAAATTTTTGGTGTTTATTTTTTGATACTTAGGCACACATCAACAATAAACTTATAGTCGAAACCACGAAATTTTGTTTATCATGTGTAAAGAATGGTTATGAAGGAAAAAATCGAAGTGTCTATTTCCCCGTAACTGGTAATTAATTTAATGAATGTTGCCTACAAAGAGTAAAAAAAAAATTAACATTAATTGCTGGTGTAACTGTATTTAATGAAAATTTCCAAAATAATGGGGTATTAAATAAGAAGAATTACGAGACAAAAGTAAGGGATTAATTTATTAAGAAATAATATCACAAATAGTACTAAGAAGAAATTGATAAATGCTTAACTATTGTCACACATGTATTCTCTGTCAGTTTGCTGCAAATTATGTAATTTAAGCTTAACTGCAACACTGAAAATTAAAAAATAGGCTAAACATGAAATTGGTTTAAGTAGGAGTAAATTATATAAGCAGCTTAAAAGGAAGAGAAGCAGTAAAAGAAGAAGGAAAAAAAATATATATATATCGGAAGAAATCCAAGTATCAGAACTTTTCAAAATTATTCTGAGGAAAAAAGGAGGAATAAATCGGGGCAGTAATTTTACGCCATCGGAACTAAATTTAGCGGGAAATGTATCTAAGACCTTCTAAGGTATGCACTATGATTCAGAATTGTATTTCGGAAATAAACATGATACTAAGGATATTGTTTCAAAATCGATTATCTAACAAAAAAAAAAAAAAAAACGCTGTCATTGAGGGCGACATAAAAAATAACTCTTTTTATAAAATCAATAACAGAATGACATTGGAGCTATAAAGCACAAAATCATTGTGGATTCTGATTAGATATAGGCCGGTATAGCAAGGAGCGTTAATGATTAGACTCTTTAAACACAATTCTTAATCCGATTTAAGAAATTCTTTAAATCTTGCTGTGTGTAGGTAAGTCTCGGTCGAGTAAGCACTCTTGTGCAAAATTGACCATATGGCGACAAAACACCCTACTTTCTGTAATACGGTTTTGTGGATGTGTGACTGTATATTTGATACTCATTATGTTATTTATGAATATTTTTGAAATATGCTAAATTAGCCTGTGTATGAAATTAGAGCCTCGATTATCATTTATGTATATTTTAAGTTATCTAAGAACTTAATAAAAATTGGAAGAAAGCTACTTTGTGTTTACCTAATATTAAAAATTCTCGTATTAAAGTTTGAAAACTTAAATGAGAAATATAGAGTTTTTAAAAATGCACCTTCAAGATTCAAAAGAAATCAGGAATTAAACTTGAAATTGTCATTATTTTATCGAATAGTTTGAGAAGAAAAATATTGCAAACGGTGTTATACATTTATGTAAATTGTTTTCGTGTACTATTAGCAGAATGAATTAGTCAAATTAAAAGTTTTAAAAACATGAGAGATACTAAGATAAAGTTAAGAACGTATAACCCAATAGTTAAAAAGTTAATGTGTGATTAATTATTATGTAACTTAAATATTTTGATTAATGAAGGACAAGTTTGTTCATAAGTTAAATGTTTTATTAAATTCTTAAACTACATTAAAAGTATAAAATTGTGTGATAACATTTCTCAAAAGTCTAGACAGAATTGTCAAGGTTTTTTTAGATTTATTTACTCAACTGTGTGTGTGGTTCATGTAAAAAATTTTACGACTTGTTTAGCCACATGACAGAAATAAGGCTTGAGCTTGATGCATGGACTTTCTATTCCGGAAAATATTAATTTTTAATATTTGTTGACCGGTTTGCAAATTATGGGCAAGAATTGAATACTGTCGATTTTTATCCTTGAGGACTAATGATCGGTACCTACAGTAGATTCCGAACAATTGCAAACATTCGCTATAAATCTTGTGACATGTTTGTGGATTCTGCATAGCAGGAAAAATCGACTTGAGCGATTGGAGCTTATAAATGGAAGAAATATCCTTTTGTCAAATAATTTCTAGTTAGTAAGAGTTGGTAGGTTTCAAGTCTTTGAAATCATGGACCCAATCGTCTCAACAAATTTCTGGAGAAAATAGTGTTTTGCCAAAATGGCGTAAACTATTTTAATTTGACATGATTTGAATCACCTGGTCAAACAGTAAATTTATTTGAAATGATTTGCAGTACTACTTGGACACTGCTCTTATAACCATTCCCAGAATTTATATACCTGAAATGAGATAAAATTTTCTACCATGACGATCAGCATTTTTTCTGGTCAAAATTCTTTCACGATTGGGTAGAAGAAAATTCTGGAAAAATCCATTAATGATCTGGCTATTTAAATCAACTATTAATCCTCTCAATAATACATGGCACGCGATCGAAAGGTCAATTCTTATATCGGAAAGAATATTAGCACATGCATGAATTTTTTTGCGGACTTTTGTCGACTTTCTCACTTAGTCGATAGTATCAATCTCTCTTTGATTTGCGAATTTTTTCCATATTAAAAGTATCCCCCTTATCAGACGGTATACAATAATTTTTTGGCTAGTCAATGGAGATATCGTCTGAGATTTGTTTGATTCTTCATGTACCTTTTTTTTGAGATTTTCCTGTGCGAGAAATACTATTGTTTAAATCTGCAGTATTAAGAACTTGTCAATAAACCAAAAATTCAAGCAACTTCTTATGCTGTGTCATGAATGCTGAAACTTTTACGAAAAATTATCTTGAAGTGCGATCGATTATTTTTCTGTAAAATGCTGTGGCAACAATTTTTGAAAAAGACTGTCAATGTGCGAAGGTACTTAATCTTTTCGGGCTAAGATACTATGGTGAAATAAAATTTAGTGCTACATGTACATATAATGCTGTGCAGTAACATAAATCTTTAGTTTCTGTTGATGGATTTTTTAAGCAGTTACAGTTATTCAGAAATATTCAATGAACTCAATCCAAATTGTTTAAGTGATGTGGGACCTAGTGCAACTGAAGATTTTCTGTTGCCCATTAATAATTGTCCGACTTTTACAGCACTACACTAAAAATAACTGCACGGTTTTACAGAAAGATTCAGAATCGCATACATATTCCACTATGTGTGCAAGTAAAGTCAAATTAAACGTTCTGCAGATATCCGTATCAAAAATCAATCATGTAATGCTTTGAAACAGTGGCTTGTATACAGATATAAAAAGTATTAAGTTATATACATGGCGAATCAAAAAAATTAATAATATATATCATAGGGTTTCTTTAAAGCTTTAAAATATGTAATAGCTTTATCTTTAAATGTGTATTATATAAATTTTTCCTATTTAATAACTTTTACGTAATAGTTGCGATGTTGTGTAAATAAAAATTTTATACAAAAACTTTTATTATGCAGCGATACCGAATATATACAAGAAAATGACATTACAAAAATATGTACATTCAACAGGACAATTTGCTGAAACCAGGCAGCATTCTAACTGACGTGCGTCTGTGATTGTTTCTCTGACGTATGTTCTTCTTTTTAAAACACAGCGCCAGAAAACGAAAAAAAATCATGTTTAGTTGTCTGTTCCGGGTACACTTGAACAATTATGATTCATTATGATTTGATTTCAGAATTCTAATTTAGCACTAAATAGATAAATGAAAAGATAAAGAAACTGTTTAAAATTTAATAGGCATAATAATTAATAGATTATATCACTGATATGAAAACTAAATCTAAGAAAATTAAAAATTAAAGCGTCTTCAGACGGCACTTGAGATGGTGGATCATGGTTTTTAATGTAGTTTTGTGTTTGTAAGGAATTAAAAGAACAATCCTTGGGAATAAAATTTCTTTTTGTGTAATGTTTCAAAAGTTAAGACTTCTTTTGAAACAGCTCTTAAATCCGCCCCATTGTTCTTACATTTTTTAGGGGTTTTACTTTATCTCTGTGCGTATTTATAACATAAAAATCTTATCTATTTCAAGTGAAGGAATAATTATTCTCCTAAATTATGTGTAATTATTTTTAGCAAAATATTAAACCTATTTTATTTTTATTTAATATTTAGAAATGAAAAAAAAAGCATTTGACTTCCTTGAGATTTTTCTTATATTAAAAATTGATATTTTTAATACACATGAATTTTTACTTGCCAAAAAACGCAATGAATGTTAAACTCAACTATTAAACATTTACTATGCATTTGAAATTAATAGACATCTTTTTTGAAGTCTAAAAATATTACTGAATGTGTACTGATGTAATTTAATTTTAACGTTATTTTCATCAAAAGGAAAGATTTCTATTAAAAGATTAAAAACATTTATGGTATTATTTGTCTTTTTATTGTTAAGAGAATATCATTCTTATATTATGAAATACTTAAGAAGCTATAATTACTAATTGAATGTAGCCGTTTCTTTGCTTTCGATTTAACATTTTGAAATGATTTCAATGAAATTTTTAGTTAACTTCTGACTTACCGCATGCATAGTTAGTGTAGATTGTACAAGGGGGAAATGGTAACTTAAGTTTCAGAGATACCACTTCTTTCAGAAGTTTATATATATATATATATGTACATAAACTTCTTTAGATATTTTTATATGACATATCGAAACATTATTTCAAAATTACAAAGACAAACATTAAATGAATGGAATGAAAACTGAAACAGTGTTCATTAAACGTTTTTTATATCAAAATAAACACAATCTCGAAAAAGTTAAAAAAAAAAAAACACACTTCTAAACAAAGTCTAAATTTAAAGGAGATAAAATGAAGTTATATAGATTAACGCGCATGAAAATTACAAAATTATTTTTGAGTAACGTGAATATTCCAAAATAATTTGATTAACAGTTTCTCAAAACTATGTTTTGCATCATGAAATAAAGTACTTTATCTATACATTAGCTGAAAGTTTATTGAATTGTACAATGCTTAGAAATCAAGTCCAATATTTGCTATTAATGTAGAATTATGGGAACTTTTCATTCGCATTTTAGTGGATTTCTGAGTGATGACATATCGGAAAAAGCGTAAACGAATTTCTGAAGAGGACAAAAACAATACTTTTTCAAAAATCGGGAAAAATTATGATATCATGAATTCAAAAAAAATCGCAGAAGAAACATAGAAAGAAGGAAGTATACGTTGCCATTAATAATTTTTATCTACTCTCAGCACGATCATAGACGACAGTTTTAAAGCAAAGGAAAAGAAACATGTTCTCCTTTTTGTGGATACGAAAAGCATTCTGGAGCGGAATGTTGCCTCACTTAAATTAATGACATTGCAGTACAAGTAACTTTACAGGATGTTTAAATCTGCTTTAATTATGTCTTACCTAAATTACAAATGCTGTAAACAAAATTTTGCAAAAAATTTTAACTTTTCCAGAGAAATACAAGTTTTGCGTAAATCATGCAGCTGTTCTCTCATCTCAATCCCAGATAAAAAGAGTTTAAGGATTTTATTTATATAAATTAATAAATATCAAGTAATATCACATCTTAAGTTTCTTAAAATTAAATTTAAGATAAATCATTGAAAATATTTAGAATATCAAAAATCAGAATTCACACAGATGTTAAATATACATAGACAGAATTCTTTGATCAAGCATTTTTATGCATTAAAATCCTCAGTTTCAACTGCATTCACGTAGTTTTAAAATGTTTGTGGATTTAAGTCATTGAATGTGACATCTTCTCTTGAAAGGGTATGAGGTTAGGCAATGCATTTTGTTAAGTTTATTTAAATTAAGTTTATTTTTAACATTTGTTTATTTTAAGAATTGATAAATTCTTTATTTACCAATTTATTTAAAAATATTTTCCTTTGGTGAGTATCTAATTTTTTTAGGCATGTCAAAACAGTAGATTTTTCTGCAAGAATTTATGTACTCCTACATGAAAATGAGATAACTTAAAGCCATCATTTTTACATGACGTATCTGAACGTCATTTAAGACTTTGGACAAAGATATATATGTCGTTTTGATATGTTAAATACTAACAGAGATATGTTAAATCATACATAAATGTATGTTTTTTTTTTTTTGAAATTTATTCTTTAAGAAATTCACATAGAGCTATAGGTAACTTCGTATGCTTTGTATATATAAAACTAGTTCATTAATTTTTTTTAACCACATTAAGTTTGAATATTGCGATGTTTCCGGCTGTTTGTTTCTGACAATTAAAATCAATTAACACAGTTAATTGCTTGGAAATTATGAAGTACCATGAGAGTCTCCAGTTTGACAGCTGAGTTACCACTTCCTTTTCTATGCCATGTAACAATAAATATATATCAAAACTCTATTGAATTTTTGACAAGTATAGGTCCTCTTGATACGACTGTCTTTGATTGGGTCAGGTATCAAACTCGTTTTTTTCGAGATGGATGACACAATGCTTTTTCTTATCAGATTACCGCAGCTCCCATCCCATCAATATACATTTTATCTTAGATTATAATTAAAATAATTTCATATTCTGTGCTGTCTAAATTCCATTTTTTTGTTTCTAGTTATACTTTTTAAATTGCTTTTTAGTTACATTATGGGTACAAAGAAATTCCTAAGTACTTCATTGGTATTTTGTTTAGTCGACAGATGAAAGAATCCTGTAAGGTTTGCTTGCAATGAATTCTTTTTTTTAGTTTTTCTTTACAACTCTAGTACATATATGATTAATTACAATAGTCGTCAATTACATAACATAGATCTAAGGTGAGATTTCTGTAATTGACATCTATTTTATTAATCATGCATCGTATCCTTAGAACCTGTCACTATCGAGGTATGAAGATGCAGAGAGAAGGCAACAGAACCTACTGCCTCTGCATTAATTGCGATAATATTCCAACAACAGCAAAGCATATTATTGACTGCCCAGCAATTCTAAGATTTTTGGCTCAGCTCGGAAAATTTCCCTTGCTTGACATAAAAAAGAATCTATACTCCGAAAACATCAAGGAGATAGCCAGCTGTGTTCTGCACACTCATGGTCATATTCAGTTCTTCCCATGGACACGACACCAGCCACACATCCTAACTGCTAGGCGACGTGAGAGCTATCTTCAAATTAAAAAAGTTAAAAAAAAAACACTGTTTATTTAAGGAATTCTTTAAATATTCTTTAGAGTTGTAGATGCCTAAATTTAGTAATTTTATACCTAAGAATAAAATGATACGTAGCACGACTCATGTAAAAGTAATACATTAGGTTAGATCATTACGGGTGTGCTTCTTGATGATTGTTTCTAATAATCAGAACCCACTAAACATAGCCAACGGCATCATAATTTTCCACCCTGACAAGAACAGCATCTGAATAGTGCACTTCTTCCCACATCACCCCATGCGACGAATATTGCATGTTACAAAACACTTTAAAATGCATTGACACTTTCAGCACGATCTCTATAAGTCGATTTATGAAATGCTGAAATTTTGGCTTAGCATGAAACTAATTACTCTCCTGACTTTTTTAGATCTGAAAAAAATCTGCTTCGTTTAAAGTAAAAATTTTAAAAAGTTTACTGTAAGAATCCAGAAAACAAACAAAAAAAGTATTTGAAAGAACGATATTTCGATCAGAAATATTGCAAAAAACATTCAAAGCTTTCAATGAAGTCATGTTATATATATTATCATCGATCATTTCTTCATTATGAGAAAAATTTTTCCTTTGTTTACAATGTTACATGAAATCACTTGTAATTATTTTTACCTTAAGCCAGAAGTGTTAATTGCTATTCTCAGTTTATTATTAAAAATATTTTCGTTCATGTGGGTACACAAAAATTTGTTTCAACATTTCCTATACGTAAGCATTTTCAATTTCGTACGCATAACGTTATTAGTCTGAGTGAGCACAGTTTACACTTCTATCCAAAAATATAAATCTATTCAAATACACTATTTAATGGCCCAATATTGCATTATTATCAACTCTATTACTTTGAAAATGTGAAATATTAAAAATTTTCTTGCAATCAAAAAGTATCCAAAGAAATGTTTGTATTTGCGGTCTTTTAAAAAAAATCACGTAATCAATTTTTTGGTAAATTGTGAATTGTTCTTTTTATCTACGATGAGAAGTTTTGTAGGCGGTCCGTTGAAATGTCTGGAATTTGGAATGAAACAAAGCATGCTTTTTGTAAAGTGAGTCATTTTAAATTAGCTGCCGTTATAATTTTTTACAATGGAAGATAAATTACAATAGCACTGATAACAGATTATTTTAAAATAAAAACAACAATCGGATCTTATTTAAAGAATGAAATTGTTTGATAATGTAAGAATAAAATGAATTTGATAAAGGATTTTTAAATTGATTTTAATAAACAATGTAAATTACAATTTTGATGTATGAGGTATTTAGCGAATAGAAAAAAAAATTTGAAATAAGGATTCATTTACCATTTGGTTGGTTTGAATTTCGGTTGCAAGGTAAAAAACGGAAAACCAACGCCAAAACTTAAGTTTTACAAAAACAGATATCTTTTTATTTATATATTAAACTGTAGAAAACCAAAGCAACATTATAATCAAAATAAAACACAAAAACCTGTATACATAATTAATTTAAAACCCAGATTTTAAATGAAAATATAAATAATTAAAGAAAACATAATTTCAAAATTTACTTTATATAAAATTTAAATACATTAGACGAAGCCTTTGCTTTCGGAAAGGTGAAAAGTTTTCGGTGGGGTTCCCCCAACAAATGAGACAAAGTTAAAAGGTCAGTTTTTAAAAAGTGTAAACGCTGTTGGTTAAAAGCATGACTTGAAATTAAAATATGATATAATGTGTAAGATTCACCACACGTTTCACACTATGGATTTAATTCGCTCAAGAACAAATATTCACGTGTGAAACGTATTGTTGTTATTGCACCAACATGTGCTTCCCTGTACATGCATGCCCAGAGTTGCGCTCTACCAGTTAGATAGAAGTTGATGGATGGAGTCTTTATGATTTTGAAGCAGGGACCAAGAGAAGAACCCCAAAACTTGACCTGCCATATAAAGAGCTATCATTTCACTTGGAGGACTTTGCGACCACGCATAATTTTAACATGCCCTAGCTGCCTTTACGAACACGATGGATCTTCCTTCAGCCGGGATTCGAACTCACTACCTTCCGATAATGATGGACGACCTTCCGCACGACACGCAAGCCAACCAGGCAACCGCGTGTTTCCGATTCAAAGGCTAGCCAAACAGACAACAGCATTTCGTAACGGTAAAACCGATAATGGGCTGATGGAGAGAAAAATGGTGTGCACTTAGTTGGCGACCTGGATATTCCACGACTCCTTCCAAAGAGAACGAATGAAACTTTTTATACATTTTCTCACGTTAAAAAGCAGAAGCGATGGCAGAATTGTTTCCGATGCAGCACTCATTTAGCCTTTAATTTTATGTACGTATATACATCATGCAAATAGAATATTATATTAATAGTCATAAGACTTTAAAAATTTATATATATAACAAAAATCACAATTAAAAATTGAAAACATAAAATATAGTTTATTAATTATTGTAATAAAAACACTGTACTCATGTATACTTTCTAGCACTGCCAAAAATCTCGGTAATATTCAGATTAATATTTTTATAGTCATTAACTTATAACAATACATTGCTCTGGTTTCCTATTTATGATGCTTGAAGTCACTAAATACGGCAAACCGTCCTTTAATTTTGAGTTATAATCAAATGACAAGTTCGACATCTGAGAGCCTTCCTTATTTTCTAGCTATGATTCACCATTAGAAAGCTACAAGAACTTATGAGTATTTAAATGCATAGGTCCTTTTCAACATGATGGTCTTCATCTGAGTTAAGTATCGAGTCTACCTCCTAGTCACGAGATCTTTTTCACTGAACTTAAGTGGCTTCTTTTATAGGCGTCTGTCATGGTCTACAATTTTTATAAAGCTGACTGAAGCAGAGTTGAAAATTGGAAACGTAACCGCCAAATACAGTCACAGTCACCGTTATTTTCCGAATCACGGTCAAGTTAAATATAATCGACACCACTTCTTGCATTTTTCTAGCTAAACCTCTACACCATACTATATCGTTTAAAGTATGTCAGGCTCTAAGAAATCTTAACACGCAGATTTTCTTAGCACAATGTAGTCTTTGGCTGGGTCAAATATCGAATCCACTATCCTGCGGGTGTGAGAACGACATTTTCCCCCATACTATCAGGATCTTAACTAATTGAAGAAAATAATTATATGAGAATATTATAATAATTATTTTTTTAAAAAAAACAAGCTGTTTTAATATTAAGAAACGAATAAATTAAATTTTTTAACTTTTCATATTACTATCAGTCTATGCAGTGTAGAAATTATAACTATACAGAGTATGAAATGATATTTATATACTTTTAGAATAAAAATGTGACTTCCATACAGAGTATAAAATGATATAGGTACATAGGTATCATCCTGATTAGAGATTCGTGTTGTATAACTTTCAATGGCACTTAAATTTTTATTTTAAGAATCTCATCTGTAAACTGTCACCAAAATTGCACAGCACGTTGTTATTATGATATTAGTGTGTACATATACATTACCTAGATGGAGTTTATATAGATATATAATTAGGTTAAAATTTTAAGCTTAAGATAAAATGTTAGTATGGGAATGTTATCACTCTTATATCTTCGATGGTATGTAAAAGAAAATATAAATGCTTTCTTTTTTTACAGATGTCTTGTGTGTTTGAATTTTAGAATATTATATGTAGATATTGAAATACACTACTTGGAAGCAGTTCTAAGCATCATTTAGGAGAATTCAGAAAATAACATAAAAAAGAATCTCAACAAAAGATAAGGGGACTTATATTTTGATACAAAGTACAGATATAAGAAATAATTTAAGAGAATTCAAAATATTACATCAGAAGTAATCTGAACTATTGATATAAAAACTTATATTTGTGTGTGCAGTTTCTGAAAGCCTTATTTGAATTGGTTTTCTTTAAGAGAAATAATTTAAGAGTATTCGAGCAGTTTCCTCAAAGGGAATGTTGATATTGATAAACTTTTGTAATTAATTTTGATACTTTAAATACAGCTACAAGAATTAATTTAAGAGAGCTTAAAATAATTACATCAAAGTAATTTTAACTATTGATATGAATATTTGTAATTGAACTTTTTGATATTAAGTACAATTACAAGAGATAACTTAAGGGAATTCAAAATATTACATCAGAGATAATCACAAACATTAATATAAATGGCTGTAATTAAATTATAACATTAATTATAAATTTTCGAATTTATTTTTCCGTGTCATAAATGATGAATTTATCATTTAAATTAGAAATATTTGAATAGTTTAGAAAATGCGTTATGAAATTAATAAGAACTAAAGATAACTCAAAATGGAGAAGTATTCAGTGCCGCCTATTCTATTTCATCAGCTAGCGCAGGTGTCTGCATAAGTAGAGTGTAACATGATAAATATTTTCAATAATTGGATTTATCAGTTCCGGACGCTTCCAAGGTTGTAAAACAATCACTTTCCAATCAATGCGTGTTCACACAATTAATTGTTTTAAAAGCCTGAGAGACAAATAGCTCTATTGTTCTTTTAAAAACATGTGATAATCCATTTGCTAAGTCATATCTTATTGACGGAACAATATCATCGTATATATGTATACACATCATCGAACTACAACTTCCTTTACACTGAAAAAAGTAACTCTAATTTCATATCTATAAAGATTAATAGTTTTATCTTTAGTAATAAGTTAATTGGACTTTAGATTTTAAATGAAATGGTTTCGATATATTATATACCAAAATATAATGTGTGATTTTTTTCAAGTAAAAGTATGGTTTATTTGTGTTAAAACTAGAAGTAGTTTTACAGATGTAATAGTTTTTACTCGTGTTCATTTTTTATCATTCAAGCTTTCAGTTCAGAAATTCATGGCTTCGATCCTCACAGTGGTGCAGAATTCACTTTAAACTATAGTACTCGATCAAATTAAGCTCAGTATGCAAAAAAAGTGAAAATAGACAAATCAATTAAACCGTTTGCTTTTATAAGAAATTCTATATGTTACAATTATAAAAACTAATTTATTGATATCGTTTTTGGTTTTTTAGCGAGAAAAGGGGTCAGTAGGCTCGATAGAAGATCACGCCAAAGATCATCGTGTTGGAAGGTTCTGTAGACATTTATCTTCTGCGTGATATATGGAAATATAGAGAGGTGATGGCAGCTCAGATACAAATTCGTCTTTTGACAATGGTTAAAATTACTCGGTAGTTTGCTTTGTTTGTCGGCAGAAAAACAGTCGAAAACATAATGCAGAAATTTAACCTTGCAGCAGCAACCTAAGCAAATGATATGAAATATTTATTAGATTATAATTTTAAATTATAAGTGCAAAAGTAAAAATTTTAATAGCTTTCTGTTCTCTAATTTATTGAATTAAAAAAATGAGCCTTCTCATGCCATTCATTCCATCAAGGGTTTTGAAGAACACTTCAAATTATTATTTGATTCTCCTGAATTTATTAAATCATGCTTGACTGAATAAAAAACCATGCCTCTTAAATCTAATAATTATTTTTTGTATAATACTTTAAAAAATGTATGATAAGCAGTAGAATAAAACTAATTTTTTTAAAGTGCAAATTCAATAAAAATTACTTCTATAACATTAAAATTTTCTCAAAAAATCTTTTGATAAAATTAAAGTATTCTTTTAGACATTTGTTTCTTAAAAATATGATGTTTTTTAAAAATCAGAAAAGTGCTTTTAAAATATTATTTTACTTTTGAAAGGTTTTAAATGTTCAGTAAAATTTTATAATTATATGAATAGAAGTTAATCATTTATTTACATTTTTTTTCTTGTAATTTTGACATCCAAAACTTGGAATCCTTTCAAGCTTAATGTGACGTTTTTATTCCCATATGTTAATTTTGGTGTCTAACAAATGGCTGTGCGTTCACAGCTGTGGTTATACTTGCCCGTTGTTTTTATCCATGAAGTAAATGCAACCCTCAGGACCTCATATTTTAAAAAGCAACCTTTTTCATATGGAAAGTGAAAAAGTATTTTTCAATACAATTGCATGTATTATATATATATATATATATATATATATATATATATATATATATATATATATATATATATATATTTTCAGTAAAAATACAAAATAAAACTGATGGAGTCAGTAAAACTAAAAGTGCAGAAAATATAATACGTAAGGTTATAGCTATACGTTTTGTCAACCAAAATTTATCAAGTGATGAATATTAATCTGAGCTGACAGACTATATATATATATATATATATATATATATATATATATATATATATATATATATATATATATATATATATATATATATATATATATATATATATATATATATATATATATATATATATATATATATATATATATATATATATATATATATATATATATATATATATATATATATATAGTGTTCAGGGACCGCGTTTACATGTCAGCTATAATATGAAATAAGCAATTTTAACATATTTATTTAAGGTATCCTCGTTAAAGCAATAGACTTGTAAGCTAATATGGAAGCACAGCAGTATTCACTTAGAACTCTTTGATGATGATAAAATTTAAAAATACGATAATTAATCATAAAGCATATCAAATTGGGCGATCCTTCTGAATAATCAATAACAAAAGTGACAAAATGTAGAAGCAAAAACTATTTTGAGAGCAAAAATTATCGAAATCTGTATCATTAGTTTAAATAAAAGATTCATTAGTTTATCTAAATAGGTAGACTCTCTTGTCCTTGTTTTTCGTTCCTTATTAGTGGATCAAAATATTAAGTCTTAGTGAAATATTTTTATCGCAATCATTTAAAAAAATGATAAGAGTTGCATTCTTACGATGATTGGAATAATGAGTTGTGAATTAATTCCTATCATATCTGAGTGATATCTCATTCATATTTTCTGTTTAATATTAGGAAATCAAAGCATTATGAAATGCTCTTATTAAAACCAATTTAAAAATAACAACATTTATATTTTCACTGCAAATTAGTGGAATAACAAATTATAAATTGATTTCCATCCTAAGGGATTAATTTAGGATTTTCGATGTTGATATCAACAGTCAAAAATTTAAAATAAATTAATTACTAAAACTTAGAATATTTTGGAGAAATTTGTTGCTTTGCGTTTGAATATTTAAATTTATTGATTTATTGCTGGTACAACAGTTTAAAAATTACAAATGTGTAGCTTCAAGATTTGATTAATATTTTATATTCGAATTAATTATATAATCTAAATATTAGCATCAAATTATATACATCAACGAAAGAATACAATTGTTTTATTTGTTCAGTTTATTATAGCTACATAATAAGGAATAATTTGTAACGATATTTTCTTAACTACTAATTTGTAAGTTTTATTTTATCTGCCCTCAATATCCGAAAATTTTCCCATAAAAAATTATATGAATAGAACATAAAAAGAAATTATAAGAATCCACAAAAAGATCATAATCTGGAAATAGTATCTCGTTATATTAACTGGAATATATTTAATTTACGAATAATATAATTAAATAAATTATTTTCATTCCATTATAGAAGCAATAAGCAAAGTTTCCAACTGAAATAAATATTTCTATCCTTTTTATTATTAAATTATTTTTATCATTGTCTTAATATTAAGTATAATATGATATTGTAACGTGTTAGTTTTATTCATATTAATTCAGATATATCTCACTTTGTTATTTTGGTATAAGAGAATACGGTAAATGAAATAAAAATAACACTTATGTGCTTGTATTCAACAAGTGGACTCAGACTATTTTAAATATAAATATTACACTCATATTGTTTTTGTTATATTTGCTAGTGTTTAACTGACGGTTCATATCTTTCTTTTTTTCTGAGGAAAATTTTGCTAGAATCATCAAGTGTCTGTAACGATTGTAGATAGAATGCCTTAAAAGTATTTGTACTGACTATTCCTTAGATTCTTTTGCTATAGAAAATCATAAAAATTTAAAGTGTTTGTTGTACCCCAGAATGAAAAAGGAAACACGCTGCAATTGGGAGAAAGGTGGAACAAAAATGTATACAAGTAAGTGTTCGAAATTCTGGAACTTTTCTAAGGGAGCAAAATTGCGTAGAGATATTTTGAAACATATTTTATCAGGTATATATTAAGTTTGAGCGATTTATTCAATCTACTTAGTGACGATAATTTTTTTCATATATTTTGTTTGAGAATGAGTTTTATAAACTCTAAAAAGCAATCAGGAATGAAGGAGGTTTTCCTTTCTCAACGGAAATAACAATTTTATGATTTTAGAATGGTCATCAGTCAAACGTACTAGTTCTATATGTTTATATAACATTTTAAAGAAAAAAAACCTTGCTTTATTGGAAAAAATGTTCTTATCAAAAACATAATTGCTATGAATAAACTTAAACTATTGATGATACGCTAGTTCCGTCTCAAATATCTTTAAAATTAATTTCAAGAATAGGCATTTTCTCAGAAAGAGAACAAAAACTTGTGGTAATTTAATGAACACATATTTAACACAAGAAAAAACAATAAAAGTTAGGAAAACACTTGTATTTTTGAAAAATATAACGCATGAAATATTTCTCTTAACGTTGAAATGTAAAGGAATTTGTTGACACAAGTTTTTGAGCTGCTTGTATAAGCAAATAGTTTTGCTAAGTTGCTCCAAAAATAAAATAACAGTGCCAAATAATTGTCGAACATGAATATTCATTCTATTTTAGATTTAGGATTCCTCAAGCTGATTTTTAAGATTTTTCAAATAGTTATAATGTGAATTTTATAGTTTTTGTTCTAACTTTTGAAGGAGTCAAATTAATAAAATGTCAATTTGTACATTTTTAATTTAATAAAATCAATTTTAATTCAAAATGAACATCAAATCAAAAATAGATCACGCAGTACAAATCATTTTGCTATCTAATTTATCGAAATTCCGATGTTTTTATCTGCTGATAGATACCTGGCTCCTAAAATCAAAAATGAAATTAAAAGTTTGCTTCGATTTAAATTTCCTAAAAGGCAACTTTTGACCTGCATGGTTATGAAGGTTATGGATATTTAGTTGTTAGACAATGCACACACACAATTCATATATACAATTATTAATAAAGAAAATACTTTGAAATAAAAATAATTTATTAATTCTTTTATAAAATTTTACTCTATTGTGTGTGGTTTAAACAGTATCATAAGTGATAGACACTAGATATTTTTATTTAAATATTTATATTTTTACTATAAATGTTAAAATTTTTATACATCAGATATTTTTACGAAAAGACGAATATGGATGCAACAAGTAAACATTCTTTTTTAAAAAAATACAAAATTAACCGGTTATTTTTTCAAAAATTACTAAAAACATAAAATGAATATTGGGACATATATATATATAGCTTTTAAATATTTGGCCAAAATAATTCGCTAGAATTTTTTATTATTTCTCAGCTTAACCTTATTTTTTCTGTAATGAATCTTTTTAAACTCGATTTCGCTTCAATAGTATTGTGTCATTCAGGTTGTTTAGGATTTTCTTTCGTTCCTAAATTTTGTTTTTTCTGTTTTTTGCCTCTACAGTTATTTATTACTCTCGATTTAATCTACAATTTATAAGCTTAATTCTGACAAATATGATTGATTATCCGCGGAGGTAGTCCAAACTACGAACTGTTATATATATATATATATATATATATTACTTAAATAATTGAAAAATGGCAATTTTTCTGAGGAATGAATTAACTTTTGCATTTTATTTCGAATAAATAAATGCAAGCTGTAAAAAGCACAAAAAGAAAAAATTCAGATACATTTTGATAAAAGCTTGCAACACAACTTAAATGTTTTCCTATCATGTAAAAACATGAGTATTTATTTCAATCAATGAAGTAAAGTATAAATTAAGAAAAGCGTAACATAAATTGATCAAATATGTAATTAAATACGTTTTAAATATAAAAATAATGCACAACGATTGGAGATATGAGGAAAGAAAGTAAAAACAACAATTATATAATCCTCGATTTGTGTTTCAATAATATTAAACCTATTATTTATAAAAAATTTTTCCATAATTAAAATTCATAAAGTGTAAGAACTTCAGAAAACTATGCAATGTATTGTTTTTATTCATAAAATGATAATAATAGAATTTTTAAAGAGGGTTATAGTAAAAATCAGGGATTCTTCCATTTTATTAAATTTTGAGTGAAACTCACAAACTACAATTGTACACCCATTTTAATTAATTTCATAAACATTGAGCTTAAAAGATAATGTTTTATTTAGCATTTTTGTGCAACCTTTACAAAAAAAAAAGTCAGAAATTGGAAATGCATTGATGCTGATGGATTGTTTCCAAGAGTTTCATGGTCATTTGCACTTTTTGAAGTTCAAAGTAAAACTTTAATCATCTATCACTCTCGTGTGCCAGCTAGGCTGGCAAATTGGGGTGCGCTGCTCCACTTTTCCAACTGGACCGTATTTAGTGTGGAGTCTGACTTCTTCAGTACACACACATGCCATAGGGACCCGTTTATAGCGTAAGCAACCATTCACACCTCATTCACACACAAGGAAAAGACAAAGACAGGATAGAGAGAGAGAAAGTACATCCATGCCTGAACTGGTATTCGAACCCAGGACCTCCCTATCCGTAGTCAGGCACGCTAACCACTAGACAAGTTGGCCGGCAATCATCTATTAATATTTATTAATTTAAATTAATTCCTCAAAATTCCTGATTGTATGTTTGTATGTATAATATATAAACATACAAGTGCATTCTTATTAGGAAGCTTGCAGTTACATATTTTATCATTTCAAATCATTTGTCTTAGGATAGATATTTTCCTACGAATTATTATGACCAAAGAAATTAAAAAAAAACTTTTTTATCTAATCGTGAAGTTATTTATCACTTATTTTCAATGGCAAAATCTAAGTTTTTTTGTGTATTCAAAATGTGTTTTAAGTAATGTACCTATTGTTTTATATTATTTCTAATGGAAAGGGGCCAAATACAGAAATGTTAATAAAATACAATTTTCCAAATTAAAAGTAATACTAGAAATTATACATAGTAGTAAAAAACAACTCTCCAAATTATGCACTGCCTGACATTGATAATGAAACACCAAGAAGGAGTGGCTAGAAAATGATGCAAATTTTGGGGTAGACGCACTTTATCGAGTTATGTCATTGATGTGAAATGCGCAGCATTCCAGTGTACTTAGGATAAACTATAAGGTGAGGAACCGGCAGAGTAGGCAATAATGGTGCCGTTATTGCTGCTTGGAAAATAATCTTTGAGAGTTTGATCTTGTCACAAAGGACGCTTGTAATTGCAGAGAATACCAAGCCATCATCGACGGAGTCAGTTCCAGCAGACAGAATTTATGAGGGGCATGGTGATTGGACTGAGTGGGACAGGTTGGTCCTTACGCAAATCGCAGCTGACAGACCTCCTGAACGTGTCCACAGTGTACCGGCTATGGTGAAGATAGATGGAACAAGGAACTGTGAAACGTGTGCGGAGCGCCGGTGCAGCCAGAGTGACGCAACATGCGTGGATCAGTGCGTCCGATGGGAGATGGTGGAGGCCCCGGAAAGCACGTCTACCGAAATTCTTTAGCACCTACAATACTCCATGGATTCTCCAATATCGAGCAGAAGCTTTTGTCCTTGATTGGTTGCTAGTGGTCTGCTTTCCTGGCGTACGTTAAGAAGACTGCCATGGGTTCCACAGCATAGATGTCAACGTCTGGAATGGTGCCGGATTAGAGTGATGTGCACGATGGTGTGGCGCAGGATCGTCTTTTCAGATGAATCACACTTCTGTTTTTTCAGTGATAATCACCGTGTACGCATGTGTCGTCGACGGGGAGGCAGGCTCTATCCTTCAGCAATTGTGGAATGCCTCACCGCGTGATAACGTGACATCATGGTTTGGCGTGTCATTGCGTACGATTCCAGGTCCCTTCTAGTTCGTACTCATGGCACTATGCCAACCCAACGTTACGTGGATGATATGCTGTGGCTGGATATATTCCCCTACCTTCAGACGATGCCCAGTGCCTTTTTCAAGGAGATAACACCCTACAGTTCATTGCTCGCATCAAACAACGTACTCTGCAAGGTGTACAGCCACCATGATCGTCATATCTCTCATCAATCGAACACGTTTGGGATATGATTAGACGGCATTTGCAGACCTTGCAACTGCCTCCTTTACAAGACTCACTTTGTCAAATGGTTGACGGAAAATGGAGAGGCATTCCTCAGATCGCCATCATACTATCATTGATTCTGCGCCTAGATGTGTTCCTTCGTGTATCACCATCTACCATAGTCCTAAAAATTACTGACCTAACCTTTTCTCGTTCTGTATGATGCATGTCATTTCGAAATACAGATCGTTTATTGTTCATAGCTGTCTTTGTCTGTTTGCCGAGTCTCGTCACTTTCTGGCAACTACTTCTTGGAGTTGCATTTTCAACGTCGGGCAGTGTACATTTACAAAGTGAAAAATGACTTTAGTCATTGGCTTAGATAGCCTCTGGGACACCAATATCAGAAAATTTCGGAGTCATACCCAAGAAGTGCCCTATAGATGAGCTCCACTCATATATTTTCTCTAAGATCAAAGAGTGGGCCAAAAGGTTAGACAAAAATTTCAATGCAGTGAAGATGCTCCATTAGGTAATCATGACTAGTGAGTCACCTCAAAGATGCTACTGCATCAAATCATGGATAATCTGGAAAACTAGCGAGGGCTGCGACTTTCCCTTGTTTCGACTGAATATTATCAATTATTTTCAACTGGTGTCTTTCTCTAACGGGTTTTATGTTTAGTTTTATGGTGTGGTATGGCATATATTTGAATGTTTTGGTTGAGTGTTGTTCCTTTTCGTGAGAAATAGTGCGCCTACTCGTTTCCAAAGATATTTATGTGACCATGGCTCTTTGGCATTGCAATTATTTTTATTTTTTGTAGCAGGTATCGGATATTGTATCCACTGTAACTGAATTAACTTGAGCAAATAATGAACGGTTTTAAAAAAGTAAAAGATGAACATTCTTTTCGGAATTAGATATTTTTTTACACCATCAATTTCTAAACTTTTTCATTGAATATAAATGTACTTTCTTATACTCATAAAAGAGAAATTTATGCATGAAAATTAGAAACAATGTAAAAATATGCAGAGCAAACATTGTTAGCTCTGTGAAATTAACAGCTGTAGACAAGAAAAATCTTGTTTCATTTTCGGTTACATTCTTCTTTTTTATACGAAATGTTTTATCTTGTACAATATCTGCCGAGATAAATGTTAATAAAAATTTGAGTTAAATTTATCAATTCACACAATTGAAAATCAACAATTATCAAACAATTTTCGGTTTACCTATGTATAGCTCATTGATATATTTTGATTAGGGAATAGAATGTTAAAACAATTAGTTACGACATTGAAGATGTCATTAAAACAAAAACAAAGTTATGAATATAATCTGGTACTAAAAAGATTTGGTGACATACTTTTGTTTTTTAAGCTTTGTATTGCGAATATTTTTTGAAATCATTATTTGAAAAAATTATTTTATTATATGAATGAATATTACACATTTACTTTCAAATCAAAATTCCAGCAATATTTTCCTCAGAAATTTCTTTAGAGGTTCCGATTAATTTCATTTGTTGCTCTTTCAGAAAACACTAGGTACTTTAACAGTTTATGTAAACATAATCCATATTCCTTCTTCGAATTTTTGTCCGGAGTTAAATTAAGAATCAACACGTGGAATGTATTATTTTTACGTATTGTCCTGATATCAATCGCTGGTTACACTTAAAATAAAAACTGTACATTTGAAACTCTTGAGGCAGGAATCGAACTTGCGAACTATTGAACTGAACGCCAGACAGGCTAAAAATCAGCTACCACAGCTCGGCTCTTTCACCAATGTCATATATATAATTTAAGTAGGTCTTGGGTCGGATCCTAATCACTGAGAAATTGGATGTCGTCCTTCCGCACGACATCTGTAGGGGTTGGTCAACATCCCCTCGGGTGGGTGGTGATAATTTCGTAGTTTTCCCCTTACGACCAAAAGATATGCCCTACTCTTCAATTTTTGGAAAGTAATTTACACAGAGAATATTGAAACGCCTTACAAGAAGTCTTACACTATATTACGCGGTGTCAAAAACTGAAGAACTATAGGATTGAATTTATTTAATTTCAAGAGTATCAAATGATCTTTATTCCCGAAATGTGATTAAAAGAATTAAAAATAAAATTGACGAAGAATTTTCTTAATAGTGTTTTCTATTAAACATGAAATTCCAAAATAGTTTCCGATATTTTTAGTTTTCAAAGTAATGTTTTTGAATTTTAGTGTGATATTTAAATATGTATAAAGGAAACGTTACAATTTGTCGAATTATTAGTAAAGTATAAAAAATGGTTTTGGATAGTTTGAATTACCGTTTGATTTAATAGAATGAATTTTTGAAACAGTTTCAAATTTATTTTACTTGGATGATTAAAATTAAACGCACATTTAAATTAACATTGTTTAGTAACAAAACTCTTGAATTACTTTTCATTTTATTGGCATTATTTACATTTCAAAAATCTTGAAGAGAATACTTTTTTTTATGAAAACTTTGCATATTGTGAACAAATTATTAACATGTGAACAAATTATTATAACAAATTATTTTTTATTTTGTTCCAGTTCATTTTTGTATTTGTTGAAAAATTAAATATTTCAAAATATTAAATTTTGAGACGCTTAGAAGTATACAAATTTTATGGTATTTTTTTACGGCTAAATTTATATGAACATACCTTTTCTTTACATTCGTTAGATCCGTTGAACAAAAATCCATCGAAAATTAATTCTAATTTTGTAGGAACTGTAGTTAATATATAAGTTATAGAAAATTGAAAGTTATATTTATGTGTTTTACATTAGGTAAGAAATTGGAAGAGTAGACTTCATTAAAGTGAATGTTTGCAGAAATTACTAAATGAATTGACGGAATTTATATTTGTTTTTCGAAATAAGAAAACTTGATGTATTTTTGATGAAGTGAATTTTAATGAGAAATGCACGGATTTTATATAATTAAAAAAAAAAAAAAAAAAAAAAAAAACAGAATTTATTGAATTTGATTAGTGTATATATGGTTTGCTAATCAATTTATTCTAACTTTATTAGATACATTTTAATTTTATACTTTGTTTCGCATTGAGAAAATGTTATATGATTAGAGGGTTTAGTTAACTTCGTTTACTTTTTAATTTCAAAGACTAATCCATCCGAGGCCGAAGGCTTAAAAAAGTGGATTCTAAACTACTACAACCTTGACAAATGTGTATATCGATTACTCGAACGGGTGTACTAAAAGCTAATGAGCTCACTTTCAGCTTATAGTCCGGCTTACATGACTAGAGGTAAATATTTGTTGTATGAAGTAGCATACAAATTTCAAACATTTCTTTGATTTTAAAGGAAAAAATTCACATTTATAAATGAGAGTCACCTTACCCAGGACTGTATGTGAGTAGTTAAGAATTTGCCAGTATTAAAAAAAGCGAAAAAGTATCAAATTATTTAGAAAAATTTGTAAGTAATTTTTCAATTTAATATATATATATATATATATGTAATCTCTGCTGAAATTTAAGCTCAACTTTAAAAATAATTGTATTTTACAATACAAAAAATTGTAAAATTGTTCTAAATATAAACATCTGGAAAACGAAGTTAAATTTGAAATAAGATAATAAATATTGGTTTTAATGTCATATATAACACCAATTTTTTTCCCGTAAAAAATGATAAGGTTTCCGAAATTCTAGGAAGTTCAAATAAATTTTACTCATTTAATGAAAACATTGTCTTGTAACGGGGTTATATGCGGGCCATCAACATCTGCTTCATCCGGAAAGATGCATAAAGTTATCAATAGCAATCCTCATGAGCATTTTTGTATCCAATTTATTAATCTACTTATGAATAAACAAAAATAAAAGTTAATTTTTGTTCCCACATTTAATCGTTTTACAGCTAAAATCGTTATAAAGTGGACAAGACTTCAATTTTTAAACATCACAAGACTACACAGTTAAGGTTATCTTTCTTAAATATCCATAGTATTTTTTCTCCAGAAAAGTTATTGAAACACAAAAAATTAAGCCAAGTTTTGTGTCACATTTATTTATTGGCAGATAAATATACATTTCTTTACTGTTACTATTTAAAATGGAAGACATTTTGAAATAGCAAATAGAGATTCAGAAACAGCTCTATGAGCACATTTATAAATAACCTTACCTAAAAAGCGATAATAAAATACATAGTTCTTAATAATGTGGTGACCTAGATGTCGATAACCTTTCTGATGCACCGGGACCATTCTTAAGAAACAGCCGAAGTGGTTACAAATTTATCTCAGTAAATGCTTCTTTCATTTCAGTAATATTGAATGGCTTTTGACTTTTTGATTCTTTTGCATAGTTTAATGCGAAAATGAATATACATAGTTGAATGTTTTTGTATAAAAAGCTATATTAAAATCGAGGTATTTCATCCAAGAAAATGTATAAAATAGACTAATATATATTTGACGGAATGCAGCAGCAGTTTTGAACTTTTTTTCATAAAATCCGTATTAATTTATCTGTTACTATAAATAATGATTCTCCACATTTTCTGTTCTATATTTGTATCTACACACTTATGTTAAAATAAAAATCTCTAGCTAGATATATATTAATGCAAATATAGATTGGAAGATTCACACCTTGATACTTGCATTTGTGTTAAGAGCATAATCTTCGTATGCTTTCCTAACAGACATTAACAGCAGTTTGGTCAAAAATTAAATTCTACTACCAATCTTCCAATACCACACAGCCACAGCATAGAACATTTACATATTTTGAAACAACATCAAATATATTAAATAACATCTTTGAATGAGCAATAGTTACTTTTAGCAGATTTTTTTCAAGTTTTTAAACATTAAGCTCAGAAAGATTTAAATGCCACTGGAACACTTGTGTGTGAGGCAATTAATCTTTCACACTGGAAGTACATTTATAGTATATCTTAGTTTAGAACATAATTAACATATCAACCATATGTTCAGACATTAAAATTAATAGTAAAATATTTCAATAGCCTATCAAATATATGAATATTTCAAACATTAACAGTTGATCTTAACATTAGGATTCTCTCTCCAGCAGTGACTGAAGAGATTGGAAGAACAATTCTGAAGACTCAGCAACTCTCTCAATGCACATCAAGTGAAATGATTATAAATAAATTGTGATTGCAGAATATACATGTCTAATTTTAAGAATGTCAAGGAAGAATATAAGTTCTCAACATTCTGTATCAATGAAGCAGAAATAATTTACAGGAAATGAATTCTGCAAGTTCCGGAAGACTTCAAGGGTTTAATTTATCACAGTTACTTGACGGCAGCTGGGATGCTTTCAGACGACGCAGATCAGACTTTATGAAAGCTGTGGAAGAAAATATATATTAATCTGTTTTCACTCAACCAAAGCATATTAATTGGATCAAATTTCATTCAGCAAAGTACATCCGTATAATTTAATACTTTCATCAACAAAAGCCATATCGTTGTCTTTACGAAGCGCAAAATAGCTCAAACTCGTATTTGCAGCTTACTCTGCAAACTTCAAAATAGAAAACCATCCTCATAAAATGTATATTGTTAAATAATTTTAGATCTAATATTTTAGTTTAAGTGATTCAATTATATATAGCAAGATAATATTTTGACTAAAATTAATAGCACAATAAAATTACTATTCAATTAAGTTATTCTATTTTATTATTTAATATTATTTTCTATAATTGATAAATTGCAGAAAACATTAAAAGTATTAGAAATTAAATAAATATTTAAAAACTAACGAAAAGTTTCGCAGTGTTTTGATCAGCAAGTTAGCTTATAAACTATACCAATTTTGTGTTTCTTCTTCAAATTTTTGATAATATTTTGAATAGAATAGGTAGAGTGATTTTAATTAGCTATTTTTCTTTTGCCACTTAAGTTTTTATTATTAATTTTATTATTAAATTTATTTTAATGTATAACTCGGCATCTGATTTGAAACTAATAGAATTTTGAAGAGTTTTAGAGAATCAATATTTCGTAACTTCTTTAAGAAAATTTGTGATCAGAAATAAAAGTTCCCCACCCCCCTCAGCATGCGATAACGGTTTTATATAAACGAAAAATATTAGATTTAATTCAGAAATTAGATATAAATGTATAACTTGATTATGACGGATATATGACGGAATGAAAAGTTTTCACAATTTGTTTTTTGTATGGATGTACTACAGATTATCGGAAATTACTGTATGGACATAACACCCATAAGAAGGAAAAGTTTTATATTTCGTATAAGTGAGTTTCAATTAGTTATTCAGGACCTTCCTAAATTATATATGAAATTAATGAGTAGCTACCATATGAAAACACATTAAATAACGTTTTGAATTCAAATAGTATTAAGTAAATGTTTAAAACCAAAAATAACCTGGATGCACAAAATTTATTCATGGGAATTAAATTCCTTATAATTTACCCCCAATAGTAATCGAATCAGCTCACATTAGCTTATACAAAAATAATCTATCTTCACATGAAATAGTTGTCCCTAAGATGTTTTAGTTTAGAAATAGAAAATTAATAATTTTTCATTCAATGCCATTGTCAAACTCTTATTTGCTGCTCTAGTTTTAATAAAAATCTAGTTCAAAGAAACCAAGGTGACAACTTGAACATCAACACTTATTTTTTGCATGTCGTATTCTCCATAAAATCTTGAAGATATTAGAGATTAAGAAGATAGCTCTAAAAGGAATCTATTGTAGAATAACAAATCAGAGAAAATTACATCATCTCTATTGATGCGACTGGCATTTAAGAGTTTACGGGTAGTTACAATTTATCATTTACAAAAACGAAATTACTAAAGATATAGTGCGTTTAGGTATTCTTTAGTTTCCTTATCAACAAAATGTTTAATTTATTAAAAAAAAAAAAAAAAAAAAAAAGAAGAGGGCTTGTGTCTTGAATTGCAAAATGTTGACACAATAAGAAAAATACTGAGGTCATTTGTATTCAACACCTAAAATAGGATCAAGTAATACCTAGGCTAATGAAAATTGCTCTCTAGAATGCTAGTAAAAAATAAACGAAAAATTTTTAACAATACAAAATCATTCTAACGATGACCATACATCATATAAACTGTCTATTTCA
Source organism: Latrodectus elegans (assembly GCA_030067965.1). NCBI lineage: Eukaryota > Metazoa > Arthropoda > Arachnida > Araneae > Theridiidae > Latrodectus > Latrodectus elegans. The sequence goes on along the minus strand of CM057817.1, from coordinate 63,858,908 downwards.
GAGTTTGAGTTCACCTCTTATTTATATCATTTTCACAACCATTTCTATAACGAAATAAATCTTAACTTTGAAGGATGGTAAGTTTTTAAGTTTAGAATTATTTTAATTTTTAAGAGCAAATTTACCTGTAATTATGGTTCCTATTACCAATGAAACCACGAGGCATATATTAGACTCCCTGTCTCCATAAGCCTCCAAAAGGGCTCCTGTACCCGCAGTGAAAATAATTCCAAAAACCTGAAAAAGTGAAGCTGATATAAGCAAGATATGTGAGCACAACAGATAACGAATAAAAGTGTTGAAACAAGTCATACTTGAGCTGATGTATTAAGCAAACCAGAAGAGACAGCTTCTGCTTCTGGATAGGTTATTTCAGCAGCAAACTCGAAACCCAAGGGCAAGTAACCAGTCATAAAAAATCTAGATAAAAATAATTTTATTAGTTAATTTATGCAAATGCATTTCACGATTAAACATACAAATAAAAATTATATTACATGAACTGAGAAGTCAAATAATATGCATGTTACTGTCTACCATATAGTGCAACTACCTTAAAAAAGGAATTCAATTAATATCGTTAATTTGCAAATAGTATTTCATTTAAAAAGTTTCTATTGTGTTCCAAAAGTAACTCAGGTTTTTCCCCCATTTGGAACCAAGTTTTTTTTTTTTATTATGCATAAATTTTTTTTTCACGCAAGATTGGTTCATTAATTTGCCACTTCAGTCTTATATAGCACGAAAGTGTTAATTCAACAGAGTATCATTCTTATCTCGTAATACTTTATTCTCAAATGAAAGGTAATATTCCAAAGAATATTAGCAACCAATATTCTGAATTTATGTTTTTCTGTGATCTAATTTTAAAAACTTAATAGTAAAATTTTAGCTCATTTCTTCTACTTTCCAATAAATGTACATAACTCATATGAATGATTGTGATTCAAGATTAGATTTCTATTAGAAATTCTTAAAATAATCAACATTTGATTTCAGCTATCTCTAATTCAATACAATTTATTTTCTCGCATTATCATTTATATGTTTCACCCTTTGCATATTAAAATCTATGAAATTTGGTGGTCTTCAAATCTGAATAATATCAAAATACTTTTATTTTTCAACAAATACTAACATTCAAAACACAAATGCAAATATTTTTTATCTTGGATTACTCATTTCATATTTTTATGGAAACATTTTTAATTGAAAATAATAAAAAAAATTACAAGAGTTGAACTTTGTCAATGGTAAAATCATGTAAATATATTTTGAAATAACTTAGATATCTAAAGAAATTCCTTTATGTAATTTAACTTCACAATACTTAAAATAAGTTTAATACATAATCTACAGCATAGAATTTTCAATCTGTGAAAAACAAAAGTCAGGTATTTTAAACTATGTTGATTATAAATCTGAGTGACTTTTTACTTCAGATAATATATAAATTTAAATTAAACTTAACAAAATGCTTTTTTATTAAATTTTAAAAATTGCGATGGTTTTTTTCATTACATTTCAAGAAGTAAGAAATTTTCATTGTTGTACATTATTACATTGTTGTAAGAAATATAACAATGTACAACAATGACATTTTTTTGTATTGATTGCAGTGTACTGATTACATTGTTGTAAGAAATATTTCAATAAATTCAGAAAACAAGATCAGTGGTCTTGCAGTCTGTTTTACTTACCCAAGAACAGATGCGATTACGAACAGTGACGCCAAATTTCCGTATTGCAGAGCCAAAGCAAAGGCTGTCATTCCACCCAAAGATAAAATATATACGCAGAGCGTTGTTTCTCTAAAAAGAGAATTTATAGGTTAGTGATTAGAAGCAATTTAAGAATAAAGAAATTGCATGAATATATGCAAGAATAAATCTTACTTGAATTTATGCGTTTTATCAAGAAAGTAACCACACGTAACTGATCCAAACATTCCAAAAATGACGATTGTTAATCCCATCCACCCAGCACTTTCTTCTGCTCCCTGAAATTTAAGATCTAAAATATAATCTAAATCTATTCTAAAGCATTGAGCCAAATATAGCAAAAAACTTATCACAAAATCTTACAAGATTAATAAATGATGCTTAGGTTTTATAGCGTACGTGTCAGTCCATTTTTCATAACAAATAATGCAAAATTCCTAAGTTTGGAAATTGTTTCTTTTTATTTTTGTAAGGCATAATACTGTTCAATAATTAATGCACTGTTTTATGAAACATAACTTATCTCACACACTTCATTTTTAAGAAAGTGACTCTTTACCACGGTATAAATTCCCAAGACAGTCAAACAATTTATTTGAATTTGGCGACATGTTGAAATTGTATTTATAAAAAAAAATCATTGGAATATATATATATATATCATAAGACAGTCAAATATATGAATTATGATAGTGTTATTCATGGGATACTAGTAAACTTGGCATTAATGAAAGAGGTAATACAATTGTTTAAAACATTGATTTTTTTATGCTCTGTTGGATAAAGGAATATTCATAAGACTGAATTGAGAAAATTTTCACTATACATTATCGTTAAATAATTTTTCCATAGTATTGCTATAACATAGAATTTATATATGCACTCTATATCAGAAAAAGGTCCATCAAGGAATCTTCACAATAAAAATAGATATGTGAAACGCTAAAAAATAAAATATAAGCTTAAAACTGAATATTTCAGATTTTGATCAAAGGAAGAAGTCAATAAGGTGTAGTTACATCATTGGCCTCTGTGTAAGCTGTCAACAAATGTAATACAAACTGAAGACGTTACTGAACGTTATAAAATTGAATTCATTTTAAATTATATACAATTGTTAAAATGAATTAATAACAGAACGTCATCTAGTGAATGTTCTAGCGTTTATAAGCTTAATTCAAAGCTGAACCAGCGTACCTCCAATCGGACTCTACTGTTTGCACATGCTTGATATTTTTATCACATCAGAGAGCCTAATTCTCGGTCAGTCTTGCAAGGAGTCATGTTGGATCCATGTAAGTAAACTATTAATTTGGCTTGCTCGTGACAGATGCTGAAATCTATATTGGTTTCTAAGAAATCAAGATCTATTGTTATATTGAACACTTCCATGAAAGAGTTTAAAACAGTGATTTTTCTAATCAAAGACAGTTTTACTTCAAAAACAAAACTTTGAGATTCTCATGAATATTTGGGAAACAATTCTACAAAAAACTTATCAAACTTATAAAAAAAATTTTCTAGGTAAATATTTAAGGCACTATAAAAAGTCTGAATTTTTTTTTGTTTCACTAGTAATCTGCTAATTGGCCGAGAAACTGATTTTTGTAATAAAGGATCCTCAAATGTAATGTTGCGTACTGTCAAAAGTAATGTTGCGATGAAAAATTTTATTTCATTATACAAGCTATATCTAAAATAATAATTTGTGTTATCACATGTAAAAAAAATTGCGAATAATTTTGTTTGAACATTACTTAAAACAAAGTATTAAATTAACCTGGAATATTAAAAAGCTAAACTCAGTGGCATGAAAGTTTAAATGTCACATTGAAAAGGCCAAGACCTACAGTGTTCATATCTATTTTCGTGACCGAGGGCCTTGAGATGCAAAGCCTATGCTCTGGTTTGGTGGCCAGCTTAACGTGAAACCACCAGTGTTTAGTTTTAGGTTCTGTTTTACAGACCCGCTGAAAGGATGAACTCAAGAACATTAAAGACTTCGAGTTATTTAAACATTCAATTAGCACATCTAATGATCAGAGTGATTGTCTTCAATACATCATTTAAAATACACTTACCGGATAATAAACAAGTACCATTGGGTTTAAGAATGTCGAAATAGCATAAAATACTCCAACATTGATTCCTATCAAAAATAAAATATATTAAAAAATATACAATTTTACCTGCAAATAAGTTTTATCTGGGTTAATTTACAGGCAATCAATATACATACATATATATATATATATGGATAAAAATCTTTCCTCAGGAAGAAAGTGACATATATATAGTAATTTAATAATTGAATCACATTGTCATATTAATCAATTGAATTGATGAAGTGTCCATTTGTTTAATGTTTTTTGGGCAGAAGACAAATTCAGAATTTACATAAAAGAAATAATTACAACCATAAAAAATTGATTTTTCTTATCGCTATTAGTAACAAAATTTTTAGAAGAAAATAAAATTTCACAAGATCCTCAAAAAAAATTTTTTTTTAAACTTTTTTGATATTTTCCGATTTTTGGAATCGTCTAGCTCTGCTGGATAGTTCCAAGATTAGTAATAACAATATCAGGAAGAAACAATCACTATAAAAAAAATCATTAACACAACCTCAGTTTAAAAATTAAGCACTTTGTAAGTTGAACTAAAATTGCTGGAAGTTACTTTAAATGTCACATTAGTAAATAGACAAAGACTCATCACGCAATTTCATTAAACATAAATATTATATATAACATAAAAAAAATTTATATACGTTGAGTCGCAAGACTTATTAGGAAGAAGGGCAACACGAAACTTAGCATTAGATTTCGAAAATTAAAGGTGATCAGAATATCTCAACTCATAAGGTAAAAAGACATGTCAAGAATATATAATATTAAGCATTACTTTCCATATGAAATGATGCAGTAGCCAATTTATGCATAAAAAATGTGTGACTTGATTAAAAATTAACATTTAACAAACTTATTAATATAACATATGAGAAAATACCAAGTATTTATTAAATAATGATGTCATATATATATATATATATATATATATATAATATATATATATATATATATATATACCCTAGAGCCAGAATAAAGACATACATATACAAATGGCAGCATGTAACCAAACAATGTTATAAAATAGACAGCATGAATGGGACAACAAAATCTGGAAAAGTTTAACAAAAGTGATTGTTTTTACAATATCAAGAAAGCGTGACGTTAAATGTTGCGTTAACTTATTACTTGAGGAAAGTTATTAATTTGTATAACTTACTTAAATAAAAGTTTAGCGCAATGTACTCGTTTCTTCCTGGTTTTTTTGTTAGACTGAAGGATTGTGTATTTAATTTTGTACTACATAGGAATTTAATTTGTAAACTAATAAAATATTAAGAGTAAGGTTAATTTGTCATTTTTCATAAATTTTGCAAACATTTCTATGTTTAATGTGCATATGGAATAAGCTAAACGTTCGGCCTTCCTAGGATGAACTTGATACGATAAATTCTAAAATATTTCCCAAATATTATCTTGGACATAAAAGATGCATGCAAAAAGTTTAGCAGATTGGACCTTACTCTATAAAATTGAACCAAACTGAGCAAACTGCAGCAAACTAAGTTTTTTTAAATAAACTTCCTGCAAAACTCAAGCAAAATTAAAATATGTTTAAAAGATATTTGAAAGATTTTAAATAATAAAGAGAAACTAGATAAAATGGATATAATGTATGGATTTAAACAAAAATTTAAAAAGTCAAATGCAGTATAAAAAGAATTTATAATTTTTTAAAAATTAAAATGGAAGAAAATCTCTCTCAAAAATACAAATATTGTTATGAGCAAGTTTCTCCAATAAATTTTCTAATATTAAAAAAATCTATTAAGGTAAAACACTGATTAGTTAAAATTAAGACAAGAAATTAAAATATGAAGAACAGTAAATTGTTCATCACATTCCACACCAAAGATTCAAGGATTTCATTTATTTAAAAACAAAGCGAAAATTGTGTAAACATTCTGCTATATGAGTGCCAAACTTTGCTAATTTTCTAAAGTATGTCTCATATGTGCTACAATGGGTAGAAAATGTCAAACAGAAATAAAAGATAATTACTATATGTCAGCACAGAGATGGGTGAAACCAAAACGCACTGTGTACGGAGATAATATTTCATATAAATCCGAGTCATTTCAATTGAAACATTTCTTACAGCAAAAAATGAGCATATAAATATGCATCCAGGAGAATCGTGTAATAAAATGAAGCGGGCTAAATTAAAATGCATACAGATTCATTGCATCTATTTTTTCTCATTTTAAGTTTTTGAAAACTTTTGTCATGTTTTAGTTCTGAAAGTTCCATTGGTTTGCATAGTATTAAGCATTATTGAGAGAGAAGAAAGTGACGATACTTACCATAAGTAATAAGCAACATAGTAAAGGGAATGTTTCTGATTAATTTCCACAGAGATGTCCAATAGCCTGCTCGAGATTCAGTATTTAGTACAGCTTCTTGTGCTCTGCTTGGGGGAAGAGGAGGTCTTGCTTTGAATACTAAAAAAATATTCATTTAATAAATAAGAAATTTATGAAGCCCAACAAAATTAGACAAAATTTTATTTTGTCTAATTTGACTTATGTGTTGTAGACTGATACAAAGTTATATACGAAATAATTTTGTATCAATCCACAACACATAAGTCATTTTTGGTGAATTACGTATATATAAACACAATTATTTTTTAGTAAACATTAAGTGATCACAAAAGTTGTGTGTGTGTGTGTGTGTGTGTGTGTGTGTGTGTGTGTGTGTGTGTGTGTGTGTGTGTGTGTGTGTGTGTGTGTGTGTGTGTGTGTGTGTGTGTGTGTGTGTGTTACCCCAGATATTAACATAATATAATTATATTGATTATTATTCCTAGAATAAACAGTGATAAAAATTTATTAGTTAACTGTTTTCTAAAATTATCGAATATTTGAAATTCTTGAGGTAAACTCAAGAATTTCAAATATGTTTGTTGTAATTACAAAATAATTTTAAAAAGTTAAGGAAATTTTATTTTCTGTATTTTTCAGTCCTTAGTTGATATGCATAACTAGACTTAAAATCTGAAGTAAAAAACAGGCAATTTGGAAAGTGTCCAAGAATAACCGATTTAATGAAATCCATTTTTGTAACCTCGATTAAGCATTATTCAATCGGTTTTTATTCTGATGAAAAGAAATGGCTTAATTGATTAAAATATCAGCTCTTTCAAATTTTCTTAATATTCATTACTATTCTTGTTCTTTAAATAATTTCATTAATTAGGAGATCAAGAGGATTTTTGCATTAAGTTGAGAATAAAACATATCTTTGATTCCTTGTACAAGTTCTTTTTATGATTTCTCTTCATCGAGAATGGTCATACAGAAGCATTTCACAAATCTCTTTCAAGCTTTTCTATTTTGAGATAGGTCAACAGGACCGATTTTTCATCAACTGTTATAATTAAATATATGCAATATATTTGTATAATCTAAGGTTAGAAAAAGAGACCTAGTTTAATTTTTTCAAATAACGTATCTCGTTGGTTTGATTATTTTCTACTTAGCCATGTGTTTATAGTGCATTGGAATTGATTTTAAACTGTAATCACACACTTACTATACACCAGGATAAATTAGTTTGAGGGTAAAAAGTTTATCAGACAGAATTATTGTTAAAAAATTGGGATGTTATTGATCTTGGAAACCTAGGAAAAAGGAAATATGAACTTTTAATTGAATAATAATCTTCAGTTGGAATCTGATATCATATTTTAAACATTCTATGTGCAAATTAAAGTTATCCACAAAGTTCACAATCTACTCGAATGTATCAAGTAAGCAGGTATTTAAATAATCCTTGTTTTTTTGCATTATCGTTTGAAAACTCGCTTTAATCAAATTTTAAATATCGACAAGATACCATTGTAATATTTTAAACATTTCATGAAAATCATCCACGTGCAAAACAATTATAGTTTCTCTATAATAACATTTTATTGTTTTTAATAAGATGAATGCTTACTAAATGTAAAATTTAAACACAAGTAGTATTAATATTATCGCTTATGCATACACAAAGAACTGCCACAGACCTTTTCCAGTATATTTTTTTAAATACTGGAAATGTATCGCAAATTTTTGTAGCTTTTTCAAGATTTCCAAAAGTGGTGAATACTTTATATTAAAGCTGCCGAAATATATTTTTTTAAAATAATGACGGTTTTTGAATGCATGTATTCTCGAGAAGAAAATTTCTAATCTCAAAGAAAAATTTTTTATGATCAAATATATAGAGTATGAGTGTTTTGTAACAGTACAACAATATTTTATAACCGACATTTCTTATGATTAGGTAAATGAAAGCTTAAAATAATTTATGCTGAAAACTCTCATCATTTTAAATACCTACAAAATTATCTCATGCCAAATTATGAAATATTTTATTAACGAAAAGAAAACTATTTCCACCAACTTTTAGAAGAAAAAAAAATCAGGAATTTTAACAAAACCCATTCATTGTATACTGTTAGAACTCCAACAAATATCCAACATTTAGTATAATGGAATTTTTGATTGTTTAGTTTCACTATCGTAATATTGGTATTTAGTAGGACAAATTAGACATGAATTTAAAATTTAAAAGGGATTCTAAACCACTAAAAACATTCGTACTCACGATTGGAATCGAGCCCATGAAATCCTGAACTAAATGTCAGAACATTAACCATTGACTTCCCAGTTTGGGGAGAATATTTACAACTCATGATATCTACATAAATTGTATGCAACACAATTTTATAATGCATTTATGTATTTTTAATATATTTGTAATGCACTTACAATTTTTTTTCACTTTTTTATAAATAAATAAAATAAAATAAATAAATAAATAAAAAAAAAAAAAGAAAAACAAAGAGCACATCATTGAAACTTCAAAGTACAATAAAGGTAATTAAAAATGATTACACATTAAAAAATATACCAATGTTTAAAATTTAATAGTTTTAAATAGAATAAGAAAATAATTTTTAATCAAATATTTTAGACTCACAAATAAGAATTGCGATGAAAAGAACACTTGTTACACCAGCAACACTGTAGAACAGAATGCCCAGTCCTCGGGTGATGTCATCTTCATTCGAAGAATTCGGAACAATCAGTGGTGGGAGGACAAAACCCAGTGCAATTCCAAGCTGTAATGTAAACATAATAAAATTTTGTTCATTAAACTCATTTAATTATTTTATATTTAAAAGAAATATTTCTTTAAGTTAAGTATGTAAAACAAATTATTATATAATGATCAAAATAAACAATTTTCAATTTCAGCATAAAAATGAATTTAAGTGAATAAATTAAAGTAATATGAATAAATTATTTATTTGTACTTATACTGTAGAAAAGTTAAATATTATAATTAATAAATTGAAGAACCTGTATAAATGGGTCACACACACACATTATCAAACACAAGTAGTCTATATTATCAAAGTGGATGCTATTTATAAGATATAAAATGTCTTTATGATTGGAAAGTTCTCTTTAAAAAATTAAGATTTTTATCGATTAGAATGTTAAAAATACTTTTAGATTTTAAGGTAAAAATTAGTTCATTTATTATTAGGAATGCCTAAATTATTGGGTTCAAATTAGCTTAGATTTAACAGAAAAAGGTATTTTATGTTGACACCTTACCAAGATTGGTTTATTTGCCACTCGAGGAACAATTTTTGCATGCGGCTGCTTCAAACAGGAGTTAAGGTTAAACGTACATTTTGCTGTCACTGCAAGCATTCCTTCCCGAGAAGGAAATCGAACCCACGAACAGAAAAAGGCTAGTCATTCAATACAATATATTTATTTTGAAGGAAAATATTTTTACGAATAAGTTGAAAATAATGAATTTAAAGATTCACTATTATCTGAACTCTTTATTTTCCAAAATATGTGCGACATTTTAGGAAGTTAAAATGCAAATGTTGCATTCTCATTTTAAACCTTACAGTTATTTTTTTCTTTCCCGAAATTAAAGTAAGTTAGAACTTTATTAAGTTAAATAAAGAAGTCGTCTATAGTGAAAAACTAGTGGATGAACGCAATCACCGGAAAACAGAGGGACAAACACTCCTATAAAGTTCACTTACTGTTTCCAGTGGGAGATCTGGAAATGTCTGTGGGTCATAATTCAATGAGTTCTAATGTTTATTAAAAACTAGATCATAAATATGCTTAATGTTAAAGAGTTATATTAATTTAGAGAGTAATTGATAATTCACGAGTAGTTGATAGTTATATTAAAAATATAAATATCAATTATTCATGAATAAATTGTAATCAAACTTCGTCTGATCTTGAACTACTCTCTTAAAATCAAAATCCTTGAAATTAACTTACTTTATAGTAAGTTTTATATAAAACATTTAAAAGACAAAATAGCGCCCAACTTGTCTAGTGGTCAGCGTACCTGACTGCGGATAGAGAGGTCCTGGGTTCGAATTCCGGTTCGTGGGCATGGATGTACTCTATCCTTTGTCCTTTCCTTGTATTAATAGGTTGTGAATGGTTGCCTATCCTATAAATGGGTACATATGGCATGTGTGTACTGAGGAAGTCGGGCTCCACACCAAAATATGATTCAAGTGGAAAAAATGGAGCAGCGCACCCCATAATGTAGCTGGCACATGATAGCAACAAAATAATAAGCGAAATTGCAATGAATTTTTTTATAATTTTTATTCACATATTATCCGTTAACAGTCCACGGAGTACGCAATAAAATACACTGTCTTTAGTTTTGAAAGATTTTCATTTCTAAAATAAAAGATTTGAGAGATCATACTCTGCTAGCTCGGGTTGTACATGAAGACAAATAACATTGGAACTTACAATTTGAAATAAAATCATTATTTTATTTCACATTAAAAAGCTCAGCCATCAAGACTAATTTTTTATTGCGAGATTATGCTAAAAATAACGGTGAGCTTTCTAAATTATGAGTAGAATGTTTTTTAGAATAATTTTGCTTCTCATCTTCTGCCAGTCTTCCCTTTGCTGTAGCGCCGAGCTGGCAGCCGAAAGGTTAGCGCTCTTGCCTTCGGTTCAACAGTTCGTGGGTTCGAATCCCACCTAGGGCATGGATGTTTGTAGTGGTTCGGAATCCACTTTAAGCCGTAGGTCCCGGTCTAATTAGCCCTCGTGTGCAAAAAATGACCGTTGAGCGACAAACCAACCAACCAACCAACTTTGCTGTAGCATAACTTAATGATTTCGAAATAAGTTCGAAATGGAAATCTTTAATATTTCAATCCTTTCGCTAACACATTTTTACCAGAGAATTTTTCGAGGTTTGTAGCATTATAGAAATATGCTAATTAAATAAGAAAATAAAATAAAAAATAAAATTAAATAAGAAAATTTCTAAATGGTACAAGTTTTGGAAGTAACACAGAATTGGAGACGGCAGTAACTGCTTGGATTAATGAATTGGTGGCAAAAGTGTAAGACATGGGAATTCTAAAGATCCTTGTTTTTTAAGTTGACGCTCTGCTGTCATTATTTTAGGTCATGAAGGTGAATCGGACTCTAACCTAAAATTTAAAGTTGACTCCAAACCACTCAACATCCAGTTTGGAATTGAAGCTAAAACTGTTGAATCGAAGGCCAGAGTTTTAAAACTTCAACAGTCAACTTAGCATCTGAGGCTGTTGACCAGAAACTATATCTGAATTCAAGTTATGATTATGTAGAAACACTTGTAACAGTTTTCCTTTCAATAAAAAATACTTTTTTTCTTTTTTTATAACTCATTTGTAATTACTTTCTGAGGAAACCTCTTATTAATTGGTTATTCTTATTAATATGAGCAATATTAATGAATAACTTAATGAATTTAATGCGAATTTGCTTTGCACATTTCTAGACAGGAAATCGCAATTTCATGTTACGTAATGAATTTGCATACTGCTTTTTACAGTCTTGAGGAATCGAATCCTTCCGACTTAGCAAAGGTTCCAAAAAGTCTTTTCTGCGCACTTAAAAATACATCCACTTTCAAAATTTCAGTTTTATGAATATTTAGTTTTAAAATCGGTCAAATAATTTAATATTTGAATTCAAATCATTGAAAATTATTATATTCAGAAAAAAAAATGGTGCGATTGATACATGTCTATCAAAATAGATGCATTTTGTTCTAATAATATATACACACACATTATATAATATATATATATATATATATATATATATATATATATATATATATATATATATATATATATATATATATATATATATATATATATATATATATATATATATATATATATATATATATATATATATATATATATATATATATATATATATATATATATATTTATATATATATATTTATATATATATATATATATATATATATATATTTATAATATATATGTGTGTGTGTAAAGAACGTGATTTATTAAGATGAAAACAAAATTTCTTTGCTATTTTTAATGTACCTACGCCATATTGTAAAGTATTCAGTTTCAGTGAAAAAGTTCCAGACACGTAAAAATATATTATTTAGATTTAAGTTACTATCTTTAAAAGAAACTTAATTTACAAAGAGAAACTTTTATTAATAGAAGTGATCTGATGTAATAAAAGCACCATTTGTTCAAAGAGAAGTTATTTTTGGTCAGGTGAAGTTCTGATTTCATATTTTGTGACGCTACTGTCCTTAAAACTGACAAAGCACATGTCAATGTGCTTCAGTATTTTTAGCTTTTCTATAAATCAATTATATGAAATATTCTGGATAAAAGTATATCACGCACGTTTCTGTATCGATTTGCCTTACGTGAAATTATTTTCGAAAAGTAGCCTTATTGGGATACTATCGTATCCAGAATTATCTTATAAAAGTATACATATTTAATAAAACTCTTTGATATTCATCTAGAGTTTTTTGTTCATTAAGTTTTAGTAACTGTTTCATTGAGATTACGGTAGTGTAATGGGAAAAATAAAAAAGTAGAGAAAGTTTTTTTCTATATTTGTTTTTAGCTGGAAATAAATGTTTAACATGCTAACAAAAGAGTAAAAATAATTAGCATCAAGTTGCGAAAAAGGATCACAAGATTCACACATCCCCAATGAATAAAATGATTACGTTCTACTAATCAGTTATCGAGTCAAATTATGAATAGTTAATTTAAAAAAAAACAAACAAAGTGGTCTGATTATCTTAAATTTGCGTTCTCAAATAATAGGTAAGAAGTTTCACTAATCAAAACAAGTTACTTCCTGTTCCAGGATGTAAATTTTATAGATTCCTCATAAATGTTAAATTTTCTGAAATAATTTGAATTACGTAAGAAATCAGAATTCATTTTAATTTTAGATGCATAAGCATTAATTATAAATTTAAAATATAAAATGTCTGGAGAAAAGTTTTTAATTAAATATGAGAAAAAATTTTAAATAACATATGCATTTTGTTTTTATCTGTTTACCTTATTTACTTAATTCAACCAGGTTTGGTTTGGTTTGTTTGTCGCCCAACGGTCATTTTTTTGCACTCGAGGGCTAATTAGACCGGGACCTACGGTTTAAAGTTTAATTCGACCAGGACTTTTAGCCAAAAGTAAAAAAAGAAAAATTTTAGATAAATTTTCAAATAAAAAAAAGATTTAGTGTTTATAATAATGAAGAAATACACGAATATAAGATTTCCTGTTAGAAAGATCGTTTTCGTGTTGTTTATAAGATAAATTGCAAATGTTTAAAATATTTTTCTTTCATAGACTGATTTATTTTAACACTATTTCACAAGTGTTTAAAGATTAATTCATTGATAAAAAGTCATTAAATCAATCGACTTTGTTTTCTTTTATCGAAAAATTTTGTTCAATATAAAGTATTTCATACTTCAATTATTAATCTCGATAATATATTGCAATTGTTGGCAAGTGAATTTCTTTTTTTAAAAAAAAGTATTGACAAATTAATTTTTTTGGAACTAAAAGAACTGCAGAAGTCATAATCAATAGCTATGTATAAGAATAATATTTTTTCTTCAGAAAAAAAAGAAACTTCATTTCAGTATAAATTTTTTTGTCCAAAAACAATTTGCTAATACGCCCTGCAAAAAAAAAAAAAAAAAACCCCGGTATGATTCCTAATATTAAAAGTGACCAGTTAATTTACTCTTTGCTAAGTAAAAGATATCTAAATATCAAAACAAAATTAGGTTTTTTAGTAGGGCTTGCTAATATTGTTTTAAGCAACCTTTATACAAGACTTTTCTAAAGTAAAATACCTGATTTCCAAACACTCCAACTGCACATGCTCTTGATACTTCTTCAGCGCTGAACCAAACACCTGCCAACTGCGATGGAATGCCTAATATAAAAACTTGTGAGGCTGCAACAACCCCTTGTCCTATCATCGTTATAGGAAAGGCACTTCTGGATAGGCTTGCACACTTAATCCAAGAACCTGAAAGAGAATTATATGCTAATAATCAATATTCGTTTACAGAAAACACGTTTATGTACTTAATAAATCTCTTCTCTAGGGAAGAAGAAAAATCTTTAGAAAAATGATCGAAAATAGAAAGCATTTAGGAAAAATAATGAATTTATTCAGAAATAATTTAACTTAAAACCCAAGAAACAGCTGTGTTTGTATTAAAAAATCGATCGCAATTTCTTCTCCAGGTATTTTGGTACTTTCATACAAGAAAATAAATATAAAATTAGTTTGCCCTTTTGTTGTTTACGTTTAAAGTAGAGAGTTCATTTGAATGAAATATAGTTTAAATTAGGTCTCTAAATACTAGAAGCCTCTAGGAACGAGATGAAATTTGAATTCTTGAACATGCATCTGCAATAAAGAAAATACCACAAACCATTCATCTATAGAAGATATGTATGTGTACAAAAATTGAAAGTGTGAATATAATTCTGTAAATTAGCCTTTCAGCATCTCGACTTTGTTGGGAGTTCATCAAACATCACGAAAAACAATTCCATTAGAAAAGTGTTTCATTGAAGTCAGCTTATTGAATAATCTCTTCGTTTCATTATTTCAGAAGCAAACTGTAGATCCAAATTTGAAAAATAGGAAGTTGTTTCGTATATATATATATATATATTCTTGGAATACACAATCTTAAAGATTTTACAATTTCTTTGCAACATCCATTCTTAAAATGTATAAGGCTCGTTCCTTTAAGGAAGTTGAAAGGTTTAAGGATGCGATATAAAATTACCGTTAACATTTATTTACGAATAATTAACTCTAAGTTCTCCTTTTACAACTAACGCTATCCCAATCATTTTAAAATATCACTGTCTTAATCAAACTTTAACTGTTAAATCCTCAATTCTGTTCATACAAATATCTAAACAAAGAAGGACTAAACACTTAGAAGGACAAAGAAATTTTCCTAGTTTCCACACACACACAATTTTCTCTATCTATAAGTTTGTCTACTGAAAAATCTTGAGTAAAAACATTGATTGTAATAGTTATAAAGGTAGAACCTTATTTACTTCCTTATCAACAGGTTTCCATTTCCGCATTACTTGAATGAATTACTATCATATTACTCAAAGAGTCATTACTTGTTCCATGGAACATTGTCCTTTTGAGATTTACTCTAGCACTCCAAATTAAAACTTTTTAAACTATCTTATTTTTAAAGACTCAAATTTCAAAATAAATTACTTATTAAAACAGTAAGCAAAATTCACAAGCAAAACATTGAAACTCTCATATTAGCTGAAATATTCCAGTCCAAGTTTACTTTGATTTGATGGGAAAATGGAAATCTACGAAAATTAATCATGACTGATAAATTCATTAAAATATTTTATACATTTGATATACTTTTTGTCCTTAGCTCTGAAATCAAATCAGAATCAAAAGCTTATTGGCGTGCATTGAGAAATTAGATATTCAGTATAAATTCTAACAATCCATCAATTAGAATTGGTTCCATACATTTTTTTCATAGCATTTCTACTAAGCAGCACACTTCCATGATATTAAGAAATTACTTAGAAAGTAACCAAGCTTTCCTAAATTCTGTTCTGAAACTCACGAATTGAATATAAACCATACAATTCTGTATTTACATATAATCCTCACTAGACTATTATTAGCATTCAGCAGACATTTAATACTAGAATAAAGGTCTGTGAATTATATACACAAATGACTTTTTAGCAACAGATTTTTGCTTAGTAAACTGGCTTTTTTAATCGGAAGGGAACTATACCTGATAACCTATAGGTACAGTCCAGGTGCCCCCTGTTTGACCTTGACGAGCGACCTTGAGATGTTTGAAGAAACCACGGAGCAAGAGGTGCTCAAGGTGGAAGAAAGGCATGCAAAGAAATCTGCGAAAAAAGTAGATTTTTACATATTTTATGTTTATAAAAGTTTTATATTTCGACATTATTAACATTAAAATTATGTCACGAACTGTTTGCTTTAAATTTAAAACTTTTCAGTTCACTTACTCCTAAGTAACTGAACGAGCTAATTGTAGACAGCTTTCAATATCATTTTCTCCAACAATCATTTTTCCATCCTCTTTTCAGAATCAGTTTAATGGCAAAAATAACATAGAAAATTTAAAAGCATTTATTTGTAATCAAATAATTTCGGGAAAAAATTGATTTTTTTGAAAAATGATCAACTTTTCACCAATTTAAACTGTATGCTTGATACGATAAAAGAATCAATTTCCCCAAATTAAGAAAAAAAAAGAAATCTCGAAGTTATAAAAACTCGGGAAAATTTTTTTGTGGTATTCTTTGTCAAATTTTTCCTACATATTACATTGTTCTTTTCTTCCAATTTAAAATTAAGAAAGATAGAAGGAAATTTTGAGCTTGCCATGGATTACATTATTTTTTGCTTTCCACTTTTCCCACATTTGGGATAATTCGATCTGAGCCTACAAATCATCGTGAATTCCGAACCACACTTAAGGTGGAAATTCAACCCACAAATTCTTGAGCTGATGGTTAAAGGATTAGCCATTTAACTGTTAACTTGTGGCTTGTTATTGAGAATTTATATATAAACTTTTAGGTTCGGTTTGTTTGTTGCTCAGCTATAAATTTTTGCATATAATGGTTTGACCGGAGCCCAGATTTAAAACGGATTAAAAATTACTGCAAACATCAAAGACCAAGGTAGGATTCAAACACAAGAACTTGAACCAAGAGTGCAAACTATTGGTTGCTCCCTCGACTATAAATTTGTAGGAAAGGGGGAAAGAAATTTATGGCGTAAATCAAAAATTTATATATTTTTTTAGGTATATCGTATAATTTTAAATTTTTTACCGCCTTAGACATTTTAACTACAAACTTTAAAACGCAAGACCACTTTTTCTTCTGTTTTACTTGAAAATTTCAAATTTGCTCATTTTAATTCAACTATAATGTAAATTAGTTTTCTTATACCTCTTAAGGTATTCAAATTTTATACGTTGACTTACTCTAGAAAAATTTAATCCGTTTTATTTTATTTAGACTTTCGGAAATTTAGAATTTAATGAAGCGCATCTATTTACAAATTAAATAAATTCCTATTGTTATTAATGCTTTGGTACTATTTTTTTTAATAAAAGTATATTCAAAATAGATTTATTTACTTTTAACTTATTTTTATTTTCTAAGAATTACCTGCATCTTACTGCAGCTCTTCAAGTGAACTCATTTAAGGTTCTGAAAAACGAACCAAAAGTTAAAAATTTGATTATTTAAGAAATAACTTAGCACTTTCAGAACATAGAAGCTTAGTAAAAACCAATTTCCTATTGGACAAAAATGAGAGCACAGTAAAACTCGATCTTAAAATATATTTGGAAAACAGTAGAATAGACTAGTATTCCGTAAATGGGCAAAGCATCTGCAAATTTTCTGTGTCACAGAGCAAAATACATTCGACGTGACACAAGAACAACTGCGCAATAATTCAATAATATTACCATATAAAGGACAAGTGACTAAAATGCTCACTCAGATACACACACACAGCGGATACATTAAAACATATCAAATTGTCTACCAATAAGTCAAAATAGGTTTGCAGCAGGTGTTTAGAATAAACTGTAAAATCATTATCTTGACGTCATTATTATGCAATTTATTTTAACGGAAAAGAGATTATCTTTTCATATATAATGTATATACAACAGAGTAAGTGAAAAACAATATTTACGGAGTGTTTTGCTCCGAATAAGGATATAAACCGTAGAGAGAAAGATTTTTTAACACTTTTTACAAAAGTATGTAATTTCGATTTTCGCAAGTCCAAATATATAACAAAATTGATTTCATAATTGGTAGCTCGTAATAAAGCTTTTTTTCAGAGAAAGTGATTAACGTATGGACAGTTCGTTAATACACGACGAAAGTAATTAATTTAAATACCAATACCTTTTCTAAACCAAGTAATATCTTTTGTCATTTCTGTAAAATAATGCTATGTGTGAATATAATAAATTTCATTTTTGACTTAGTGAACTAAAAATTGATTCAAATATATAATTAAAACAGGTACACATGGAATAAGTCAAATTAATTTTTTCTAAAAAAAAAAAAAAAAAAAAAAAAGTTCTCTACACCAATTTTGAATTTAGGAATTCAAACTACTGAAGTTTAAACGAGTCTTTGAAGCAAGAGAATGTCACAAAATTCCTTGTATTCGGTGATAATTAAACATTTTTGAGTTCATACTTTGAGAGAGTTTCCTGCAAAAGTTTAACATTTTATCACACGAGAGGAATTTTCTTTCTTGATACAACATTTTGTATAAAATTCTTAACATAATCATGTATACCAACAAAATTAAATTAGAGCTGCAGTTTTTATTAGCTCAAATCGCTTTCAGTTTATTAAGTTAACTTTTTAATTTATTACGTTAACACTGATAAAATTTTCTACGTAAAATTTTTAAATTTAAAGCATTAAAAAGGTTACTATTAAATGTATTGATTTATTTAATATCCATTCAAATATAATGTATTTTTATGGAATTTCGAAACTATTTTCAAAATTTTAAAGAAAATATGCTTTGTAAAAATAGTTCTATGTTCAATGAAATGACATGATATAAATACTGAAATAATTCGCTGTTTAAAATATATATTATATTCTTTAGCGCTTCATTTTTCTTTCTGGAGTTTTCCTTTAATAAGATTAGAGGATTATGCAATTCATAATCCCTTAATCTGATAAAAAGAACCGGGCTAAAAGTTATTACATTTAAAAAAATTGTTACATGTTGTTTGAAGATTAAGACTTCATTAAAATTTTTCTTTTGTATTCAGTTAATTATTCCAAGAATTGTAAACAATCTTTCGTTTTATAATTCTTAGATTTTTTTATTACACATATTTAATTCATAATCATATTCGATTAAGAAGAATCTTCTGAAAAGTTATACAATGTTACGATTTAATGGTCTAAAAATATTTTTCAGTACATCGTATTTCATATTTGTAATTTCATGTCTTTTGTTTCTTCATGCATTTTTTTATTGTTATAAAGTTTATAATACATTAGCGGGACTTAAAAGGTTTTCAAATAGAACGTTTATGCACAGTCTGAATTCTATTTTACAGATTTATTCACATATTCTAAATATCTTCTTACACATTTAAGGCGATTTTGGTTGGTTGGTTGGTTGGTTTGTTTGTCGCTCAACGGTCATTTTTTGCACACGAGGGCTAATTAGACCAGGAATTACGGTTTAAAATGGAATCCGAACCCCTACAAGCATCCATGCCCAAGGTGGGATTCGAACCCACGAACTGTTGAACCGAAGGCAAGAGTGCTAGCCATTCGGCTGCCAGCTCGACTTGAGGCGGATTTGAACACAGAATCCATAGTGACTTATTTACTGACTTCTTTAAAGTTCATTATAGGCTCATTGACCAGTATGCTGAATTTTATCGATTTGAAATCCAGAAATTCTGTTTAAATTAAAAAAAAAGCCATTTATTTAATTTTTTTAAATCCTTGTCATTATCTAGCGATAAACTTAATCCGATTAAATACAATTTCATATGTAAGATTCTTCACAACAGGGGTGATGAGGCAAATCATTTAAAAAGCAGACTATAAGAGGGTTAATATTAAAATAAACAGACACATAACCTAGAACACCATTCTAATAACTTTATTGCACATGATTGAATTTGACCAAAACGAATTAAAACTGATTCTGAGCCATAAACATTTCCAGTGATTAGACTCAAAACTCATCAACTTTTGAACTGAAGGCGAAAGCTATAACCATTTACCTATTAATTTGAAATATGTGATATAATTCTTTAATATATGAATGAAATTCATATTTGTTTCGTATCTTTAAAGGTATATATATATATATATATATATATATATATATATATATATATATATATATATAACAGTATATATATATATATACACACATACATACATTTATACATATAGTTAACTCATTACTGGTATCGTGTATTTATGAATTTTTGTTTGGTTTATTGGGGGAGGTGGGGGAGATTAGTGCTCTATAACCACTTTCTGCTCATGAAGGCTAATTTAACAAAATTAAGACTCAAACCAATAGAAATATTCACTGCAAATATATACCGCACTATTCAAATTTAAAAGTTTTTTTAAGTCTTCATTAATCAAAAACTGTCAATGCATTTATAAAGATTTTTCTTAAATTATTTCCTTCTGTAAAGCTTAAAAATAATTTATGTTTACTGTAAAAAAGATTTTACTGTAGCATTTCATCACCGAGATTGTATTTATAATCACACAAAATAAAAGTTATTTCATTACAGTGACTAATCAATTCTTAAAGATAGAATTAGACTTCGCAATCATTTCAGTACATGTTTTCAAAAGAACTTAATATTCTAGCATATAGTAATCACGTACAAATGCTACAATCAGCAATGAGAATAGAATAATTTTTAGAATAGAAGGCCAGAATGATAACCATTCATCTCTAAATATTCAAACTTATCTTTAATTTTATAGTTCAACGACAATTATGAAGTGAAGGAACAACTTTAGTTTCATGCCAAAATTTATGAATAAAGAAATATTTTGTTTGAAAGTTATAAGTCAGACATATTCTCAAAACACATTTGTGTGAATGATTTAATTACATCTATTATGAGACAGTTTTTATATTAATAGTTTCTTTAAAAATATTCTAAAAGGAATTTCGTCATAGAAATATATATCTAGAATAAATTAATAAACATCTTAGTTGGGTTGATATAAGATAAATAAAAATAAAGTGCTTTCATGCACTATATCAAAGATCTTTTTTATATCAAAAAGCTTTTGACACAAAAAGATACTCTAAAATAAAGTTAGTAAATTATTCATTCATCAGAAAGTATCATTGGATATGATTTGAAGGGAATGATAGTACAGAGTTTTCATGTTCTCTATCAAAGACCATTTTATACCAAAGAATTGATATAAAGAGATCTCATAGAATTAGGACAGTAAACTATCCATTAATAAACAATAAACATGCTTCAAAACAAAGATAAAAAGAAAAGTTTTCCATCCCTTATATCTCAAAGATCTTTTTTATACCAAAGGACTACATAAAGAGTTCTTCTACAATAAGGATGGTAAATGATTTATCAATTTCATTAGATATTATCTTAAAGGAAATGTAAAGCAAGAAAAGTGTTTTCATGCACTCCTATACCAAGATTCATGATATAAAAAGGATGGAAATATAAGGAAAGCATGAATGTTTTCCATCATTTTAGAATAAAAATGTTCGATTCATCCATTAGCATCAATATGATATTAAGATAAAGACAAGAATTTTCATGCACTATATTAAAGTTCTTTTGAATTAAAGAGATTTAGAATAATGATAAGTAAATCCGTTAGTAAGATTAGAGGGTTTGATAAAACAAGGGAAAAGTTTAGATGCTCTTTCAAGATTCAGAAAGTTCTAAAGTATATTACCGAGACAGGTACCGAAGGACCCGATTAGGACAGCGAATCGGAGGCCTTTCTTCTCCAGGACCCAGTTGGCGGGAAGAATGAGCGGAATGTAGAAAGCCATGTAAATCATGGACGTCCAGCTGATGGTCAGTTCGGAGACGTGGTAATAATTGGACACTATGTTCGCTATGATGGAGTATTCAATCCACTGGAAGGCGTTGGACATGGAGTAGAGAACAAATAACGAAAGCATGAGGAAGCGGGATCGATACACCTGCGTCCGGCCCTCCATCTTTTCGTCCATACTGGCGGCGCTATCTGCCTGCAAGAGAAATCCAACTCATTATATCGATCACCCACGCACAACTCCCCCATGTGGAGAGCCCCGCGATTCATCCCAACTTACCACGTGCTTTTTTTTTCCTTTCTTTTTTTTAATGTTCCTTTAAAGAGTGCGTGTTTTCAAAATCATACATTTTTGTGTGCATGTTTTGCAGTCATTTTTAAAGAACTCAATAACTTTTGCATTTAAGGCTTTTACTTACACCATTTAAAAAATCAAATAGAAAAAAAATGGTTTGAGAATTTATCATCTAATGTCAAAGCATAGGCAAATGAAATTTTATTTGTGCTTATTTCAAAAATACATTTTTAAAAAAGTGCTACTATTAACATAGAATTTCAAGTAAAAAATCAGACTTACAAGAAAATGTCTACCCATTTTGTGCCATTTTGAGAAACTAAAGTAAATTCACAAGTTATAAACACGAAAAATATTTAAGTTAGTACTTAAAAATATTCTATTTAAGTTTTACCTTCATTAATTTTTTTAAAAATACAAAACTGAATATGTGGGATATTTAGAAATTCATTTTATATTCAGTTTTCCTTTATTTTAATATAAAACGTTTAAAAAAAGACTCATTTTGATCTTATTTGCAACGTTTAAAATATATTAAGAAAATAATTTAACACAATATTAGTGTATTCAACGAAAAAAATTAATCTTTATAACTTTTTATTATAAAATATAATATTCGACAGATGCACAAAAATTTTAAACTTACACAGTGAGACAATAGTTTTGGTTTTTTAACAGCCTAAAATTTTAAAAGTTCTTGCATAATTTCAAATTTAGCATGATTTGAACAATATGAAGTTCATATTTAAATCCTAATATCGAATGTCTTAATATCGGCCCTTAATATGTCTAATAGTTTTTATTTAATAAATGTGAAGGTTTAAAAAATATTCAAAACAGAGATTAATTTTTGAAGTGAAATTTTTTTAAATAAAAATTGAAATTGCTGTAATAGAATGCCACCAGTTCCTTATCTATTTTTTCTCATATCACATTAAAATTTCCTTATTTATTTCGAAGTTTTCTGGCTATTTTTGTTATCAAGATTTGATTCAATTATAACAAGGTTCAAAGCACAATAAATAAAATAGCTGCGATATTCACATTCGTTATAAAAATTCTGGTGGACTTAACTTCATAAAACGTTACTCTTGTAAAGAAAAGGGCAACTTTATATGAACTTTTCAGCGATTTTCGTTAACTTGAGTTTGTTTCTGATAACAAAAAAAGCAACCTTTTCAATGAACTATTTATTTAATAATAAGTATATAAAATGTTCACTTTTTAATATTAAGAGATTTGCTGATACACGCATCATAAAAAGATTTATTCAGTATTGGCTAACAGATTTTTATCCTTGAATGTTCACCTTTATATACTAATCTATTAAAAAGTTTACGACTATAATGTAGAAAGTTCATGATATAATTTAAACTATTTATTTAGCCATAAATAGGAATTTCACCCAGTTTCTAATTAGTTCAACAGAAATAATTTTTGGAAACAAAGGCTGTAAACGCCTTAAAGGCTTCGACATTTATTTTTGTCAATTTAGAAATGTATCAACCTAGTTATGTCTTTAAGCGACAGGTGTTAAGTTATTTTTAGACAATAAAAAAAATAAATAAAAAAAATAAAAAAAAAATAAAAAAGAGAGATCAGCTTTGATTAAAACAGAAGGAAATATTTTATAACACACACTCCGTGTTTCAACGTAATAAATTTTATCTTATAACATACAGCCAACAATTTTATTGCTCAAATCATACTGATTATAAGATGATAGGGGTAAGAAAAAACAAAGGGGATTTATGAAGTTTAGCACATAAATAGCTGGAGTCAAATGTAACCGAGTCGTAGTAAATAGTTTTTCTCGGGGATTTAAGAATTCTTACTTCTAATATAAGATTGGTCCATAAGAACTTATTAGTTTTGATAAAAATTCGCTGATTTTGGAGAAAAATATTTTCATTATTTTAATACCATTTCAGAGTATTTTTTTCCGCTCTGTATCTTATATTAAATAAACCAAATAAATTTGTTCGAATTTCTCTAGTTTTGAAGTTCATATAATTAATAATTCTCTGTAATTATTTGAATGTTTTTTCCTGTTAAAATTTAATAAAGTGAATTTTCTCTTTTAGGAAAACACAAAATAGGATACACATCTTATTCATGTTCTTTGTGCAGCTTTTCTGTTGAGTCATATTTGAGTAATAGAATCTTTGAAATTTCAACCTATAGTTATGGGTTGTCGAACATTGTAACATAATAGCAGCAAATAGAATTTGTGTTATGTTGTTCTCGCTATGCCTTGGCAATGCGAATTTAAGTCAATAGGGAGCGTCTTTCATTTTAATCAGAGCACCACAAAGGTTCTATTACTGAAATATGACTCAACAGAAAAACTGCACAAAGAACATGAATAAGATGTGTATCCTATTTTGTGTTTTCCTAAAAAAAAACTATTGACTTAAATTCGCATTGCCAAGGCATAGCGAGAACAACATAACACAAATTCTATTTGCTGCTATTATGTTACAATGTACGTCTTTGCTCTTTTTTAAATCCTCTTATAGATAGCACCACCAGAGGATCCACTCCCTCAATTTTGACAATGATCTGAAGGGGGAGGAAATTTTCTCCAGATCTTTGCACTCATGGTAACTGCTCAACAACCGACCACAGGACTTTCTATTCCAACAGATTTAAAGATCACGTATATCGCAACTACTTGATGGGTCTTTGGTGGCATTGGGAATCGAAACCCGCCCTTCCGGATGGAAGGCCGATACCCTAACCACTAGGCTACCACGGCACATAGAATTTGTAAAAGTAATAAACGTGTAGTTAAGGCATACATTTATCAGTTTTACCAATTCGATGGTTTATCCCTTAACGGTCATGTTTTGCACACTAGGGCTATTTAGACCGGGATTTACAGTTTAAAGTGGATTTCAAATCATTAAAAGTACAGGTTTAAGGTGAGTTTTGAACCCACAAACAGTTGAACCGAAGACAAGAGTGTCAATCATTTGGCTGTCAATTCAGCTACAGATACGATAAAAAGTTCATATTAAATATTATGCTGCATTGTCCTTTTATTAGAACATTTCCATTATTTATTACTTCCCATTTTCTTACTTTTCCTTATGTCCGAATAGATCAACTCGGCTTTCTTAAATGCATAGTTTTTTCAACTATAAAAATATTCAAAATATTTGTTTGAAAAATGTTTTCCTGTTTATTCAGAATTTTTAAGGCGTATGTATGTGTTGTCCATTAATTTTAAAATGTTTTTCACAAGCTATGAAATTTGTAAAGTTAGCAACCGAATTAAAGTGAAGATTTTTCCATTCCTTCCACATTTTTTTAATAAAATTTGCTAACCTTTAATTTTTTTCCTTAATGTTTCTACGATTTCACTAATTTCTTATTTTCTTTTAAATATGAATAGAAGAATCATAAGTGTGGGGGGGGATAGTGTAATTTTTGTAATTCGAGCAATTTAAATACGAACCAAAAAATAGCCAATGACATGTCTTATTTAAAAAAATATATGTAAAATATTCAGTCACGATAATCTAATAATATTTAGGGTGATTTTCGCATACTACGTATTAAAATAGCTGCTTGTGAAACTAGATCATTCCAGACATTTCAGAACTTTAAACATTTCAAACTTTCAAATATATAAAGGAAACACTTTTACATTACCTATTACAGTTAATTTATAAAGTAAACATCCTAAGCAACCCATAGTGCAATATGTACAGAAAGAGAAAAATAATTTTTTCAGGGTCGAAAAATCAATTAAAAAAATCTTTCCCCTTGAAAAATTTTTGTTCCAATCTTTTATGAAAGGAAAAATTGGAATATGCCTGATTTTAAACTATAATTTTTATGTCTCAATTGAAGCAGTTGGATTTTATGATGTTTTTATATAAATGTACAAAATCATAAAAATTAGTTTCATTCTTAACAAAATAGTTCTGCACATTGTTGAAAAAAACTGGAAAAT
The DNA here is from genome assembly GCA_030067965.1 of Latrodectus elegans. NCBI lineage: Eukaryota > Metazoa > Arthropoda > Arachnida > Araneae > Theridiidae > Latrodectus > Latrodectus elegans. The sequence goes on along the minus strand of CM057817.1, from coordinate 63,832,777 downwards.
ATTCTTTTTACAAAATACTTGTTTTGAACGCTAAGTTCAAAAGAAAGATTTGATATGTTACTTTATATTCCAGAATTTGATTTTTAACACTTAGGGATTTTGTTCAAGCAATGCTTGTAATAGAGTATAAAAGCTATAATTAAAATATTTTCGTTGAGATTTCAGAAAGTGAAAGCGTTAAAATTGAGAAAAAATAGACATTAAGTTGGATCTTATATTAATGATAATGAGAGCTTAAACAATGAATAAGTTAAAATCTTATAAGTTGAAAAAAATTCAGTTTACAGAGAAAAAGTTACAAAAACTGGTCATTATGATTTACAATATTTAAATAGGAACTTAAATAGTTATTCGATCGAAAATAAAATAACGTCAGTCTTAATTTTAATGTTGAAACAGAATTGTTATAATCAGTTCAATATGAGCCCAATATTTATATTAAGACGCAAAATGTCTGCTAACAAGCTTATAAGTCAGTAGAGATGTCATGGATGAATGCTGAATTAACTTTCATTTTCTTTTCCATCACAAGAAAAATAAAAATTTAGAAGTTATTTTTATTTAAAAGATATATAAATAAAATAGCTAAATCTTTCATTCGAATAAAAATACATTGTTGGCCATTGAAAAAGCAACACCATGAAGAAAAACAAAACGAAACGAAAATATATTTATTGTACGCAAACAGCACGATATGAAAAGAAAATCATTAGATTTGTAAGTAATTTTGATGGATGGGAAACTAAGAAACAATTGCTGCCCCTGTCATGGAATCAAACTGGAGGTAGTTGACAGAAACGGGCAACTGATTCCATGCTGCTTCAAATCTACGCCTTAACCTTAGTAGCTGTAAAGGAGAGATAGCGGCCATTTTTTTAGCAACTTATGAGGGAGGGGTATATTTACAAGCCAAAACACGTAACAATCTTTGTATCGAGAAAGAGCAGAAAACGATGTGATACGTATGCTCCTGATTTATCTTGTTGAAATATAGCTCTTCCCATTTTCGAAGATAGGGTGCACTCTTTCGTCTTACATCAGAAATACCGAACACCACTTCAATTATCGTCGATCCAAATTAAAGATCAACGTGTCGTGCACCAATGACTGTCCACTCTATCTTCGTAGCAGCACAATTTGTGGTATTGAATGTTATCAGGGGACGAGTGTGCTCCTTGGAGCAAGTAGACACTTATACCGCTATCAGAGAATGTTGCACGTAGAATCTCAAAACTGAAAAGACCTCTCTTGTATCCAACATTGCACTTCTCCTGCATCCAGCTTTGTCATCGGGTACACTGAGTCGTCTGCCTCTAGTCTGCATTGTGAATGAAGCCAAAGTAATGGTTGCCATGCGGTTATCCATGCTGCTCCAAATGTCATCCTAATGGAATCATTGTACCCTAATGGTAGAAAAGTGCTTGTTGAAGCTAAAGGTCCCGTATTTAATTCTAGCCACTGCTTAACAAGAGATGGATGATGTTCTAGGAATGTTGGGATTCTGTTCAATATGACACGACCCTCAGATTGGTTGGTTTGACTTTCGTAAGATCATTCCTTTCTTGCTGGGATTTTAATGGTCAGTAGCGTAGTTGGTACTTTTTCAACAATAACCGGATTTAAATACTATTAAGTCCTCAATATCTGATGGGAACTCAGGAAATAAAAATATGTATTCCCATTTTTTTTTCGAATTCATGATGAGAAAAATCTAATGAAATTCTTTCAAACTATTAGCATGCTAGAAATAAATGAGTATTTCCTAGCAAATATTTGTGGTTTGTAGTAGTTCTTAATAGTTTTTTTTTAATTGCAAGACTAATTCAACTGGAAATTACTACAAATATTTACACCAGATTGGTTAGGTTCGTCTCTCAACGGTCTTTTTTGCAATCTCGGGATAATTAATTAGACAAAGACCTAGTTTAAAGCAGATTCCAAACCACTACAAACATCCAGGCACAAGGTGGGATTCAAACCCACAAACTGTTGAACCGAAGGTAAGAGCTAACTGTTCGGCTACCAGTTGGGCCATTCACACTTGAAGTAGAAGTCTGACCTACGTACTGTTGAACTGATAGACAGAGTGCTAACTATTTAGCTGCTAGATCTGCAATTTTTTTTTTAGATTTTACCGAAATATTCGGAGGTAAATCTAGTACCGATAATAAAAAAAATACTAAATATTTTTAAAAATATTATAAATTATAAATTAAATATAGAATCCTGTCTTCCAAAAGATTTCAATGACAAACTGATTATTATATTCAATATCAACGTAAGACAAGAGACTCTAGTAACAAGCTGAATTCTGTGATTTTTGTTTAAAATCACAGAATTGTGAGTTTAAAATAATTTATCCACTGAAACCTTTAATTATTTTTTACTGATAAAAGAGAAAATGCAGATTTAAGATGGACTTTTCAAATTTGGTTTGTCTCATTGGTACTAGAATTTCAAGTAGATTCCCCATCACAACAAACATCCGTACCCACGATGGAAATTGAACCCATGAGTTGAACTGAACACCACATTGCTACTCATCTCGTTCCCAATTTGACGGACTTTGTGCTTTTCAGGGTTTCAATATGAAAATTAAAATGTTCATGTTCATTTTTAAAGATGTTCAATACGTTTTTATACATAGTAATCGAAAATTTGATAGTTTTCATTTTCGGAAAAATCATTACCCGTTTTAAGATATTGGTCTTATAGAAGAACGTTAGTAGCGAGTTTTAGCTCTACCTTTTTGTAACAAATAACAATTGTGCGAATGATTTTTCCGCCGTCGCCTCATATTTCCAGTTTAAAATTGTTGTGTAGTTTTTGTTTAAATATATAATGTTAAAAATATCCAAAACAATAGTATCATTTTCATTTACAGTAAAATAATTGTCCGATTGTTAATAAAAAGAATGCTGCATTTTATCATTTATCTGATTGTGATAAAAATGCAACACGCAATTTATTACAATCAGAGATGCGCTGTTTCTGACTAATCCTTTCGCAAATGGTTTGCCAGGTATAAGCGTGGAAGTTTTAATCTCAAAGATAACGCCGAACATTTTCTGAAAACCAGGACCAATTACCAGAAATTATCACTGAGATTATTGGTAATTCAGAAAGTAACACTAAACCGATACATTATCTTTTGAGAATTCGGTACATCCACCGTTACTAGTTATATGGACGTCACATCTCAAGACAACCGAAAATACTTGTGCAAACTTCGGCAGCAATTTCTTTTCTAAAAGTAACTTAAGCTCTTTATTATTCAAGAATAAGAAAAAGATAGTTAAGAAAAAAGCTTTTATAGCGCAAGACAAAAGGGAAGTTTCATCTGTTAAAGAACAAAAAATTGTGAAACTTGTTGACATCGAAAAAACATCAAAACAAATTTTCTTTAGAAAAAAACAAAATATAGCATTTGGTAAATATTGCTTCCAAATGATAAGTATAATAGAAATCTTAAGCGAAGTAACTCAATCTGACCAAGCGTTGAGTAGTTTACTTTCAGTCTTCGACCCCATATTTCATGACAAACATTCTATTGTATAGATTAGGACGTTCTCACGCATCTCCATATTCATTAAACCTTGCTTCTTTTCAGGTTTTTCCCCCACATCTAGTCACTTCTTTTTTTTAAAAAAAAATTTGTGCTAATAGACAGTAAAGACTAAGGATTCTCTATAGCGTGGAATGACGGTAGGAAGTCATAAAAATGATTTCAAGACTACTTTTAATTTTTGGAAATTTTGTATTAAAAGAACTGAAAAAACTTTATGAGTGGCATAACTTTATCAGTCGCATTATTCTTTAAGGTTGTGTTTTTATATAACTTAAGGATAAAATGTAAAGAACTTTGAAGCTTACCCAGTTTTATGAAAGCAGGTTGATACAGGCTCACACCAATGCACACAGAATTTCTGACACCAGTAATACACAGCATTTTTTACATTTTTTTTATTTCTCTTGAGAAATACACGTTTATCTTTATTATTATGTGTTAAATTCGCCTAATGCACGGAATATTTTCTTAATTTTAACTATTTTGCTCTGAAGCTGTTCAAAAGTAATAGAATGTTAGGGAGACGACAGTACATTTACGTGTCTTTGGGCTTCATTAAATTTTTGATTACTTTCGAAGGTAGATATTATGTACAAAAGTTCACACTGTTGAACTTACATAAAGAAAAATGCAATAATATCAGCTGTGTGCAGTTCTTAATTCCATCTTTCGAAAGAAAGCTATTTTGTTCTAATTTTCTAGCAATAATAAGCTTTAAAGGTGACAGCGTACTCTGCTTCCCCTTATTGACAGTATAGATTCAAATCAATTGCTTGGGGTTTTTTTTTTTTTTTTTTTTTTTTTTTTGTCACTACACGCTTTTAATTTGCGCAGAAAATGAATTCCGAACCACTATAAACACACACATCCGCGTCTAGAAATCAAATCTATGAGCTGTTGTCCTTAGAAAAGGGGGAAGGTTGTTGCCCTTCAAATGGTGTCAATAAATTTGTCAAATTTTCCCATACAGGGTTCATGTGACCTAGTCGAAGGACAGCGCTGTTCAGAGTTGAAGATACTAAGTTCGATGTTAAACAAGAATTATTACGCTAGTTTTGCTTATGTACGTTTGTCAGGGGGATGTCTGGGAATTTTAGTGGTTTTCTCCCTAAAAACACATGAATCAACCTCACGTGTTATGAAGAGACCCATCGGAAGTCTACTTACGAGGGGAAATACCTTACACCCATATTTGAAGTTAACTGCAAAGACATCCCAAATAAAAAATGAATCATTCTTTTCGATATACTCAAAAAACTGAATATTTGTAAAAGCTCAGACGGAATTTCATCAAAATCATGCTTAAAAATTATGCAATTAACAATCCTTTTGAAGTAATTTTATTTTTGAAGTTTTAGATTCTATGCATCGAAATATGCATTATCCAATATTTGTGAAAAAAAAAAAAACTTTGTATAACAATTTAAACTGCCCACAGATATAATTTATAATAACATTGTTACTTTTCAAGAGTTGATTTATTTTTAATAACGTACTAATCCGTTGTGTGTGTGCGCGAGTTGAGAAAGACTATTCCTAGAGATGAAAGAGAAAAAGTTGTGCATTTTTAAAAAAGAAATACGCATCTCTAATAATTATTCTCCATTTAAGAATCTTTTACCGTCAAAAATTTAAGTATTGTGTGTTTATATCCTTATGATTTATTTAGGATCTATTTATGATTAAAACTACATTTAAATATATCCTTTAAATGTAATTCTAAACTAGGTAGCTTTGTATAGATGTATGTTTATTTGAAATTGATAATCAAAATGCTTAAAGTAGTAAATCCTGATACAGCACAATCAAAAGATTTTAACAAATTGATACACTCTACATTTACATACATTTCATTTTGATTCGTTTCAAAATTGCACATTCATTTAATACAAAAGAATTCATTTCTTCTAAAAGTTGCTTACAAGGACGAAAATCTTAGTGAAATATACTGATTATAAATTTTAGTAGATATATATTGTACTTTTTAAATCAAGTACAGAAAATTGTGACTTACAATTGCATTTCTCTTTTTAGTGTGTGTAACTAATTTATACCCTAAATGAAAATAAACCACTCTTTGCTTTAAAAAATATAATTCTATTTAGAATCAAGTTTTTTTAATCATTTGAAATTTTATAAAATGCATTTTGTATTAATGCATTTTCATACATTTTGTATCAAGGTATGTATCAATACAATCAAGAACATTTTGTATTTTACATACATATTTTACAATTAAATACTACATGCTATGTTTGCTTCATCACTTAAGTTATTTTTTGCACACAACAGCTAATTAGACTGGAATATACTGCTTAAAGGGAAATCCAAACCACTACATCTATGCCTGCTGTGAATTTGAACGTACGAACTGTTAAAATCGAAGGCGAGAGCACTAATCACTCGGCTACCAGCTGAGGTGCCATACAAGATTTAGTTACGGAAAATTATATTACTATCCTTGAGGAAAAAAAATTGCAAACAATATCTATCAGCAAAATTTAAAATCCGTATCATATTTAAAACGGAAAGGTTGGACAGATTAAAAATTTTCTGTTACAGATTAAAAATAGTTTAAAAAAGCGATTCTTTTTTAAATTGAATGAAATTTACTGTATTTCATACGAACTTTTGGCTTAACTTAATTCATATATATGCAAAATGGAATTACACAAAAACTACACATTATTATAATCTAACTTTTCATCTATAAACAAGTCTTGAATTCTAATTCATTTTTGACACCAATGCACGTGGAAATATCAAGTTAAAAAAAGAAAATTTTATTTTGTTTCTAAGCGTTCTCCACAGTTAAAGTATCACAAATATCTTATTACTTAAAAACATTATCAGTAAATAACTTATATAAAAATGCACAGCTTAAAATCTATGTACAAAATAAATCATAAATAATAAAGTTATCAAAAAATTATTTGCGTAAGAACTAAAACAATCTGAGTTGCCGATAAAAATGTTTGCTAATCTTTTAATTAAATTATTTTAAAAATACAAATTGAGATTGCAGTTTAATTTTAACTTATTTTCTAAAATCTACACAGAAGAAATCTATTAGATAATTTGCATTCTTTGTAGCACAAAAACAAAAAAACACTCTGAACAGCAGGTAACAACGTCTGCATTATTATACTTACAATATTGATTTTGATTTAAATATTAAAGGATTTTCTAACTATTTATCTTTCATTCAGTTTATTATTTTCATCTCATTTTCTTCATATCAACAATATAAAAAGTTTGAGGGAGTTTTAGAAAAAAACAAAATCTACTTTTGAAATAACTTACTTCTCTTAAAAAAAAGTTATCGTGCGATCGTCGAAGTTTCCTGCTTAAATGAACATCCTTTCTCACTCAGAGTCCACCAGTGTTGTTGCAACAGCTCTATCTTATCAGTGGCTTTTGATAGAATGGCAGCGCTCCCTATCCCCCCCCCATTGTCACTTTGGCGCGCATCCTTACCCAATTATACTTAATTTAATGAGACTTGAGGGAACCTCGTTATTTAAATCTTAAATCCTAGTTCTCATTTCTTGAATCTCTCCGTAAATAAAAATAACATTCATCTATGAATATAAACAGTTTTAACTGAAACAATGTCATAATTGAAAGTTACAATAAACTGCATTTAAATGTTATTTAATTGAAATAAAAATACAAGTCTCACAATAACTTAATGGCAGAACAGCCTTCTTTCTAATACGAGGGTCACTCTGAAATTTTTGAGATACAACCAGGTTCTTAAAAGTTATGCTTACAAAATTTTAAGTGTGTTCAAAGTAGTCTTCTCCAGCATCAATGCAGTTTTTTAAACGAATTTTCCACAGATTAAATGCCTCAAGCCATTCATTTCTTGGAATAGATAAAAAAATGCATTTATAGCCACATCAATCTCTTTTTCTGAATGAAAACGACGTCCACGTAAGTTCTTTTTTAGATTAAAGAATAACTAAAAATCGCACATAGCTAGATCAGTTGAATACGGTGGATGTTCGATCACGTTAATTTGTTTTTAAGAAACTCAACTGTTAATCCGGCTGTATGTAAAGATGCATTGTCATTGTGAAGAATTAGTCCCCTAAGATTCAATTCTTGTAAAATTTCTGGAAGACATTTAGTGGTATACCAGTTTTCTGTTACTGTCTTCTGTTCTTCCAACTTGATAGATTTGACCGATCCCGTTCTTCTGAAGAAAACGGCATACATCACTTTTTTTCAGTGCGCGTTGTTTTTTCACCATTGTTGGCGTGGGATCATCTTCAAAGACCCGCACCTTTGCCTTCTTGACGTGTTGGAACGTCAAAAATCGGTATGTACGTTTCATCACCTGTTACAATTTTAGAAATGATGGTGTGGCCATCATCATTTAGCAATTTAAGCAACTCTTAAGTTTCTTTACTGATTCTGACACGCTCCTCTTTTTGGTGCTCAGTTAGATTATGGGGAACCCAACGGCAAACTACTTTTTTCATATGTAATTCTTCATGGATGATTTTGTGTATGGCTGCGGATCCCATGTTAAGTTCCTTCTGAATCATTTGATAAGTACAACGATTATCATCCATTAACATTTTTCGTATGACAGACACATTATCCGGGATTACTGCCGACGGCGGCCTTCCTGTATGTTCTTCATCCTGAAGTAAATTGCAACCTCTTCTAAATTCTCTAAACCATCTGAATACAGTTGCACGAGCTGGAGATTCATCACCAAATGCTAATTGCAACCGTTGAACTCATTCTTCTCGATTTAATCCTGCTTTAATATCATAGAAAATCATAGCGCGAAAATGTTCTCGCGTCAACTCCATTTTCTCTTCTGTTTAAAATTTCTTCTACGTAAACAAATTGAAGTTAGTCAGTAAATATAGTCTTCTGTGTTGAAATGTATTTTAGAATTATATTGTATTTTAAAACCATAGATTTTATTTTTTAAATTCTCGTCTGCGCGTATCTCAAAAATTTCAGAGTAACCCTCGTAAAAAAGGTTTCAGGTTCTATTCCAGTCACTGTTGAACAATAAGTTTGGTTTGTCATTCAACGAGCCTTTTTTGCACGCAAGGGCTAATTAGACTGATTCATTGACATGCGTGGGTATCGAACCATTGATTTAAGAGGCCCGAGAGCTAACTATGTATCTGCTAGAACGGTTATCGAAATAAAGAGATGGATGTTGTGTTAATACTACCTGCATACACAACTGCGGAATGTTTCTGAGGAGCTTTTAGTTTTTCTTTGCGACACGTGGCGTAGCATCATGAAAATAACAATGAACAGTGGATATAGAAATAACATAAGAAAATAACAATTTGCAAAGAAAATAACAATGGACAGAGGATATTAAAGTTTTGCTACAGCGCTCAGCTGTTAAATTGACTTCTAAGAGATAAAAAAAATATATCAAATTCAAGTGCAACTTGTTTCAAAATCAAGCAAGCAGAATTGAAAAAAATTGTTTCGAGTTTATAAAAAATTTTTAAAGTGCTTATTGAAAAAAAAAAAAAAAAAAACTATACAATAGCGATACGTATTATTCGATTTAGTAAATATTTTGATTTTAAATAAACGGTTCATCTGTTGTAAACTTAAATGCCTCAAGTATTTTCATACATTATTTTAAGAATGCTTGATATAGTTATAATTCATTATATTTTTAGGACAAATGCCAGAAATGTCTCAAGATCCGATTACGGGCACTTTGCGCCAGTCTTCGGACTCAAAATTATACATTAATTCGGTTATTAAATCCTTCATAAAATAATAGGTGGTAAAATTTTATCTAAATATTGCCATAGGGTAAAATATACACACGTATGCATATTATATATGCATATGTGTTTATATATATATATATATATATAATGTGTGTGTGTGTGTGTGTGTGCGTGCGCGTGTGTACACTTTTGAGAACACAGGAAGTACTTATCTCCCAGAAGATTAGTAACTGGATATTTGTTATGCTCACATAAACACTTTATAATATATCAACGAGAATTATTTTTGGTTAAATGTCACGCTATGGTCACTTTCTGTATGAGGGTTAATTCAGCTGCCATTTACAGTTTAAATTAGATTCCAACCAATCGATCAATCACCGTCGATTGGTGTGGTCGTTATAAGGTTATTTCTGCAAACGGATGCTAATGCTACCCTCCCCAGTGGGAAGAGAATTCACGGGTGTTCAATTAGACACCATGTACAAAACAGTCTAATGGCTCAAGGCCGTTTTAAATTATTTTGATATCCACCGTATAAACGGACTTTCAGTAAGGCTTCTCATAAATACTGAGCCACAATCACGTGTCACAAGAGAGAGAACCCTGAAAATTCCCAAGTATTCAACTCTGTCAGACGTGCACGCAGAAGACACAGATGCGCAATATTTTCTCCAACCATTCAACTGCAATGCATGTTGTATGAAATTACCTATAAAGTTTTAATACCTTGATTTACTATCTGTCAACTTTTTAAAGTATTTCATTATATAGCTAGCTAAACCTCTTAGATATATAGTAAAATTGTTAATTCGTCTTAACTGTGGAGCATACTAAATTGAGCTGTAATTGAATCATCTGTGTTTAGAATTGAATTATCTGGTAAAGCCAGCAAAATTTGTTAAAACTTACGAGTAATATACATGGAGTCACTTATACAATCGAAGCTATATTATAAAAATTGCTTAGTTTTTAAAACTTCTCTTTCTATTAAAAAAAGTCTAAATGTATTAGGAACAAAACTTGCCTACTACTGCCTCGACCTGACATCGTACACTCTGTAAACATAAAGGTAAGGGTTATCATAATTAATACTTCATCGCTCTTAGTGAGATGGATTTTTACTTCGCTATTTCTAATGTAATACAATTTAATCTTTTTTGCTAAAATACAAAAAAATAAATTGTGAGGTAAGCTAGTTTTATATTCTTTTACGTCAACAAGCAGAACATTCTCAATCGCAAAATCGTGATTATTTAAGAGAAAAGTGTAGCGTCATAGGGAAGTGTATCATCGGTGTATAAGAAAATCTAAAAATATTAAACGCGTAGATAATAAGAGATCTGCCGTGTATCCTTATCTTCCAAGATAACAAAAAGGACTCAGTTTTATTCGTAATAATTTTGTTTTCAGAATGCATGAATAAAATTTTTACTTGAACGCGAGATATATAATTTTGATACATCTAAAAAATTATTTTTTGTAATGGGTATTCATTAAAAAAAATGACAATAACAATTCTTTAAGCGAGCTTGTTAATTTTTAACTCAGTCACTTTGTAAATAAAACAGTAAATAATTTATCTCTTTCAGACATTTTCCTATCACACTTTTATATAAAATTCTCTGCCCTTTAAAACAATATCTCTTTTGATGACATTTTAACAAGGCAATAAATTACATAATTTCCGAAATAATTCCAAATTTAATACTAAATGATACACTGATCAAACTTGGATGAATGGAAAAGATGATTCTTTGAATAATTTTTAGCCTACATTTTATATGCATTCGTGTTTTACAGTGTTAAATAAAATGGTGGCGGCCCTCTAAATAATATAATAAATAAAAATAAAAGCAAATCAACTCGAAAATGCTTTTAAAAAATCATTCAAAGCATTAATCGATAAATACAATTGTGAATTAATAATTTTTATAGTTACAGATTTGTTTCCAAAGATTTTTTCATAGATAGTAAATTATATTCATGCGCCTCAAAGGAGAAAACCAGGAAAATTTCAAGCACCTATCTCAACAGATGTGACTATAGAAAGTATAAGAACTCTAGCTCCCCTTATATTTGGGCAAAGCTCAAGGTTTTGAGTTTGTTTCTCGTCTCGTTACTCAACAGAGACGAGAATCAAACTCTAGACCTTCTATTTCTAAGGTCACGCTCTTACTACTAGAATATGGTGAGACCCTTTTTCATACATAATTGAAGTTTTTTATCCCTATTTATTATATTCTAGAAAATTTTTATTTATTAATTTACCGACAAACTTACAGCAGAATCATCATGTGATAGCACAAACTATTGTATTTTTATCTTTTAAAATACCAACTACATAACTCTAAATTATGAAATCCCTTTATGAATACTTATTTTTATATAGAATAGTTTTAGAAAAAAGCGCGCTTTTAAAAAGCCATCAATACTCTTTAGACACCGTACAAATTCAATTATTTTTGCAAACAGGGTTTACGCACTATTTAAGAGAAAACCAAAATTTTACAACCAAAGCAATGAATTAAATATGGTCAGGTGTTCATTTTATTAACAGAAGGTTTCTTCTAAGCCCATTTATAGAAACATTTTTCTCATTTACGTCATTTTATGATAAAGAATGTTGAGAGTTGCGGAATTTTCTACTTAACTGCTCTTTCATATTGGCTTTGTATTGCGTATTATTGAAATCTATTTGGCTAAGTGAATTCCATGCATGTTATTTCACAATTATTCATTTTTAACTTTGATTACAATTTGCGCATGGTGTAAATAATTGATAAGAAGGCAGTCAAAAATTTATCAAAAATACACGCTACTTTATTATGCAGTTGATATCAGTTACAGTCAACTTGACGTCTGAATTATTATTTTCTAGGATTTCCTTAGTTATTAAAATCCTGGGGAATAAATAACACTGTCTCAAGTTCAATTCGATTTTAATTCGAAATCCAAGATTTTTTTTCTCTAAATTAATATTTTCAGATCTATAAATATTCTTATATAGGTAAATAAAACCAAGAAGAAAGCATATTTGCCATAATAGCAGTTAATTCATCATAAAAATTTTAATTAAGTTCTATATTTAAAGCATGAATATCTTAAAAGATTGATTGTTAATTTGGAAGAACGAAAATCGATGGTTAGTTAGTTGAGTTATATGGCGCAAGGTCCAAAAAGGACAAGCTGTGCCAAAAATTGAATTTAATATGCTTTCTTAAAATCCAATCAATGTTAAAAATTTAAAACTCAAAAATCAATGTATATAATTTAAATCTAGATTTTTATGTTGTAAGCTGAGATAAAAAATAAATAGATAATGGCATTTAAGATTTTGATTTTTCAAAGTCTATGCTAATTAAGATTATAAAATAAGTTATTAAAAAACAATGTAAGATTTTATATAATTTATATAAAAGAACAAAAAATTTTTTTTTCTGGAAGCATGTTTTAATCGCTAATAATTTCTAGTTTTTTTTCCTAATTTAAAATTTAGATTAAATAATAAAGGCTGACTTGTATAAAGCTATCTTACTTAAGCCAAAATTAAAAACATCGATTTTTTCCTAAGTGAAGTTTTTTTTTTCCAAGAAAACAAATTATTTATGATTTCTGAATATAAAATAGAAAAATTTAATTAAAAAACATACTCTAGGGAACTTCTTCATGCCCATTTCATCCATTTTCTGGATTGCCTGCACTCTCTCAGCTGACTTCGATGCCTCTAGGGATTAGATAACGAAAATCTTTCATTCAGCTGATCCGAGTTCTTGATGACGTCACACAAGCTGAAAAAACGCTGAGTAGACGAACTGGTTGCTGAATGGTTTGCACTTTGGCGGTTAATTCAACAGTTCGTCGGTTCTGTTCCCACCTCCGTCGCCGATAATCCCAGGGCTACGAAATTTGTTTAAATTATAGTTCCTGAATGAATAGTTCATTTGTGCAAAAAGTGACTATAGAATGATAAATTAATCCATTTCAGTTTTGTGATCCTAAAAGCATTTATTTTGTGACTAAAAATAGTGAGTGATTTTTATCTAATCGAAAACTATTATGTGAATACTTAATGCCTATTAAGTTAACCATGGTTTAATATTCTTTTCTTGATCTTAAGTTGGATTATTATAATGCAATTTCGGATATTTGTTTCTGCCAACCGAAGCCGTTAAACACGTTCAATCACCTCATAAATCTGAACTGCCATCATGTGACGAGGTTAACAGATGAGTTGGAACCCCTCTCCCTACGCCATCATGCAAACAAATACATTTTTATTCAATGAAAATTTTAAAATAGATAAGCTCCCTCAAATGACGATCTGTTCTTGTATCAGATATCGAATTTCATAATTCTGAGCTGCGGTCTAATGATGTGATTGACACCTTAGTTGGCTCTTTTCTCTCGACGTTTTGCCAACAGATAAATTTTTGATTCTACGGAATTTTTAAAGTACATAGGCCCTTTTAAGCGATGGTTTGTGCCTGAGTTAGGTATTGAATCGGCTTCCTTCTGAACACGATAGTAATGCTTTTCCACACTAGAACACGATCTCAGGTGAATTAAGAGTAGTATGAAGATAAGGAAAACATATAACTTCAAATGAAATAGTCACGCAAATGCTTAACAAAATAGTGAGGCTTCATTTCTACGCAACCACCATGAGTATAGCTCTAGAAAAATTATTAAATTTTTTGTTTTCGAAACATATGACGTCATAACCCAAGGGTTAAAGATGCAAATCAGTGAGAAACGGATATGAATCAGACGACTCTGCGAAAATTAATACGACAATAAGTATTCATGCCTGATTCAATCCCGTAAATATGTCCGTACATATTTTTTAGATTATATCCTAGACTTTTATCGAAATTCAGTTATACAACTTAAATATGATGCAAAAATAAAAACTACTAATTTTTAATTAGCTTTTGTTCAATTGTACTTTGCGCGTTAATGTCATAATAGAGCTACACAATGGATTATGGAATAAAATTTTTTCCTGCCTTGTGAACTGCCCAAAGGCTGTTGCAAGGCCTTTTAAAGCATTGTAGAAATTTTTCATATATAATAGATTTTTCACATATAATATATATTCACTTGCCGCAAGGGAGGAAACCCGGAAAACTCTGAATCACCCACCCCAACAGATATAACTGCATATAGCAGAAACGCTCTGAAGTGAAATACAGATAAGTACTTAAACATTTACCGGGGATCTGAATCGGCATATACCGATAAGGAAAACAGGAGATTATTTATTACATTGAATGAAAAGTTTTCTTGATGCAAATACGATTAAAAAGACATACATGTTCATGAGTATTGCACTTATTTACTCTCTCAAACACTAAATTTCTTTACTCATTTTCTCAGGATTACGTCCGAATCCATTGCGATAAAACATTACATAATTCAAATGTAACCTAAAAGCACAAAAACAGAAATGCAAATGCATTGGGAAAGAGCATGGCTGTTAGCTTATCTTGACAATTTTCGATCACGTTAAACCAAAGCGTGTATTTCAAATTATTATCATGTGGCATGAAATCGTTAGACACCAAATTAATAATAATTAGATTAGGTTACGTTATTACAGTACATTTCTTTTTACTTCTGCCAAATTAATACAGCTGATTAATTACCTTGTGTTTCTAAACCACGGTCAAGTGATAAGATCACTTCTTAAGTTGATATCATTATTTCCAAACTTTGATCCTTTGAAAATGTAAGCGAGTATAGACCTTCTCAACATGAGGATCTTCCGCGGGGTCAAGTATCTAATCCGTTATACCTTTAAAACACAAACTTTACCCATCCGGCTACTGTGACTTCAATTACTTAGGGGTAAATAGTACTATTTTTGTTTTATTTTTGTGTCGTTTTGCTTGTTAAAGTCAAACATTAAAGCTTAATATGAAAGTAAAATACTATCATATTTATTTCTTCTGTTCTTAAACATGCACATCGTGGGTGAACTCGTAATCGTAAGGTAAATAATTTAGAACTTGATCCAACCAAAAACCATCTCTCTGAGAAGGCTTATACATGATACTATCCCTTCTCTGTAATGGAGTTAGAAGAGAAACTTGACAGCTCAGGTATCGACCTCGTCTTTTAATAGAAGCTCAAAATTATCAGACATTTACTATGTTTAGAGGTTTCAGTCGGCAGAAATATACAACCAAAAGCATGTCGTAACAACCTAACCTAATTTAAGCTTATGCTTCAGTGGCTGGGGCTATTTACTCGGTAGGAGGTTCACCTGCTTTTTCGCTTTCAGTTCATACCTTTGTTTAATAAATCAATTAATAACCAAATAAAAATATTTATTTGGGATTTTTGGTAACATTGAGTAAAAAATATAGTTAAACATTTTTTTTAAAAATTAAATAAAAAAGAAGAATCTAGTTAAGAGAAAATTTAAATTTTAGTTCACGCGCATGTGGTTATGGATAGTTGGTATACTTTTGTAGCAGAAAAAATATTATAAATTAGAATTCTCTTTTTAAATAATTTATTTTTGATTGTAGAGGATACTTTCATTCGTCTTTCAGTAGTATAATATTAATATAATTAATTATTCTCTCTAGTTTATAATAATATAGTTATCTAATTTATAATTAACATAATTTGGAAATAGAAGAATTTAAATAGGCTCTTCTAAGTTTTTTTAAACATTATCTAAATGTTCCACTGATTTTAATTCATGAAAAAATTCTTTTTTATACATTATTGGTGAGCAAACTTAATATGATTTTTGGAATTAATATAATATTTTGCTATAATCTAAAAAGATAAAAAGTTTCTATCATTTTACATAATCTAGGCTTTTGTAAGTCGAAGAATTTATTTCCAATTTATTTATTTGCACAAATCTTCTTAATGACATGTTGGTTGACAATAAGAATTCAGAGGTAATTCTATTTGCGATAGGAGTAATCATATGAACGGAATGATTATTGTGGTAATGTATGAATCTAGACATCGCTTACCAATGGTATAGTTTGGAAATATTGAACACCAGTTTCCTTTTTTATCCTTCAGTCTTTCCTCATATTTCTTCGTATCTTAAAATCTGTTTTATGTAATTTGCTGAATATTTCCTATAAATATGCTGATTTTCATTCCTATCGAAGAGCTATCTTCTGTGTTAAAAAGTACTTTAACTTATTGGATATCATGTTTATATCAGAAATCTGACGTTATTCTTTCTGTAGTTCCACCAACAACGATAAATTATCTGTCAATAATCACAATCATACATCATATCATATATATCAGATACTATAAATATCAGATACTGTGTGAATCTATATTTAATTGACTAGAAGAGACGAAAAGATTCGGATAAACTTCGTTTTGACCAGAAGATTGGGGAAAAACCAGGGGATGTCGTGTGCGTTTTCACCGAAAATTGGTTTGTTGAACTCTCTACGGTTTATTTTGCATATGAAGGCAGTTATATACATGAACTTACCATTTAAAATGAAATTCGAAACTACGAACCTCGGTGGATATCCTAACAGTTAAGCCGAAAGTCAGAGCCATTCAGCTGTCAATTCGAAAAGTATACAGTATCGAGAACTGTTGAGCCGCTCAGCAACCCAAATCGAGACAAAAATTTCCAGAAAAGCTCAAGAAATGTGTTCACTGTTCTTCGAGATATGCTCTGTAGAGGCGACTGTACAATGAAGTCAACAGCAGATGTGCTGTGCATTAGATTAATATATCCATTCATAATACCTGACAGACATACACTCCACAGTACTAAAGAAGCAAGTGCATTTATAGGTAATTTTTGCATCAGACAGTTTTGCATGGACTACACTGTAGATTTAGTCTTTCATAAATTCTTAGAATGATTTTTAGCAAGGTACATGACGGCAGCCGAACGGCTCTGACTTTCGGTTCAAATTTTCAGGTTGGAATCTCACCTTGAGCTTGGATATTTGTGATGGTTTGGAATAGGCTTTAAGTCCCTGTCGAGCTTTCGTGTGCAAAAGATAATTGTAGAGCGACAACCAAACCTTTATGGTACAGAAGCCACAGTTGCCTAGTAGGGAAGAGCTTATCTGTTATTCGGTAGGTGATAATTTGAATGAGCACACAGCCGAAAACTGTTGTAATAAAAAGTCCTATATACGTTAATATTTTGTTTGTCTAATTTCCTTCTGTTGGTGTAGCTCTTCCGCTGGAGTGACGTGGATATAGAGATGAGATTGCCAGCTCAGGCATGACTTCGTCACCTGACAGTGGTTCAGAGTTAAGAAATGCATGGGGATAGGCAAGTATCCGCTGTTAATCTTAAAGTACAGTCTGGGGATCCTCTGTAAGGCTATTTATGCTAGTATGGTGGTCCAGTTCGGAAAAAAGAACAACTCTCTCAACCACCGATCCCATTTCTTAACCATAATTCAAAATTACGAAGTGGTTGGCTGTATTTAGTGGCTTTAATCAACAGAAATACCGAGTCAGAAACGTAGAGCAATAGTCTAATTCAATCTAGAACTTCACATTCTTGATTTGGAGCCACAGCGGCCAAGTTAGGATAGGTGTTCTCATGATCAAAAGAGTTTGATTTCCGAATTAATGGAAGATTGATCATGTCGACTGAAGGTATATAGAGCATGTTAAATAAGTCATAGTCAAAATATCTTCCAAGTGAAATAATACCTCTGTGGGTAGCAGGTAGTCTAGAGGATCTTCTTGGAGCATGCTTCTATATTTTAGTACTTACTCGCTTTTACGAACGAATAGAAATTGATAAAATAGTTCATAAAATCGAAAGTTTGTAAAATAAACAATATATATGTTAGAACTTAAAATTAATTTCCTAATCTAACTGCTCTCTCTTTATAAAGTACTATAAGGGAAACATTATTTATTGTTTCATATTTAAGAAAAAAACATGGCAAATTAAAATTCATTCGTGATAACAATTATTTCTTTTCTTTTATTGAGGAAAAATCAAGCATAATTATATATATATATATATATATATATATATATATCATGTATTTTTTGGTTCAAAACTGCACTTTTAAAAATATAGTTTCCCATTTTTATCAATATATTACATAAAGGTATTCCACTGTTGTTTTTCTCAAAAATATACCTGAATCTTATTAGCTATTCACTTGCTTGTTTTGAAGAATTTGGTATAAAACTACGTTATTTCCTTCTTCTTGATCTCACATTCATGAATATCTCGATCATTTAATCATTAATTTTTCTTATGTACAAATTACATGATTCCACATTCAAAAGGCCCTGAAGTGAAATTTTGAGTAGCAGTTGGTTACTTTTTCCAAATTCATGACTAACTAATCTTTACCCAAATCAGGTAAATGCCTTTGGCTTGCTTTAGCTATGGTGGTATCGTTAATGAAGCCTACATATCAAAATAACAGGGATACCGTTTCCTCATTACCATTTCAAGCATAGACTGACTAAAGTATTGCGTCCGGCATGTCATGTTCATGAAGCAATTTCAAAACATGATCACTCCTTGTAAACATACCTCACGATGTCTTGATTATACTCTGACACATGAACTGTAAGATAGGAATCAGATTAGGTGGCAGAAACTCTACACACGATTTGTTTCAAAATGTCTGTCATTCCAATTATCAGTAGAAAAATTAATTATCCGCAGTTTGAAGTATTTACGAATCTCCATTAAAAATATCACAATCTTAGTTACATAACTATAAAATAAAAAAGGAGGAAAATTGGAAAAAAACAGGTGGTAAAAATGAATGCTAAAGAAAAAAAATAAGGAAATGAGTTCACAAAAAAGAGATTTTTCTAAATTTTAGTTCGTAAACAATCATTGTTTTTGTAAGACTATGTTAGGCACAAGACAAGAGTACATAAAATGGTGAGTGTTCATGAATCAAAAGTTCATAACAATAATCATTCACTGCTCCAATTGATGGAATCAATTGATAAAAATTTCTTCATTCTTCAATGTGAGTTGCAAGTATATAGCATAAAGCTCCAAGATCGATCGCCATAGACTCATTTAGTCTCCAAGAGAAGCTAATAGTAACAGTGACAATAGTTTTTCAAGGGGAGCCCTCAACCTCTTTCGAGGCAACCACAGCGAGGGTTAAGAGGAAAAAGAAAGCAGAAAATAGAGGAGAGAAGAAAAGAAATAAGAGGACAGATGAATGGGGTACCTCGGGATTGTGACACCCATGTTTATCTAATGAAGGCAAACCACCGGAGGGGTTGATTTCGTAAATTTACAATTGTTTAAAATTACGAAAAGACTGTTCAGCGCCTTCCGTTCGAAATGAACGGCAAGAAATAATTTTATAAAGTTAAGTGTAGTACCTCAATAACGTAACCAAACTTCCCAAAATTTTTATACCAAAAGAGTCATATGTACATCTGTATAATAGATAAATACCAACCATTTATATTTCTAGTAAAAAAATTTCATTAAAATACACCATTGTTCAAATAACAATGTTCAGATTTTAAAATGAGTTTTTCGATTCCGAAATCGTAAAATAACGATACGAGAAAGGTTATTTTAGAACATTCTCTCAATATTATTACAATAATCGAATGGTCATAAAATAAACCTTGTTTTTATTAGTCTTTGAAAATCGATTTTCTATACAATATGTAATTGGGATATGAGTATTCTTAAACTGTACTCTTTTATATTCCTCTAAATGTGATGAAATTCTTATTTATAGTCAACCGAATATGGGCTTTGAAAAATTGGTTTTCTATAATCCATATTATTTATTAACCCGCACATATATGCCTCTTAATAGAATAAAACGTTCTATTTTCAAAAATTCTTTCTAATAATAACATAAAAAGTGTGAAGTTTAATAAAAAAAAATAGAATTTAATATATATATATATATAAAATTTAAATATATATATATAAATATTTAATATAAAAATATTTTCGTTAAGAAACTTATATATAAACTTTTAATTGTATGTGCATACAAATTAAAAATCTTCCATAACTAGAGTGGTATTTGTATAAAGATTATGCAAAATTAAACCATTATTTAACTTTATATAAAGAAAATATTTTTTAGTTAGCAATACTTTCCTATTACAGAGTGCGGCTTAGCATAAGTCACCGCTGCTTACAATTTGATTCCAGCTGGGTTCGATTCCTACCAAGGTTATTTAAATAGTAGCACGCGTATAGATTCTTTCCCAATTAACTCTCATGTGCAAAAAAGTGACCAAAAAATAACAAACTAATCATCTAACTTATAGAGTTTATTTAAAACAGAAACAAATTACTGTGTGTTTTGTGAATGAACGTTACAAAAATATTAAATTTGCACATAAAAAGTTGTTTCCTAATCACAGTAGCATATTACAGCAGAATTTTGATAACAGTTATAAACTTTTGCTTATTTTGTCTGGCATTTTGAGATTACCTTGCTAATTTTTGTGGCAACCGCTTGGAATTCTCAGAAAATAGAGTAAATAGAATGCCAAACACACACACACTGGAATAAAAATTATAAAATACAGTTTCATAACTTTAATTCAGTGAAAAAATAAGAATAATAGAATAAATAATAGAAAAAAATAATAATAAAGTAAGAATTATTAAATAACAAATCTACTTTCCATTATAATCTTCATCCTTTGTTTTTCAAATTTTGTACCTAAAACAACATGCGAAAAAAGTGGTTTTATACTGACACATAAATTTATTTACTCTTTCATATATTTACCAAAATTAAACTAGATATTTTAGGTAAAATAAATGAAGCATTTATTTCAGATACCCCTTCAAATACCCCTTTTCTCTCAAATACCCCTTCAAATTAGTTACACACACATATATGTGTGTGTTTTGAAATTTAGTTTTGTGAGGATATCTTTTTGGTTTCTGGTCGTGATTTTGGAGAAGATTCGGGTTGAGCACCATTTTAAACAATTTAAGATGATGTGTTGTGCCTATATTCTTAAAGGAAGGGTGCTTGGGAGTGTTCCCGTCTTTCTTTACCCATGACTTATGAACACTCCCCATGATCTATAAGAAGTCCTCCCTGAAGGCAATAATGATACAATGCTCCGGTTGTTAGGCTTTCCACTAAACATTGTCACAAACATAGCTTTAATGTATTTTTCATGATACTGCTCTAAGATTCGATGGGAAGTGCTGCATTCGTGCTTCTCTTCCGTCGAGGAAAATACTTGGGAGATTTCCTTTTAAAGAGGGTGATCGATGAAAGTCTTCCTGTGCTGTATTTTCAGCAGCTTTTAGCTGTTCTGTTGTCTGTAAAGCAGTGTCAAACAGTGCATTCATTCAATTTATGTAGATTTATTTTGATACCACTAGACGGCTGCAAGTCCTTGTAATATATTTAGCACCCATCACGCAAATTGCCATTTGGAAGGATTTTTCATAAATTGTGGCCTGTAATCCCATGTCTCAAGGGAAGAGACCCGAAAAACTCTCCTACAGACGTCATGCAGAAATGCAACATCCATGTTCCGCTGTTCAGAAATGGTAGGGATCGTACTCGGAACCTTATACTCTAAAAAGTACTAAGCCTCTGTAAGCCTCTCTGTAGACTTATTGTAAGTAGAGAAATATAGGGCTTATCAGGACGGCTCAAGGTAGGCCGGCCGTCTTCAGAGCAAAAAGGCTCGGATTGCATCCCAGACATTTTTGAAAAACAGGAGATGGATGCACTTTTGACATGCACGTCTGTCGGAATGGGAGCTTGAAAGTTTTCTGTGCTTAATCCCTTGCAACTTATGAATATAGTTCACTACCTAGAAAAGGTCCTCCAGGAAGACAACTTTACGAGGTGTAAAATGTCTTACATTAGCTTTAGGCCATTAAGCTACCCATTATACAGTTTCAATAAAATAAAAAATATTGAGATTTATTTTGCTGCAATAATAATTGGATACAAGAAAAATAAAGATAAAATAATTTAAAAGTATTTAATTTTCTTTATCTACGCAGACAACAAAATGTAATTAACAGTAACATTCATTTAATGCACGCAATGAATCAATAGGCTCTGACGAGAGACGTTATTCCGAGCTGCAATTATTGGCTGAATACATATTGTTTGAGAATTTTTATTTCAACAGCATTTAAATGACATAAAACGTAAACAAGAAACAACAAAAATTAAGTCTTAAATTTAGCGAAAAATTTCATCATAAGCCTTTTGTTATTTCGAGAAATCCCAATCATCTCTCCGAGACAAAAAGAAGTGAAAAAAGTTATAAATACGTTTTATTGTTCATCAAGTAATGATTTCTAGAGAACCCTTTCTCGCAAATATACTAAAACATAAAATAAAGAAAAATGTATTTAATGACATGATAATATTGTAACACATATTTATCAATTTGTAAAGGAACTAGTTTCTAAAATACTAATGTCGAATATTTCCTTTAAGAAAAAGAGAGCCAAAACAAATAAACGTCCTTTCATGCATTTGGTTTATAGAATCTTGTAGAAGAGATTTTCTCAGTTTAATATTCATATAATGTATGTTTAAATATTATTAGTACCAAAACACCCCCATGTTGTACATACATCCTTGATAAATTTAATTGTCAAAATTCGCGAGTAAAGTAAAAAAAATATACTTACTGTTTCCGAAATTTCGTTATTTAATGAAAGAGCTTTCTGCTACGTTTTGTCAGCTGCTGCAGCGAAATACCAGTTTCACATCTTTGAAGCAATTTATAGTTATATTTCGAATTTCATGACTGTCGGCTTTATTTTTATTTCTTTGTTAGTCATCAAATTAGATTTATTTTGGGAAACAAAAAATATTTATCAGCACAGGTAAAATGCTTAAGTTGAAAGCCCGCTGAAATATTTGAAACTTGTTTCATTTGAGTGGTAATTATTTTTTCATGATTATTAAAAACTAAACCTCATGAACTATTAAAAATTTTACATTCAGAAAAGTAGAAAAGGTTGGAAAATTTCGTATAAAAGTTCTTTTCTAATAGTATAGTCACATTGTAAGGCATTTCAACAATCGCTGAGTCTTCTTTTCAGATAGGAGTTTTTCGAAATAGTAGGACGCATTCGCGTGTCCCAAGGTGGAAACCCAAAATACCCCCCCCCCCCACTCTGAGAGATGTGCGCACAGAAAGTAGAAGCACTACCATCTTCCATTGTTCAAAGAGCGGTTGGGATGGAACCAGAACCTTCCATTCTTAAGAACATATTCTCGTATGTCGTATAATATTTTTTTGCAAGTCGTGCAAATATTGTTGATAAATTCTCTGAACAAAAGTACTAATCGTGTGATATTGAAGAATCAGTTTCACAGACAAATTATTTGGCTGTTGGCAACAATGTACGTGGTTATATCCTATAATCAGAATTGGGAATTCTCTTCCTATGAAGAAATTCTTTAGATTTTCCCGCAAAGATTTAATTGAGGAATTCGCGATATTCATAAAGGAATACAAAGTATTTCAGTATAGGCTCAGTATTTCAGTATAGGCTCAGTATTTCAGTATAGGCTCAGTATTTCAGTATATCAATTTAAAGTAGAGGCTGAGCTTCAATTAAACTTTGGGAACATCTTTAAATTATAGAGCAACAAAAGAAACGGAAATTTATAATGATATAGAATAGTAACTCAAAATATTAGATGAGGAAATTTTAGGCCATATAAAGATGCTAAGTTTGGTTTGGTGTCATGTCCATTTGAAATAAAGTCCAATCATTTCAAGGGCCGAAATAACAGCTTTGGTAATAAAGATGTTAAGTACGTGGGATATTGAGAAACTGACCAGAAAACGTTACCCAGCACAAACAGTTGTAAGTATTGGACTTTTGTTACTTTTATACTTTTTGTAAAATATTTTCAGGGGCATTCTTCTTTCTTTCAGTGAACTAGTCTTATAAATCTGAGTTTCAACTAAGAAACAAAAAGTAAAAATGATTTATGAACAAAAAGTAAAATGATAAAGAAAGTAAAAATGATTTTGAAATAGAAATATTTTCTAAGTATTTGAAACCTATCAAAAAAGAATGAATTGCATTAAACTGAATTTTTTAAGTATAAGAAATTTAAATTTAACAATTTTTGTAGAATCCTGCTTAATTTGGTCATATGAGCGCAAATATGAATGATTTGCATTTTAAAATATTTTTCATCCGTCATTCACTCAAAATTCCTTTTAGTTTAGATTTTTTCCTATTTTCGCATACGTATGATTAAATAACAACTTATATAAAAATAAATTATTAGAGATTTATTTTATGTATGTTTATGAACTTCTGTAATTTAAAAACATAACATTTCAAAAACGTTTTTAATTTGTTTTTATATATTTTTGAAAACTTTCATAACACTTATGGCACAAATTTCAACTGAAAAATTAAATTGATAAAAAGTTCAAAGAATAAACTTATAATTTATTCCTTCACTGAAACAATATTGTGTTAACCTTGTGGCGAGGTTGGTTGGTTGGGTTTTGTGGAGCAAGGTCCAAAATACGTCAAGCGGTGGCAAAATTATGATTTCACACACATAGTAATTTTTTTAAACCCAAGCATTATTAAATAACAAAAATATTTATTTGTATATAATGCAATTGAAAGTTCTATATATACATACATATATATATTTACAAAATATTTCAAATTTAAGTTAAATAAAATTTAAGAAACCTATTTCTCTTAAAAAGACAAATTGATTTATTCGGGAATCCACGGAAACCTAACAAAATTAAAATGTTAGTACTTCAAAACTGTAAACTTTCCTGATTAGAATAATGGCATAAAATTTAAATATGAATGCATTGTATTAGTTCATCACACGTACCAAACCACTTAAAGCAAATGTCTGTGTTGAAACGTGTGTCCGATATGAAGGCGAGTCAAACGAGCATAACTCTTCGTAACGGTAAGGTTGGTTGGGTTTTGTGGTACAAAATCCAAATAAGGAGAAGTTGTGCCAAAACTAATTTAAATAAATTCACTTTAATGTTTTGTTTATAATTTTTTCTAAAACCCAATCAACTTTCAAAACTACTTAAAAATATAATATTAAACATATCTAAAACACAAATTAAACTGTGCATATGCAAATTCACAACATAAAGCACAAATAAATTGTGAAACACAACTAAAGAAAAAGTTTAAAAATTAACACAAATATATATTTAAAAATATTTAGGAATTAAAATTATATTAAATCTATAAAACCAAATGCTTCTTAAAAATGCGAAAATATTTTGATGCGGAGGTTCACCCAGGAAATTCCACATCATAAAAAGTTGGTTGGTTGGATTTTGTGGCGCAAGGTCCAGAACGGACTAACTGTGCTAAAACTAAGATATAGTATATTAATATTTATTCAAATAAAAATAAAAAAATATCAAAATTATTCAAAGCAACATTAGAACGATAAAAATAAAAATATTTGTATGTAACGCAATTAAAATCCAAATTCAAATAAAATAATGGAAAAAATCAATGTATATATATTATCAGATAAACAATAATTCAATAAATCAGACAAAGTTAAAATATCACAATTTAAAAAAAGAGTATACGATAGTGGTTAAAATTTCGACATGAAATTAAAATATGAAAAAAAGTAAATGGTTCATTGCAGGCTTCACACCAAGGTTCATTTAAAAACAAACGTCTATGTGTGTCCGATACGAAGGCGCATTTATCACACATCAGTACTTTGTATAGTGTTAAAACTGTTCACGAGTGAAAGAAAGTATGCCACACAAATTTTTGGTGACTGCATGTGCCATAACACAAGCCAAATATCATGAATAAACTTTCTTACACACTTTCTCACATCTAACAAAGGAACGGATGGAAGGTACGGGCTGGATGCAGATTAAGCAGCCTCATCAGCCCTCTCATTGCCATTGAGACCTATCTAGATGTTAGTTGTTGTCTTTCAATTAATCGTATGTTTGACCCATAGAAAGATATTTTCAGGTCGTCTAGATACAGTGTGCCGTGAATAGAGGGTGAGAGATTATGAAGCATGCTAGTAATGTATAAACTAAAAATTGTTACACTTAAAATTGAATCCTAAGTTACAATCTTAAACTGGATAAAAAATTGGATGTTTTTACATCCAATATGTACTTCAAGAAAACGGGAGAATAGAAAATTATAGAGGAATATTAGTATATTATACTTCAAAAGCCAAAATCATATAACTAACAGTGAATTCCATAATGCCATCTACAGACATATGCTTTCTCTATGTCAAAATAAATAAATAAATAAAAAAATAAAAAAACTAAAACTAAAACCATATGATTACATGCTATCCGTCCATTCCTCCAACGATATAATATCGTCTGAGGGATGTAAAGAAATAGCGTCAGCTTCCAGGAATAAGGATTTACGTGAGGATTTGGAGGGTCTAATGGAGCCCTCTCTCCTTTGCAGATTTTAACTTGAAGGCCTTAATTTCTTCTGATTTGGATAGTGGAGCTTCTTTGATGCTTGGAAATTTAGAAGTTTTTGGCTTTTCTATTTGTTTTATAGGGGCTAATTTAAGAATGGGAAATGAAATTGAATCAATTAGAGTGCTATTAATCTGGGGATTTTTTTTGCTGAGTTTGCGTAGCATACACCATATTTCAGAAAGTAAGAACTAACTTGCCGTCGAACCTCAGGTATGAATAATTAAGGATAATCTTAAGAATGGTGATTTCCTTTTCAAATGCACATATAGGACAGCTTCAAGAATGGAGGGATGGTCACTGTGACAGTTAACGCATGCCTTCTTCGCTGTGTAGTTCAAGATATTGTGACCTACTAATCTTCAACATGCATGAGTTAAGAAGCCTCTCTTCAAGCATTTCTCGAGTGTCCGAATCGTTGGCATTGAAAATATCGTAAGGGTAAGTAAGGCTGGACGAGTATGTTCATATATGCAGCTTTTACATATTGCAGAAGGTCTGGCGTCCCAAATGTCAGAATGAAATGTTTTGTGTTGATGTACACTTTTCTTCTCTTCTTACTGTAATGCGTTTAACAATACAAACCTTCTAATTCTGCAAGGTTTTCAGAACCTTATCTGTCGAAGTGAACAGTAAATCTCTTGCCGATATAGCACCACGAGAAAAGTTCAAACTACCCTGACAGCTACCTCTAAATTAGCTAGTAAATTCATTTTGGTTACAATAGCTTTCTGAGTATCATTAACAGGCGCAACCATCACAACACTAGATAACACTTTTCGTTTGTTTTTCACTTCACCTGCAATAGCCGACATAGGGGGATACATTTTGAAAACTACACTCCCTTCTTTTTATAATAAAATGTTTACAACTTAACTTTTGCAATTGTTGCTCCCGTTGAAGAAAATTTTCCTTTCTCTTTTCCAGGGATTTAAAGTTAAAATTCCGGGACCTGACAGCACCACCCATCACAGAGTCTAACAAAGGAGTGCACACCAGATTCACCAGTGCTAGCCAGTCCTTTAAATTCGCTGTACATTCCAGCGATGGCCTCCATCCTTAACGAACCATGCAGTAATTGTTCCCATCGCTTGATCCATAAAGTAGATTGATGAGCTGAGAACCACAGCAAACCTCTCTTTTACCTGAAGAAAAGGCCAAAGAAACGTGTTGGGCTCTGGGGGCCTCAATTATTAAGATCCACCTTTCCAGGAATACGGGACTCCACATATGGCAAACACGAGGGTGGTTTAGTCCTTAAGAGAAGCTAATAGCAATAGAGCGACGATAACTGCTCAAGGGGTGCCCTCAACCTGATAACAGACAACCACGAGGGAGAAGAGGAAGACAAAGCAGAAGAGTAGAGAAGAAAAGAAAGAAGAGGAGAGAACATTGGAGTACCTCGGGATTGTAACACGCGTGTTTGAACTAAAGGCTAGATCACGCATAGCAACCCGTAGGTTATTTAGTCTCCAAGTCATAAAAGGTAATCACAGCAAGGGATAAGAGGAAAAGAAAGCTGAAAAGTAGAAGAAAGGAGAAAAGAAAGAAGATAGATCACTGATTTACCTTGGTATTGTGATACTCTCTTGTTCCCCCCAAAAAAGTAAATCTCCTGAAGGGAAGAAGGTGGCTGTAAGATATGCTAAATAACCAAAAACGTTTGAGGATAACTAACTGGAAGAAGACTGGAGACAGAATCGTCTGGAAAAAAATTGAGGCTGAGGCACATCTCGGGCTGTAAAGTCAAAGAAAGGGTATAAATTTCATTTGTTTTCTTTTAGTTGATCCCGTTTTTTGTTAATTTTAGGGATAAAATCTGCATCTAAGAAATTGAATTTTTTCTCGATGCAGTGAGTCAGTGAATTAAAGCACCTTAGAATACCATAATAGAAAATCGTTTTCAAAAATTGTACTAAGATACAAAAATTCTGAAATCTGGAATAATATTTTCATGTCTTTTTGTGACTTTTGCAAAATATGTATTTTGTGAAAGGTAAACTTTCTGTTTCTGATAATTTTCTTTTTAGCATTCAAATTTATAGTTTTTTGTGTAAAGTAACAATTTAGTATAGAATTAAACGGCAATTTATATCTTATTTCATAAAACTACAACAACTGAGATTACTTGAATTACTATGAAAATCTTGAGGTAAAAACAGAGATATCATTTCTATTTTTTTCCTTTGATAAAAAATGGACGAAAAGGATTAGGGAGAAGGATAATAAATATATGTATGTTTATATCTAATAGACTGAATCAAAAATTTACATAGAAATATTTGATTTGCTTAAATTTTTTAAATGTTAGCAATTTTGAAATATCAGGATCAATTCTATCTGAAGGGAATTCTTCAATAGAAATAAGAGGAAAGTAACCAAAATAGGAATACTGATTTCAGATTTTTAAGGAACGTCGTATTAGGGAAGATAGTATGTTAAGGGTTCTTCCATTATTTTCGGAGTTAAAGATTTTAGCCTTGATTCTGGTGAGTGCTGAAAAACGTAAGGTTGACGTTATATATATACGTTTCTGCTTTGTGCATGCACGACTTCTGCCGGGATATTTACTTTTGGTAATTTTATAAGTTTACTCCCTGGCGACACATGAATAAGGTAATTGTTAATGAAAAGTCTCCTTTAATAAGGAGACCTTTCATAAACAAACTTAAGGAAATAGGGAATTAATGTTAAAATATCTTACCATAGCTTTTAGGTTCGGCTGTTCTTTTCTAGGTGTCAAATCGCATAGTTTCGCAGATGTGCATGAAAAAGTAGAAACGCAACATCTATTACTTAGAGTTCAATAGTGACAAGGATAAAACCAAAAACCTTCCATTTAGAAGAGTATGATCTTACCATTAGGACACAAATTTCATTGTAGTCATAAGTGGTCTGAAGAATTGATCTGGAATTTCTGCAAAAATTTTGTGTCTTAAAAGGCGTTTCAAAAAGTTCATATTGCTTAATTAAAACTAAAACAAAAAAATTAAAACCTTGTATAAAAGATTAGTTTAAATTACAGAATATCAATTCGCTTAATAGGACTTAATATAAATGTTTAGAAATCGGGGCATAATAGTTTGCCAGAACGAAATCTGATGGGTCTGTTGTCTATAAAAATAAATTACTGTTGTTTGTAATATTTATAAAATGAATAGTTTCTAGAAAATATATATATAAAGGTAATAAAAAGCGTGATTGTTCAATAAAATTTGATTTCGAAATACAACCGGTTGTGACACATTTAAACTGGGTAGACTTTTACTGGGTGGCATCTTTAGTAAAATGTAAAGCAAAAATGTTTGACTAACTTTTTATGAGATAACAAATCTTCACTTTTAAAATTTTAACATCATATACATTAGATTCATGAGTATATGGATACATTTTTCTTATCCATATACTTAAAACTTCAAATCATATACTTTTTACAGAAAAAAGGGAGTGCAAAAAGTATTAAATAAATGTTATAGGTATTAAAAAGCGTTTCGATGTAAAATTTATTCAGAAGGTGGAAAATAAAAGTTGTTTATCAGAGTTCCTTTCATCAAATCTGATGATATTTTGGAAATACATAAGGTGACCTGCTAGCTAAATTTAATTACCTATCTCTAGACAAGATAGGAAAAAAATATTCACATCAATAGAAAGAACGAAAAGTTAAGTGATTTAAGGGATAGAAGCTGCCCATAAAGTCTTTAAAATCAAATTAATTGAAAATGGTTTTAAAAAAAATAGATTTTTATACATATTTTCTTACTATTACATTATTCTGATATACCGTGAGAAGTTGCCAGTAAATGAAAAACTATTAATACCCTAATATATAAAGAACAAGAATAAAAAAAATTAGGCTTTTTTAGAGATTAAAATCGTTGCCAATAATGTTTACAAAACCATAAATAAGTTGAAAATTGTTATTATTTTATAACTATGATTAATTTTTAAAATTTATATTACTAATTAAAACATTAATTAAAAGCATGTTTGGGAAATCTTTTTGGATGTTTGATATTTATGAAATAAAATTTCAGGCATCACACTTTTTAGTAAAATATTACATTATTACTCCAAATTTTACTTTATTTTATTAAAAAATTGCAAAATTTGTAGTGCTATTTATTATTTATTTACATGTTAGTTAAGGAATCTGAAATTTATAAAAAGAAAAGCTAATTTAAAATTATAATTAAGAAACAAATACATGAGTGAAAACTTTGTAATTTGTTCTTGCTTAACATATTTAAAATGCATTGTCTCAAGATTTTTCTAATACTACTGTGCACATTAAATACTACCTTCCAATATAGTCGCACTTGTTAAAAAAATGTTTAAATATATCCATGTTTTGGGAAAATAAGAATTTATGAAGAAAGATTTGATTTGTAAAGGAAGTTTTAAAAATAAAATAATCACAAATAACTTTCAGCAGTAAGACTATACAGAGTAAAGCCTCTTCATATAAACTTCGGCCATATTTGAAAGCTGGAATACGTATTGAGAGAGAGAGAGTTTTTGTAAGCACGTGTAGTTTTAAAAGTTTTCTTATTTTTCCTTCATTGTGATGTCCGACAAGAAATCAAAATGCAGAGTGTTTTTTGATGTTATGATTGAAGAGGTTGTAAAACTAATATGAGACTTTTCCATTTCAAAGAAAAGATATTAACACACCTAGTGATATTTCCACATTAAAAGAAAGACGGCCTTGCTTATTCTTAAATCAAAGTATTTTGGACCATTTTAAGTGCTTAATTGTTGTAGATTTAAATGAAAGACTTAAGTTTGCATCAGGTAACAAAATTAAAAGAATTGTTATTTTCTTAAAAACTTCTCCTCCTGGAGGTTGTAAATTGCAATTTTCAACCATTGAGGACTTGTATGGAAAAGAGGATGTTGGAGTGTGTTTTGTTCTTCTATCTGCATATTTTGGAGAAGACTTGAAAAAAATATTTAGAAGTATTTCAGTAAATTATTCAAAAAAATTACTGCTTAGTAAACTATAAAATACGAAATTTAGAAATGAATATAAAAATTAATCAGGAATTTGTTTATTTGTTTTAGATTTCCACAACTTCTCAGGATGCAGTAGATATTATAGACTTACCTTGCACACCATATATGATAATTTGTGGTATGTATTACTTATATATTTCATAAGGTTTGAAATGTTTCAACTCAAAAGCAAAAATTTGTTGTTACATTTATCGTCCTCTTTAAATACTGTTTGCTCTGCTAACATTCTATTTAAAATAAATCATATGAATATATAAAATTCTAAGAAAATCGAAATATATTTAATTTAAATAATTTATCTTTTTGACACAACTTCAATTGCATTCTCCTTTATTTATCTCTAAGTACGTATATAGTGCCGTAAATATGCCGACTTAATGTACAGCAATTTTTTTTTTTATATTTCCTTATTTTGCACTATTTTATGTAATTTCTTATTGAAATTAAAGTTTTCTTAGAGGGAAATAGAATTTTGATCTCACTCTAAGACAACTTAGATTTCACTTTTGGGGTAACTATTTACGAGTTTAAGAAATTCAATTTTGAGCAAATGTTTTATAAAATGTTATTTAATAAATTATTGTTACTTTGACACATTTTAGCATTTTAATATTTCTATTTATTTTCGATGGAAATATTTTTAAATTGTGTAAATAAGTATGTGAAAGAAATGTTTCCATATTCTCTACAAAATTAATTTTTTAAACTTAAAATCGGCTTTAGTAAGCTATCTTTAAAATGTGGGAATATAGACCATGTTTCGCACTTTATTTCTAAAAATTCCTAATTTACAGTTCCCATTGGAAACGTCATGATTTTGATTTGCTTCTCCGAGGATATAATGATCGATAAATAAATCCTTATAAAACAAATTCTATATTCTCTTTTAATTAAATCAATTACAAACTAGTTTTTCAAGCTAGAAAACATCAGTTATAATGATTTAATTGAAGCAAAGATTTTATCATCTTCATAAGAAGTGAGACCTTCATTACCGAAAATTTTTATCATGAAATTGCTAAAATCCCTTGAAATAATTTATATCATCAAAATGATTGTGATTGTATGAATGTAACAACAACTTTTTAACTATTAAAAGAAGTATATTTTAAGAAAATTCAATCAATTATATAAAACAATAAATAGTTCTAAATATTTTATATATTAAGCTATCAAACAACTTTTCCTATGAAATATTCCGCTCTTCAAATTTCCAATTAGTTATTCATATGTTTGATTTCTATTTTTTTATTGTTTTTTCAGGTGTTTGTTCAACTTTAATCCCTCGCGGAGAACGAAATCTAAAAAATATGTCAAGGATGGAATCTAAGCAAGTGTTTTTGTCACGTTTAAATAATTTATCCAACTTTAAATGGCTATAATTATTAAAATGTAAATAAAAAATTCTTTACAATTATTTGTGTATTGTCAACTATATTGCTTTTTTCCTTAGATTCTTTATTTGCTTTTATTAGAATGGAAAAATCAATTACTTTAAACAATATAAAAAACAAAACTTTCATTGTCTTTACAGTATGATTAAAATACTATATCATTAACTTATTCCCCTTGGTATTTTTAGTAAAATGGAATTTTGTAAGGTTTCTTTTTATCCTAAATCCATAGAATCACAGATATATCAAAAATCAATATATTTTATGCTTAGCTTTGTATCTTATTCAATATAACTGTAATTTCTTAATTATTTTTTAAAAAATATGCCATAAAAATTTCAACTTTCTGTTAAAGTTATGATTGTGAGGTAAGAAAGTTAAACAATCTCGTTAGGTATTGAAAGTTAAATTATTGATCACACAAAATGTTCTGAAAAATGATATCTGCAATATAACATTAGTTATGTTTTTGTGCTTTGTATATTGTATAAAAATTGCTTAATAATAGTTGGCCCATAACTAGAAAATTAGTTATTGTGTATTCAAAATTGATTTATACTCTACTGTTATCTTTACAAAACATGATGATAGCTGTAAATAGCTATTGCAATAGGTTTTGTAGAATATGCAGCAAAATGCATAGTAAAATGTGCTGTAAAAATAACATTAAAAAGTGCTGTAAAAATTACAGTGAAAAGTGCTCTAAAAAGAACAGTAAAGTTTTACGAATATGCTGTAAAATTTACTGCATATTGTACTGGCGCCCAAAACGCCAGCACATTTTGATATAAAATTACAGTGCTTTTTTTTAGAGTGATCCCCCAACAAATCAGACAAATTAAAAATAGCACTGTTAAAAAAGTGTAACCATTCGTGAATAAAATAATGACATGAAATTAATGTATGATAAATTATGCGAAGTTCATCACACGTTTCACACCAAGGATTTAATTCACTTACAAATAAATGTGTGTATGTAAAAATTGTGTGTCCGATGAGAAGGCTAGTCAAACGAACATCAGCGATTCGTAACGGTAAAATTGATAATAAATTGAAGGATGCAAAAACGGTATATAATTTGTTTCTGACCTGTTTATTCCACAACTCCTGCAGAGAGAATATATATAAAACATTTTGTACCCTTTCTTACACTGGAAAGCTAAACCGATGAGGGAATTCGATTCGATATAGCTTTGGCAACTGCATATGCTCTCTCATTTCCATCAAGATACGTGTGACTTGGTATTAAACAAAATATAATATCATTTCTCAAGCCAGAAAGGGAATCTAGGGGCTCTGAAAAGCCTTGACACAACGGGATGACAAACAAAACTATTGTTTCTCAAAGCTTATAAAACACTCATGCTCTCAGTGTATACACAATACTGACGATGGTAATTTGTATACACATTTGTATGGTAAAGAGCGTGGTAAATAGCTGTTACTGTTCAGTAGTAAAGATGGAGCAGGACGAATGAAGGCTGTAATTAAGACATATTATTAATGAAAACTCCATAGCCAACATGCCTTGTTGTTTTAGATCCATCTGTGAAAATAGGTGTGTATGTTTTGAACTAACTGAAATGTTCGATTCTTTCATTCATGAATCTTGCTTTTGCATGCCGTAACCAGTTCATTATCACAGTTTTCTTTTCACTATCAGCTGTCTTTGAATACTGTAGAGTTCGCCACACAGCATCTGAAAATATAATAAAGTACATTTAAAATAATTAACAATAACGATTAACGTTTTCAGATCAATAACCTCAGATAAAATAATAGTAAAAATCCAGAAGACAATTTTCATGAATTTAATTCTTATCAATCTGATTAATAGATAAAACTGATTAGATGTAAATTTCAAAAATTTTCTTCACTAATTTAAGACATTAAGTAACTTCATAATAAGATTATTAGAAATATTTATATTTTTACTTCAGTAAATGTTTTAAATATCTAACTACCAATTTAAATTCTAAGAAATATAAGCTTTGTAAATATGGTAACTTTTAGGTTTGATTAAATAATTAAAATTACAAAATGTTTAAAAAATGTTCCAAAAACCTTCAAATTATCAAATAGAATTTACATATTAGCACTTACATAAATATATTTCATTAAAATGTTTTTATGAGAAATGTATCTTTCCATCATTTCTACCAAAGAAAACTTTCAATGACATGCTTATTCAAACATTGCACTTACCAGAAACTAACTGCTTCATACTTAGTCCTTTAAAAGTTTTCTTATCCCTAGCTCCAAAATAACTGAATTCAGATGCGAGTTCATTGGTCATCAATTTTCTCAGGCTGTTTATGGTGCAATTCCCAATTAAAATAAAAATATAAATATTTTATAATTAAAAACATTTTGTAATTAAAATTGAAATTACTATATTAGTTTTAGCAACATGCATACATTATATAGTCATAATAATAAAAAATAAAATTATTATATTTACAGCACAAAATTCACATAAGTTTTAGAAAAATAAATCTGTAATATATTCCAACATTTAAAAAGCATTTATATAAGTAAATAACTATTTAAACAATACAAAACCAAATCAACTATAGTATAATAACAGTAGTATATAAAGTTAAATTGTGCCATTAGATTGTATATTTAATTGGTAAATAATAATGATTTATTAAAAACCTTTTAATATAAAGATAAAAATTTTTTACCAAAGAATCAAAAATATTAGCATCTAGAAGTAAATCAAGGCTTTCAAGCTCAGTTAGTCTTTAATGGCAGCTTAGCTAGAATTTCTTTGATTTCACATAAATCTGCTGTTTTATCCTTTGAATTAGAAGGTCTCACATTTAATTTATTTAAAATTAATTGTAAAGTTTCTGATTGTTGCCTTTGCATTTTTTTTGATTAACATAAATTCTCTCATGACAGCTCTTTGAAAGTCTAAGAAAATACACAAATAAAACGAAGAATTAAATGTATTAATGAAAACAAAATAATCAATAGAAAAGCTTTGATGATATGTAATTAGAATTTTTGAATAAATATTTACACTGATTTTAAAAAATATCAATACAAACAAAGGTCTTTCTGTTTATCAGATTTGAGATGAAATTAGTTAATAATGTTAAAATAATTTATGTAATATTATTTACAAAGAACTAATAGTATATTTTTGGATAGTAGTCATATAGGGACACTAGGTACAATGGAAATACATAAATATAAATACAGAAATTAACATATATTTACTATGATGTTCTCCAGTTCCACTGTTTACTATGGCACGCACTAACGATGGCGAACGTAACTCCAATTCATTTGTGTTCAGAGTAAAACTATTTAATAAATTTTGCCCATAAGGAGGTTTGGTTTGTTTGTCACTCAACGGTCATTTTTTGCACTCGAGGGCTAATTAGACCGGGACCTACGGTTTAAAGTGGATTCCGAAACACTACAAACATCCATACCCAAGGTGGGAATCGAACCCACAAACGGTTGAACCGAAGGCAAGAGCGATAACCATTCGGCTAAGGAGGAGGACGGAGGAATTAGGGTCTCAGAAACTGTTGTGGAATTGCTACTTGAACTATATTTTCGTTTTCTTTTAAATCTTTTCCCTCTTCCCTAATTTTCTAACTCAGAGGCTAAATCTGAAATTTCTTCAGCTTTAGACAATCCTATCCTGGCTGATTCATAAGTTTCTAAAATAAATGCTATATTATAAAATACTTTATTTTGTTCATGGAACATGTTTTAAAACTATGAAAAGTCAACAGCCTGTTAATTTATAAAACATGTTAATGATTTATATAACTAAGCAATATTGCATTGTCTAATATTTTTGCAATAATTACTATTAATAAAAAAAAGCTGTAAAAAATGTAAGTATTAAAATTTCAAATGTTATGATTTAATAATGCTTCAGAAGTAGAAGACTTGAAAACACACGAATATTATGGTTAAATACATTTCTTTCATAGTTATTTAACAAGGAAAACCTTTATTTAAAAGTGAAAGATATTCTGATATTAGTTCAAATATTGGCTCAATAATTCATTAGGGAAGATATGGAGTAATTACAATAAATATATATATCTATATAATATAGTAATAAATATATATAATATAGTATATAATCTGTAAGCTGGGCACAAAACATTTAGAATTATTTACATGGAAACAAGTTGATAATGCAATCGTTTTGTTTTGAGTATTATACAAAATTTAGTGATAGTCTGAATTATAATTTTTTTCACATACAATACTTAATAGGAATTCTGATCAATAAATATAAATGTGATAAAATATTTTTCTGATTAAGATGTTTCCATTTGATAAATTAGAATAATTTCAATATTTTATTTCAAAGATAGAGTTCAGCTCAAAAATCAAATATTAAATATAGAGAAGCAATATTTACCAAATAAGTATATTTTTGCTGGATAGACATGTTTTGTATCTTTACTATAAAACTGTTTTATAACTGGAACTTCAAATGAAGTATATTTATAATGAAATAACATTTGACTCATAATTTGTGTAGTAACTTTTTGAAAATCTTATCAGTTTTCTTATGTACACAAAAATCAATTTCAATGTACTTCTCAGGAAGTCACATTTATAAAATTCCTAATAGGTTTCTCTTCTTTAACCAATATATGATTTACTTTAATTATCAAGGACTTAGTATATTTATACTACACATAGATATATGGTTACCTTATTATAAATGCCAAACTTATGAAAAAGGATAATTGTATGTTTATTGATAATACATTTATAAGAATATTTATACTGCAATAAAAAAATGAAAAAACTTGATTTAAAAATGTATAAGAAATATTATACATAAACAGTGAATTTATTTTTTTAGTTACTTAAGTAATTGTTTATTTTTGGAGAATTATTTACAAATTATATTACTTAAAATTAGCATTCACACACAAAAACTAACAGTACAAAATAGGGAAAACTGCAAACTCATTTTCAAAAGGGATAGCTAAGCACTTCCCTTTTAAATCATACAATGGAAAATGTCATAGAATGATAGTATAGAAACTTTTAATATACCTAATAAATGTGACTCCCAAGGTTTATTATATAAATTTGATACGTTTTTAAACTTACGACCAAGTAAAAAATATTCAGAATTTTGCAGTATAAAGTTATCAAATATTATTCTACCATCTTTCAAAACACATACATTATCAGGTGGAGTTGTTTTTAACACAAAATTTTTTAATATTACAGTTTTATATTGTAAAATTGGCAAAGAAAGATTTTGGAATAGGACCATCGCAATGTTCTGACTTGAAACCCATACCTGCAGCATTTCTTTGATTGAAATCAAACATACGAGCTTCGGCTAACCTGCAAGATAATTGTTGCAATGGATTATCAAACTTTCGAATGACTCGCTTAATCGAATGCATGTGATTTTCAAATGGAAAAGCACTAAACGAATCTAATGACCCAAATTTTCGAACATCATTAGACAAATGAACAAGACCATGTACATTAAGTGAAGTATATTCTTTTCCATAGTAAATTTTGAATTCACAAAACATAATAAAAGCTCTTCAGCTTCATTAACCAAGTTAGTTAGTGAGAAAGGTTTGCATAAAATTGTAATAGCTAAATGTAGAACCATAATATGTTCAAGTAGATGTAGAGGAAGTACATATTTTAATACAAGAGGTCCAGTGTGTAACAAAAACTGCCGAAATTCTGTGGCTTTGAACCAATCAAATTCTTTTAATGATCGTGGGTTCCGTGAAAACTCACAGCTTATATTAGATTGTATGTTTTCCAAATATTTTGATATTGTTAACACTTGTAAATTAGAAAATCTTACCGCTAGAGAGCCACTTAACCATAAACCAATTAACGTTTTTACGACACCTAAACATACCAATTGCATATACTCAAATGGTATCATGGAAACCATACCGAAATTTGGAATCGTTTCCAAAATTGAACGCCCTGTATGGTGAGACTCATCCACACGAGCTTTAAAAGAGTCATCAGTTCTTAAAACAGCATCACAATCCGGAAAATATAGTCTGTGGTTATTATGTTCTCCCTCTTGAACACATTTACCACACCCAAAATATACATTGTGACCTTTAATATATTAAACAAATGATCTAGCAGGAGTATCACAAATTAATGCAATCACTCTCACAAAACATCTTTCACCATTAATTTTAAATCCAGATACTTGCAGTTCTTTCAATTCTGTAACAAAATCAAGCAAAAAATCATTAGCGCTTTTTGGTTTTTCATTGCCACGGTAAGCACCAACTGTGAACACTGGGCGATTTTTCAAGTTCGTAACTAAACATTAGATAGGCCAAAACTGACTCTTTGAACTTTTGGCTGTAGGAAGACCATCTACATTAAATTGTAAATCAAAGCATCTGGGTACGTTAGATTTAACAACATCATCACAAATAATTGTAAGTTGATCAGATAAACCATAATGGCAATATAAACCAGGAGAAACAACACGAGTTTCTGTGACACGAGGAGTTTCCATTACTGTTCGGCTATCTTTCGGTAAATTAGCAAAGCAAGTATGTTTGTGTAAATAGTTAATAATTCTTTAAGTGATTTTTGGATAATGGAATTATATACAGCCCAAATCGCCAGTTCTCTTCGAAGTTCGCATTCGGACTCCAGAATCGGATCTGAATAAGAATCTGAAGCAGACTCAATACATGAAGTAGATTCAATAAATGAAAAAGATTTAATGCATGAAGTAGATTCAAAAGTTTTCAGTACGATCTAAAACATTAGATCTAGATGAAAGCTGACTATGAAAAGAATCTAGGTTATTCACCGAAATATCCATGCTTGAAACGGCATAGTTTGATGAGGGTTCTCTAATTAAAGATATTTTAACATCTAATGATGTATTCATTTTTCGTTTAAAATGCCTAGTTATATTTGAGAACTCATTATCGTTATAAAATAAGGAAATGACACTTACTTAAATAAATGTATTGCTGTTTCAAGCCAAAATAGAGAATGACAAAATTAACGCTTATAAATGGCTAATAATCTTATTCTTAAGTTTTCGAGAAATCTAGAGAGAGAGTTGCAGGTAATGATGAATTCTCAACAATAGTTCAACTTTTTAAAATCTTCATTGATGTCCACATTACATCCAAACAGATTCATATATCAGTACTTCAAAACTTATCCATCATGGATGTAAATTTTACGTCCATATGTAGTCGATAGAAGACCATCCAATACACATCTTACCGTGGATATCTTTATGACGTCCAAAAGTTTGTACTTTATGAATCTAAAATAGACGTGTGTGGTTGTATGGGTACTCTTCCTAAAGAAGTGAACACATCTACTCTTGGTAGGAGGTAACGTATGGCAATTCTCAGCCCACCATGCAGCAAGTTTATTAACAGCTGTTTGTAATTGTCTCTAAATTAGACACATAAAACTCTCTATATGATATTTGCATGTCAGCAACATAAAAAGTACAACTCAACTGTAGGTGATAATTGATGAAAGATGCTATTGATGAAATTTTAATAATAGTGACATTTAAAATATATTGCCCTGAAGAAAGCCCTCTGATTGAATAAAAGTATTGGAAATTCTACTCCAATACATACTCTAAAAATACAGGAGATTGAAGACATTTTGCAAGGATATCGGAAGATTACCCAAAGCCAAAATCATATAAACGTCGGAGAATCCCGTATTGCCAAGTACGGTCATATGCCTTGTCTCCGTCGAAGAAAATTTAAACCAAATGATCCCTGTGCACAAAAACATTGCGGAGCTGGGTTTCCAAGTATGAGACAATAATCTTCCTTTACGGAAGCCACTCTGATTGATATGTAATCATTTATTTTTTTCTAACACATAAGAGAAGGGCGTTGACCATACATTCGAGTCTTACACAAGCAACTCGTCAGAGCTATTGGTGGATAATGTTAAGAATCTGAAAGATCCTTACCAACCTTAAGGACCGGAATCATGGCTTCGTTTCAAAGCGATCAAAATTTATTTTCAGTCCAGACCTATTGAACAAAATCAGTAAGTTCAATAGGGAATCTGAAATTAAATGTCGAAGCTTTTGATGACCGATTACATCAGATTCTACACACGTATCATTAGTTTGCTGTAATGATTTTTCCTCACCTCCAACATTTCAAATTCGCATTTGTTAGGCAAACCTTGTCTATGGTTGAAATAAATTGATGTGCGCTAAGCAAGACACTTTGTTCTTAAGAACAAAGAACTATAAGAGTCAGAGTTTAAGAGGCTAGTAAAGGTTTCATCAAGGACGTTAGTGATGTCCTTAGCAGAAGAGTATACAACAATTCCGGTTTTCAAAATAAGAATAGAAAATTTACTATAGTATATTCCATTGGTTGCCTACACTTTTCTCCACAACTGTTAACTGGATGCTAAAGATGTAATTGAGGATACCAAGCGAGATCAAGATTCCTCCTGACTTCGACGATCAGCAAATGTGTTTGTTCTCTTGATGACAATAAGATTCGCCGTTGCATATATCTCCTAAATAACCCTCATAACTTCTGTATTATAGGTGTTTTGATATTCATCATTCTACCACAAGGTTTGTAACGCCTGTGTGGTGTAGGGGAACTCTTGGGTATTGATGCATCAGCTACATTGATAATTATTTTGGTGACTTTAAAAATATCATCAATATCCTCAATGAAAACTATTATTAATTACTCACAATTGTGTAAAAAAAATGCCCAATCTGCTCGACTGAACGACTCGAATCTGCTCGATTATAACACAAAGTTAGCGGCAATGAATCGGAGCTTGGCGAAAACGCGCCTTCCTCCCTCCTTCCTTCGGCGTTCATTCAAGGAATTGGTATGTAAGACTGGAAGTTTAAACTAATATATGCAGCTTTTACATACTGCGGAAGGTTTGGCGTCGAACAAGTCAGAAGATGCTTCGTATCCATGATATAGTCATATCTTCTGATTGTAATGTGTTTGACAGCACACACCTTCTGAGACCAAATGTTTTTTAGAATTTTATCCACCGCTGACTTCAAAAAATCTCTAGCCGAAACTACACCCTGTCAAAAATTCCGATTAAAATGAGGTGACAGTTACCTCGATAGTCGATAACATTCTCCTACTGTTGAGCATAGCTGCCTCCACCAAGTCACTTGAACGTAACTTCCGGATACCTGTGACTTCTCCGATTAATCCTGTTATTTTCTTTTGTGTAAGAAAGGGGTACATATGCTCAAAAGAACCCTCCTTTCTTTTACTTACAAAAAAATTTGTTTCACTAGTTTAAAAAAAGGGATCCGGTGAAAGAAAAGAAAAAAACTTATTATCCATTCAACTAGCTAAAAATTTCGGGACTTGACCGCACCATCCACCGAGTCTAACAAGGGGTTTGGTGTGGTTTGTTTGTCGCTCAACGGTCGAGTCTAACAAGGGGATGCACACAAGCTGCACCAATGCTAACCAGGTCCAATAATTTCACAGTATATCCCAGAGATGGCCTCTACCCTTAATGAAAAATCCAATAGATGTACCTTTCACTTGATATATAAAGCCGATTGATGTGCTAAGAACCGCAGCACACTTCCCGTTTACATGAAGCAGAGATCAAAGAAACGTGTTGGGCTCTGGGAGCCTCAATTATTCGGGTCCTCCTTTCCAGGGACTTCACGCACGGTAAACATGAGGGTGGTTTAGTCCCTAAGAGAAGTTAATAGCAACAGAGCGGTGATAGCAACTCAAGGGGTGCCCTCAACTGGTAAGAGACAACCACAACGAGGGAGAGGAGGAACACAAAGGAAAAGGGGAGAGCAGAAAAAAAGAAGAGATAAAACAGATCATTGGAGTACCTCGGAACTGT
Source organism: Latrodectus elegans (assembly GCA_030067965.1). Taxonomy (NCBI): domain Eukaryota; kingdom Metazoa; phylum Arthropoda; class Arachnida; order Araneae; family Theridiidae; genus Latrodectus; species Latrodectus elegans. Next base: position 63,789,761 of record CM057817.1, on the reverse strand, counting down.
GATGCACGTGTTTGAACTGAAGGCTAGAGCGTAAATCTATTTAGTGCAAGCTCGGTTTTCCCACAAGCGGTTTTATTCGGCAGGAATCAACGGTTTAAAGTGGCGAACCGAACTCACCAGTTACCAAACAGAAACATAAAAAAATGGATTTCTACCATAAAAAAATAAGTTACTTGTTAGAGTATAAAACTAATTTCATATTTTTATCCCTCCCTACTTTCTGGATACACATCTTTTAGATAGACATAAGGTTTTATCGATTTTCTAACTTATGCTCTATATAAAAAGGAGATACACAAATCTTTTCTGGAAGGATACATAGTACATGTTAAAATTTTCACAAGAACCAATAACTATTAAGCTATTAATTATATGATGTCAAAAACTCATTTAACCAATTTTGAATAGAATTAAAAATTTTAAAATCGAAATTTTCAGAGCTCAATTAATAAGTTAGTTTCATTTACTTTTACATATTTACATTACTTTTAAGTAACATAAAAATCTTTTTACACCATAAACTAAAAACTGTTCCTTCAATTCTCCAGTAATTGCACAAAACCTTTTTCCAAAAGAAAATTATTGTAATGCAGGTCATATAGTGAAGTTAATCATAAAGTAGATAGTGTATAAATTATGTGATTGAAATGTGGGGCTTACTTATTTTTTTTAAATAATGTATCAAGAAAAATGGTCTGGATAGTTTTTTGTGTTACCATCTTTTTTGCGCATAAGGAATAACTGGACCTACGATTTGAAGGACTCATAGACCTAAAAATATTTACATTTGAAAGTGGGAATTGAATGAATTAATTGTAGGTCTGAGGCCCAAAAGCACCAGTTTAATTCCAGTCGATTCAACTGCCAATTAGGTTTAAAAAAATGAGCAATGAAATTTTAATTTTAAAATTACTGAAGGAAAATAGGACTTGTTAAAAATATTCCTTATTTGAATTTTTTCATATTTTAATCATGAAAAAATCACCTAACAGAAGAATAATATACAAACGCAACATAATTTAACTATGAAAAATGAATTATGTATCATTAAATGTAAAATTATATGATAAAAAAACTAATGCTTAACTAAAAAATATATGATATCAAGTAAAATAGTGTAATAATTACATTCCCCAAAGAATCAGTTTAACACTAAGAGTTTACTGACATTTCTAGCATACCTATTTCTAAGAACATATTTAAAGAAAAGACAAGCAATTAGAAAGCAATATAATTACACATTAAAAGTAAAAAAATGAAAATAAATATACATATTTATAGAAAGTTTTTATTATACATAATAATTGAGTACATTACTTTAATATTCCAGGTTCAGTTTGTATATCTTTTGCACAAACGCTCAGTTCCTGATTATAATTCATATTTTGAGTTTCATTCCTTTTATTGCTTATTGGGCATATTTCATTTGAGATAATTAGATCATCAGTCTCATATTTATATTTATTGCTGTAAATTTTGCAAGGAAAAAACTAATTTACCAAAAACTCTATTTACATTATGACCACATCAACTTGATGCACATTTGTAGAGATGGGTAAACCTCAAAAAGAATTTCAATATTTTGAGACTTTAGAAGTAAACTAGATTTCAATAAATATTTATCTCATTCACCAGATAAGTCATTACAAGAGATAATATAAAAGTGGAATCAGTTTTGGCATTTTTGTTAAAAGCAATTTTAACGCATCCTGTAAACAGTGTTAAATATACTGCATTTTGCTTTAAATTTACAAACAGAAAACTTATTTAAATAATTCATCACACCATTAAATTATCAGAATAAACTGATAATCCTAATAACTTCTTTCATTACAACACAATATATGAAGTATCATATTTCCCTTTCCAATACTTTAAATTGAAATTTAAAGAATAAGCCCTAAGACAACATTTAATAATATTTGACATAAATTTGATTAAATTATTTTTCATTGGCTATTTATATAAAAAATTATTGTTTTTAAACAAAAAAAAAATCGCGATTTATAAGCACAACAATAAGAATTAAAAATTTCATATAAACTGGAAGTTAGTAACTAAATATTGTTTGTGGTAATAAAACGTTAATAAATTGTAAGTCCAAAAATTTGAAAAATTTTAATATCTGCAAATGCAAAAATAATTTCAATGTAACACATGAGGAATTTCAAAAAATAGAAATACAAGACAAAATTACAGTCTATTTATCTGCAATAACATTTTAAATGACAGGCGCTTTCTATTCGATGAAGATTTCCTATATTAAACATCAGTTTGCAGGATTGGATTCGATGTCTGGAGTTGTTCACTAATGGAGACAGAATTAAGGAGCATTTATGACAACCAGAAATAAAAATACAAATTAATATATCATGTTTCATTTAGAATAACTTGTGTGTTAATCACAATTTCAATGTAACTCTAATGTCAATAAACAGGGAAAAATAAAGCATCTTTAAATAACAAATAATTTTAGTATATTCAATATTAAAACAATAAAATATTCATTGCATCAAACATTCTTACTGCTTTTATCATATTCACATTGTAAAAATGGATTTGAATGTTATTAGCAATGTTAGTAAACATCTCTAAACTGTTAAATTAGAAAAAATTTTGAAAAAACGATAATATAAATTAGATTACACTTTATGAAAAGAAATATAACGCTAACGATTGGCTTATTTTGCCTACGAAAAATCAAGAAAATTAATGATTCATAGTAGCTAGATTTTTATGATACAAAATGATTTTAAAATAATCCAATATTATGATGAAAAAGAAAATTATCATGACTGCAATGAAGCTAAAACTAATAAATTAAGTTAATAATTGATGCCTTCTTCTATATTATTTCATTATTTTTAAAATGTCTTATGACTAAGTATTTAAATTGATAAAAATAACTAAGATATTTCACAATGACTTGATTCTACAATTCTTTAATGATTTCAATAACTTAAATTTTATAAAATTGATTCTAAGAAATTATAACATGCAGATGCTTTAAATACGAGGGTCACTCTGAAATTTTTGAGATACAACTAGGTTTTTAAAGTTATACTTACAAAATTTTAGGTGTGTTCAAAGTAGTCTCCTCCAGCATCAATGCACTTTTGTAGATGAGTTGTCCACAGATTAAATGACTCAAGCCATTCATTTCTTGGAATAGATGAAAAAACGCATTTATAGCCACATCAATCTCTTCTTCTGAATGAAAACAACGTTCACATAAGCTCTTTTTTAAATTAAAGAATAACCAAAAGTCGCACATAGCTAGATCAGGTGAATATGGCGGATGTTCGATCACATTAATTTGTTTTTGTTTAAGAAACACAACTGTTAATCCGGCTGTATGTGAAGATGCATTGTCATTGTGAAGCATTAGGCCCCTAACATTCAGTTCTTGTAGAATTTCTGGGAGACATTTAGTGGTATACCAGTTTGATGTTACTGTCTTCTGTCCTACCAACTTGATGGCATTGACCAATCCTGTACTTCTGAAAAAAACGGCATACATCAGTTTTTTCAGTGCGCGTTGTTTTTTCACCATTGTCAGCATGGAATCATCTTCAAAGACCCATACTTTGCTTTCTTGACGTGTTGGAACGTCAAAAAACAGTATGTACGTTTCATCACCTGTTAAAATTTTAGAAATGATGAGGTGGTCACCATCATTTAGCAATTTAAGAGTTTCTTTATTGATTCTGACACGCTTCTCTTTTTGGTGCTCAGTTAGATTATGTGGAACCCAATGGCAAACTATTTTTTTCATATGTAATTCTTCAATAATGATTTTGTGTATGGCTGCGGATCCAATGTTAAGTTTCTTCTGTATCATTTGATAGGTCAGCGATTATCATCCATTAACATTTTTCGTATGGCAGACACATTATCCGGGATTACTGCCGACGGCGGCCTTCCTGTATGTTCTTCATCCTGAAGTAAATTGCAACCTCTTCTAAATTCTCTAAACCATCTGAATACAGTAGCACAAGCTGGTGATTCATCGCCAAATGCTAATTGCAACCGTTGAACGCAATCTTCTTGATTTAATCCTGCTTTAAAATCGTAGAAAATCATAGCGCGAAAATGTCCTCGCGTCAACTGCATTTTCTCTTCTGTTTAAAATTTATTCTATGATAAACAAGTTGAAGTAAGTCAGTAAAAAAGCGTCTTCTGTGTTAAAATGCTTTGTATTTTAAAATTAAACCGTTATTTTTATTTTATAAATTGTTGTCTGTGCGTATCTCAAAAATTTCAGAGTAACCCTCGTATATACCATATATATGGCTAAACTTTCATTTGGAAATAGCATTTGAATACTGAATGTTTGTGTATATATTGTTCTGTGTCTTATCCTTACAAGAGAAACTATTGTTACATGCTAGAATTCCACAGAACAATGGTTTAATATAACTGCTATTTATCGTTATATGACACTGCTGTTCATGCTGATAGAAATTTGATGATTATGAAGTAGGTATGATATTGATGGATCTAGAAAAACAATACTGGACATTATGTAGAATTTAAGTGGTTCTGAGTAATTAACTTTTGAAATCATACAGAGATGCTTTCACATGTATAGAATTAAACAATTTCATAACATAACCTGAATAAGAAATATGGCTCATGAGTTATTTTTCCATATACTATGGTGACATCAGCAACATTACAAAATATCAACATAGTTATGGAAGTTGCAGTTTTACTTAGCTCTGAAATGCAATAAGTGATTACACATAGTACAAAAAATAGCATACAAAACAATAAACCTAATAATTAACTTTGTGTACTTTCATTCATATTCTTAGCCAAATTGTTATCTTCAAATATTTTAGATATGCAATCATAGTAATTTCTTTGTAAGCTGTATTTTATACGAAAAAATTTGAAGGAATCTATGCAGAAAATTATTATTTTACTATGATGTATGTACTAAAAAGTTATGGAACCTTAGGTACAAAGCCTTAAAATTAGAGATTAAGAGGGAAATTATTAACAGGAAATTCATGGCAACTCTGTAACTGTCACTATAAACATAAAACAAGGAATATTTATTAACACAAAATTTTTCAAAAAAAAAAAAGTTTTTTTATACAAATTATGAAAATTAACTTAATACAATATTGGATATTCTTAATTAGCATGATCATTAAAACTTCCTAAAATTAACAACAAAAGAATATATTGCACTTGGAATAATAACATGATATTTTTTTAACACTCTTAATAAAATAACTGCAGGCACACTCAAATGAACAAATAATTTTTACAGCTCTTTCATAAAAACTAAACAGTATTTTGGTTCTTACAGCATAATATCACTTATTACACTATTACAAATAAATATTATAAATAAATTTAAAAAATATTTTAACCATTAAATAATAAAAATAAATCTTCAATTTAAAAGCATATTTATTATGCTTTCAAACTGATACAGATTTCATGAATCTTACAATAAAAATTCATATTTTATTCCTTTTTCCTATTTTATTTATTCAAAAAAAGAAATTTATACAAAATGAACCATAAAGCATATTTAAATAAGTTTCTCAAATTAAATTTTAACATCAGAAAATTATTCCCTAAATAATATATTTTAAAGGATACATGCTACGACTCAGTTGCTGCAGCTGCAAATGAATATTTAAGTTTTAGAAATTTGAAAACTAAATTACCAAGTCAAATTAACAGTTATTTTTATAAAAATATATTCCGCACAAATCAAATTAGAAATATCCTGTTATTAGATTGTATGCTATAAAATATTATACCAATGAAATAATATTGAAAATGAATTTTCATCCAAATTAATAATATATTTCAACACAATTATAAATATGTTGTTCTAGCTTTATATTCTAAGTGATGAAATAAACATTGGTATGAAAAACTAATATAGGTATTGTTTTAAAAAATAACCAGATTAGTTCTTCAAACTGAAATTATGCCTTACAATAGGGTATTATTTTGTACAGATTGCTCTTAGAATTAACCAAAGAAAAACTGAAAATCATTTAATCTTTCATTGGTTGTGAGTTTCTTTGAAAATAGGTTTCTTAAAAATTCAAAATAACTGGTTACATTTTTTATAATATAAAAATATTAATAACTTTCATGACTTTATCAGAATTTTGGTTAATCATGCAACAAAAAGTAGAACAAGTCAATAAAAGGGATTGATTTTGGGGATGGTATAATCAATTTAAAAGTTATCATGAAAGTGTTCAATGTGATAAATATTGTAGAAGATCCTTAACTACAAAAAATTATCAAATCATAATCTGACTTATCAGAAGATAGAATTTATCAAAAATTCTACTTTTGATTCACTAATTTTCAACATTAGTTTACATACATTTTCAGTATTAGCTTAGATAAAGATAAATATACTTTTAATATAATAGATAAAGTATAATATTAGTATAATAATAAAAATAATAGATAAAGATAAATATCCATTCAGGCTAATTCTTAGAGAAGATTTGTAATCAGAATGAAAACTAAATTTATTTTAAAATTGCACTCAGATATAAGCTAAAAGAGTTTTAAATATTAACTTTACTTAAAATGACAAACAATATAAAGTCCTCTTAAAAATGTTCGCAACTGGAAATAACCATTTAATCACAATATTAATCTGACATGTAAGTAAATCACCTCAATAAAAGATATATACACTTTTTAAAGCATGAAGTAAAATAGCAGCAATGAAAGATGATATAACATTTTTTAATTAAGAAGACTAATGATTCTAACCGTCCCATCAGGTAGATCATAATGAATAGAAATTATTAGAGTAGACAAAAAAAAAATACCATTTTCATATTTTACAGTATCTTATTGATGTAGTGCCTGGCAAGGAATCACCATTGTGGAAAAGTGGTAAACAGAACTTGCATCATGTAAAAATGTATGCATTTAAAATTTTGCAGAAATTAATAATCTTTTTTAACAGTCGCCTTTCTCACCACTTTACAGAATATGATCCTCCTGTTTTCAAAAATCAAATTCTAATGCAGAAACAAATACTTCCTAAGTATTGAAGATGTATGAAAAATAGTATGAAATTGGTTTAATTTATTTCATGGTGTCAAAGTACTATGCAGTTGAGTTGAAATTACTGTTGTTATACAAAAATCAATATATGCATATATAAAATTTGATAATCAGCACAAATTGAGTCAGTAGTTAATACAATAAGGTTGACAATACCATAACTAACCTATTTCTTTCTCTTCAAAATTTCGAATCAAGTTCCACTTATTTGACCATTTAAATAATTATTAGTATTCTAAGTTCTAATAAATGAAATCATTAAGTAATTACATTTGTTGTAAGATAAAAGGATAAGTTTATTTTAAAAAATGTTGTAAATCTGAAAGGTTATAGGAATTCAATAAAGAAACTTCTCATCACACATAGTGTATTTTAAATTTGCGGTGAAAGCCATAAATTTTTAAATAGCAGAATTACAACAAGATTTAAATCTTCTAAAAATTACACAAATAAAAATGTATAAGAACTACAATACTTTGTAACTGTAATTTGTAGGCTCTATAAACAAAACAGAATAGTAACAACTGTATACAAAAATCGACTATTTCGGAGAAATAGTGGAAAACATACAATTTTATTACATTATCACACCTACTCCTACCAGTGCTGTGGAGTTCAAGATCAAAAATCCTAATTTTTGTTCAATTTTTAGATGAGAGCTTACAGCTAAAACAAAAAAGGATTGTAATATGTGGATCAAGAGGATCATTCGCATTCATGACAGTTACTTTTATTCAGCACCTCCCAAACTAGGGTGCTGTTAGAGATGTGAGCTTGGATATTTTAAATTTACTTGATAGACTTTAACCCAGTCGTACCTTACATTTTCAGTGGATTCCTTCGCATGTTGGGGTTGAGGGGAATGAAAAAATAAATTCCCTCTTCAGTCAGATTTATTGCTGAGTAGGATATCAATCATTGTGAAAATCACACCTTCTGCAAGATTTCTTCCCTGGCTAAAACAAAATAGAATAAGCTTTGAAAACCCCTCCTACCCACTATTGTTATTTAGTAAACAGTTTAGGAGATCTTTCCAACTCAGACTGAGAGCCCACCAAACTGCTTTTTCATGCTTCTTGAGTCGCCCCACAAGAGCCCTCTTTTTTAAGCAGGATCAAAAAATATATTCAGAGCACAATTGGTGCATAGCTGACATGGCTTCATCTGCTCATAATTTGGTGAATTTAAATTTTAGCAAGGATGAGGTCTGCTGAACCCCCTATTTTGTCTCAGACATTTTGGAAGTTTTTGGATTCATGGGGCTTGTCTAGCTCTAAGAGATAGTCCCGAGATTAGCAACAGTAACAGATATCAGATAAATTCTTAGTTTATTTTTTCAGTTATATGTTCTTAAATTTCCTATTCAGGAACATTTTATTAAATAAATACTAAAATTTATTCATAAAAGTATAAATTTAAATAGCACATTCAATGATTGGGAAACTTAGAATACAAAATCAAAGTGAAGAGAATTATTAAAAATAATCTGAGAAAGAGATGTCTATAATATTTGTTCATTGTAAGCAAAAGGCATATAAAAATAATAAAATTTTCAAAATAGAAAATAATTTAAAAGCTATTATAAAATTTCCTTTTGATTGTTTTGGAAAATGAAATATTTTTAACACAGTCAAAACAGATTTGAATTCCATTAATAATGATAGAAAAAAGAAAAAGAATCATTAATGCATACATTTTCAATTAATTTTCCCAGGTTTTCTCGACCAATTCTTCTGCCATCTTCAGACTGAGGTCTGAAACAGATATTTAGTAAAATGAAATAACTATTATGAAAGTGAAAAACTATATTCATAATTTTTTCAATTAACGTAATTTATTTCATGTATTCTTACATTTAATATTATAGAAATTCTTTCTTCAGGTTACTATTTTTTAAATTACTACATATTTTTAAAACATTAAAAATATACAATTTGCCACATTTTGCTCATTATATAAAATACTAATTCATAAAATCAGTTTCTTTTTTCAGGTATTTTAATTTTAAAACTGACTATTTTCCTTTCTCTATTCATATTATAAATACTGTACTCTTGATATGAACATTAATAATGCATTTCTACGATAGATTTTTAAAACATTAATGTTTGAAATATTTTAAACTTTATTTAACCTATATCTTGTAACAACTAAAAGAAAATTGCATAGCCGATTCAGTAAAAAGATTCATATATTTATTATTATGATATTAAAACAGAATTTATTATTATAAAAAATGAACAGTAAAAACAGGTTATTTATTTAATTTTTCAAAAATTTTTATAGATATGTGATAGTTTTCTTGTTTGTTCACTTGTAAATTCTTTTTCCCTGGCTTGGAGGGAAAGAAAGTTCATATGCAGAAGAAAACTGTTATACACAACAGAGAAAAGCTAACTGAAACATATACAAAAAGTGTTTTTTCTAGGAAATATTGTCAGAGCGAGTTTTAGATCTTTCAAGGATAAAATAGAAGAAAGTACTGAAAATAGAATGTAAAAGTATTTTACAGCTATAATCAAAGTTAAAATAGTGGATTTTAATCACAATTTAAATATCTTTATGACTCAAACAGAAAGGAAAATATACTACTTTACTCATTCATAAACAGGTTTGGCAAAACTTCTTTAAGAACATTCATTCAAAGAAATGTGCTTCCACATGGTACCCCAAAGGAAATCATGAACATAATTGGTTGGTTTGTACAATATCTGGTCAAAGTTAGACTAATGGAATGAGAGCTGAGTAGTTAGTTATGTTTAAAGATTGGACAAAAATTAAAATGAATCAAAAAAGAAATGGGAGAAAACTATGAAATGTAATTGAATTATGAACTAAAATAAAATGCTGGAATATTTTTAAGATAAATGCCACGTTATTATGCAATTTACCAAAATGCTGATATCTTAGTTACAATTTTTTCTAGGTTCCCAAAACAGTCATCTTCTGGCCTTAATTCTTTTGATAAGCAGTAGATTTTATAATTGTTTGTTTCATGGTTCTAAACGCCTTTTATCCAAAAGAGCTAATTTCATTGGGATCTACAATTTAAAGTGAATTTCAAATCACTGCAACCATCTCCCAAGAAAAAAAGGAAGTTTGCAAAATGAATAATTAAAAGCCAAAATACAAACTATTCAGCCATTAACTTAGCAGAAAGATTTTATTATTGCATACAAGATTACATAATTGTATAAAATGCCAAATTTCTAAGCAGTCTGTATAGGTAAGATAGCTTATTCAACAAGTATCAAATCTTTAAAAATTAAAAAATATAGTATACTATTAATAATATAATATTATCAGCAATAGATTCATAGACATTATACTATCAAAAATCAAGTCAATTTTGCTATAATACAATAGAAATAACCAACGAAACAAATATTGTCATTGAAGAGAAAGTCAAAGCAAAAACGTTAGAACTATAAGCCTTTGCGCCAGGCAATAAATATATGAAGCAAAAATTTTCCTATTGAAAATAGGAAACTTTAATAATATGATAACAATATTTTAGTTAAGAAACAAATATTCTGAGATGAATAAAATGATTGTTTAGTCTGAAAAGCTGATAATAAATATGCAGAATTACTTATTTAAATTTTATAAACCAAAAATTAATAAAATTTTTTAAATGCAAGTAATATTTAAAATATTGCATTTTAAAATAGATAAATCAGACTGGATCTTCCTAATTTCAAAAATTAAAATGCAAAAAAAGTTTTAATAAATGTTAAAACAAGAATAAAATCCTTGACATAAGTGTACTATAATATAAAACCTCCAAAACATCTTTAATAATTTAATTAAATTTACCCCAATCATTCACATAAATATATTTTTTTAACTTTAATTACTAGTATTTGTATCTGATACACAAAACGAAGATACAAATTACAGATACTATAAAAAAATTCAGCATGTTATCATCAGTAAACAATAGTAGTTATATATACAATTTAGACTAATAGGAACTTAGCACAAGATCTGCTTTTTTGTACTTCTTGAGTGGCCATAAAAGAGCCTTCATTTTTAAACAGGATAAAAAAGAATATCCAGAGCGCCATTGGTGCAGTTGACATTGCTTCCCCTGCTCCTATTTTAGTGTGTCTAAATTTTAGCAAGAACAAGCTTCTGAGGAACCCTCCTCTTTTATGGATATTTTCAAATTCATGTTGAATGTTTAGTTCTGCTAGATAATCCCGAGATTAGCAACAACAACAGACTAATATGATATAATTTCACTACCAATTTTATTAATTTCATTTAAACTCTTTTTGTCAGAGCAAGAAGAGATAACAAAGATTTTTTCAAATCTTATAAAATTTGAAACAATATGCTTGAAAAAGTAAAATATATATATATATATAATTAGGGAAATCATAACATATTCTTTGAAGGTCTCTGATAAAATTTCTACAAATTTTAAAAGCTGATAAAATTTAAAATATTGATTAGATATGAACTGACAAGTTCAGACATAAATGGATTAGTGATTGAAAGATTAAATACAAAAGCAATAAAGCACATACCGATTTTCACTCTCAACACTGTCAAAAGCACAAAAGCATTTGCTTTGCATTTAAAACCAACACTTTATTTAAGTTAAATACTTTATTGGCATTAAAGGCGTTTAGAAAGTTTTTTACTTTTTTAAGGATTCACGGAAAGAAATACCAGCACAGGAATGACAGGTCAATAAGAACAAGATCTAATGACAAGTTTGTGATTGCCAATAGTGTTAGGATTACAATATGCAGTTATATGATGTTGCAATCAACTAGCACCAACTGAACAGGAGAAATAATGTAATTTCAAAAAAATTATATGTGAAAATAAGTTATGTAGGCATTAAATTTTCATAAAATACTCTTTCAAAACAATAGCCATATAACTATTAACATAAAAGCTATTGATTTACTAAAACTCCAATGTTGTTTTGTTTGCAGAAATACTATCATGAAATGATAGATATCAATATTATGTTATAATCTGAATTTGATTTATAGTTATTATACTTGATATACTTAAAGAATATATCCATTTAAATATATATATATATATACCCATAAATTTCTTGCTGTGCATTTAATTCAAAATGAACTCTAGCCAATCTTTCTTGCTGCTCACGCACTTGTTCCATTTTATCAAAGGTGCAACCTCTTCCTGTTAAAAAAAACTAAATTTAGAAATAAAATTAATCAATATTATACTTAATGCTTACTTTTAAAATATAACAAAAATTGCTGTAATCATAAAAAATAATTATTCCTTGTATTTAATTTTAAAAGGCATTAAAATATGCTATAGATAAATATAAAATTTTTAGCATTTTAGAATCAAATATAACTAATAGGCTAAGCAAGGGTTTGCTAATCTGAATTTTGAAATGGAAGTTTTAAGTATATTTTTTCTTTTACAATTTTCAATAAATTCTCTACTTAATGAAACAGTTTAAGAGTTTCTAGTTATTATGGAAATAAATATATGAAATATACAAAGTGGTGACAGGTTTTGCAATTTATATATTCAAAGCATTTATCTATATTTGATATATAATGTAAACATGAAAATAACCAAGTAGTATTTAAGATTTTGTTTCACAAATCACACATTTATTGAAAATAAATTAATGTATATAAATTAAACGGTATCACACTACAGAAAACATATATTTACTTTATATTCAGATAATAACTTTTTAAAACATTATTACAACATGAAAATAATTTTGCTTTTTCTTCAATGCAGGTACTAGAAATCTGTAATAAATTTATCTATAATTTGAAAATATTGAACCAAAATACATTAAATTGAAGAATGCTTTTTGAAATAATTCCTCCAAAAGTTAAAGTATCATTACAGTAAAATCTAGAAACTGATGTAATTCTTATTTCTACAATCAGATTTTTTATACTATCTTGAAAATAAAACTAAGCAACTTCAACATATATGTGACTCAAAACCAATAGACAATTCAGGAACAAGTGTAATAGCATTGCACACTGACAGAAGCAATAAAATTATATAAGCAAAGAAATATGAATTATGAAATGAAGCAATATTTGCTAGCTTTAGACTGGCATATATATATATATATATATTTTAATTTTTTTTTAATTTTATTTTTTTTAGGGAATTTTTTAAGTTAAATTGTACTGACTTTTTACAACTTATTTTTCAATATTACTGCTATATAAGAATGAATGTGCCCAAAGAGTATTTCCTAAGCTATTAATTTCAAATACATACTTGCAAAAACATTGAAAATGCTGGAAAATTTTATTTACAAATTTGTTAATCCCTCATTATAAATATTTTTCATTAAAAACAAGGAAATTCATACCTTTGCATGCTCCCTTGAATTTGTAAGTTATATTTAATAAATGTTATATAATGGAATGAAATGAAAAAAATAGGGAAACAATAAGTTGTTGTAAAATCAAAATCATCAGCTTTATTGCAGATTAAAGTAAGAATGATTTTACTCCAATGAATTAGGATACAATGACAAATATTTTGCAGCAATGTACATTACATTAAAATATTATATGAACAATTATTTATACCAAATAAAAATGTTCACAGGTAAAATTGCATAAGATTTGAAAGATAAATTCACAGTAATGAACATATAACATAAAGAAAGTGATAAAGTATACAAAACAGTTTTTTAAAGTTCATTTGACATGAAATATGTTTGGAAGATATAAAGTTCTTCAAACTTGAAAATCCAATGCTGTATTTAATTTTGAATACACATTTATGAGTTTTTCCCTTATTTCATAAAGATGCTTATAATAAATAGGAAGGTGACAGAATAAAAATTTACTGCTAAATAGTAGAGAAGCATATAGAGGGTAAAATGCGCCAAGACTGTGATAAAGTGCGCCAGACTGCTTTACAAGTTCGCATTACGTAGGTATGACATGCTTTTCGTTTTACATGCGCGTTTTGTATGTAACCCTCAAAACTATCACAGAATAATCTTGAAGCATTGAGTTTTGATAATTGATTTTTGAAGTTTTTGTGTTGCTTGCAAAAATTAATAAGTATGGATGAGAATATATTGACTTTACTTTTTCACGGAGTACATATGGAGAAAGAACCATCAGGAAAACATAATAAAGATGTTTTAGAGGCGATAAAAACAGTATATTCACTGAAAAGTAACTATTCGGAGATTGATGAAGATTAGGTGAGGTATTTTGTTTTTCATTACAATTTTATTCATATTTAGAAATTAAAGTTTTTATAAAAATGAATGTTTCCATAAGTAAATGAATGTTTAAGTTGTGAGTATAGCATTTTTCATGTTAGTGTTAGAATTTACCGAGTACTTAAATTTTTTTAATGTGGGTGCAACTCCTTATTATATTAAAGTTTGAGTTTAAGCAAAAAATGAAATTAGTTAACATTAGAAATTTAGCTTTATTGCTCGGTAGGGCTACACTGATGTTTTTTTAAGATGGGCACCATTGCTCAGTATATTAAAAATTGAGTTTAAATAAAAAAATGAAATTTGTTAACGTTCAAAATTTTGCTTTATTGCCCATTTGGAAATGTAGTGGGTAGCACTACACTGATATTTTTCTTAAGGTGGGCGCCATTGCTCGATATATTAAATTTTTTTGTTTCTATTTATTAGAATTCTAAATCTTCTACAGTATTTAGTTATAATGAAAAATTCAAATTTTTAATATTTGGAATTCAGAAAAATGCGCGATTTCAAAGATGAAGTTCGAACGCGATCGTTATTGGTTAACAGCCATCGCGCGTAGTGACGTAATTTAGGTTGGCGACAGAGCTGTAGAGTGCTTGGCGTGAAAATTTGAAATTGTGGCAATCCTGTAGGGGTCTGTTGTCATTTATCAAATTTACATTAAATTATTTCTACGAGAATGCACACACAATTTGAAGATATATTACTTTATTTTAAATACTTTATCAATTGAAATTAAATGTGACAAACAATTGAAGAAACACCAAAATCTACATTTACAATAATATATCTAAAAATAAAGAATTATTGACACATAATTTCCAATTTTACAACAAAAACAATTACTTTATAAATTTAGTCAATAATATAGAAAGTTTATATCTCCACTATTAACTAAATGAAATTTATCTTCAATAATTAATAAAAACCAAACAAATAAATACTAAATAAAATCTAAGACAATTAATCATAATCAGATTTAAAACAATACAGCTTCACTTCTAAAGAAGCTTACTTCCCCCCCCCCCCTTTCAGAAGAAATAATTTATCCTATCTCTATAAATAGCTTTCTGAAAGATAAAAATTCAATAACTAACATATTACCATTAAGTATGACACTTATATTTCATTTGATACTTTTTACTCAAAATAAATCATAAAATATAAAAATTACAAATGTTTTTGTTCAAAATTACAAATTTAGTTACACTAATGTGAAAAGTATTAAAAATTATTTTTTGATTACTATAAAAGAAAATATTTAACTATATTATACTTACTTAATGAAAACAAATAATTTTATAATGAACTTTTAAAAATATCATAAATTAATAGTATTGATTAATATGTACTTTACATTGATATCTAATATCAAAACAGCAAGAGTAAAGACTTCATGAAAATAGTTGGGACATATTAAAAACTTTCCTATTTTATGCTCACAATAGCATTTAAGAATATAACATTTACATTAAAAAAAAAAACCATTAACTACATAAGTGATAATAACTTATAAAACCTAATGCAAATACAAAATAGTTCTAAAAATATAAAAAACAAGCTTTGAAAATAGAATATATTTTTTTCTAATATCCTGCAGTATTCAATCTAATATTTTTAAGAAAAGAAACATGCAACAGATATGATGGAACTATTAGAAAAAAAGTCACAAATGAAAAAAATAATTTCTCACCAAACACATATATTTAAAAGCAATTCCCAATTTTTTTCCCTCCACAATATAGAATTCAATTTGTTACATAAAATTTTAAATATAAAACTTAAATATGCACCAATAATAAATTCATTGTAATTTTAAACAAAATCCTAGGACCTGAGTTATAGAAGTTTCAAGTGAATAATTAAAAAAAAAAGTTTCAAAATAGTAAGCATAAATAATCAAAGAATAAAGTGTTTACAAATTTAAGAAAGCTTAAAATAGCCAGACACCTGTGTTTCATTAATTTTTTTAGGCTGAACATCAATTTCAAAATATTTTTAAATACAAAAACACATTAATACCAAATGCTTGTAATTTTCCCAAATGAAAATCATCTAAGAGCTTCAGAAGGCCTTGTTCCATCTGTCGAACTTCAGTTATATCAGTCAAAAATGTATGCTGCTCACATGGCCTCCCATTTGCCTTATATTCAGATGACTTTAGTTTGCTATTTCCTGAAAAATAAGGGGAAAAAATGCAAAAGCACTAGTGCATAACATAAAAATACCAAATGTTTTGAGGGATTAGTATTCTCCATGAGATGTTTTACAAATATGTATATGACATTATATATTTTGACTTAATATGCACACACTTTGCAAGACTTACTACAAAGCAGATGGTAGTGAACCAATTATGCATTGCTTTGCTTGTCATATCTTAATTTAATCACACTTAAATCAATAACACTTTTAGTAACTGTGCATGTCATAAAATTTTAAATTATAGAATTTATATATCACATACAAATATATGGTTTTTTTTTTCCAACGGCTGGAACTTGGGTAAGGAACTATATGCCGTAACAAAGCCAGAAACTGCTACTCATTTGTCGTTACCCAGCAGACACCAGTGAAAGAAGTTACGGAGATGAGTAGTGTTGCCCCAGCCAAACTACTACAAACCAGTTTATAGGGTGGACCACATCCAAATATACAAAATAAAATTTTTCATTGTGCTTTAGCAAAATGTTTATCAAAAGTAAAAAAGATGAGATTTTTGCATTGTTAAATTAAAACTAATTATAGTTTAGGATGCTAATCTGCTTAGTATAGAAAATATAATATGCATGAAAAGATAAAAGGAGAACAATACTAGAGAAGATCGGACAGTTAATAATTATGTAACTGTACATCCTGAAACATACTATAGTCGTAAAAACTTATTCATATATTAAAGTATGATTCAACATTATTCCTTCAAAACAAAAAATGATTCATTTATGGAATATATTTTAAAACATATTTACAGAAGTAAGGATTTATATGGATGAAGTACTAATACTTCATTTAGGAAAATCTTCATTTGTGGTTTCCGTGGTTGTAAAGTTTATCAGCTATTAATTAGATATAAGTACACATGATAAGTTTTATAGAATATACAGCACAAATGTCAAGACAAAAATATAGTATTAGTGATAAATATTTCAAATTACCCCTCGAATTGCCATATTGAGCACGTCGTGGTGTAACTCTACTTTCAGATTTTCCTGATGATAATTCTTCACATTGTTGCTTATTGTTTATCTTATTATGTTGAAAACTAGTAGACGGCATATCCTGTTCATTCATATTTCGTCTAGCAGACCAAACAGGAGTTTCTGTATTTGTAAATACCGAACTATTATCATTCATATTATCAATATCTAACACAACATCTGGAATGGATTTGTCAATTTCATTTTCTATTGACATCTCGATATTTTCAAAATAGAAATTCTTACAAACTTTTCGATATTTTACGTAAAATATATGATTCTGTATATAAATAGATATTATTCAATAAATTACGAGAAATATGTGTGATAGCTTAAAATTTATTAATTTTCCCCTTAGATGAACTGATAACATTTGATTTCTTTTTTAATTAAATTTCCTTTTCGGGATAACCCATTGATTTCTTTGCTATTTCTGTAAACGAATAGAATATTTGAAATTTCTAAAGTTATTTGAAGATTACGCAATAGTCTCTATTCACATCACGCTATAGTCCTTATCATCAAAAACACATTACATAAAATAGGTAATTATTTTTAAAACTATGTTAATTTCGTCTGCTTAATTGCTTTATTCAATTCATTTCAACTACTGCATTACTGTCTATCAAAACTACTAAATATAGCCAACCAATAATTATAGACCAAAATGCAAAAACGAAGTGAACTCCAGAGCTGTCACTATATTTTCTTAACTTACCTATTTCATTTGTGTATTTCACAAGTCATCCTTCTTCCCTGCTTATTTGGAGTCGAAACTTGTTTATTTTTGGAGAGAGGGTGAGGAGCAGGCAAATGAGAAGGCTGCGAAATGTAGCTCCTATTGATAGAGTTTAAGTAATGTAAATAGTGTTACCTATATGTATATATTTAGTTGTTTATTATATGTGCATGTTGTATACATAAGCTTGCTGAATAACTATGTCTGGAAAAATAAAACAGCTCTTTAATGATTGCCGATGTGAGAGTAGAGGGAAGGAAGGTGTACGAATGACCACAAGTACCACCGAAAATTTCTTTTATTATTACATCAAAATATTCCAGATGTTGGTAGCAGCGAAACCCATAAAATAAAATTTTGAAAGTGCTTGTTAAATATTCTTATTTTCAATTTTGAAACCTTACAGATTTTTTTTCAACTAAAAATTCTGAAAGCTGGCATAAGCAAGAGCATATCTGTTAATTGTGGATAAATATACAATCTAGATAGATAGGTTTGTTTTCTAAAGTTGGAATGTAATCGTGCTCGTTTTATTTTCTACTTAAATTTATTAATTTTTTTTTACCTACCCTATTTTCTTTCATAATATTTGTTTTTTATTCGAAAGATAAATTGAAAACTTTTATTGGATAATATTTGCTGTATACTATAATTCGATTGTAAAACTTGATTTTTTTGTGAGTATCTTATCATTTAACTATTTTGATCATTATGTAAAAACATTGTTTATTTATTTTTCAAAAATATTTTTGAATTTTTAGTTAGTTAGTAAGAAATAAAATATGCTTTATGTAATTTGTATCAAACATTGATGTCGAAAATAGAATAATGTTCTACTTAATATTTGTAGAAATGAGAATATGCAGTATTTTTATTAAAAATTCACTCTTATATTTCTATTGTGTTCTATGTATATTTCTTCTGTAACAACTTAAGACTAAATTGTTGTATAAGTGATGAATTTCTTATCATTGCATTTGTTTTCTAATTGCTTTGAATTTACGAAAAAAATTATTGGTAAAACTGAGTATTTCAATCTCAGCTTGTGGCAAAATTGATGAAAATTTTTTTCACTAAGTGGAAAAGATAAGGATATTGGAATTTGATTGGCATCCCATAATGGCCATTAGAAATTGGTATTCTCTCTCCCCCATGTAATAGTAAATAAGAAAACAATAATAACCACACTGTAAATAAAGCAAGGTTTTCTTCTCCAATTTCAAATTGTTAAGCCTAATGGTATACAAGGAAACAGTAATTGTAATAAGAAATTAGTAAAGATTCCATATAAAAATATTACAGAATTAAAATTAAGTGAAATAAAGTAGCAAAAATAATTACATTTAATAACATCTAGTTACAAATAAATAAAATAATGAATTTCAGTGATTTAGGATAGAATGTTACTAATCATTACTACATAAAAGTAAACAAATCTAGAATAATTAAAAAAAATAGATTCTATAATTTGTTATTGGAAATTTAAATACTTGAGATACAATTCTAGGAATTCTATGCTTGTAAAAAATAAATAAAATAAAATTCCTACCTTCATTCTTTGTTCAATGCTCTACATGCACAGCAAAATTCAATTTGTATATAAAAGTCAGAGTTTAATATTTGGCACGATATCCACAGCGAAATACAAAGTGAATATAAAAGACAGCATTGAAATTCCCGCTCTATATCTACAATGGAATGCAAAACAAATAGACAGGATTGAAATTCTGGCACTATATCCACACTGAAATAAAAAAAATGTGAAGATAAAAGACAATTTTCACTGCTACATCCAAAGGGAAATAAAATATAACTATGCAAAAACAGGATTTTAATTACTCCACTTTATATCCGATAAAAAGAATCCAAAATGAGAAAATGGCAAGAATTTTCAGGATGTACAGTGGCGAGACATACCAATACTGTATTTGGTGACACATTTTTCAACTAATCACCTCACCGAGCTGATAGCTGAATGGTTAGCGCTCTTGCCTTCAGTTCAACAGTTCGTGGGTTCAAATCCCACCTTGGGCATGGATGTTTGTAATGGTTCAGAATCCACTTTAAACCGTAGGTCTAGGTCTATTTAGCCCTTGTGTGCAAAAAATGACCGTTGAGCGATAAACAAACCAAACCAACCATCAACTTATCACTTTGGGTGATTTTTTGCCAAGGAAAAAAATCAGTTTAGCTATTTTTTCTGCTTGGCGAGCAAACACTGTAATACTCAGTTTTAGCCAATATGGTAATTATTCTGAAATCTTTAATATCAATATAAATATTTAAAAAATTTTATTAAATGTAAATCTAAAAACCTTATATTTTATTCTGCAGAAGATAAAATCTAATAATTTTTTTGTAAAATAAATTTAGTTGCCTTATTGACATGTATATGATATATGTATAAAGTAAAGTTTCCATTAAAACAGGAAGTTGTTTAACAGACGTAAATATTTATTTTAACTCATGAATGCATGACAGTAATATTTTCATTTAACATTATGAAAAGGGAGAAAAAAAGATATATATTTTCTGCTGTTTCTAAATATAGATGTTTTTGTAGAAGTTCACATTATATCATTGAGCTTATTTTTCAGCCTTTGATGGTGTCAATATATAAATAATTTATAATTCTCCATATAATATTTGCAAAATAAGGGTATTTGTTAAAAGTGAGTATTACAGTCACAGCCTTGCCAACTGGGGAAATTTTTTCACCAAGCAGAGGAGATGTAGGTATTGGAATTTGTCTGTTCTATTGACTGTTTCAAAAATAAAACCACATAAGAAATCAGATTTTTTCCCGATTTATGATAGCTAAGCGTAATACTAACAGTACATGTAAGTAATAGAAATATCCTAATGAAAACTACTGCTAAATAGTAGAGAAGCATACAGATGGTAAAATGTGATAAAGTGCACCAGACTGGCTTACCGGTTCAGATTACATAGGTATGACGTGCTTTTCGTTTTACATGTGCGTTTTGTATGTAACCCTTCAAACTATTGCAAAATAATCTTGAGGCATTGAGTTTCGATATTCAATTTTTGGAGTTTGTGTGTTGCTTGCGAAAATTTATAACTATGGATGAGGATATATTGACTTTATGTTTTTGCGGAGTACGTATGGAGAAAGAATCATCAGGATAACATAATAGAAAATTTTTTAGAAATTATAAAAACGGTATATTCATCGAAAAGTAACGATTCGGAGATCGATGAAGATTAGGTGAGCTATTTTGTTTTTCTTTATAATTTTATTCATATTTAGAAATTAATGTTTTTATAGAAATGAATGTTTCCATAAGTAAATGAATTTTTATGTTAAGTTTTCATGTTAGTGTTAGAATGTGCCGCATACTTAAATTTCTTTAATGTGGGCGTAACTGCTCGTTATATTAAAATTCAAGTTTAAGCAAAAAATGAAATGTGTTAACATTTGAAATTTAGTTTTATTGCTCAGTTGCCACTGTACTAGGTAGCACTACTCTGATGCAATATAAAATTTCTTAGAAAAAATAATAAAATCTTTTCACCTATGAGTAGAGATCTGTACTGAGGGTAAAATGCACCAATCGTACGATATACTGGTTTAATAGTTGGGAATGCATTTGAATAAAGGGATTTTCGTTTTATGACATAAGGGAAATTCATTTTGTGTGCAACCCTTAAAGAATAAATTTGTAATTCTATTTGTTTACAATTTAAGAATTTGTTATGTTAATGTTCCCATTATTGGGCTTTACATTTTTTTAAAGTTATATTACTTGGAATATCTGAAAGATATATTGCTTAGAAATTTTAAAATAATGTTTCAAATTTTGAAGGTACATTGTTTGGAATTTTTTCAAAGTTTTATTATTTCAAATTTTTGAAGCATTGTTTCGAATTTTCATATGGTCAGCCATTAAAAGATCTGTACTGGATGCTAATCATATGCATGGTCAGTTTGATTCCTATCTCGTGAAGTGTGTGTGGTGAAGAAATCATAAAAACATCATTGAAGATTTTCTTAAAGCAATAAAAACGGTTTATTCTCCAATAGATTGTGACAATTGCCAAACACTGATGATAAAGTGAGCTATTTTTTTTTTTTCTCCTTTAAATTTCCATTCAGAGTGGTAATTTCTAGTTTTTATAAAAATGTATGTTTACATAAATAAATACATGTTTTAGTAAGCTTTATTGTGTGTTTTCATGTAAGTGATAGATTGTGCAGTACATAAATTTTTTGTTGGTGGGCATCACATGTTTGTTTAATTAAAATTTGAGTTTGAATAAACCATGCAATTTGTTACCGTTAGCTTCATTACCTGGTTGTCACTGCAGTAGGTAGTGCTACACTGAAGTTTTTTTTAGGTGGGATCAAATGCCTGGTATATTAAAATTCAAGTTTTAATAAAAAATTTGTTTCTAATTATTAGAATTTTAATTCTTCTGTAGTACGTAATTATAATGAAATATTCGAAATTTTGGAATTTGGAATGGCGCACGATTTCCAAAGTAGTAGTTCGAATGCGATCGGTATTTAGTAAACAGATATTGCACACAGTGACATAATTTAGGTTATCAAGATAGCTGTGCAACGCGTGGTGTGCAAATTAGAAATCGCTCCAAACCTGTACAGTTCTGTATTTTACTGTGACTGTTTGTGCTTGGCAAGTTGTGACTGTAATGCTTACTTTAGCTGGATATTTGAAGGTGACATCGTCTAGTCGTCCTCAACTATCTTATTTTTGTTTCTGAAATTAGATGTAGAAACTTCTAATTTTTTGTTAGAGTCGAAATTTGTGTATAATAGAGATGTAACAAATATTTAGTTAACATCTTCATTCAATACACTTAATTTAACATTTTCATTTATTAAATATTGAAAGATACTGAATAGTTGCAGCCAAAATTGAGAAAAAAATACAAAAATTGAGGTGCAACATTCACTTATTAGAATTTTAATTTTTTACTATAAATATTTAGTCTTTAAATAAAATCATTTAAGTGTATTAAATAATTTTTTCTGTTAGATTTATATAACTATTTGATGTATTTTTTCACTGAATAATATTTGTATCACATCTTTGTTTCTGTAATGCTTAAAATTATATTCATCACCTAAAAAATAAGATTTTTTAAATCCTTAATGAACCAGTGATTACTATTTAATTACATGTGCTAAAAGTCTTTAATACAGTTTGAGAGACATGTCAATTAAAAAATTAAATTGGAATGATATAAATACATGCTTCCATCTTATCAAAATGCATATTTTAATTAATTAGGTAATTGATAAGTAGTATTTATTTAATTATAAAATTAAATCTGTAAAGAAATATTATTCTGTATTTTTCTTGCTCATGGAAATGCGTAAACTTCTGTTAAGCACAATGATAAAATTTTGTTTTCCTTAGGAAGCAACATAAATAAAATTTTAATTTCTGAAAGTAACTAGCTCATAATTTGTCATGCATTTATACATGCTTTTACTTTTTCAGTTTTTTCCAAGGCTAAGAAAGAATATGCTATCAATTATTCCTACTAATTTCGTTAATCAACCTTCAAGACCAAATAATGATCGTGAAAGAAATATTGCTGCTGCTGCATTCAGTGCTATACTTATATTTCTTATTATTATGGCTTTAGCTCTTCCAAATTGGTATTATCTAAAAGGAGGAGGATGTGCATTTCAAGTTTTAGGAGCAGAGCAATTTTTCTATCCTGGTTCTGTCCAAACTGGAATTTTTCCTTTGACTTCAAAAAATTTTACCCATTCTTCATTAGCATATTATGGGTTAAATGATGGTAAGATATATTGCCTATTAAAAGTAAAATCAAATTCTCATTTTTAAAAATATTGTATTAAAAGTGCATATTTTTATGAATGAACATTTTTTAAATTGTTATGATGATTAAAATTGTAACTTATAAATAAAATAGAATGTTTTTAAGTGGATATTTATATTTTATTGTGTGAGATTATTTTATTTTTTATCTGTTATTAAATTTCTTTGAAATGTATGTTTAATTTCTTTACATGTCACATGTTGCAAATGAATATCTACTGCTAAATAGTATGTCATTTGATTGTTTAATTGTTAAATTAAAGAACATGAAAATTATGCATATGAACATGATATTCATGACTGGATTGATGCATTTCTAATCTCCAGAGAGTTAAATATTTTGTAAAACATTGTGCTTCTAATATTTTCAAAGAAGAATATTGAGTATTTATTGTTCTACTGTGGGGTGAGGTGATATAACTGAATCCATCTCTGAAACAGGTTATTTTAAAATATGCTAAGAAGTGGATAAATACATAAATAATTTTTTCATGTGCAGTAGAAAAGAAATTTGTCACACATTTGAATTTTCCAGCATGGATTTTATTTTATCAATTAATCCGACTTTATTTCAGTTTCTTTGGTTAATCAATTTTGGTAACATTGACCTTTTTATCAAAATTTTTAATTTAATTTTATTTTTCTTTATTCATTTTCTACATTTAAGGTTTAAAAATATTGAAGTAACTAAAAAATAACCTTTTAATTAAATTATCCTCTATATGATTGTATTATTGGTGTTTTTAAATTTTAAAGTATTAAATTTTTCTGTTTAAATACGAATTTATTTTGTGGATCAAAAAAAGTATTTTATCATAACTAAAATTTTGTCTAAATTTTCACTTTCTAATTGAATTTACTAATGTATATGTTTTAGTAATTGATTAATATTCATATATGTATGTAGGATAAGAAAATATGAATATATATATATATATATATATATAAATATTCATATTTTCTTATCCTACATACATATATGAATATTAATCAATTATATATATATATATATATGGTGAAAAATACAAAATTTTTACCTGTCGGAGATTGGGACCTCCTTATCATGAGTTACAGTTTATCTGTCTTGAAAGGCATAAATAAAGATTCTGTATAAATTAAAGGAATTCTAATAAAGTTTTTTTTGAAGAGTACTCTTAAATGGTAGTTGCATATAGAGAGGAAGAAATTAAAAACATACTTTGTACTTTGAAAATTCCTACTACGTCTTAGAAATTCTGACATCAGATTAAGGACATTAAGTGAAATACTAGTCTTTTTTATATTTAACCATTTCTGAAAACCTCAAGCCATATAAACAAAGGCATTGTTATCTTGTAGCATATATTTTCTATGAAACACCTTGATCCTATTACCTTGAGAATAGAGGAGCAGTGAACCGTGAGAATACTGCATTAATGCTTCTCTATGATCTTCCTTCTTAGAATTATGCATGGGCCTAATCCTCCACATGAAGGCAATCTTTTTTGCTTCATCACCGAGCCTTCTGCATTCTTCACAGTTATGGAACAAAATTGTTATCATGAAATTATTTTCAAATTTTTCCCTAACATGCATAGAGTTAAAGATTAGAAATAACATATATAATTCTTTAAACTAAATAACGTGTTTCCTTAATTATTTTTATTTTCAGTGGTTTAGGTATCACTTGTCACTTAGTGGTATTCTATAGAGAGACCACAATTGTTTGAAATAGCTATTCCTCAATAATGCCTATTTCTTTTTGAATATTTTTGATGAGACAAAACTTTTGGCTATGTTTTTCATATCAGATATTATCTGGAGGAGTGTAATCTTGCATTTTCAGATAATTGTAATCTTCATTATTCGTCTATCTTAGGGAATTAGCTTTGATATTCACTAACAGTTTTGATTCAAGGAGAATAGTTTCCCCAGGTGTGTGTGGATATTAAAGTGACTCGTTGTAAGTCACTTTAATATCCACATGCAAATTTTCTTCAAATCAGAGTTTTCATAGATAGTGAGCCACACTCACAAAGCGCAAGAAAGAGAATTTGGAAAAGTGGCCAATGATGCCAATGATTTTCAATGTTTTATAGACTGCTACCTGCCCTAAGGAGTGCAAAATATTTCAAATACAGGATTTTATTTGTTTGTGAAAATTCTGTTGGGTAGAACATAGGAATGGTTAAAAAATTTAATTTGCAACGTGCATAAAATTTAAAAAAAGTAATTTTGTTAAGTACTTACATATCGGATTAATTTATTTTAACTTAACGTTTCTACCATGAGATTATGTTAAAGAAAGATAATTAAATTTAAAGTTGTGACTAGAAAAAATGCAAAATGACTTTTAGTTTATTCTTAATTTGATAAATAAAAAATTAAAAGAGTGATATCAATGATTATATTTAGTATGTCATTAGGATGGTTATGTTTAATTGTTTTTCTGAATATTCAGATCAATATTTTTTAACAAAATCAAGGCACAAGTTCACTTCTTTGATTTGGAATTGATTCCTCTTTTTTGTAGTTAAAATAGTCAATACTTTGAATTTGTTCTTGATATAGTTAGAAGAAGCAAAAGGAGTTAAAAAGTTTTGAAGATAGTCAACAGTTACTTGGGTAAAGATGACTATTTGTACTTTATTGCTAAAATTATGTGTTATGATCACCTTTATGGAAACTTTTTAAAAGTTTCATTAGATGAAAGCTCATCCATTTTCTCCTGAATCTGAATTTCTTTTTATTACTCTGTATCAATATTCAGTTCAGAAAATGGTTGACCCATTGTGAGGCTTTCAGTAACAAAATATCCTCAAAAATATTCAGAAATTTCTTGTTCAGAGATTTAAGGTACTGATTATAAATTTTTGTGTTGGAGAATTTACTGATTTTTATACAGAATTGACAAGATAGGAAACCAGCATATCTTTTTGTGCCTAAAATTCTGCTTTCATACAATGAATTTTGTTTTTTAGGCTGATCAAGTAGCATTCAAGTTGTATTGTATTGATCAAGTTGAGCTCTTTGTCTTGAAATTGCAAATTAATTTCATTGAGATTTACAAATGAGGTTTTTATACATGCAATATCAATTTTAAATTTTAGCTATCTGCCTCAAAGTTACATTTTTGTCTTTATGGAATTCAAGTTCAAAGTTGATTTTAGAAGCTAGTAAGAGGTTGTTGCATTCGAGAGTTAGGCAACTTCAGTGAGCAAAAACATGCAACTGAATTCTTTATCATTGTTCTTACATACCTGTTCATGTAAATGTAAACAATTATTGAGAGCTTTACTGCATATTTTGTTCACTGAAGATGTTCTTTACAACTTTACTACCTATGAAGAGAACAGATAAAATACTGGTACCTTTTTGTTTAAAAAAGAAATTAGCATATGATGACAACAAATCATTACAGGAGTTCTATCAATGACATTTTTTTTTTAAAATAATTCTTGATAAAATT
This sequence comes from Latrodectus elegans, assembly GCA_030067965.1. Classification (NCBI taxonomy): domain Eukaryota; kingdom Metazoa; phylum Arthropoda; class Arachnida; order Araneae; family Theridiidae; genus Latrodectus; species Latrodectus elegans. The sequence continues at coordinate 63,762,250 of CM057817.1, read as the reverse complement.
TAAACTAGATTGGTTTATAGTATCTGCAGTGAAATTTCTTTCAAAAAGCATACCTTGAAGTTTTTCCTTTATTCACAAATCAGATAAATGCTGCCTCAGTGATATTTGGCAAAGTTGAGTCATTAACCAGAAGAGGAAATTCATTGGTGTCAAAAGTTTGTATAAAAATTCTGCTACAGTTTTAGCCATTTCATTAATTTATTGTCGCAATGTATCATTGCTTAGTGTGGCCTTTTTATTACCCTGGATGTGGCTAAATGATTTAAAATCATTTCTAAAATTTCCTTAACAGCTGGCAGTTTTAACTCCTTGTTGATGGTATGTGCTTTCTTTGAATTAGCAAATAATTTTATGTATAATATAAAAAGCTATCATATCATCTTGTCACATTTTTTGTTGAAGTTACTTATAAGTCTGAAACTCATGATGTTTTTAGAAGCTTTTCCCTAATGCTAAAAAAAGCACCATTCTATATTTTATTTATTATTATTTTCTTTTTGATGATGTATCTGCTAACAAGATGGTTCAGTGATCTCATTGGGTGATATGTTATTGCAGAATAAACTTGAATAGTTGCAAGTTTTACAATCAAAGAACAAAAAAATATCTGAACTTCTTGTAGGCTGAACTGATTTGACAATACTTTTTTTTATTTATTGATGTTATTGGTGGGACTGAAATATAATATCAGAATTTTCAAAATTACCAGTGTTTGTTCAGGATAAAGAATTAATAAATGTAATGATGTATCCAGCTGAGGAAATAATGAATATGAATTGAAACTTAAAAAATGCAAGAAATAGATTAAGTTAAAGTCACATGTTGGATTCTAGAAAACTGGGAACAGTTCTCTCCTGCCCCAGAATCTTTCATCTCTTATTCCTTGTAACTAGTAGATTTAGTGGTATCCAGGTTACACCAAGAGGAGGCCAACAATGTTACTGTGGCCCTGACTTCCAATCATACCCCAAATGTGTTCAATTTGTAAGAGATCTGGCAAGCACAGTGGCGAGGGAAGCAGGCATGTTGGCTGATATGAGCAATGTACAGTCAGGCATTATCCTCTTGATAAAGGCTCTTGCCTTCGGTTCAAAAGTTTGTGGGTTTGAATCCCACCTTAGGCAGGGATGTTTCTAATGGTTCGGAATCCATTTTAAACCATAAGTCACTGTCTAATTAGCCCTTGTGTGCAAAAAATGACTGTTGAGCGACAAACAAACCTCTTGATAAAGGGGTTTGGACAACCCATTAAATTAGGGGAGTGTCAAACCATGATGCTGCATTGTTGAACGGTGGAGCATTCCACAATTGCTGCAGGAGTGGATCTCTCTCCACATCAATGCCACTTGTATGCTGCAACTATTTAAAGAAACTGAAGCAGAACTCATCTGAGAAGACAATTCTGTACCACTAATTGTCTGCATCACTCTAATTTGGCACTATTTCAGACGTTTGTACTTATGCTGTGAGGTCAGTGGCAGTCTTAATGAATGGTATGAGTGCAGGCCTCTAGCAATAAATCAGGAGCAAATAGTTCTGCATGATATGGGAGAATTCAGGGCATCTTGCACATGCTACAGAATTTTGCAAAGATTGCTTTGTATGTGGGGCCCCTACCCCCTCGTGTTGGATGCGTCGATCTACGCATGCTGACATCATTCTGGCTGCACTGGCAACTCACAAATGTTTCATACTTTTTTGTTCCAACCATCTTCACCACAGCTGATGCACCATGAACACGTTCTGGGATCTGTCAGCTGTGATTTGCTGTAAGGACCAACCTGCTCTTCTCAGTCCAATCTCTATGTCCATCATAAGCACGTCTATCTGCTGGAATTCATTCCCTGAATGATGGGCTGGCATTCTATGCAGTTAAAGATTATTTTCAAAGCAGTAATAATGGTGCAAATATTGCCCACTTGGGCAGTTCCTCACCTTATATTTTGTCCTACTTGCGCTGGAGAGCTACATCCTTTTCATAACACTGTAAGGTGTGTCTACCCTGAAATTTGCATAATTTTCTGTCCACTCCTTAGTGTTGCATTTTCAGTATTGAGTAGTGTATTTATTCCAGTACATTTATAAGTATCAGGTCCAAACAACAGTTTTAATAAGCAAATTCAGAAATAAACATTTGAATTTCTGATTCGCAATGCTTTAAATTGTTTTATTAGTAAATTGCCAATAAACAATGTTTCACAATTTAAGAACTAATTTTTTTTAGTTGATTATATATTAAATAAAAAATGTAATTAGCTTACAAATGGAATGTTGTCTTGGTGGCAGTTTTTATTATTTTTATGAAGTCATTTATGACACATTTAATTTTCTCAAAAAATTTATCATAATGTATAATTTTTGGTCATGCCTTACTATCATTTAAGTTTTCCTTCAACTATTAAAAATGCTTATCATTAACTTTTTTAGTTTCAAATTAAATGTGCTTATCTGATAAATAATTCGTGCATTTGTTGTTTCTCATATATTTATGTATTTATATGATTTTTTAAATGATGAAAATTCATAGATATTTTTACCTATGATTTATGTGAAAGAAAAATAAATTATATTATTATTGGATTTTGTTTGAAGTTATTAATTTTAATTTGTTTTTTTCTGTATAATATTTTTAGAAGTTTCATGAAAAATAAATTATAATTTTTGGTTACTGTTTAAAAATGTTTTTATTTTTGTTATATCCATAAAATTTATGCATTAATATGTGCATAGTTTTTTGCAGTTTATTTAGTACAACATCACAAATAATCAGCTTGGTATATGTAATTAAAATGCCGTTGGTCTTATTTTCATTGTACTGCATTAGACCTTGAAAATATATAATATTCACTATAAATCTTGTATTTATTTTCTGTTTCAATATTAAAATATCAGTGAATATAAATTTCCACTTCATGCAATTGAAGAGCTTCTAATATAATTTATTTTTTTATTAAAAAATATTTTATGTTTTTATTTTTTTATTAAAAAATATTTTATGTATCACTATTTTCTGTATTATTTACTTATATCAGTATTATTTAATTTGTTATTTTTTTTGTAATTTAATTATGTATTACAGTTTTCATTTGTTGATTATTTTATAGACATGAAAAATTGCTTGAGCCCAGAAATTATTACCGTTCAACGAGTTAACATTGGACTATGTTTTTTGTCTATTTTCTTCAGTTTCTGCCAATTTTATTTTGATATTACTGGGCTAAAAAATCATGCTGTAAGATGTACAAGACGTTGTGCAATTGGGAGTATATTTTCTGGTAAATTAAATTCTAAATTTTTACACTCTGAATTTTTTTCATAATGTTATAAGTTTTAATTTATGAAATTCTTGAAATTATTTACAAGGATTAAAATCTGAATTCTAGAAAACTGTTAGTCTTTAAATTACTGTTTCTTTTCATTACCAGTGTAAAAATAGGATTCTCAAACTTTTCTATATGTGTTTCCAAAGACTTTGTAGTGGTTTATTTTGTGGGCTTATATGTAAACCTCATTTTAATATATTTCACAGAGTAATAATTTTTCTTTTTGTTAAGCTTGGAAAAACCTTGTTTGATGTAAACATATTGTTAAACATAAATGAGTTAAAGGATGCTCACTGATTTGAGTGAAAAAGTCTTCTCTTTTTATATACATTACAGACAAGGTTACTAATCTGCTTTATGTATATGCATTGGCATGTTAATTATTTTTTCGTTTTATTTTGTAATATCTTATTTGTAAATTTAATATATGTTGTATACTATCCTATATATATATATATATATATATATATATATATATATATATATATATATATATATATATATATATATATATATATATATATATATATATATTAGAATTTTAATAGCCAGTAATGTAGATAGATTTTTTATTAGAATATTCTGAAATTAACATTTCTAAACAAAAACTGGAAAAAATATTCTCTAGGGATTAATATTTTCAAATGAGTTTTGTTAAAGATATTGCTGAAAAACTTATTCTTCAATATATTTCTGAAATCTCTGATTGAATATGGTGTATAATATTTTTAAAGAATTTATGGAAAAATTATTTGTTTGTTTTGCTTTGCAACTTGTTGAAATCATAAATACTTTGAATAAGGCAGTTTTATTGCATTACATTTAATGATAAAAATTAGTTCTCCAGATAAGTAACTAGTTAATTTTCAAATGTACCATTTATTTCAGTAATAAGTAATGACATTTTTTTGGCTCAAAAAAGTCTAAAAAATAACAATATTCAATGAATGAAAATCATCTACATGAATTATGACTAAGGAAAGAAATTACGTTGGTTTGCCAGTGTTTAAGTCAATATACGAAATATGCAGCACAGAATTCTGGGAGCCTGAAGCTTGAAATTTTTGTTTTACTTTATATTTAAAAAAAAGAAAAGAATAAACTAAAATTTACATATTTGTATTTTTTATTTCAATGAAGAATGAATTTAGTTATTTAATGAATGTTCTATACAATTCTGATATAAAATGCTTTAATTTCTAACTTTTGAAGTTTTAAAGAATTTTTTTTGGTGAAAAGTAAGAAAATATTTTTTCATATTCTGCTTTTCTTTTTCATTGTAACTTTCTTTGTTAAAATAACTTTCAGAAACACTTTACAATATCTTTCACTTTACAATTTCACAATTTTGCATCCAATTGAAATTTCATTTATCATGGATTTATTGCACTAAATTCATAAATATAGTTTTAAGATAACTTTTAATTGAAAATTAGGGACAAGTAGCTAATTTACGTCTAAAAATTATGTGGTGAGTTTGAAGTATGGCTTCTTTGTATAATCATTTCATATTTTGTTCATCTTTGATTTTTAATTTTTGCTTAACTGTCTGAAAGAATTTGTTGACAAAAATAAAATATACTTATAATACATTTCTCTAATATTTAGATGTAAAAAATACTGTGGCAGAAGAAACTGGGATGTTGCCAAAAAAAATCATAACTTATGATAGAACAAAACGGCCAATAAAGTCCTTTAAACTTTTTAAATCACCAAGTATTGATGGAATTGTACAGGCTCTGCTTTTTGAGGGAGTCCAGTGCATTACCACGATTCTCTGTAGAATTTTTGAGGCATGTATAGCCTTTGGCAGTATACCTATTGCTTGGAGGGCATACAAGAGTAATTTTTGTTCCTATAATAGGGAAAAAGATAATTACTACCAAGCTAAATCTTTCAGACCTATCAGCTTAACATCTTTTCTTCTAAACGCAATTGAAAAGCTCATAGACAGATATATTGGAGAAGTTTACTTACTGGGAAAACCACTTTCTGACTCTCAATATGCATATCAAGCTGGTAGATCCACTGATAGTGCGATCTACAGTCTGTCCTTCATTTTGGAGAAAAACATTAAGGCTAACTAATTTGCTTTAGCTGTTTTCTTTTCTTATATATTGAAGGTGAATTTGATAAGGTACTTATCGAAATCATTCTGCTATCTCTTGCTAGAAAGCGAATTACTGACACAATTTGTTCTTGGATAAAAAACTCAGTAACAGATTTGTCAGTACTTTAATTTTAGGAGAAAACATGATGATCCAAGCCAAAGGTGGTTGTCCACAGGGAGAGGTTCTTTCATCCATCTTATGGTGTTGTGTTGTAGATTCCCTTTCAGAAGTGTTATAAAAGCTAGGCATAGCCACCATTATGTATGCAGATGACTTAATTATTATTATCAGAGGTAACTTTGGCAAAACAATCTCTAGTATCATGTTCAACGCCTTCAAACAAGTTGAGACATGGTGTAATGAAGGCCTTTCTATGAATCCTCAAAAACTACTATGCTTGCCTTCACAAAGAAAAAGAATCTTAATTATGAAAAAATAACTTTTTTTGGTCAAGAATTAACTTGCTCCAAGGAAGTTTAGTTCTTAGGAGTATTTTTTTGACGTGAACTTAAGAGTTAAAATAAGCACTTCAACTTCCGCATTGTAAAAGCAAAAAAAAAAAAAAAAGCTTTCTGGTCATGCAGAAATACATTTGGAAGAACTTGGGGCCTGAACCGCAAAGTTATTCACTGGAATTACACTATGATCATTTGCCCCTTTATTACCTATGGCTCAGTGGTCTGGTAGCCTAAAATCAAAAATGTAACTGCTAAGGAGAATTAACAAAACTTTTTAAAGAACGCTCTGTGTAACTATCTCTGGGTGTATTAAAACTACTCCCACATCTACATTGGAGTTTTTGCTTGGGGTGTGTCCTTTTTACGTGTATATTGAAGCAGAAGCAATACTTAGATTGAAAAGGCTTAAAAAATTCAAGTCTGGAAAAACTACTCCAGGTTTTTGTGTCTTGGGTAAACTTTAATGCTCACATAACCAGTCATCCTTTTTTAAGTAAGCCTACTGGTTACACAATTGTTATAAATATGCTTTTGATAAGCCTTATACAATCAAATTTCCTTTGCAAGATGACTGGAATAATGTTGCCATCAGTGAAAACTACTTACTGGTGTACTGATGACTCAAAAATGAATTACATCACTGGGGCTGCTATTTGTTGTCCAGCTGATAGTATGAAGTTTTCATTCCCTTGGGATAAATGTACAACTGTATTTTAAGCAGAAGTCTTTGCCATTCTCATGTGCTGTAGAATATGCTTGGACAGAAACTCTATTCTCATAAAAAGAATAATTATCTGTTTCGACAGTCAAGCTGCATTACTAGCTTTACAGAAGTCAACTATAAGAATAACTTCTGTTCTTGCCTGTGAAATCTATCTCACTCTGTGCAGATTGGTTAATAACTCCATTACTTTAATGTTTGTGTCTGGACACTCTGGCGTTCCTGGCAATGAATTAGCGGAGGAGTTGACAAGGGCTGGATAAAGAACCGATTTTTTTTGGTCCTGAACCAGTGCTAGGTATTTCAAAAGAATTGATCATAAAGAGCGTTTTCAATCTCCTCAGAAAACAGTTTATGAACTGGCACAATGCCAGTGATCTAAGACACAAACAAGGTATCTAAATAGCACATGCCCTTGTAAAAGGCAAAAAGAATTATTAAAGGTGAATAGAAGCAGTCTAAGGAGAGCAATGGGACTTCTTACAGGACACTGCCACCTTAAAAGTCATCTCACTATAATAGGAGTTTTATAATGAGTGTTTATTTTTTAATTTAACAATTTATTATATTTTTATCATATATCATGTATTTTTTATTTTGTGTGATATCACATTATTTATTTTGTATATATTTTGGATTTTTTGTTAAAAATTACTGTGGTTTATATACTGCTGATTATGCCTAGTTTTTTTCTTGTAGTTGTGAAAAGGTCTCGTGGATAATTTATTGCTGCTAATTGTATTCAAGAAAATATATTAACTAAAAAAGTCAACATGCTATCACAAAAAATGAACATTTAAAAGGTTATTGAATAATCTTAAAGATAACCATCATATTAATTAAAAATGAAAGTTTTGTTAATCATATTTTTACAAAAATTTAGTCTTAACCTCCTAAAAAACTGGATTTATTGAGCTATTGAATTAACTAGACTTTATAATTGTGTAAAATATTTCAATGTACAAACCCCTAAGTTTTGCTATTCCAAATTAGTATTATTTAGTGTTTCACACATATTAAATTTATTATTGTTTTACATTACTTAAATATTTTTGCTTCAGGCGGCTGCAATTATTAAATGTTGCCTCTGTAAATTATATATAAACAAAGAAACTCTTTTAACTTTGATCATAACTTTATTTTTTTATAATATTTAGTGCTGATGTATATCTAATTTTAAGTTTTCTCTTTAATCCATTTTCATCTAAAAATGCCAATTTAATAAATGTTATTTTATTAACACTGAGATATTTTTCTCTAATTTTATATTTCTACCATTTTTAAAGACATTATCAATTTAATTTGCATAAACACTATTGTATTGAGAAATTTTTAAAAAAATAATATAGTTTTTCTCTTTTTTTAATTTCCAAGGTTATTGACAAATTCAACTTTTTGAAAATGTATATTTATTCCTCTAGAGATTAATCATGTTTATGTAATGTATTAAAGTTCCAAGTTGGGTAAATAAAAAGTATATATATCATAAAAATTTTAAATATTTTATTTAAATTTTATGCAATGTTGTCTAAATCCTTGAAAAATAGGCAAAAAATTGAGACACTTTTCATGTAAAATTTAAAATTTTATTTGAAATTGTGATATTTTTAAAATTTTCAAATCCATTATTTACAAATATCATCAATAGTTTAGTAAATTATTAGAAGCTGTCTGGAATTTCAACTAATACAAAATGAGACTATTAATCTTCTATAGCGATTGCATATATAAGAATAATCTATTTCATAAAAAATACTTTGCAGGTAACACATCCTACCAAAATTCATCCATCATTCACAGCTATATTGAAAGAAATATGAGTTAGTATAAAATTCAGCAGATCTTATATGAATTAGGAAAAAAAAAAAAATGCTTGAGGTGATGTAAAGTTTACAAAAACCACATAATTTATTTTGTATCCTTTCGAATGTAAATCAACTTGTATCATAAGTACCAAGTTGACTTCCATTTGAAAATTATTGAAAGTTATCGTAAATAATATAAAAAATTTGACTACGAAACAATTGTTCAACTAAGTGATTTGTTCATTCCTTTGGCCAGTGGTTCATATACACAAATTTGTGTCTTAAATAAAATAGAATTTTTTCTTGTGCAAATTTTTTGTCCTAATTAATGTTATTTAAACATATTAAAATGAAAACTACTTTGTAATATAATTAATTAGCTTAAAGCATTTATTTTTTAAAAAAATTTATGCTTGGCTTAACATTAGAAGTCTAGCTTTTACAGTGTAAGTTTCTTAACATTCTTTTTTAGTTGTCAGAGAATCAATTTGATAGAATTATTATTTTTACATTTTAATATGAATTATATTTTTATACAATTATATTTGTTTATTTATAGTTATTACAATTGTGATAATCATTGGTCTGTGTTACTATGTATCAGACCTTTTGGTTCACCAACAAGAACTCACAAAGTTATATCCTGCTACAAGGGTAGAAGTCACCTTTGGAATCTGCTACTATTTAGTTGCTGCAGCTGGCATAATGGCTGTTCTAGCTACTGCATCAAATTTGTTTCGATGTGACCATCTCCACCAAAGTAACGATGCCTCTATGCTTTTGGATAATCATCAGCAGGAAGAAACTTTTTCAATTAGTATGCCTCATTCACAATCTTGGTCTCATTTTCAAGAACAGAATATCTCTTATCTGAATAGTTTACCTCCTCCTCCACCTTATACACCTTAATATATGTTAATTCCACTTAATTCAAGTAAATAATTTTATATTGTTTATATTTTATCATGATTTTGAGCAGTTTTAGATAAATATTATGTGTTAAGTAAGTTCCAAGTAAATATAATGCATTCTTAATTGATGAAAAAGAAGGTATTAAATAATTAGATTATTATGATATTTTGCTTTAAACTATATTTTATATTGTCAAGTCGCATCTGGATTTTTTTGGTCTTCAGTTAAACCATGTTTTTGGTTTCTCACATCAGATTAAGTATTTATGCTGGTTTAGAATCCATTTAAAATTGTACTTTAATCTAAATACCTACTGATCTAATTAATTCTTGTGCACAAAAGTGACTATTAGAGAGACAAACATTTAAAATTGTAGATTCTAGTGAAATTAGCCCCAATGTACAAAAACTAACTGTATAATGACAATTAAACCAAACATTGACGATTTTATTTACTTATTTTTATTAAACCAGTTACTTTTAAACAACTTTCTATTGAAAGATTTATTTACATTATCAAAATTTATATTTTATTGCACTGTATTGATTATTAGCAGTTTGTGATGGGATATATTCGATGAATTTACATTGAGATATTGTAATGTGAGGCTACAGTCTAGTGGGAAGTCAATATTAGATCATTTCAGTTAATATGTATAAGCTGTATACATACAAAATGTTTGTTAATAGTCTTTGATATTGTTAAGTTTAAACCACTTACCATCCTTATATAAGAACTAAGTTTTTATTACAACTTTTGTAAAGAATACTATTATATACTGTTGGTTTAATCAATTTTCTGTGGCTGGTTTTCAATTGCTTAAACATTTACAATTTTTTTAATGTTAAATAGATCACACACACACACACATACATATATATATATATATATATATATATATATATATATATATATATATATTAAGAGCTAATATATCAAGAGTGAGCTTAGATGTAAAATCGAATAATGTGGAGTAATTTAAAGTTTAGACTGATGCATTCACTTTGAAATCTATGGGGTGTAAAATACACAATCAAAATGGCCTAACGAATGCAGTTTGAAATTGAACGACAGTATTTATATTACATTAATAAAAATTCATGTAAAGAATATGAAATTCTTTTTGTCCTTTTATTACAAGTTTTACAGTAGAATGAACTCTTAATAGTGTTTGATGAAATTGAATGTTCATACTTTAGTTTTACATTGATTGAATAAATTTAGTAAAAATTTTATTCTTTAAAAATTATTAACTTAATTATGCTTAAAAAATTGTTTTGTAATTTTTTTGTGAAATAATTTTTATTTTTTGCATTTTTATATTCTAATATTTTATTTTTGTTTTTTTTTAATTTTTATTAAATTAAATCAATGATTTTGCTGTGTTATTTTAGTGATTTTAATTTCTTACGTTTTCTAGATTTTCCTAGATGGTACATGCATTTAAAGTGTGATATTGCCTTAACTCTGATATGTACAATGTTGGAGAACTTTTATTTTTCTTTGTTAATTATTTCTAAATATTTCTTGTAGAATATTTATTTATTTATGTTGAAAATAAAAAAAAAATTCTATTTTATTACCAAATTTAATAGATAGTTTATGAAAATGTATATAGGGTTTATTTGGTACAGATTTAGATGTAAAAAATTAAATATCATATTATGGTGCTTTTGTAAAGATATTTTTTCTCCATAAAAACAGAAATCATATCTAGTGCCCAGAAAAAATTTTTATCTGTATAATTTTTCTTAACCATTTAGAAAACTAGATGAAATTTTTATAAATAAAAATAGGTGTTACATAAAAATTTTTGATATTTTCTGTTAGTATTAAAAAAAATTAGATTTGTCTTTAATTAAAAGAAATGTAATTATTTTAGTGCTTATAGATTTTGGAATAAATACAAATTAAATTAGAAAATTATTCAAAATTTAAAACCAGTTTTTCTATTTATAAACATGTGCTTTTTGATTTGAAATAAGATCATATAAAAATTTATGCTATTTAAAGATTTGTCACAAGAACGTTTATGATAAATAGTTTCAAAAGCACAGTTTCAATCTTTTTCTGGACTCTAATATGTGTATCACATACATACATTTATTATTGTAAATAGGCTGTTATTTATATAATTACTCAAGTTGTTTATATAAATGCAAGTGATTTCGGTTCTAATATCTATATAGAATTTATATTTTGTACTTTGATAAATCCATATTAATACTTGACTAATGTATAAATAATATTTTTAATAAGTATTGCATATATTTTCTAATGTGAAAGGTTTTCAAAGAGATGTTTATATTTTCTTACTAGTTTAAAATTATGCTTTTGATTTTCATTTCTAGTTTATTACAAGTATATATGTTTTCAGCATTCCTATTATTATTTTTATGATAAAATGAGCTGTATATGAAATTTGTTTAAGTTTTTACATTATCTTTGTAAATTTTTATTTATGTTGGACATTCACATTTAATTAATTTAATCAAACTTTTTAATAACCTTTTAAGGGAAACAACATAATTTGAGAACATTTTTATTTTTAATAATCTAGTCAAAAATCTTATTTAATTAGATTTTTCATTTTTCTTACCCCCGCCGAAAACTATCGGAATGCTGTGAGATTTGTTTAGTCAAGCTTTTTTTTTTTTATTTCAACCTGTATTACATACTAATTTATATGAGAATAAATACTTCTTTTACTTTGACTTGTTTTTTTAATGAATAGATTTTAATTTGTACAGTGTCTTAAACCATATATGCATTATAATTTACAACACAGGTACAGAAACATTTAAGAACTATTACTCGTTTTTTAAATACATTTCAATATCATTTCCTATTTCCAGAAGAAAATTCTGTGTATTCAGTTTGGTTGATAACTTAAGATAAAATTATTAGATGCATTCTAGTTTAATATAGTACACACATCAGAACTTAATTAAAAATAATATTCTTTGAACAAAGTGTGATTTAAAGTTTTATTCTGTCACAAATATGAGAACATTTTGACTCTTTTCTTTAAAAAAAAAAGAAAGTTTAATTTCATATTGCTTGAAGAAAATAATATTTAAACTATATTGAAATAGTAAATTATAGTATAAATAATAATTATATACTTATGGTTTTAAATAAGTAAATGTAGTTAGTTTCTAATCTCGACAAAAATCATATAAAACTCATTAATAATAATTTTTAATAAAATAATTTCAGCACTTCTTGAGTAAAAATTGCTACAAACTGCTGTAATTACAATGCTAAGGTGGTTTCGAGGAACTCTTTGGAATGGTTGTATATACTGCTTTAATAATTATTTCAATGACTTTTTGAAATGTTTTATCATTAGCATTGCATTTGTAGTATCTGCCATTTGGGTAAATAATATCCAATCATCTTCACTGTATGCATAAGTAAGAGGTTGTTGGCATACACTATAACCTCTAGTCTGGGAGATGACAAGATGAAAATAATCACTATATGGAGATCATTTTCCATTGTTAATTTTAACAATAGCTAAAACTATGCAGAATATATGGCCAAATCAAGTGTTTAGAACATTCTTGTGGGTTTGTGGAAATATGTTTTCCCGTCAGCATTAAGCTGACTGAGACAGTTGTGTGATATGAACTGTTCTATCTGACTGTGAGAGTTTGTATCATCACTGTCAGTTGGGTTTTATGGCGCTAGAGCAAGAATGAACATGCTGTGCAAATAACAAGAATTTTTGTAAAGGAAAAATAATTTTTTTAAAAAACCAAATAACATTAAAATTGAAAAAAGCATGTATATTGTAATATTAAATTCTTATAGGTCAATACACTACTGGCCATTAAAATTGCTACACCAGGAAGAAATGCAGATAACAAAATGATATTTATTGGACAAATATATTATACTAGAAATAAGTGATTAAATTTTCAAAAAAATTGGCTGGATATAGATCCTGAGAAATCAGTACCCAGAACAACCACCTCTGGCAGTAATAATAGCAGTTATACGCCTGGGCATTGAGTCAAACAGAGATTGGATTGCATGTACAGTTACAGATGCCCATGCAGCTTCAACACGATGCCACAGTTCATCAACCGTAGTGACTGGCGTTTTGAGACGAGCCAGTCGCTCGGCAACCATTGACCAGACGTTTTCTATTGGTGAAAGATCTAGAGAACGTGCTGGCCATGGCAACGGTCGAACATGTTTCATATTAAGGAAGGTCCATACAATACGGGCAGCATGCGGTCGGGCATTATCCTGCTGAAACGTAGGGTTTTGCAGGGCTTGAATAAAGGGTAGAGCCACGGGTCGTAACACACCAGAAATGTAACGTGCACTGTTCAAAGTACCATCAATGCGAACAAGAGGTGACCGAGACGTGTATCCAATGGCAACCCATACCATCACGCCAGGTGATGGGCCAGTATAACGATGACGAATGCACGCTGCCAGTGTGCGTTCACCGCGATGCCGCCAAACACGGATGCGACCATCATGATGGTGTACACAGAACCTGGATTCATCTGAAAAGATGACGTCTCGCCATTCGTGCGCCCAGGTTCGTCGTCGGTCACACCATTGAAGGCGCTCTTGTCTATGACGCAGCGTCAAGGGAAGCCGCAGCCATGGTCTCCGAGCTGAGAGTCCGTGCTGCTGCAGACGTCGTCGAACTGTTCGTGCAGACACTTGTCTTTCAAACGACCCCGTTTCTTGACTCACGGCTCGTGACATGGTTGCACGATCAATTACGACCATGCAGATAATATGCTTGTCTTCTCGGCTGCTAGTGATAGGTGGCCGTTGAGATCTCGCATGGCGTTCCGTATTACCGTCCCGAACCCATCGATTCTATATTCTGCTAACAATCATTGGATCTCGACCGACGCGAGCAGCAATACTGCGATAAGATAAACCGCAATCCCGGTACGCTACAATTCGACCTTTATCAAAGTCAGAAACGTGCTGGTACGCATTTCTCCTTCTTACACGAGGCATCACAACAACTTTTCACCAGGCAACAACGTTCAAATGCAATTTGTGTTTGAGGAACCGGCTGAACAATTTCCTCATTTAAACACAATGTTGGTGTCGCTACTGGCGCCTGCTTTGTCTGAATGCGCTGAAAAGCTAATCATTTGCATATCACAGCACCTTCTTTCTTTCGTATAAATTTCACGTCTGTAGCATGTCGCCTTTTTGGTGTAGCAGTTTTAATGGCCAGTAGTGTAGATATATATATATATATTAATATCTATTAGATTTTAATATAGACAGAAAAGAATATCAAAATTATAATATAAATTAAAGTAAGTGAAATAAAATTTTAAAAACCTATTATTTTTAAAAAGACGAAAGGTTTCTGTGGAGTGGCTCCTTTAACAAATCAGATAAACATGAAATATCACTTTCAAAAGTGTATACATTGATAGTTAAAATCATGACATGAAATTAAAATGTAATAAATACTGTAAGGGTCGTCACAAATTTCACAGTATGGATTCATTTCCCTTAGAAACAAATGTCTGTGTGAAAAGTGTGTCCCATACCAAGGCTTCAAACGGACAACAGCATTTCATTGTGGTAAAACCGATAATGGACTGAGGGATAGAAAAATGGTGTGCAGTTTGCTGCCGACCTGCATGTTCCATGCCTCCTGCCAGAGAGAATATATAAAAAATTTTGGAATCTTTTTCACATCAGAGAGCAAAACAGATGGTAAAATTGGTTTCCGAGGTAACCTTGGCAGCTGCATCTACTCTCTCATTTCCATCAATACTTACGTGACTTGGTATCCAACAAAATTTTATTTCTTATCCCTTGCCTATAAGGGAATCAAATGCTGTGAAACTTTTTGATAACAGAATGACAAGTAAATCTATTGTTTCTTAAAGCTCCTAAAACATTCTTGCTGTCAGTGTGAGATTGTCATCCGTATTCACTTGCTGAAGGGCGTGGTTTACAGCTGTTGTTGTTTCAGCATAAAAGATGGAACAGGAAAAGTCTAGACAATTTTTATAAATTCTAACTGTGCTAGAGCCTGTAATGCAGTATTAAGTGAAGGGAAAATCATTTGATGTTTATATACATACACTTCCAGACACTGCACATCTTGGTCACCATCTCTTTTATAGGAACTGAATCCACACATTGTAAAATGATGTTTAGATTTCAGAAAAATCTCCTGAATAGCTACACATGAAGGGTTACTTGCTGAAATTATAGATTTGATGTTTGAAAATGCGTATGTAACCACGACAGTTCCATGAAACAAAGATAGCAATTATTTTATTTCAAAATCTTCTTTCCAGCAAAACAAAAGGCATGTTTGTCAAGGAAGTAAAATCATTAATATTTTTCTCTTAAATGATATTATTATGATATTATCTTAAACCTACATTCATACACTAATTCAAGATTAAGTTGGAAAATGGCACAAATTCAAAGTATTGAAGTGCCGTAACTACATTTGCTGATTAAATTGCTTTTTAATTAATTTGGCAAACAGGAAAAAATCATATTTTATCAGATTTAGCTATCTTTTGTCCTTGGTGAGTTGTGACTAATATTCACTTTAGTTGAAACAAATTTTGACTTGGTGTTTTCAATTTCTTCCTTCCATGTCAAATAATTATTAAATGATTTAAATTCAAGCTTAGCAAGATCCATATCAATAACATGAACATTTTTAAATAAAATATTATTTCTCGCTTTTCAAAATTACCGTACATCATAGGGGAGATATGTAATTACCTGTTTGAGAGATTTTATAAGTATGACTTTTAATCTGATGACGTAAGTTTTTTTATATCACTAAGTTTGAAATAGCAGTCCACAAATTTGTAGCTCAATGATAAATAACTTTTTAAAGATACAATTAAACCAATATCAGAATGTAATTTATTTGCGTAGCATTTCAAATTGTATTTATTGGTATAAGTTTTTAAAGAATTAAGGCACATAAAATTACTCTGTCGCATTCAAATTTTTTGCTCACTGAATTCTGCATCAAAACTTTCTGCCTGACACACAATAGAACTAGGATTTTTTAAAGAATAAGTGTATTGTAATTAGAATGTGAAATTATATCCATGGCGTGTTTTAAATTATATTTAAAGGATTTTAAAAAAATCGAGGCAAATAAAATCACTCTTATCCAAATTTAAATCATTCAGACAGACAACCATATCATTCACAACCTCTAGAATCATCACATACAACAAAATCATAATCCTCTCTCATAATAGAATCTGAATTCTCATACAAGATATATCCTTCCAGATTTTTATTAAAATCGAAATCAAAAGCTTCTGATGAAACAAGTATTTAGCCTTGAAAAGAGCAGTTTTTCTTGCTATTGAGTAAAAGACATGAAAAACACAAATTAAATTAGCAATTGCAATAAAAACCAAATTAACTAAAAGTTATGTAGATAATTGCCGTTATATAGTCTTTACAAATAATATAATTTGAACAATATATTTTTGCGTTATGTAATTATTTATTCTTCTCAGATTCAAAACTTACTTTGTTTTTGTAATTAAAAATTGCTTTTAATTTAATCACATAAAATTATTAATCCATTTACATACGAATTTATTTTACATACACTATTCCAAACACTGGAAGTAATTAGCAGCATGGTTAAGTATCCACACGGTATTCACAATTTACAGTAACTAATAAAATATAAGTACCACAATAAAAAAAACATACTGGCTGAAAAAAAATAATTTATATTAAAAATATCGACTTTTGCACAAAAGTTGAATCAATAGGCCAGGCTATTTTGAGAACTTCAAAAAATTAGTTCATTTCTTTCGCCCAACTTTCATAATATGAACTCGTGTTATAGGAGCAAGCATAATCTTCTCCAGTCCGAGAGCTCATAGAATTCAATTTTGTGATATTACAGTCTCTAGGATCTTCTAGAATATCAGACTTGAATTACGAACAGAGTCTTTTCTAGTGGCGTGGGATTTATGATCTCACATTGGAATTTTTCTATACCTACTCCTACCACTTCCAACCCCACCTGTCTTCAATCTCGTGTCGCTTTAGAAACAATTTCTACAAGTCCTGAGCCAGGACAGCGTACTTCGTGGAAGGGAGAATAATACGGGATGCAGTTTTACGGGAGAATGAAATATATAAAGGAACTTCCAGCCAGGGAGATAAAGGGGAATTTAATTGATTTAAAAAATATCCAGTCAGTGAATACAACAATATGTACTAGTGCTAAATAAGGGTAACCAGTATGTTTATACACTGATGCTTCGACAAAAATGACATCATGAGCGAGAACCTGCAAAGATGATCGAGGAAGAAATTAACATCCGAGTGGCTGGATGCTTTTACCTTTCAATTTTGGAATTTACCAACAATTCAAAGAAATGCATTTGCTTATGCCAGCTTTAGAAATTTTCAATTGAAAAGAATTGAATTTTTTTCACCATTTAAGGAAGTGATGAGACTTTGAAAATGATTATTGTATCAAGAAAGCAGGGGGGATATATAATTTTTATAGACTTATTTATATGAAGGTACTTGATTTCACTGATAGCCTAATCAGATGTATAAAAAGCAAAAATAACTAATTCGTATAGTTTAATAATATAATATAATAAAATTCATTCATACTTGTAAGCCGTTTTCATCAAAGTTGTAAGCACATTGATCCAATATTGGTAGCTTTGCCGAACATAACCATAGTATTGGGCCAATAATGAGCGCCAAATTACACTACTGGCCATTAAAATTGCTACACCAAGAAGGCGACATGCTACAGACGTGAAATTTATACGAAAGGAAGAAGGTGCTGTGATATGCAAATGATTAGCTTTTCAGCGCATTCAGACCAAGCAGGCGCCAGTAGCGACACCTACATTGTGTTTAAATGAGGAAATTGTTCAGCCGGTTCCTCATACACAAATTGCATTTGAACGTTGTTGCCTGGTGAAAAGTTGTTGTGATGCCTCGTGCAAGAAGGAGAAATGCGTACCAGCACGTTTCTGACTTTGATAAAGGTCGAATTGTAGCGTACCGGGATTGCGGTTTATCTTATCGCAGTATTGCTGCTCGCGTCGGTCGAGATCCAATGATTGTTAGCAGAATATGGAATCGATGAGTTCAGGATGGTAACACGGAACGCCATGCGGGATCTCAACGGCTACCTATCACTAGCAGCCGAGAAGACAAGCATATTATCTCCATGGCCGTAATGGATCGTGCAACCACGTCACGAGCCGTGAGTCAAGAAACGGGGTCGTTTGAAAGACAACAAGTGTCTGCACGAACAGTTCGACGACGTTTGCAGCAGCATGGACTCTCAGCTCGGAGACAATGGCTGCGACTTTCCTTGACGCTGCGTCATAGACAAAAGCGCCTTCAATGGTGTGATCAACGACGAACCTGGGTGCACGAATGGCGAGACGTCATCTTTTCAGATGAATCCAAGTTCTGTGTACAGCATCATGATGGTCGCATCCGTGTTTGGCGGCATCGCGGTGAACGCACACTGGCAGCGTGCATTCGTTATTGTCATACTGGCCCATCACTTAGCGTGATGGTAAAGGAGGCCATTGGATACACGTCTCGGTCACCTCTTGTTCGCATTGATGGTACTTTGAACAGTGCACGTTAAATTTCTGGTGTGTTACGACCCGTGGCTCTACCCTTTATTCAAGCCCTGCGAAACCATACGTTTCAGCAGGATAATGCCCGACCGCATGTTGCCGGTATTGTACGGACCTTCCTCGATACGGAACATGTTCGGCTGTTGCCCGGGCGAGCACGTTCTTTAGATCTTTCACCAATAGAAAACGTCTGGTCAATGGTTGCCGAGCGACTGGCTCGTCTCAAAACGCCAGTCACTACGGTTGATGAACTGTGGCATCGTGTTGAAGCTGCATGGGCATCTGTACCTGTACATGCAATCCAATCTCTGTTTGACTCAATGCCCAGGCGTATAACTGCTGTTATTACTGCCAGAGGTGGTTGTTCTGGGTACTGATTTCTCAGGATCTATCCAGCCAAATTATTTGAAAATTTAATCACTTGTTATTTATAATATAATATATTTGTCCAATAAATATCATTTTGTTATCTGCATTTCTTCCTGGTGTAGCAATTTTAATGGCCAGTTTTGTATCTCCAATATAGAGAGAGCATGCCAGAATAAGATAATAATAGATAATAATAAAAAAAAAGTTTAGCCAAGTTTTCTTCGATGTCAAGAAAATTTGATCCTAATATCTAAGTTATATACTTTTAGCGTTTGGCATGCTAAGATAGAACTAAAGAAAAAATTTTACTTGAGTTAAATTGTTTACATAGAAATTTTCTTTAAAACTAATTATTTGATGTAACTAATATTTTATGTAATAAATTATTTGAGTTTCAAAATTATGATAATCTAAATTTTACCATTTGTATATATGGTAATAATTTAGTCAATATTTTTTAATTTGTGCATTTAATTCCAATGCAGTTATAGAGAAAAAAAAATTGCTTTTTTATATTATTTAAATACTGTAACAAAAATATCAAAGTTGTCATAAGTAAGTAAATCTAAAAACAATAATTTAATCTCAATATCAATAACCATCAAACCTAAGAAACATTTAGAAAAATAGTTTTTGTTATGAAGTTAATATATTAGATTCCATAATCTGACTTATCTCATAGTAATATTTTCATGATAAATTGTTATTATATGGAAATGTATTTATTGCTGTTGATTTATTTATTGAGAAACTAAAAAGCACGAAGTTCTTATAGGATATTATTTAGTGTTACAATTGGTAAAATATAAAATTGTAAATAAACTGAACATGTATGACAAAATCTATTCTGATAAGTTTTATTACCATCTTTTGTATTTCAAATTTTAATACAATAAATGTTAAATTACAGCAAATGCTAAATGAATTAAAGATCAGGCTTAAAAAATGATCACAGGCTTAAAAAATGCTTAGGTTTGAATATCCTTATTAGCAAGTACTAATGGTTATATTTAAAAGTGAGTATGATTTTAGAAAAAGTATTGTATTTAAAGAATCATTGCTAAAGTAACTCTTTAAAATGATATTTTTTTTCATAGAATCATATTGAATAGTCTCTCTTAAGGTAAATCATTTTATATATGCTTCGTATGAAAGATTTTATTCGAATGAAACATAACTAAAAGTTTGCAAGAATGGAGTGTTTGTCAAATATATTCAAAAATCAAGTTTAATAAAATTGAACTACCGAAAATTCTGAAAAAATGTTTCCTGTTTAATAATTTAAAATAGAAATAAGCTGTATTAGTAAAAATAATTCAACTTTAGTTTACTAGAGTTAACTAATTGAGCTATTAATAATACAAAGATCTGTGAATTTATCAGAAGGAAGAGAGCTTTGCTGCTAAGAGGTGATATCGAAAGAAGAAGGAACAGCTACGTTTAAGGACTTAGTGGAATCCACTAAATTTCCCACACATGGATCATCAGCAGTTATTTTCCAATATCTTGTTCTCCTCTGGTAAAGTAAATGTATTTTCAGAACCAGATTCATTGAAAACAATGTAGATTTTGGTACAGCTAAAAAAGACTATTATACTGTAATAATTATTGATAGCTTATTCCTTTTTTCTGAAAGAAATCTTGTTTTTCGAAAGGAAAGGGTGTGGCTTGAGGTTTTGTTATTCTAATGTTACCTTGTGCATGCAGAAACTAACTAGACAGGGTATATCTGCTTAAAAAAGACTTTCAAACACTACAAATATCTTCTCAAAGGTGACATATCAAACTGTTAAATTATTGAACTACAGGAGAGAGTGATAACATTTCAGCTCGACTATCTTGTTTGAACCCAAGTAGCAAAACATCTTGGTTAATCATGGCGTTATCTCAGTCCATTATTATCGGTCGAAACTAGGATAAGTATGGAGGATTTACGTTTTGTTATATAGGATCAATCTAAGCAGCCAAGATACGGACAATTTTGGCAACCTTTATACGTTTGCCTATATTTTGTAGCTCATGTATTGATTACAAAGCATTTTATTTTGAATTGTTAAATTAATTCAAAATAAGATGACCAATATTTCCAATACCTGCAATTTTTTCCCTTTGAACCTATATTGCTCCATCTTTTATAAAACTAAGCAATTTAACAAAATTCAAATAATGGCTTCGAGATAAAAAATCACATTCTGCTAAAATTTGAGTCAGACCCGAGCTTTCAAATTGAAAATGATGGTCAACTAATTGAAAGTGTCTAAGATGAGTACTTTAACGTCTAAGTTGAAGCAGATACGGGACTACCATATAGTAACGCATTTGTCTGCTTTGAAGTGAATTGAGTGTCAGCCAGAGTTGGACCACATGCAAATTAGCAACCAAGCGGATGGGTAATTTAGCTTACCGAAGACGGATGAAGGCAGTGAAAAAGCTTACTCTGATCAAGATGCTCAGTAAGTAATACCTTTCATTTACAGCCCTGTTCGCACATGCTGTGTTAATAAACAGCACTTGTAAGTACGTTAACATATCAAAGTGTTGCTTTTTCATTTAATTGATTAAAAGTTATATTTCCTTAAAAATATGTTTTTCTCTCATTTTTAAACATAGAATAGTTAATTAAAACGGTCCCTTATTTAAAAAAAAAATCAAGTAACAGAGTTTTTGATTATCTAAATGGGGTGTGATCCCAACTGATTCAGATAGTTGGATTTCTACTGTACTTTAAATAAAATTTGTTTTTGTCTACTAAATAATAAAAAATTTGAGTTAAAATACTTTAAGATTTCCTATTTGAAAAAATTTGAATCGCACGAAGTCTTTAAATTCGCATTTTCTAATCTCGACTGTTACGAGATTCAGAAGTAAATGGACATAAAATTTATTCATTTACTAAATTAAAATTTTAATTTTAAACATCAAAAAGGAATAAATAGTTTTAAATAGATGCATCTATTCCTTTTCTATCGGATTCTGCAATTAAATAAAATATTCATTATGACATCAAAATAACTGTGTGTTAAATATGTTTAATGATTATTTTAAGCTCTTAATGTGATAAACAAATTCTGACCTCTGAAATTGGTAATCCGACTCCTAAACTTAACATTTAGATATATGTAAGTTAGATTTTATTCCCCCTTTTAAATAAACATAAGACTTTATATACAGACATAAATATAGATTTAATTATAAAATGCTTGTTAGAGTACCTTTTTAACTTGATTTTTCTTTGAGATGAACAAGTTACTAATTAAATGCAGCTAAAATGGGAGTTGATAAATGTCTAATTGCATGTAAGTAAAATGCTGTCAATTATATCTTAAACGATCTGGCATCCGAATGTTGAGGTCAACGACTCCCCCCCCCCTGTCGAGAGTGGACAGATGTATTGGTTCAGAATCTATTTTAAACTAAAGCTCCATCTTACTTGAATAAACTGTTATGTGCAAAGAAATGACCGTTAAATGACAAACTAAACTATTACACTTTATGAATACTTTCACTTGAATTAATGTTTTTATGTAAACAATATTGAAATTTATTTTCAAAATTACATTATTCCTTTTCACAGTAAACTAAAACTATAATATCTTTAATTTTATGATGGCGTAGAACAGCTCTAGGGGAATTATATCGATATAATTTTCAAGAAAACAATGGAAGATAATCTATTCTTAATTTTATCGGAACACGATAACGTTAAGAATAAATAGATTCTCTTTGATTGTCTTCTTAAAAATAAGTTATTTTTCCCTCGGGATTAAAGCTTGGGCACAGCTAGGTTGTTATTTTATTTGTTTAGGATTCGATCTTAAGTCAGCCTAACATTATCTTACAATAGAGTCTATGCATGTTCATTTATTGATGTTCCAATACTCACCGAAGATTAGATACCTTGAACGAGCGACCCCTGTCTTACATGTAAAGTGCTGAAAAAATCATACGGCTTCTATTTGTATATAATAAAATTTTTTATAAAAAACTTGAGTTAAAATGTTGTTTTAAAAATGTGTAGTCTTATTTAAATGTCATGATAAAATATTATATATAGAATTTTTTTTTTTGAAATGATCATTTTTTGACTTATGATATACTTAATAATTGAAATTTAAAAAAAGTCTAAAATTTGCAAAGTATTTAATGTAATTAGTTGGCATAAAAATTTACGCACGCACGCACACGCGCGCACACACACACACACACACACACACACACACACACACACACACACACACACACACACACACACACACACACACACACACACACACACACACACACACACACACACACACACACACACACACACACACACACACACACACACACACACACACACACACACACACACACACACACACACACACACACACACACACACACACACACACACACACACACACACACACACACACACACACACACACACACACACACACACACACACACACACACACACACACACACACACACACACACACACACACACACACACACACACACACACACACACACACACACACACACACACACACACACACACACACACACACACACACACACACACACACACACACACACACACACACACACACACACACACACACACACACACACACACACACACACACACACACACACACACACACACACACACACACACACACACACACACACACACACACACACACACACACACACACACACACACACACACACACACACACACACACACACACACACACACACACACACACACACACACACACACACACACACACACACACACACACACACACACACACACACACACTTTCTCTTACGTTAAAAGGAAGTGCAGAAGAACATCATCTAATTCCTAAAGCTGTAGCATTAATATATTAAAAAATCCATTTCTTACTAAAGATGCCACTGAGAAGTTTTCAAGTATGTTAAAAGGTATGTTGGAAATGTTGCTTTTAAAATATGTACCCACAGAGACAACAATGATTTAAAGTCACAAAATCGGAAAATTGTATTTATTTTATTAAATAATTTATGGAATAATGACATAATTAAAAGAATAAACTTTTTTTGAGAAATTCTTCTTGAAATAATCATTTGCAGCAGTATGAGAACCAAACTTCTTTTGTAGTTCTTATCGTAAATTCTAAATTAGTATTTTTATCCAACATCGATAATGATTTAAAATAATGCATATAAAAGAATGATATTTTATAGATTATAAATAATTACCCATGATATATATATATATATAAATGAAAAAATCATACATGATTATATTATTTAATTATTTTAAAACCCGCAATTGTACTCTAATAATGAATTCTAATAATAAAATATGACACAAAATTGAAAAAAAATTATCTTAGAGCCATTTTTCCTGAGATTATGAAGAAATAAATGACAATGTTTTAGTTAAGATCTACAGTTAAAAATCACTGACCCTTCCAGCGAATAAGATCGCCTCCATTCGTTTGTCTATAATGTAAAATAAGAAAGGATGATTGGCCCAGAACAAAGCTACATGAGAAGGTCTTTTCCTCGAGTCTATTCCAACGCCGCTAATTGCGGAGGCTCTACTTCCTTGCTCATTGACTTCAATCACTGCCTTGTGGATCATGAGTGAAACGTGCAAATCGTTCTGTTCACTGATTCTTGAAAGATCTGCATGATCAGAAAACAGTTCCGTCATTCCGAACTTTTCCATGTCTTTTGACAATTCTCTCCTGTACTCCAAATGGAATCGAGGAAGCCCAACCAATACAGTTTGCATCTCGAGTTTGTTTCGAATGTTGGAAAGGCTTTCAGTAGTTAGATTAAACTTTGGAACCTCTCTGAGACCTTTAGGCAAGATTATTAGCATGCTTATGTTACCTCCTTCATAATCCATTTCCAAAAAGGTACAATTAGTTGCATCATCATGATAATAGTTGAATTCTTGCTGTACTCTCATAAAGGAAACAATTTTAGGTTTCTCCCTCCTCGTGTGAAAGAAACTGTTCCATGTCTCTTGGAAAGGATATTGCCAAAGTCCTTTGAAATAAATGACATTAGCAAGAACCAAAAGAGTCATTTTATCTAAAGGTTCATTAAGAAGCCTTTTTATTTGAGTGTTGGTTTGATTAGAAACCCATTGGTTTATCCTTTTCATCGATAAATCTTCTTCATTTGCAAAATCGACATAATTTATCTCAGAATTGAAAAAAGTCCGTATGTTGGACATGTAATCTGGAGATATTTTGTATCCTTGCTGGATAAAAATGCTATTTACCAAAACCAGGGAAATGATATCATTTTCTACTTGCAAAGAATTCAATGAGTCTCTAAATCCTTCTAAAATTTTTGTATCTGGACAATTATCTTCCTGTAATTTATATCGTAAAGCTGTGCTCATTTGATATTTTGTTGTACCTTCGGTTCCTATATATAACATAACAAGAGCTGCCGATATGCTCAAAGGCGATATGATAAAGTTAGTATCTGGCTCAATCTCTTCAATTAAACGTGACGCCATAGAAGTAACAATTTCCGAAAATATTTTCCTCTCGTTTGAACAGGATGCCAGTTGACTTCCATGTTCCTTAGTTGAGCAACTAACTGTTAGGAACAATAAGAAGAAAAAATAGAAACCCATCATCATATTTCTGGCTTGCAACTCGTATATGTATCTGAAAGAAAAAAATTCAAATGAGGAGAGCGATGAACTTTTATGTAAATATATTTATGAGAAACATTGGTTGCAAAATGTGCAAAAATATTATCAAAAACATATAAATCTTCATTGCTTAAAACAATTTAGTGATATTATACGTTTTCTTTTGTAGAAAATGGAAGAAGAGAGACATCTATAACTTTTAAACATTTTCAAATTAAAGAGTATGCTGATTTTGAGTTACTTTTTAATTTGAAATAATATAATACTTAAACGACAATTTGACTTTCAGTTTATTGAAAAATGAAATGTAAAACAATGTTGAGCATTCAGAAAGTGTTTTGTTTCGGTCAATGGAAATTCTCAATGATGATATTTAAGTGAATCAGAAGACTAGTGAGTTGTTGACTGGTTAGAAAAGGGCCGAAATAACAAAAAGCATTTGGGTTTCATCAAGTATTATTTTTAGGATCTGAAATAATTTTTTAGAAATTAATTTGCGTGTGCAAAAATTGGAAATAAGAACAGGGCAAGATTGTAGGTATGCAACAATGACCAATGATGATCGATAATTAATAGTTCGGTGACATCAAAATATGAATGTCTTTCTTCTTCAACAACACCTTCGAACGGCTTCTGGCGTCACAGTTTTGGCTGAAACTATCCAAATCCGGCTCCCTGCTTCAGGTCTGAGTGGTCACAAATCAATGATATGTGTTACGTTTGCAAAAAAATACTGAGGTTACTTCAAGGATTATGCAACAGAACATAAGAACTGGAGGAGAAATGAATGACGCACAGTTCTTTTCTCTGACAAGTAATGTTTCTATGTCTATTCTGATGTTTATGCATATTGTCATCCGGAAAGAATATGCAATTAGAAACAAGTTTACATTTGTGCAGTGGAAAGTCAGATTTTGTGATGCGCAAGTGTTGGTTTATGCTGGTATTTCCAATGAGCGCAACAACTTTCCACATCATTTGAAATGAGGCTCTGATCTGCCAGCGATATAGAGATGTGTACCTCAGACTTATTGTCCCTAAGAATTCAGCAATTGAAGATGGCTTTATGTATGAACGATAGTTATAAGCCACCTTAAGCTCATTTACTGGGTGATTTCTTCTTCAAGAAAAATCATATGAATTGAATATGGAGTTGATATGACGTTCAACGGATATGAATCCAATAGAGGATCTTTGAAGCATTCTAGACAAATGAATTGATGGCTGCTTACTATTTTAGTAAACTCTGAAAGAACTGGAAAGAGTTCTTCTGGATAAGTGGGATAGAATACTTCGGCGTTTCATTAATAAACTCAATAACTTTATACCTTAAAGGTATTCAGCATTGCTGGCCGTCCCGAGAAGCCCGCTCCTCAACTAAAAACTATTTTCTTGATAAAAAACACTTTTCAGCTTTTTTTTCACAAAATTTTTAATTTTACTTTTTAAATTTAAATATTTAAATATTAAAATGCACTTTTCTATCAAATGTGTGCAATATTTTTCATATAGTTAACTACATCTATCAATCTTTCAATTCTACAACCGATAGAACTCTCCAAACCTTTTTACCGCCTAATTGTTTTGGTCAATGAATAAGCAAATACTTGAAATTAATTAACTTTTTAAATAAATTAAATATATATTTTATATAGTCTTCAGCGTGTCATTAAACAGATTTGATTGTTAGGAACTATTCTAAAAAAATTAAAAACATTTGGAAAAATCTGAACGTAAAAATTAATATAAAGCTACGGGAAAATAGAGAAATAATAATAAAAGTGGTGAAACATATCCCATAAAAATATTTTTTTTAAATTTTCCTTTTATTGTGTAATGATCACAATTATAGAATAATAATCTGAAACAACACACGCAGTTTCTCAATATTTTCAAATCCTGCTAGTTAATCACTAGCTATCTAATTCTGAAAACTTTTTAGAAACTAATTTGAATTAGAGAATGATGCTCTGAAGATAAACTTCGAACTATATTAATCAGATATACTCTATTTGTTTGATAAATATGCCAGATCCCTTACTTTTATAGGATATCATTTCATTTTAGAATACGTTATTTAAAACATGCATCTTTCGACAGTGAAAATAATTTTTGAATGTTACTTCATTGATAAGGAGAAAATATTGTTCCATGCTTAGTGATCGTGTTGGTTGAGAGCCGATGAAATAATCTCTTCACAAGAATCTTATATTCGTAGCAATTTTTACAAGATAAAGGAAATACCAACTGTAGAAGTCATAATTACAAAGTTCCAATTCAGCTAATACAACAAGAAATAGTTTCCAAATACAGAAGTCTCTAATACCCCAGAGCGATGACAGCTTTTATGCACTAGACTAGCGTTGTAGACCGATCATCTTCACTAATTATTCTTCTTGTATCTAGATTTATTTACGAAGTTTCGGCAGCGTAGAAGGCCTTTATTTCTCCATCTGAGATGTTTCTTTGTAGGAAGATTAGGCTATACTATCCCTGGAACGCAGAATTAAATGCATGGAAGCTCAAAACTTGGCGGCAAGGACCAATCTGAATTAAGAAAAGACCGAGGAGAAAGCTTAGTTGTTTCAAAATTTCCAGTCATAATCTTTCAAAATTGAAGTACAAATGTGATTAAGCAATTTTTTTAATACCGTAACAAAAGCAGGAAAAATAAAATAAAATGAGAAGATGCAAAAAATTTTGGGTTAAATATGAAATAAAAACTATATACCCAAAATGCTATATCAATTCATTTTCTTTGAGGAAAATTTTGCTATCGGTGTGTGCTGACAATACTCATAATGATATTCATAGTGGAAAATTCGGTTGAAATTTGCCGCTTCACACTCTTGTGCTTTATATATGAAGATTTTATTTAATTTATTTTATCTGTTATAATGTCATCAATTCTTAAACTCTTTGCTATATTCTTGTTATGGATATAGTAAGAGATTTGTGATGTATCTCATGATTTTGGATTCGAACGCTCTTAATTTATGTTGATCGGTTTTATTATTACTAATCCACACAAAAGATGGATAAGTGATGATTGTGGCTTAATCATTGATAAATATAATAGACTTATAAGTTCAAGAAATAACTTTGGTATTTTTACTATAAAGATATTGATGTTTCCACATTCTAGATTTACTTTATTATTTAAAGGCCGTGGTAGCCTAGTGTTCAGGTTGGACGTTGAGCAGTTATCATGGGTGTAATGGTCTGTAGAAAATTTCTTCTCCCTCTATATCAATTTTAAAACTGAGGGAGTGTATCCTCTGGTGGTGCCATCAATCAGAGGAGTTTAGAGTAAAGTCGTACTTTTACCTTTGTGGTGCTCAGATTAAAAGAAAGATGTACCCTATACTGAATTAAATTCTCACAGCCAATGGCATATCGAGCTTGGCTTGTCTAAGTGTCATAAGTAACAACTTTATTATTTATACTATTGGCCATTAAAATTGTTACACCAGGAAGAAATGCAGATAACAAAATGATATTTATTGGACAAATATATTATACTAGAAATAACAAGTGGTTAAATTTTCAAAAAGTATATATATATATATTTGGCTGGATAGATCCTGAGAAATCAGTACCCAGAACAACCACCTCTGGCAGTAATAACAACAGTTATACGCTTGGGCATTGAGTCAAACAGAGATTGGATTGCATGTACAGGTACAGAGGCCCATGCAGCTTCAACACGATGCCACAGTTCATCAACCGTAGTGACTGGCATTTGGTGACGAGTCAGTCGCTCATCAACCATTGACCAGACGTTTTCTATTGGTGAAAGATCTGGAGAACGTGCTGGCCATGGCAACTGTCGAACATGTTCCATATTAAGGAAGGTCCATACAATACGGGCAGCATGCGGTCGGGCATTATCCTGCTAGAACGTAGGGTTTCGCAGGGCTTGAATAAAGGGTAGAGCCACGGGTCTTAACACACCAGAAATGTAACGTGCACTGTTCAAAGCACCGTCAATGCGAACAAGAGGTGACCGAGACGTGTATCCAATGGCACCCCATACCATCACGCCAGGTGATGGGCCAGTATAACGATGACGAATGCACGCTGCCAGTGTGCGTTCACCACGATGCCGCCAAACACGGATGCGAAAATCATGATGGTGTACACAGAACCTGGATTCATCTGAAAAGATGACATCTCGCCATTCGTGCGCCCAGGTTCGTCATTGGTCACACCATTGAAGGCGCTCTTGTTTATGACGTATATTATAGTGTATATTATTTATGTGTGCTGTCCAAATAAGTTTAAAATTTAAGGTCAATCCTAGATTTTTCGTAGTTTTTACTTGGGGAATTTTTTTTATCGAAATGTATCAGTTTATCCTATCTCTGAGTTTATTTCTCTTTTTTTTTATTGAATATTTTTGAATGTGACTTCTCAGCATTTATAGTGATTTTCCAATTTATGCAACATTTTTCTGTTTCGAATAGTACCAATTGAAGTTTATGCTTAGGTAGCACACACACACACACACATTGAGTCTGATATAATGGTTGTGTCACCCACATATAATGCTAAGTTAATGGATTCATTTTTAGTTTTAGGGAAATGATACATGTAGAAAAGGGTCGGTCCTAGGATGCTTCAGGGTCGAACTCCCGTTTTAGTATATATCATTTTTGAGATTTTAGAATTGTAATTTACTTGGAAATATCTATTTTTGATTTATGAAATAATTATGAGGATGGTGTCTGGGTTTAACTTGAAGTGCATTAGTTTAAATAATATGCCTTTGTACCAAACACGGTTGAATAATTTGGGAACATTTAGCTTGACCATAGCTATGTATATATTTTTATGAATATTTTGGCCTTATAATTTCTGTTATCCTTATTAGTTGCCGTGGAAAGTTGGTTTTTAAAGCCATTGTTGTGGTGGTACTAAGTGTAAGTAAATTTTTTGCCATTCTGTTACATATAATTCCTTTAACAATCTTTCCTATGGTCGGGAGCAGGCTGATTGGATGGTAGTTTTTTGATTTCTTGAGATCTTTTTAGGTGTGGGGAACAGTATGATTGTTGCAGTGATAGGTGAAGGAAGGATAAATTTTTATTTATTTATATATATTTTTTTTTGAGAAAGTCTATTGACAGGCTTTTAATCCCATTACTTCTTACGTTATCTGGTGCTTTTTAATCGTTGATTATATTGAAATTAATTCATCTACATTTATTTCTAATATTGTATAACTACTTACGATAAAATTTTTAACATTTTCTTCAATTTCTTTCGTAAAAGATTTGTTAATGCCTTCATTTGGTTGAAATTGATGAAAAAGAGTAATTGAGAATATTTCTCGTTTTTTCACTATTGGAAAACAATGATCCATTTTAACCTTGAATTCTGTGGCTTATATTGTTTTTACGTTTTAATTGCTTTGCTAAAATCCATTCTGAGTTATTATCACATTTTGAATTTTCGACTTTGTTATTCCACAGGTCGTTTTCGAATTTTGCAGTTTTTTTTTTCGTTTTTTTACTCATTTTTTCACAATCTTTTTAACTTTGAATTTAAAATTTTTTGGTAGTACTTTTTTGTACGGCTTCTTTCCTTTGTGATATCTCGGATATGTCTTGGTAATTTAGGATAATTTTCATGAAATTTTATTTTGGTGGTTGCTGTTCTTTTACTTTAATTATGTCATCACTGAAAACTTTGTTGGATTTCTGGAGTATAATGGTTATATATATATATATATGTATGTATATATATATATATATATATATATATATATATGTATATATATATATATATATATATATATATATATATATATATATATTATACTCTTCTTTTATTATGCTTGCGTTTCCTAAGTTAACTGGATTCTACAGAATGTTGTAGTATAATTGCCAATCCTTTCTTGAAATAAATTTTTTATTTTATTTAATATTTTTTAAATCCAGACATCCTGAAACAGGTAGATGATCAGGTAAAAGGTCATTCATGATTTTTGCAGAAAGTGGTATAATGATTCTTCTATGCCGGGCGGCGGTATTTACACTTGATTTGGCGTGAAAATTTAGGAGATTCTCCCAGGTTTCTGGAAGGTTCTAGACTACGCTTCTTAATATTAGTCTTAGAGCTTTAATGGTGGAATTTTCCAGAAATATCTGTTTTTCGCCAAGTTGTTACCAAGTTACCAAATTACTAGAAATGTTGTTTTTAGCGTAGAATACACCTAAATTGTGCGATTTTTTTTCACAAAATCTGTGTATTTCAGATCTTTCTGAGATATTTTAAAATAAATACAAGTAATATTTAAAAATTTGGAACAATATGTAACAAAAATAACTCATGTGAAAACATATTAATATAATAACTGGCAAGATATTGCTAAAAAGAATTAGTTAATTTTAAGTCTGTACCATTTTAATGATAGTTAACAAGAATTAAAATTAAAAAAATATACTTTTTAATATTTTTTAATGAAACCGTAATTTTTAAATTATATTTTTTACACGCTTTTAAAGTTTCCATTTTAAAGAACAAATTTAAGTTTGTGTATTTTAACAGTGTATCATTTATGTTATAGTTAGAGAAACAAACCTTTATTTGACATTTAAAAATATTCAACCGTAGTTTGGACCAGGAACGAACGTTGACAAAATATCATTCAATTAATCTTGAAACTTCCATCAAAGCTCACTTTTGCGAAGTGTGAGGACTGCACTTTTTGAAGTGAAAGGTATGATGATAGTCACGGATGAACAACGAAAAAGGAAAAAGGGACGTATTTTGCTTTCTGCATGCACGTTCGTTCGCAGTGAGAAGATAGCTTTTGGTTTTCTTAGTCATGCTGCCGCCAGTAAACCCCAAATTATAAGGGATAATCAACAAAAGCGTTTGCAATGGCGCAAAGAGCACCGTAATTGGCCTTTCATGAAGTGGAAGAATGCCATGTGACGTGAGGAATCACGATATGGAATCTCACATTCTAATGGGGAATTAGGAACCTGGCAAATGATTGGGCAAAAGCACTCACCAGATTGCATAGTCTCAATCATGAAGCACAGTTGTGGTAATGTCATGGCTTGGAGCTGTTTCTCCTAATTATAGTTAGTGCCGTTAGGTTGAATTGATTTGGCAAAGCTTTCTGATGTGGACGAAATTAATTTAGAGAATAGCATGCTCCAAAGACAGTGGCAATGAAATGAAACTATTTCTTCAATTAAACAAATAACTTTCCAACTAATTACATAATTTTTTTTCTTTACTAATTGCATTTAATTGTAAATTTCATTTAAGTCCTTTTATGTATTATTGAAACAAGTGTGTTCGTAGTTTTCGTTTCCAATTGAGTTTTTTACTTTACACATCTTTTAAGGAACTTTTAAAATTAAATGAACTTCTGTATTTCCTTTTATTCTTGATATCTTACGAAAGTAATTCAAATGATTTCTTGGTGAGTCAAACACTTATGTCAAACATGTTTGGAGAAATCATAAAATTTATAACTCGTTATTCAACAATACTTGCTATCGAGCATGGAACCTTTCGTTGTGAAGAATATTATCCTACGATGAAACCATTAGAGGTAAGATCATAACAGAATTAACTGGAATAATTGAGGAATCAAATTTTTGTGTGTTGAACTATTGAATATGATAGAACCATTGCCATGACCTACGAAATTACGTTTTGTGCTACACATTTTAGACTTTTAAACAATGCCAAAGATTTCATCTTACAAAAAATATGGAAAACAAAAGAAAATGATGAATATAGAAGTTTTCAAAACTGCAGAAAAACTGTTATGATGAATAATTTGAATGTAAATCTGGAGGAATAGTTAGAGATTTCATTTTAATTCGAATTTTACAAGAGTACTGGAAAAAAGGATAAGGTTGAAAGAAAAATGTTATTCCTTATACAATATATTCAAATTTTATACAATTTTAAGCACACTGTAAGCAATGACAGTTGAAATTATACCGTTATAACGAATAAAATAGTTCTAAAGTTCAAAACTCATTTTTATTTTTAGTGCATACAACTTTCAACAGGCCAGACGATTTTAAGTATAGAAATCTTATATCTCTGAGATTGGTTTTGGCACTTGCTGTATGATGATTAATGACGATTTTGCTGATGAATTTAGGGGAAATTAAAGAAAAAAGTCTTAATTTTCTTCATTAGTAAAGTGCATTATTTTATTCAGTAAGAAATCATTTTCGAAATAAAACAGAGTTCATTGATAACAGTTTTTATTTGAATCAAAGAATTATTTAAATGAAATAAGTAATTTTATTTCATTCATATTTTTGTGATCTTTAATATTATTTATAACCACTAAATATTTTTTATCGAATTTGTGAAGCTTTTTAATGTTAAATAAATATTATGTTGTTATTATTATTATGCAATATTGATATTTTAGGTCTTTTAGAAAACTTATTAAAAAATATAGTTAAAAAATGATGGTGAATTCTACACTTAAATATACATAAGTTTCAAATTAATTAAAAGAATAATACTATCTTACTGATTCAAAAATACAAAATAAAAGTAATGCAAATGAATCATTTTCAACTATTTCATAAAATTTTTCGGCAAATTTACTTGTTTCCCGAATTTAAATGAAAAAAGATTTATTTTGAAGTTAATATTAAGTATATTTTTTTAGGTATACATTTTCACTAAATCTATTGTAATTTATCACATATAGAGCTTACTTTTAAAATTTATCTTTGAGGAAATTTAGTATATAGTTATGGATTATGACTTTTCTACGGACCATATACATCAAACTTTGAACATTAGAGGAAAAGGAAAATGTTCTAGAGCTTAATCTATTTACTTGAAATCTAAGCATGTAACTATTAATACATACGTACATTTTTACGAAATATCTTTTATAAATCTCCTAACTCATAATTTTTAAGTTATTTTCTGTGTTTTTGCTAACATAATGGAGTTGAAATAATTGTAATTTGTTGGAAAAATTAACAAAATTAAAATGTATAGTTTCATTTCATAGTGCTGTGGAAGTTTTAATAACAATATGGCAGTAGTGAAATATAAAATATCAGCATTAAGTTAAAGGGGACAAATTTATCGTCTTACGTACCAATTTCTTAAAAAATTTTCGAAATTATTTTTATATCTAATAATTACTCGCAAATTTATAAAAAAATGCGAGAAAAATTAAGCTTATTTTTATTGTAATTCTATGTTTAAGATTGTTTTTTTACATAATTATTAAACTCTTATTATCAATTATTTAAAGTGTCAATTTTTTTTTGTACCTAATGATTTATCTATTTAAAAATAACCGAAAATTAATGAACTTTGAAAGATTTTTAAGCCTACGAGTCGGGTATTAATAAGAAATAACAGCCACCACAAATTTTAAGTTATAGAATCTCAAAGGGTGAGTTTTATTTTAAGACGTGTCTCTCTCTTTGTATATATAAATTATGGTATAAAACATATTACTAGACATTGCATTATGTACATTAACTAGGAATAAAGAGAAGATGATTTTTATAATAAATAAGTAAAATTATCTCATTTTACAATTATTCAAATATCAGCTATTAAAGATTTAGTTGTTTAATACTTCTATTCACAAAGAAAAAAAAAACCAAGAAAAAAATGTTGTCATTATAATATTTTTAAACCTTCTATTCGTTGTTTCATGTAAAAGAAAAAAAGTTAAACTTTTTGGAATTTAAGAAATGTATTATTTTTAATGAATAAAATTACCAAATTTAACCACGCATTGAATGGGTACTTAATTTTGTATGTTTAAAGTTTTATATTAAATAATTACTATGTTTAGTAAATATATGACTCCAAGAATGAACATATCATTTAAAATAATTTTACACTTACACTATTTAACGAAAGAATTAGATAAATTATTTTTCAAAACATTCATTCAATACATTTTTATTCCTAAATTAATTTTATTCCCTCCCTATATATAAATGTATACGGTGTGAATAAGTTTTCAATCAAATTTACATTTCATGCATTTAAATCATTGAGAAGTAATTTGTGGCCTTACCTTTAGAGTACTTTCGAATGCTTGTGAAGATGTCAATGCTTTATTAAATCTTTATTTAGAATCATTCTGTTCCTTTGAGTAGTATCTGATGCTCTTGAGAAAACCGGAACATCGTATTCTATCTTCCCTCAGAAATCCGGTCTTTTCAGGAAGTGTTTCCTAGTATAAAAGAGAATATTTTAGTGAAAATACGCGTTTTTTACCGCAGAAGATAATGAGTTGAGAGTAAGAACTCGATTATTTTATTTATTGCCTTTTCATTACTTTTAATAATTTCACACCATATTTCAATTTTTATTTATTTACATGCATAAGTAATATAGATACAAAATTTGTGAAAAACCAAATAAAGGTACTGTAAAAATACAAAAGTATAAAGTTGTCAGTTCAACCAACTTGAAAGCGGCTGTATAAGAAGAACTTCTCAGAAATACTAATCAAAGCAATGAGTAAGAAAGTGAAACAAAATAAAAGTAAATGCTTGAAGAAATACAGGGGATACACTATTATGGTTCATTGTGATTTATGAATGACCGCGAGACTGTAACACAAACAAAATGTACATAAAATTCCTCAATAAAAGATCATCACGATACCAGAAAGAGAGTGTGTCTCTTAAAGTATGGTATACTGAGCTCTATGTCAAAAAGAAAGTAAAATTGCATTGCATGTGTTTCGAATAAACAAAATTAATTTATAACTTTAATCATGAGAGTGAATTTGATCTTATTGAAGTGTTTATTGTATAAGGTAAACAAGAACGCGTGCCTTCTTACCTTTTTCGCCTTGCAATTGAATAAAGTGAGAATAAGTACGCAAATTTGTGTATGACGTGGTTGAGACACCGGTCAGTCGAGATTAGGAATATCAGTTGCTATAAAACAGTTCCACGGTGCACATTCATCAATCGTAACTCATAGAGTAGCCAAGAAAAATTGAAATGTCGAAAGAACTTTTTCGGTGTTGTTTGCTTTACGACTTCAAATTAGGCTTATCAGCTGCTGCATCAAGTCGCCGAATATGTTAAGCGGGAGGAGGATAGTGCTGTGAATGAACGTACGGCAAGGCATTGGTTTCACAAATTCAGGTAAGGAGATTAGTCTCTCTGTGAATAAGTTGGTGTCTGGTGGACTTGTCAACTGGTTCACGATGAGATGCTACCAACGGCCCAAGCGATCGCTGCGGACCTATACTGGCAGCAATTAGAGCAACAGGAATTGCATCAGAATTAACTAGTACTGATTAACCCCAATACCGCAAGGGTGTTGCACTACTGGCAGAAGACGCTGGACACTGGTGGTGATTACTTCGAAGACTAACAAAAGGTTACATTTTCTGTAGGTCATGTTCTTGTTCACCCTGTACTTTAAATTCATATTTATATTCATACTGCAATTACTAATTTTTGAATTAATTTCAACTATATATGAAAACATTCTATTTACATAATATAATTTTATACTAAATTAATGTTGAGAATTGTAAAAACAAATAATTTAGCGAAACAATGAAAAAGAAATTGTTTAATGTAGAAACATTAATATAAAGTGTTAATATTGACGCAATATAGCATATAAGTAGAATACATATTTTATAATTTCTGGAAACATAATTATAAATTTCGTTAATAAACATATTTCGATTTATAATTATATTTATATATATTTGTTTTAAATAGTTATATTAATAGCTGCAAATTTCTCATTAACCATTTTGTTTTTCAGAGCTCTTCAAAAATTAAACTATTTTCTGGAGTTATTTGTTTTTAAAGTTTCTCTCATGAAATGAATCTTTATAATATCCAATTCAGATTCTTAATGCAGTGTTTCTCTAAATTTTCATTAGTGCGTCTCACAAAAAGGAAGGAAACCTTTTGGCGATTTGCCCACTAGCATTTAAGTAAATGTTAACACAGTGAATTGCTGTAGTATATTTCAAATCCATTAGTACATTATACATATCCCAATCAATAGTCCATTGTGAAGTTTTAATATAATGTAATTATTGAGTTTGAAAATGTAATTGAATATATCCGCAATTAATCATGATGCCGACAGAAACATATGATACCTTTATTCAATTTATTTTAGCTGAAAACCATTGCAACCCCTTTTGCATTTTATGACGTTTACAGTAAGCTATAAATTAGCATTTGTCAATGTAATTATCATTTAAATCTAGTTTTTTTATAATTGCTTTTATTTGAAAGAGATCCAACACTTTTGTTTTAAAACCATGAATCTCACTATAAAAGTCAATTTTTTAAATATATATATAAAAAAAATCTGTAAAATAAACGACATTTTCAATCAATCAATAAAAAGATGTAAATAAATTTACTAATACGATTTCACTTATTTGGTGAAATTCATAACCTTCCAAATAAAATAAATCTACTAGTTTGTTTTTTAATTAGATTTTACCTTGTTTCATATTATTCAAAGATTATTTGTAATGCACAGCTTTTACTTACTGATTAAGACTTAAGTAGACTTTTTAAAGAAATACCCGTTTAAAACAAGGAACCCGCTATCGTATCAGGTGGGAGAGGGATGCTAGAATTAAAATATAAGTTTGAAGTCGGAACCACTTTTCTCCTAGAGATGTTTTTCTTAACTTCATGAAACTCAACTCATCCAACCCAATCATTATCAAAGCAAAATGCAGTTCTTCACGGAAAAATGGTTGTCTTTCTTTACCCTAAATGTTTAATGTTTCCATATTCAAATTCTTTATCTAAATGCCCCAGTTTCATTTCGAAATTATTAAAAATTTTCATGATTTTTTAACATACTCATTTAGAACATTTTAACAAGTTTAATTTTTTCTTACTTGTATGCATTTCTGTTCACCAACATAGAAATAAACAACTTTAATTAAGAAATAGTTTTAATACGAAACTATTTATATTTTAAAACAGCAACATCATAACTGAACAAAGAAACTGATGGAGAAGATTTAATTGCCTTCTCACTGTGTACCAAGTTAGGAGACATTTTATTCCAACAGATTACTCCAATGCATAAAATGACTTCTATTATGAAGCAGAAATTTTTACTAAGCGTTGATTTTATTTAAAAAAATAAAAAATTTGAATCCATTCATAATAAGTTTAAGCTTTCATTGTAAGCAAGAAACATGACATCGACAGTTATAAGTTTTTGAAAATAGGATTACTTTTCTTTTTTTTTTTTCAATAATTACGATTGACAGTTTTAATGATAACTATGGAAAAAATATTGTCTCAAAATTTAACTCCATACATGGCATTTTTTAACAAATAAATAACTTTTATATAGCACTTGAGAAATTTCCAGTAAAACCTCCATTAATATTAAAAAATATTCTGAAAAATCAGTCCAAATTTATAATAAATTAATATATTAGCTTAGTTAATTAATTGTTTTATTATGAGTTGAAACTATAATATTTATAGAGAGATTTTAATTAGAAAGAAGTGGTGCTCTACACTAATATCAATTTTGGTTGGAAACTCATTCCGTGATGCGAAGCATGTCCAGAAATTACCTTTTAATGTTGCAACAAAAATTGTTTCCATTCTTAGTTTCAAGAAAACTGTTTAATGAGTTTTTTTTTTATCATATTTTATAATCAAATGGAGAAATGTTTTTGTTTCTCCATTCTTTTTATCTTCAAAGAGTATAAACAATTTTTCTATATATACGAGTTTAAGGAGTTGTTTCTTGTATAAATAAGTTTTTTTTTTCATAAAATTAATAATAAATAAAAAATTTTTTTACTAAACATAAATTATATTCTGAGCTTGATAAGAATGGATTTGAGGCCATTCAATTTGATTAGAATGTAATAATATGAATGAAAAATAAGAAAAAACGTTTGCCATAACACTGATATAGAATAAAGAATGTTATGCTTGTGTATTTAAAAGACATTCCTAAGCAAGAGTAATAAAAGCAAGAGTAAAGACAAAAGCAAGAATAATAAGGAAATATGGGCGCACTTCTATGTATGCTAAAAAATAGTACTTAACTAAAAAAATAATACAAAAATAGCGAATTCTAATCTTTACTGTATAAATAAATAATAAAAATTTAAAATATAACAATATTTAAAAAATAAATATAAAAGTATTAAAAAATGTAAAAAATATATAAATATAAACAAAGTGTCATAAATAACAAAAATATTGAATGTTATCTCAGTAGTCGATTTGCATTAATAATCCAGTGATTATTTTATACATTATTGTTTTTAATTGTAGAAAAATGAAAGTGTATTCTAAATTTACTGTGTAGTTTCCTTAAAATAATATATAAAAACTCATTATAAAAGTTCATAAAATTCATTACGAAAGTCAATGAAACATGTCGAATATATGATTTCACTTAATTTATGCCTAGTTAGCAGCCGAATGGTTAGCGCTCTTGTCTTCGGTTCAACAGTTCGTGGGTTCGATTCCCACTTTGTTCATGGATGTTTGCACTGGTTCAGAACCCTCTTTAAACTGTCCCAGTCTAATTAGCCCTCGTGCTCCGAAATTGACCGTTGAGCGACAAACTGCTTAATTTATTTTATTTAATATTTGAATGAAACTCTATAGTGTCAGTAACGCATCTTGCTTATGTATGCGTGTATTTTTTGTATTTTCAAAATTTTTCATATATATATATATATATATATATTAGGGATTTTTTGGCAGTTCAGCTATAAATTGCATTTTGTGAAGTAAATTCATCCTTTAATATCTTACCAAGTGAAAGATGTTTAAATTACAGAAGAAGTTATAACTTGTAAAAAGCTGTGATTACAAATGAATCACTGAGTTACACTATATTCTATAGCTCCTATGCTGTATTCTATAGTAGTTGATTATTAGAGGCCATTCACTGTGCAGCATACATTTAGGAAATGTTTTTTCATTATTAAATGTAATGCTAAAAAGAGAAGTATGAAGAAATTAATAAATTAATATTCAACACGAGTATTTATGCTCGTGTTGAAGACTCGAAATAATTAATTATAATAGTTATCATGAATATTATAAAAATAATATAAATTTCACCCTAGAATGTTTATTATTGACACTTAGACGCATGATTTTCGTTATATAAGTGAATCTTTTATTAATAAATTAAAATATAGTTCACTTATTCTAATTTTAAATATTTTATTTACTAACATAAAAGGAAATATTTTTCATATAAAGAACTAATATAAAAATAATAGCATATTCTTTACTAATTTTAATATCAGTGCAGTCAAACGTCATTCTAACAACGATTAGAGTTAACTTAAGAAAATAATTTTGATGATAATTATAACAGTGATTTCTCTGTATTTTTCAAAAAGCAGTTTTTAAATGTAAGTCATTTCTCTTTTCAAAACTGTGTAATGAGCATTATTTAAATAAATAACTAAGTAATAAACAAAACTATTTGAAAAATATATTTTATTCATAAAACATTTATATTTGAAAGAATTTGTGGAAATTTTAAGGTCTATTGTAATTATATATTCCTAAAATTACTTTTAAAACCATATTTTTTAAATAAATGTATACAAAATAATTTGTTTATTTCTTGTTAATATATTTTCCTTACATTTTTTCAATATCTGTTTAAATAATCATTACTTTTATTTACATTAGAAAGTGAAGAAAACATTTTCATGTAGGAAGATAAAATGACTTTTAGTCAGTTTGACTTTTAGTCTGTCTGAAACTGTCGCAATTTTTAGAGGATTAATTTTCATTTAAATTTTCTTTTTGTAAAAAATAAAAAGAATATCTTGCTGTTATTCTTCAATATAAAAACCTTAAGAATTATTTTTGTTGCAAATAATTACATTTTTGTAAACAGGGACAAAAAAATTTAGAAGGGTAATAGATTTCCTTTCTATATACAAAACATTTTTTGCAAACATTTCTCTGCAGAAGCACTTTTAGTAAAGGGGAAATAAAAAAATGATTCAAGATAATTGATTAGATTCTCTCTAGATACGAATATTTTGTAACTATAAGATAATCAAGAGCATTTATGGTAAATTCGGACTAAAAATGATACTAGGTAATTGATTCAATTTTCTGCTTACAGACATTTTGTTGATAAAAATGCATCTTGTGAAGGTAAACTACTAAACTAATTTGTTAAGAGCTCAAATAGAATCATTTAAAAAGCTCACTGCAAACGACCCGTATGAAGTACACGAAATCAAAATATACTTCAAAAAATGCTATGGTATGTTGATCTCTAAGAAAGAGTCATGTTGAGATATAATTAACTTTTATTTATATAATAGTTTTCTTAAGTAAATATTATTATATTTGATTTTCTTTCACAAAGTTTTGCCCTTTCCTTTTTGCTTATAACGAATAGTATTGCTTTTTAACAATATGCTAATTTGACTAGACCTGCGAAACACTCGGTACTGACTTTTAATGTACGCAAGCAAATACCAAATGGAAAATTAGAAAAAGTAAAATCGATGAAGGATTAAATATGAGGGTCATATTTATTTTGCTAATTAAACGGAACGTCCATTTTGACTGAATAATTATTCAGTCAATAGAATGTGAGGGTTTTTCCAGAGCAGTACTTACTCTACAGCTTGCAAAGGATTGTATTTTTCACCATAAAGCGCAAGAATGGGGTGGATAATAAAAAAGTGGACGCTTTTAACTTCCCTTTAGAATGACATTATGGATACAGATTTAATTATGTTGCTATCCCTTCTTAATAATGTCCACTACTATATTTTACTTAAAAATAAAATTTAATGAATATTCCTCAAAGAAATCTTTAAAAATTTACGCTTGAGCAATTTAATCAAAAAATATTAAAGTTCAAATTAATTCGCTTTCTTTGTGAGTTTGTTTTACACTGTGATTTGCATCATATTCTGCATATCCTATCTGTATGGCAGAAGCAGTTTTCATTAGGGAATAATGTACAATAAACGAACTGAAACTACGACTAAATTCACACAGAGTAATAGAAAAGAGAATGTCCGAAAACATTACTTACCAATGTCGCAGTTCATAGCCAAGTGGTGTGCAATTCCGGAAACCGGTTTTCGAATGCGAAGCAATCTTTTTCAGGTTTCCCCTATGATTTAATTGAATGACACATCCTCACAATGTGAGAAGTTCAAGATTAAAGGCGGTCAAACTATTCAAATGAATTGGAATTCATCATGAAAATTCATTATTAATGGTTCAAATGAATAAATGACACATACCTTAGGTACTTTTGTGAACGAAAATTTAAAGCTTTAGTATTGAATTACAATTATTTGCGTTTGATTTACAAATTGTAAGTTTTCATAAATTATAACAAAGTCAGCTTCTTCACATTTCCTGTTTTTATTATAACAAGGCTGGCAATTATGGAATTACGACTAAAGAAAAAGAATTTAATTTTCCAAAATGGAAAAATTTTTCGTAAAGCAATTTATTTCAATTTTATATCATGGCTAATTACTTTTAAAAGGAATTAACTAAAATATAATAAGAACGATATCATTTAATTTCAATATAGAATATTAAAAAAAACCCTCAAGTGTTTCCCATTATTTACG
The DNA here is from genome assembly GCA_030067965.1 of Latrodectus elegans. NCBI lineage: Eukaryota > Metazoa > Arthropoda > Arachnida > Araneae > Theridiidae > Latrodectus > Latrodectus elegans. Next base: position 63,718,653 of record CM057817.1, on the reverse strand, counting down.
AACATTATCTTTTTTAATTTTCCAAATGCACATTTTTTCCTTAAAAGATTTCTTTTATTTTGAAATCACGACTAACTACATTTAAAATGAATAAATTGAGAGAGCTGAAATGTTATTATATTTCAGGATGGGATATCAGGAAAACCTTCCATTCTTTTAGATTCTTATAAACATTGTTACATCATTAATTCATAAATAATTGAAACGTGATTAAGACTTTTCAGTAATTTGCTTGCTTTGTTAATCAAATGTATTCAAATCAACCGAGTTATAATATTGTTGCTCTATTTGCTGTTAATCAAAATAATATTGCAACAAATATATACACTTGGATAAAATAGAAATAAGACAGATATTTTTATAAATACGAGTGATGTAACTGAATTTCTTTGTTCAGCGTGTTTATTCATCATTTATAGTAAAATCAGCATTTATAGAAAAACTTATTATTATTGAATACTGTGTAAGACGCTTAAGAACCCTTTCACGAAATTTACTGTGAGGCTGTAGTCATTCATATATTTATAACTTTCAGCACATACAGAAAAAAAGTCATTTAGTGCTAAATCCGTCCAGCAGATGTTCGTGAAGTCTTACAGAATTGCTACAACAAACGATTGCATGAGAAGTGTGGAATGATACAACAATAATTTCTAAGGAAAAAAAAAAGTTTTCTTATAGTATTAAATTAACTCTTTTTTGATTCGCTTCAATATATTCACTATGATGTAATTTATTCAGCAGCATTTACTGTGATTGTAAGAGGGTCAAATTATTGACCAATAACACCGTGGCAAACGCAGGCTAATAAATTTTGTCCTGTAGCTCAACATCTCATTTGTCTCATAGTCACCGGTTCCAGAATACAGTGTATGGTACCTACGCTATGAGTTAAAACATTTATTTTAAGTATCAAAATAAAAAAAAAAATTCAGTAAATTGCAACATTTAAGCACCTAAAACAGCGTGATCTTCAAGAATTTTACAAGACGAATGAGAGAGAGAGAGAGAGAGAGAGAGAATTTTAAAAAGTTAATCGTCCCGAATTTCTAATATGTCAGTGAAAAAACGTCATTTGATAAAATGCACAGAAATCCTAAACAATAACATTTAGAGGTAGAAGATAACATTTATTTATTTATACAGTGAAATACACTTCAATGTATAAATTGATATTAATTGTAGTTCGCATTTTAGTCTAGTTTCTTTTGATTCTTTTGAGAAGTAATTGTGTAACTGCTTAATGAGATTTTATAAAACAATAAATCATTGGTTATTTTTTTAAAAGTCTGCATTATTGAAAAGTAAATATATATATATATATATATATATATATATATATATATATATATATATATATATACGCAATATTAAACAATCATAATGAGATGCATTCAACTCCAATAATTTGTATTTTAGAATAATTGTGACTTAATGTAGGAGCATAATGAATCTAACTACAGCGCTCACCATGGTCCAGTCCATTCTTCAGCGTATAAGGTTGGTGTTTCGATCGCAGCCACTATTGATGTACGTTACGTTCCTTCTTCCTAGATCATCCTCCGTCGAGATATGTCCTTGTGAATTTACCAGGTTTCCTCCTTTGCAATACGTGACTGCGATCCATTCTCTTTGCAGAGTTATTTCAAAAGGTAATAACACCCAGGGTGGATAGTACAAAACTTTATAGCCTTTGCCTTTAAACTATTTACTGAGTGCGGTGTTAAAAGAAATAATCAAGGATAGTTCTATTGTATTACACACGTGGGGAACTCATATTACTGTCCACAGATAACAGCACCTGCTAGCCGAGTCGATTCAGAGATTAGTTAAAGATATTTCAGAAAAAAAAAAAAAAGATATGAATTAGACTTTCGGGAGCGCGCATGTTGCACACTGATCTAATCTTGCTAACATTATCTGAATAATTATGTGTCGTTCATTACATTATTTGAAAAACTTATGTTGCCTAATTAGTCAGTGACCTAAATACATTTTTAAATTAATTAGAATATTCGTTAAATATATACATATTGTAACATTAGTTTTTCTTTATATTGCAATCACGAATGGGTTAAAGTTAATGTTTGAAAAAATTTTTTTTTTCAAAAATTTTTAAGATTAAATTTTCTAAATGTAGAAATACAAGCCTTTTCAAAACTTATAAATAAATAATTTGAGAACTATACGGTAGTATTATACAGGATCATAACAAAGAATTATTTAATATTCTTTGCTCAAAATAATTTCTCTTTATACCAGTCAAACTGTGTGTGTTTGTGACACGACCTAAAAATAATTCAGAAGTTTTTGTCATATCTTCTCTTCATACATTCGAATAATGCTATGTTATTTCGGGTATCTTCTTAGTCAAAAATGTTATCTTTGTATAGGGGCTTTATTTTTGCGGTAGCATAATATGAGTAAGTTGTAAGTTTTAAGATGCATCTGAGTTTTAACTAAACACTTTTAGACTAATTATATTCAGTGAGCTGATACATTATACGAAAGAAATAAACTACATTTTTAAGATAATTCAGGTATGACTGAGTGTGCCAAATCTTCTAAAATAAATGCTTCATAATGTCGACTTATGTAAATAGAAAGGTTTCTGAAAAAGTATATTTATGACGAATCACTCTGATGTAAAAATTAGCAAAATTAAGTCGTTATGTGAGACCTGAATATTTAGCATCATCATCATCACTGATTCCTTCTTTTATATAATGTCCTCCCAGATAGGGCGGTAGTTGTTCAAGAGTTTTTATTTGAAAACACAAACGTGCCTTCTCATTACTATATCGCATTCGTTTTAACTTGTGAATATTTTTTATTGCAAAATTGCTATTGGTCTGAGGAACCCTTTATCGGCACTAAAGAGGACATTCCAAAGATAGGCATACTAGGCAATTAGAGCTACATCTTTTGAAAGAAATCAACAGAACAGGAAATAAATATCGACTTCATTATAATACAAAAAGCTCATTACAACCTTTAAATATTTAAAAAGTAAAATTTAAACTAGTTGATCTACGATTTCATCAAGACCATATATTGACGTCTTGATCACCCTGAATTTTCAATTAGCTTTTAGCAGTCTAGGAAGTTTCGAATTCGTCCTCTTTATTCTATAAAAGTCTGTAAAACAAAATAAATAAATTAGGAAGCATTCTTAAAAGCGCCACCAAAAATTTATAACAGCTTCTGCTGTGTTTCTTAAGGTTTTACTGATTGTATTGTTGCATATTTCGCTAAGTTAAACAATTTTAAGACAAAATTAATTGACTGCTTCTTGAAAAGTAATAAATATTTTATGTAAATTTTAAGAAGGAGTACGATGACAATTTATATATAAATGTATATACAATTTATTATAAATAATGTATATACATTTAATATTTACAGCATCGAAAAATGAAATATTGGGAAACAAATTAAGAAGAAAGATGCCAGATTACACAAAAATGCTTGATTTTTGGTCTTTTTTGCTTTCAAAAAACCACACAACCCCTTGTATATACAAATATTGCTGTCCTGGAGGATTATCTAGGACATTCCTGATTGTCCCTGCCTCACAGTTATTGCAAGTTTTCGACCGAGTGTTGGCCGCTACTGCTGCGTGGCTCGTTTATTTCGTAAAAGTGTCCTGCCAAGGCTACCCTACCCATTTGGCAATGATGGAATCGTGGGTAGAGAGCACCTACGACGGTGTAAAATTTTCCAGATTTCTTCGAAACGGAAAGCTATTGGGCTATACGACTGAGAATGGGATGATGACATTTAATTATTTTTCTTTCTTCTTGTTTTTATATTGCCTTGTACCTTGCCATTGGAAAAAAAAACCTTGTACAAACTAGGAGTTAAAAATTGTTACACTATTCATTAATTATGAGTTATGATTCAATACTTGATTAAATAATATTATTTAGAGAATTCCATAAATTTCATTATTAATAAAAAATGAAGCTTTGACAATTAAAATGTAATGCTTATCTTTGAATTGTATTCCTTGTATTATATATATATATATATATAATTATAATATTAGCAAATTTTCAAGTAATGATAACAAACAGATATTGTAAGCTAGTGGTTTTTCTGTTTGACATGAAAGATTGCTGTTTTTGAGATTGAGATTACGGCCAAGGAACTTTAAAATCTTTGAGATGTTTTCCCATGTGATACAAGCAAGCTTATCTCAATAAAAAAATCATCTTTGAATTCATCATGTGCTGTAGACGTCAGAATATCTATATAACACATCTTGACTGTTTTATACGCCATGCGATGATAGGTTTCATTCTATACTGTGTTTAGCTTTCAATGGAACCCCCTTGAATTTTAATTCTTTTGATTTAAATCGCAAGACCAGTGATAAGAATATTCAATCAGATCCCTTTTGTTATGTACTTGAATATCGATATCATTGGTAGCGATATTCCGTTGTGCATAACACTGTTGTGCTTACCAGATATGTGATTGATAACAGTGGTTGAATGTTATCAATCAAATTCCTGTATTCGGATCTAGAGATTTAAATTACCATTCAATAATGTATGAACAATTTTAAATTTAAGACATTAATTTTAGTGAAAAATTAGTGAACAAAGCTTAAAAATTTTCATTTTCCTTCTAATAAGTATTGCATTTCAAGTGTCATTTGTAAATTATAAAAGTAGTTAAAATAGAAAGGAAATTTTCGTCTTCCGTAATTTTTATTTTTTATCTGAGGAAAAAGATCCGTGCGTTATCATCAACTTCCGGGTTATTATCCTTCCTCGATTACAATATTAAATAATATATTTTTCTGAATGAATAATTTGTTAATTAAATATATTTTTTATAGCTAATCAATATACAAAATAGTTTTGTTTTGATTGCATAAAAAATTTATGAAAGAAATAATAATTTTTATTATTCTGAAGATCTTTAAAAAATTGCTTACATGCTTACTTATGAGTAAGAAAATTTCTCTATTTCTTGAATGATAGAAATAGAAATTTCATAAGTCAATTTTTTTTACTTTTCATTTTTAATATTATTTTGCCATTTATTAATATTTTGTGTTACTGTTTAAGTAGTGAACATAATAAACTTTAAAAAAGTATTAAGTAACGCTAACATCCTATATAAATTGTTCTTAATATTCATTAATTTCTAGTTATGCTTAAATTATTTCTTTTTTTTTTTTTAATACTTTCGTTTTTGCTTATTTTTTCATGTTTTGTTTTAGCAAAATAAAAATACTTGCGCATTATTTACTTCAAACTCATTATTATACTCATTATTCGCACTCATTATCATTTTACGTATTCTTTATTGCTAATAAATATATACCTTTCACACGAAACGTCAGGTGTAAGTATATGACTCATTCTTGATAAAGCGACAAAAATTCCTCTATACTTTAAAAACACACACACACACAGATAACAAAAAATGAATAATAATAAAGCTCTTAGTTTAACTGAATAGATAAAGGGAGAGTTACGTTTTTTAGTAATAGGAAGTTTCAGTTCATAAACAACTTGTAGCCAGTGACCGCAAATGCAAATGAAGTTTCCAGCAAAAGACTAATTTATGCAAATCAAACTTTTAATGGAAAAAAAATGAAAGTACACAAAACATATTAGAAAAACTCTTATACTATAAGGCATCCAGTTTTTTTTTTTCCCATTTTTGACTACATCTTACATGACAAATGATTTCCTTTTAATATTGTCTATCAGTTATAACTTGTGTATTAATATCCGTTTGTGTAGATTCATAGACAATGTATCTTGAGATAAAGGTTTCGTCAAATCAATAAATCAGACATTCTCAATCTGAAATTATGGCAAGTAAATACTGCTTAGAAAGTCGTCGTTGAGGACTAATGAAATCAGCTGGTGTTCCTTGAAAATAGATTAAAGACAGTTTTTATGATTTCAGTACAAAATTTTGATTGAAAAAATCTTGGCAATAGCACTAAATACGACCATCATACCATAAAGAATCTTGTTTTTATTTAATATCTCTTGATGTTTCTACTTATGATGCCTGATGAGTATTAATCAAATTCATTTATTGCTTGCCTGCGCCATCTCTCGACAGCTTCTGACGATAAAGCTTTTTTCATTAAAAAAAAAAAAAAAAAAAAAAAAAAAAAATCTGCTTAATTCCATTCGGGCATTTTTATTTTATTACGAGTCATTTTTTTCAGATGAATTTTTAAAATTAAATGAATTTTCATACACGTTTTTTTCTAATGAATATTTAAATTACAAAATAAAAACATAATAAAATTTTTTAAAAAAAAACATTTTTTGTGAAACAATCGCTGAATTAAATGATTTTTAATTTTATTTGCAAATTAATTGCACATAATGATCAGGATTCTCATAAATTAAAAGAGAGCAATGTCCTTAACAGATAAGACATTTTAATCACTTAAATATATTGAAATTATCCACTTTACTAGCGGAAATAAAATTTTAAAAAGGTATTTCAAAAGAAAATTGCTAATCTTTCAAAATTCCCAATCAAATTACAAAATCCCAATGCAGACTAATAACAATGTGCTCAAGACATATAAATTTAAATTTCTAATGACCATTTATGTTTCTAAATGAAACAATTAATTATATAAAGTTTATGGAACGAAATTACAATTAAAAACATATTCTAAGGTATGCAATCTAAAAAAGAAGAGCCGTTAAGATACACATGTTTATGGAATGCCTAAAATGTCAGGAAACATTTTTATATTCATGAAATATTTTTTATATGTGATTCTATGAAAAAAATGTGAAATTAATTAAAAAAAGTATCCAGATTCTTATAGTTATACTTCAAAACTTCTATTATTGCTTTTATATATACTGTGTGATTTCCAAATTTTAATTTGTATAAATTTATAGATATTTATCGTACAGAAAATAATTTTTACTTTTAATACTTTTCTGTATTAGAAATTATCAGTACAATATAGCACTATGCGCTAACTTCTCTGATTCTGAAACTAAGGTTTTAGCAGAGATGAAATCTAAGCTAAAACAAGAATTACATATCCTTAAAACTATTAAATAATTTACTCATTCGAAAATTACAGTTTAAAACTTTGTTTACAATGAGTATATATTGCAAATAGAGAATTTAACAGCAAAAATGTCGAAAAGATCTTCATAGAGATAATAGTTTTAGTTATATTAAAGAGGATCAAAATTTGTAGAAAGTTAAAATAAATAAATAAATAAATAAAATAAAAATAAATAAATAAATAAATATAAAAGAAAAGATTCTGGATCACTTGAATAACTAAAGAATTAAATGCCTTCAGTTAATAAAAGTCAATAATTTTTCGTAATTAAAACACATTTACTGTCACTCAATAAGCCCATGACGAATAAAAAGTTAATGACTGTAGAAAATCTTTTATGTGATTGTTAACTATTATTTTTTAATATTATAGAATAAAAGCTAATTATCTAAGGTACATTAACACCGTATTTACAAGTGCTGTACATTAATATAATTTTTACAAGTGTTGTACATTAATATAGTATTTACAAGTGTGCTGTACTTTAATACAGTATATATACACTGTGCTGTGAATGAAAGCGATTGTTTGCTGCACATGTCTGTCAAGGTAAGCCCTTTCTCTACCTGCCTCCGTTTTCGGGTAGCCCTGTTGCGGTTGAAAGTGAGAGTCTGCATGTGCTCCCAATCGGGCTGCCTCTCCATCCGCTCCATAGCAGTTTCAAAGCCGGCAAATGCTTCCCTAGCTGATGGTCCTGCTTCATTAGGGGCATTAAGGTCATCTTTTTTCTCGACACTTTCAAGAAGTTTCCATCATTTGCAATTTGAAATCGAAGCTCTGACTCATAATCCCTTTTCCTATATCTTCAGCTTTAACTTCTGAACATCCAGGAATATTCAAGAAAATGTTTCTGAATTCCTCAAACACATCACTCTCTCCTATTCACATCTTCTCCCTTCTCTTACTTTTCTCTTTTTATCCAGTCTTTTAGCTTTATTTTTCTTCTCGCATTTAGTCTAATTAATTTTTCAGAAATTTTGAAAGCTAGGAAGGAGTTCGGATTATTTAATTTCTAATGTTAATGTATATATATATATGTATGTGTGTGTGTGTAAGACTAAGAGAGAAATAATAATTTCAAAGTAGGCATTTAAAATTTTTTATATTTAATTTGCTTAAATTTTTTTTTATCATCCATTTGCATGTATTATTTTTAAAGGAATTTTAATCAATTTATCTAAATGGCTATTTAATGATGGAAGTATATTAAAATCCCCCCTATTTTTGATTAATAATTTGTTAAATTCATTGTTTTTAATTTAGAGAAAAGTCTAGAAACTAAATTTCATAAAAATAAAATTATAACTGATTACTTCAAAAATGACAACAAATATAACGCGAAAAATGTTTTGATTTAACGGATGAAGAATGAATTTAGGAAAAAAAAAGACGTTTACCTACAAGATATTAAATACATATATACCAAGCAATATGTTAAGTATTTACTGCTAAATGGTTTTACTTATAGTTATTTTTTTTTAAATTGAGGACATTTTGTCTCGATAGTATTTCATTTGATTTGTAAAAAAGACACTAGAAGAATAATGTTTCATTGAGTTATTCTTCCATTTGCTTTCTTAAATTATGAATTAAAATCTATTTACTCAACAAAAATAAAAACATAACCCAGTACCCAATACTAATTTTACTCATTGTTCTTTCAATGTATGAATAAGTCACTTTATAATTTAACTTCAAAACCATAATTTTAGCAAAAGTTTTACTTGAAATTTCAAATTTCAAAGCTCGAACCTGTTATTAGAGCCTTACCATTTTTATTGATTTTTTTACGTATTTTCTAAGGCTTGTTGATTTTATATTCATTTTTGATTGTGAGAAAGGAATTAATAATTGTAATCAATTATAGAAATAAATATGTTTATGAGGGTTTAATGAATATATTTTGTAATTTATTAGCAATACAAAATATATTGATCAAAAAAATAAATCCTAAGCATTAAATTTACTTAAATTAAAATATTTGATTTAATTTTTCTCTGAAATATTATCTTATGTTTTGATAGTTAACGATAAAATTATATATGAAAATATTTCTATAAAGGGTAACAATATATATATATTTACCCTTATATATTATTACATATTATTACGTGTATATATATATATATATATATATATATATATTATATACACGTGCATAAAGAGAGAGAAATTTAAGGAATTTTTTAAACTTGAATCACTGGAAACTTATAATGCTTATCATGCATTTTTTCACTCTTTTTTTTTTTTTCTTGAAAATCAGCTTTTATGAAGTGAAATATTTTGATTAAAAATTTTGATTAATATTTTAAGAAATTAAATTTTAAATTTCTTAAAAACTTCTCCACATCTCTTTATAATATATTAGCTATTTAGAGGCTTGAATTCAAAAATGATTTCCTTTTGTAGCACATACAAAAGAGTTGTTAAGATCTTTACCAGTTCCAGTATACTTAACAGTTTCTGCATTACTGTACCATTCAAGCATAGGTAGCTCACTAAGCAGTTGCTGCAACAATAGTTTTGGGTTGTACTTGATAATAAATTCTTCAGTCATACTATAACAATTAGATAAATGCAATTAACAGCATTATTTTTAATGAGTTTTCAACTTAAAAATATTTAATTGTGTATTCTATTAAATTAAGACTGCATAGAATTAAAGTTTATAGTTACAATGCTTTTAATACTTTATATTTATTTACTTAGTATATTTTGGAAGATATAGATATATTTCTATATGTGTATTTAATATTAATGGGGTTCGTTAGAGGATAAATTAATTTTCACCTTTATACTTAAGTAGCAAAATTATTCACCCTAATTATCACAATTTTAAATTATCTGTTAATATATTCACGTGAAACAACAATCGCTGTTAACTGTTATTGATTATGCTAGTAATTTTTTCAATTTTCTTTCGTGTATTCCCGTTTTATTTGAGCTCTATAATCGACTCTCGGATATTATTTGCAATATATTTTTAAAGACATATAATGACAGGTCACTCCTAATTTTGAATGATAAGTGGTACAGTCAGTACTGTGCTTAAAACGTGTATTTCATGAAATTTAAATTTTCTGTCTAGATAAAAAATTATAATTGATACTTTCTTATTTTAATGTAATGGTGTGAAAGAAAATATTCAAAATCATTTTTAAATGTTTTAATTATTTTTAACTGCTTGACCTACCGGAGAGTTTTATATTTTTCATTAGAAAAATTTTCTGGTAAAAATTTCTGCAGTCAAGAATTTATAATTTTAAATATTTTAAGTTACACATTTCTTACAATAGATGGCGCTAACTGTTCTATACATTTCCGATATTGTAACTAATGTTGCTTCTTAACTAATTGATTCAACATTCTCTCACGTTTTCTTTTTAAATTCTGCCACAATTTGTACTTGAAACACATGTCAGATTTATCGCGACTTTTCAGATGACTGTAAAAGCAATATTTATTCAAATTTAACTACACATTATAAGAAATGTCATTCTCTCGTATTTTATATTTTGTTGGTCTACAGTTGAGGGATAAAAAGTTTATTTTTCACTCACATCCATTTTTATATTCTTTTCGGATAAAATCGTGACTTACAGAATTTATTAATTATTCCTCTTTTTTTCCCCTTCATTTTGACTTTGGTTGAAGGATTGGAATAAATGTTTAGAAATTTTATGAAGTAATAAGAAGTTGTATTACACATAGAGTTTATGAGTAAAAATACTATGTGGAATTTCTTCATATACATCGTACTACTCTTATACCTTATTATAATAATTTGGTCATTAAGATGAGTAGACATTATTGTTATGTAACTTCTGATTCTAAACTATATTTCCAGACGTTTCAGATGAATTAAAAGTTAAAGTTTTCTTATATTTAAAGCTATCGCGATTTTTTTCTCATAGCATTTCTGGTTAGGTTATATGAAGTTACTGAGATACGTTACTGATGCCCTATTTTTTGGTTACCGAAACTACTAAACATAGCCAAATGCTCTTCACCATTCTGAACCATTATCTAGTGACGAAGTTGACAACTGAGTGTGCTCTTTCCTTTTCTTGTCATATCTGAGGAGAGACAAAATGCCTTAGCGAACTTCAAATGTACAATACCCCGATCAGCACGTTAGTCTTTAGTTGGGTCAAATAATGAGCTCGCAGCATTTCAGGCATTAGAGAAGAGAAAAAAAAAATTTTCCAAAAAGGCTACTGCTCTAAAGCATCTCTGCTGATATACAATATAAAATTTTTATGAAATCTTAATATATAATTTTATCAATAAAATGTTAGTAATGAAAACCAACTTGCCATTAAGAATTACTTTGAATTTACTTTCACTCAAGATGAGATATCATATCATTTCATGTGCATTTAAACTCGACTCTGATTAAATATATATCATATTCTATTACATTTAAAATCAAAGAATATAAGGGACTCGTTTTATGGGATTAAATTTTCAAGTCCCAAATTTGTTTATAACTCCATGGTTATTATTTGCATATAAGGGCTAGTTAAAATGAGAGTACAGTGGATTCTGAATCACTATAAACATCCATGCCCGAAGCGGAATTCAAACCCACGAAACTTTTAAATTGCACAGATGAGGCTGAATAATTTTGTATTTTTATATGAACATCGAATGCATCTATGAATGTTTAGTTTTCATTTAAACCTCAATTCATAGTATGAAATTTACTTAATATTGTGTTATTCACTGTTACTTATTTATAATATTTTATTATTATATAATTAATTATATATTATTATTATATAACATAATTAATTACACTTCAATGCATATTATAAAATTTAATAATAAATAATTCACTGAGTTTTGCAACGTTGTGACATAAATGAGCTATAATACTTAGAATATGTTTAAAATTGAGAAAAAAAAACTTATTATAAAGCATTTAATTACATAATTTGTTTAGAATATATGTTTCCGTTAAAGCTTTTAACAAAAAAAAAATTATTAAAAGTTACGTTATTAAAATAGGTTCAAATTACAAATAAAATTGGTTAGATCCTTTGACCTGTATATAATCTAGATGAAATAACTATCCTATAGACGCTTGAATGTCCTAAACTAAATAAAAATTTCTACGATTTTCTTTCCTGTGGCCTGTAAAAAGGTCATTGTTTTCTTTCACTTTCTAGGACAATTTTCTTGGGTTAAAGTTTAGGCGTGAAGAAAAAACAATAAATCTGCTTTCATTTCATACTCTGATCATCCAAAAGAAAAAAGAAATTCTTTGCGAATTTTATTTCGAACACCAACACTCTAAAAACTATTCGCCACTTCATTCCAAAACCCCTGCATGCATTCGATCTTTCTAAAGCTACTGAAATAAAGAATGGATTTCCACTCGAAAAAAGTTTTCTGCTTCTTACAAATTACAACGAAAAAAGGAACACTTTTGGCTTCTTTGGAGAAAATGTTTTCATTAAGAAGTGGATAAAACTTATGTATATATAAAATTTATAATAAATATTTATGCTAATTTACATTGCTTTTTTTATCATTTTTTATTATTTGTTATTTAGTTCTCCTTACTAACTGTCCCAGGTAAAACGAAAAAGTTCTATGTGTTAACTTTTGACTTCTTTTACAACTATGTTTTAGAAGATGAATAAATGCTTATCCAAGTTGAAATTTAAGCATGGTAAATGTTCATACTCATTTAATTTATTTACTATTTCTGGATGATTTATTTTTATTGTCATTCTCTTCATTAAGTACTATAAACATAATAAAGAATCTTATTGTCAAAGTTTCAATTCTTTCACAAAAATATTTTCCCTCTAATTGTAAAGGCTTATGTCAGAAATTTAAGTTTAAGAAATGTTCCTGCTCACTTATTTTATCTATTTATTTACTATCTTTCTTTTAGTGTTATTTGATTTTCATTATTATTCTCTTTATTAGTGTAACATGTCCAATAAAGAATTTTATTTTTTAAAATTTGGGTACTTCTAAAAAGTCCTTTTCGCTTAGAAGGAATATAAGATTTGCGCATGTTAAATGTTCATACTTACTTGTACTGTCCATTTATTTACAATTTCTTATTAATTTGTTATATAATTCTTATGATAATTCTCTTCATTTTCATAAGCCTAGTGAAGAATCTCATTTAACAAAATCTGATTTCTATCATAAAAATATTTTTGTTCAAAATGTGGGTAGGTTTCATGCTGTCAAAAATTTGACTACATTCAAGTTTATTTAATTTGCTTAGTTATTTACTGTTTTTAGTTACTTGATATATAATTCTCATTAACACATATTCTTTGTTTAAGCTCACCAGTCAAATGAGTTTAATTTTTAAAATTTTGGTTCTTCCTTCCAAGAAATTAAAGTGAATAATTGAAATTGAATTAACACAAATCTTCATAGGGTGTCTTATATTATCCATTTGTTTACCACTTCCTTCCTGTTCGTTTCTTTAATTTTTTATTTACATTTTTTTAAGTATCCCAAACTTAAGGAAAGATCTCATTTATAAAAATGTGACTCTTTCATAAAAATGTTTCCGCTAAGATAGATAAAGCTTATGGTGTTCGAAAGTTATGTATGGATATTAAATGTTAAAGTATGATATATGCTTGTAATCATTGTGCAATATCTTACTTATCTATTATTTATAAATTTATTAATTAATTCTTTTTTATCATTTTCTTTTTTTAAGTATCATGATTCCAATGTAGAATTTCATTTTTTAAATTTCGTCCACTTTTTCATGAAGGTGTTTCAATAGATGGTGGATAAGTCTTATAACATCTAAAATTTATATGTGATAAATATTCATATTCATCAACTTTGTCTATTTACTATTTTCTGTCAATTTTTGCTATTGTTTATCATTTTCTTTATAAAACACCGCAAGCCGCAAGAATCTCAATGGGTGAAGAGATGCTGGAATTTTTAAAAATAGTATTTGAATATCATTTTAAACCTATAATATGGATATCAATTCATTTTAATATTTTGTTTGCTTTAATTATTTATTCCAATTTGAAAATAATATTAAAATATAATAAAACATAATGTTTCTATTTTACATTTATAAAATGCATAATAAAAAATATTCTAGTTTATTTATTGCTCACTTATATCCATATTTTATACCTGTGCGTTGCATACTTTTGATTTTCCTTATCAGAATGATTTCTGTATCTGTTCATATAATTTTTCTTAAATTGCGTAAAGGTTATTTAGGGATCGTGCACAAATGGAACGAAATTTCCTTGTTAGTTTTTATTTCAGGAAGTATCAAGCAGTAAGAACAAATAAGTAACAATTCATTTAAAGCGAAATGAAGTAAAATGAATAAACAAAATATTAATAAAAAACACAGCACATAATGAATGACATAAAATGAGCACAACAGGATAAAGAATAATTAACTAACATTGTTATTGAAATAAGTAAAAACTAAATAAAATAAAACCTAATGAGCATATTTAATTTAATTTGTGTATGGCCCCTAAACATACATTGAGAAATACAGTGATTGATGAAAAAAATAGATAACAAATAAAACTGCGTGACAGAAGTAACGTGAATAACTTCTCTGAGAAGGATTTACATTGCTAATTGAATACTGAAGCACGTAGGAACAGTATAAAAGATTGAAAAGTTGTGTTTAAATAATCCTTCTATCTTACAAATATAAATTCTCAATTAAAAAGGTATTTAAAATAATTCTACATTGTATTCTTCTATTCTAGTATTTCCACACGCATACAAGTAATTTGTTTTAGAGTTGTGACTATGAATGACGGTTATTTACAGAACTTTTCACTATAATGCGTATTTTAGATTTAAATTTACGTTTCAGAACAGAAAGTATACTATTGTTATAAATATGGATATTAATTCTTTATATAGCTTCTAGTGTTATGGAATATTATCCCTTGGGGTGTTACTTAAATGTTACTTCTAAATTATAGGACCTACCGATTTTCCTGGTGATAAAACACACAGTCACTAGGTGTTTCACTATGTAAGTTGTTCAAACTATATATGGTACAAATTCTGCCCCTTGTTGCGTTCAAAATACTAAATAATGGAGTCGGTTGTTGTTGTCTGGTGCCAGTTAGGCTGGCAATATAGGGTGCACTGCTCCATTTTTCCAACTGAATAGTAGAGTCCAACTTTCTCAGTACACACATGCCATTGGTACCCTTTTTTAAGGTAGGCAACGACATTCACAACCCATTCATACAAGTAAAGGACAATGACAGGAAAGAGAGAAAGTACATCCATGCCTGAACCGGGATTCGAACGCGGGACCTCAATATCCGCAGTCAGACTCGATGACTATAAGACAGGGTGAGCGGCACTAGTTTATGTAATCCGAGGATTGGAGAAAAGGGTTTCGATTTTTGAGATTTAATTAACTTGGATGCTTTCTTTATGTTAATAGTTTATCTATGAATTCGTTTTGAACAACTTTGTTTACTGAAAAGCTTTTCTGTGTCCCTGGCTTGGTAGATTGTGTTTTAAAATTTAATGTTTATTTTATATTAAATTTGACTTGGATTAAGTTGGTGCCTTTTAAAAATTGTGTGTGTTTAATAATTTAATTTTACCAGGTGCCTATTTATTTTCAATCGGATATCATGTACAGATCATGTATTTCACTATAGATGAAATTTTTCAAGTCGTAAAAATTATTGTGAAAATATGATTTTAAAAAAGCTGTTATTCCTTACCTCTCTGGAATAGAGGCTTTTATTTTAGGTAATCATAGTCAACAATTCTGTAAAAATTGGCAAGCAGTCGACCCATCAAATTTAAAACATATTTTAAGGTTAAAAATTTTTACTCACTTAGAAAAATAAGAAACTTGGGAGCTAAACATAAACCGACAATAACGTAAATAAAGGCAAGGGCTAAAACTCATTTATGCAAAAAATACGAACCAGCAAATTATATATACTAAGCAGCAAATTGTATATACGAAGAAGCAAATATCAAGTGATAAAAGGATAAATTTAAGGATGGAAATATCCATTTAGAAAATCTAAGTTAAATTATGTATAAGAATAGATGATTCACAGAATTAAGTTTAAGAATTATATCGCTTTCCTTTAAGGATAAAAATTATCAAAAATAAATAATTATATTATTAGTGATTGTTGATTCATCATTTTTTTTTGTTACTAAACAAAAATTTCTATAGGACAAGAAGGGAAAAAAAGAAGATATTCTCTGATGACACTCCTGCCCACCCACCCACACTAATTAACCTAAGTAACAATACACGCTAATTTGCATCGGAGAATAATCAAAAACTAAAGGACAGGGTCAAAAATTATTGACAGTATAATACGAGGGTTACTCTGAAATTTTTGAGATATGCGCAGATGAGAATTTACAAAATTAAAATAACGGTTTGATTTTAAAATACAAAGTATTTTAACTTAGAAGACGATTTTTTACTGACTTCAACTTTTTTTAGCGTAGAATATATTTTAAACAGAAGAGAAAATGGAGTTGACGCGAGAACATTTTCGCGCTATGATTTTCTACGATTTTAAGGCAGGATTAAATCAAGCAGAATGCGTTCAACGGTTGCAATTAGCCTTTGGTGATGAATCTCCAGCTCGTGCAACTGTATTCAGATGGTTTAGAGAATTTAGAAGAGGTTGCAATTTTCCTCAGGATGAAGAACACACAGGAAGGCCACCGTCGGCAGTAATCCTGGATAATGGTCTACTATACGAAAAATGTTAATGAATGATAATCGCTGTACCTATCAAATGATACAGAAGGAACATAACATTGGATCCGCAGCAATACACAAAATCATTCATAAAGAATTACACATGAAAAAAGTAGTTTGCCGTTGGGTTCCCCATAATCTAACTGAGGACCAAAAAGAGGAGCGTGTCAGAATAAGTAAAGAAACTCTTGAATTGCTAAATGATGGTGGCCACCGCATCATTTCTAAAATTGTAACAGGTGATGAAACGTACATACCGTTTTTTGACGTTCCAACACGTCAAGAAAGCAAAGTATGGGTCTTTGAAGGTGATGCCACGCCGACAATGGTGAAAAAATAACTAGCACTGAAAAAAATGATGTATGCCGTTTTCTTCAGAAGTACGGGATTGGTCAATACCATCAAGTTGGTAGGACAGAAGACAATAACAGCAAACTGGTATACCACTAAATGTCTTCCAGAAATTCTACAAGAACTGAATGTTAGGGGATTAATGCTTCACAATGACAATGCATTTTCACATACAGCCGGATTACCAGTTGAGTTTCTTAAACAAAAACAAATTAAAGTGATCGAACATCCGCGGTATTCACCTGATCTAGCTACGTGCAACTTTTGGTTATTCTTTAATCAAAAAAAGAACTTACGTGGACGTCATCTTCATTCAGAAGAAGAGGTTAATGTGGCTATTAATTCATTTTTCAATCTAATCCAAGAAATGAATGGCTTGAGGCATTTAATCTGTGGAAAATTCGTCTACAAAAGTGCATTGATGATGGAGGAGACTACTTTGAACACACCTAAAATTTTGTAAGTATAACTGTAAAAACCTAGTTGTATCTCAAAAATTTCAGAGTGACCCTCGTATCTAAAATTGAAAAATGCTATTCAATCAAAAATTTAAACATATTTTATTCTTCTCACTCCATTTTAATCAGCATATTTCATTTTAAAAAATTTATTTTGGTTTCTTTAGAGAAATCTTTAAAATGAAAGAATTTTTAAGTTTAGTCGTATATGTCATTTATTTATTGAAAAGCTCATTTGCGTAAAATATGATTTTTGCACTTGGCATCGTGAACTATTATAAGATTTGTTAGATCGCATGAATTTCTAGCACATATTATTTTCATAGTTATTTATGAAACGTTAATAACTTAAATACTGAAATCTGCCTAGAATATGATTCGATGAATTGTATGTCTTTTATGTAATAACAATTACAACACTTGTATCACAATCAAATGTTTCATAGGATTGAACCTATATATGTGGTTAGTACTTTTTAAAAAATAAGTAGATAAACTATGAATGTTGCAGCAAAAACTTAAAAGGTTATATAAGTGCACATGTGACTGAATATGTATCACATTTGAATCAGACTTATTAAGTGTTACTAGAGCCTAAGTTTTGCTTATAAAAGTTCATAGCTCAAGTATTAAGAGGATTCGCCTACATTTAAATATAATTAGATCTACTATGTATATTTTTTGCATCTTAAGTCCTTAAAAGATTAAAAGTTCACCTATCCTATGTCTCATAAGTAGTTCGTAATTGTTCATTAGGAGTTCATTGCTTAAATACATCATACTCTTAATAGCTTAATCATTAAAAGGTTCTTCTACTTAAAATAGGATGTAATATCAACGGTGAATCTTATATCCTAAACTGTTAGAAAATTTGGAAGCTGATTAAATATGTATTGTATAAAATTCGCAATTATTTATTAACAGCTTAAATTTTAAACTTTTTAAATGTCCTTTTAATCAATGTAATAGATTGAAAAATTGAATAGTTAATAAAAAGTACATTTCAATTTTTAATTTAGTACTACAAAGAAGCATTGTAAGGTAGGGGCGAAATATTAAAGGGTGGTTGAGAAAAAATGGATTTAACTTACTCTTCTAGCTAAAGCTCTTTATGAGAATTTCTCTTGAAAGAAAATCCTGACTTCTTTAAAATATTAAATTTAAGAGAAAGGACATTGATTTATAAATAATTTTCTTACACTAATTTAATTATTATTTTATTGAAAATATTCAAATTTCAATCATTTATCAATAAAATAAATTATTTACATAAATAAATAAATGTTTATACGTATAGCTAATCAAACAATACTATATCGATTCTATATGATATTTGGATGAAAATTTATGTATGGAATATAACACTATTTAATTATATATAATTAATTATTAAAAATTCTTTTTCCATGAATGGGATTTTCTCAGTTTTATTTTCAATTCATAATTTGAAATTCTGAATAATTCTGATCAATTTTATTTTCCAATTTTTCTTCACAGAAGTTTATACGATGGATGTTTTTTCTGAGAATATAAATCGATAATGTTGCTCCAAAATATTTTCAGTGGGTTTAGAAACTGACCATTTAGGATAGAATGAGCGAGCTAATTTTTTTTTGCAAGCAAATGTTTCACTTAATTTTTTTAGGAATACTGTATCTGCAAATGCTTCCATTCATTTGCATTCTTGTTCAAAGTCTACAACATTTAATTAAAATACGAGATCATAAATTTTTCACTTAATTTAATTAGGATTAAAATATTCCTAATTAAATTGCGTGAAACATTTGCTTGCAAAAATATTAGCTCGCTCATTCTATCCTAAATGGTCAGTTTTTAAACCCACTGAAAATATTTTGGAACAACGTTATCGATTTATATTCTCAGAAAAAACATCAATTGTAAACTCCTACTGTATCAATTACGGATAACATGATCTACTAAATTTTTATTATTTTATTTTAAGTTATGAAAAGTCAGTTACTTTATATTTAAATTAAAGAGTTTTGATATTATTTGGGGATATATAATTTTGATTTATTGAAATGTTTCATTAGGCAAATATCAATGCCAAATCAGAGCAAAATCACTTAATTTTTTAAGCACTGAGCTATGTCACTGATTAATTAAAAATCCTCCTCTGCTATTATTTTTGTGGTATTAAATCACTTACATAAATAAACCTTATTTAAAAAATTCATTTTAATAAAAACGCAAAAATAATGCAAAGATAATCGAAAAAGTGATGAAATTTCATAAATTGTGTGTTTTCAATGTGCGATTAAAATTCTTCCTGAGAAGTTATAATTTTTTAATTATTTATTCTCTAATATATACTAATTTAATATCTGTTATACAATAACATTTACACTAATAATTTAAGTACATTTAAATATTTAAAATGCTGTATTTTCTTAGTGTATTAAATTTAGTAATAAATTGTTGGATACCAAAGTTAATTCCTTTACTTTACAATTTTCTAACAACACATTTTCGTCTCTGGAATCATAAGCAATCTCTGCTCAAATAATCAAGCATTTCACTTCCAAAATTACTATAAAATATAATTTGGTTTCTAATAGACGTGTGTATAGTAATACTTAGGATGAAATATTCCGATTAAGTTGTATTCCATTTCATAAGCAATATCAACAAGACCCATAAAACATTTCATTCCCAAAATTTTTAGAAAATATGAATTTCGTTTTGTAGTAGATGTGTTTTCCATAATACTTATGATTTTAGATTCTAAAAAGGTTTTACTTCTCTCATAAGCAATCTCTGCAAAGACCAGCAAATGTTTCACACACAAAATTCCCATAAAATATTAATTTTGGTTTTTAACTGATGTGCACACTATGATACTTGCTTACGATTATAGATTCCAATCTAGTTATATTTCATTTCATAAGATATATCTGAAAATCCATCAAACATTTTAATCTCAAATTTTTTATAAAATATTAATTTTAGCTTCAAACCATTTAACTTCTTTACTCTTAATACTTAATAATACGACTTTATTTCATTTATCATCCCAACCTTACAAATTCATCTTTTAAAACTTAAATTTGGAAAAGCAGTCTCAGATCACTTGAAATTTTGTCATGGAATTAAAATGATTTAACCGTGTATAAAATGACAGAAAGATAATTCTGCACAAATCTGATTTAAATTGTGGGCAATTTTTGAAGCAAATGAAGCATTCTTCCTTTTTCTTTTTCTTGTTAAATATAGATTGATTTTCTTTTTAAAATTTTTGCCATAATGAGAAAGATCCCTTTTATCATTACATATTAGACGACTGATCTTTTAATTAATTTGTTAATTTTCCCGAACAAACTTAGAGATTATTAAATAAGTATTGATTTTCCCCTTTTTTCCTCTCACACGCTTCGCTCTTTTACCTATCGTAAAAGTTATGACGTAAATTAATTATGTGTTGTGTACTTTTGATAAAAATAAGCATTTTTAAGCTACTGAATATCATACATCAAGCATATATATTTTGCTTCATTAAATAATTAATTTCTTATCTTATTTGAATACTTTGAATTAGCAAAGGGTTCATAATTTAATTTCTTTATATGATTAATGATAAAATATTAAATAATTTGTTTGCTTATGAATCGATTAAAGATACACTTAGGATTTCCCTGTAAATTAATATTTGTAAATGGATTATGTATAACGGCAATTTGAATAACTTTAAATAGATGCTTAAGAAATTATTATGAATTAATAACTCGTGATTCAATTTCTTCAATTCTACGTAACTTATTTTTAAATTAAAATAATTGCTCTTTTTAAGTTTAATTTATACAATAATACACATAAAGTAGTATGCAAACGTTGACAACTCTAAGTGAACGAATCAATATTTTTAATATATATTAACCAATTTTTTAATAAATTAAGAAGCACATCATGGTCCCATGGCTAATCGGGAATTTTTGGAATGAAGGGTCTTAGGTTCATTGAATAGTGAGAGAAGTATGCCGAGTTTCTACTTTTTGCATGCATCGGTGGCCGGAGTAGTTAGGGGTCATTCTCATTATCGGAAGGTAGTGACTTCGAGCCCCGGGTTAACTTAAGATCCGTTGTGTTCGCTGAAGGTGACTGGGCACGTTAAAACTGGACGTGGACGCAATGTCTTCCAAGAGAAGTGACACCTCTGGGAGTGGTAGGCCAATTATTGGGAGTCTTCAGCTTGGTCACTGCTTCAAGTTTACGAAGACTCCATTCGGCTGCTTCTATCTAACTGGTAAAGCCTAACTCAGGAATAGGTACTGGGAAACATGCTGGTGCAACTACTTTCCACTTGAATGTTTGTCAAGTTGTGTGCTTGAGAGTTTTCCAGGTTTCATTCTGTGGTTTGAGAATACTTATTATCGACTATGAAAAGTCCTCTTGGAAAGCATCAAAGTAACGGATGACGAAATTCTTAACTGTAGCTTTGAAATGTCCAGTTTCCCGTTTAAGAAAATATAACACCATATATAAATATTGGTACATAAATATAATAAATATTTATGGACATAAATATATAAGTAAGTATGTAAAAATATAACATTGAGACGTGGTATTATATTAATAATTTAAGAAGGAAAGTATTCTTTAAGATAAAAATAATTAGTTTTGGGTTATGCACTTTTTTGCTGAAGAAGCTATCATTAAAAAAAATAGATTTAAATAAAAACGATTAATATATTCTTAAATAAAAACATCTTGTATCATATAAAACGGGTTTAACAAGAGCTTGTGAAAAATATGTTTTATGATCCTCTATTTTGTAAAATTTCAATTCTTATTTTACCTCTAATTTTTTTTTTTTGAATGATCACTGAGAATATTTCCTTTTTTCATTGAGCTAGATAACAGAGAATTTATTTGTAAATAAATATGTTCCGTCAATGTGGAGAATTCTTTTTCGCAGTTAACCTAAAACAAATTATGAAAAATTCAAGAGTGTCGCTATAAATGCATTTGTTCAAATTTTAGAAAGATGGTGTTTGAAAATATTTATAATAATATAACAATTTTTCAATGAAACTGCCCAATATCAGACACATGGAAAACGCATTAAATATTAAAAATTCATTAAAAATTTAAAATTAAGAAAAACCAATTTTTACGAAAAAATATATGTGGATAATTGTTACAAAAAACATTAAAAATAACAACATTTACAGATATCAGCAACTTAGTTAATCAGTAAAGTTTGTAAGCAAAAATATAAGCAAAATCACGGACAAAAAGAGCAACATAAAAAATTTTACAAATTTGTTCAAATTAACGTAATCAATATTATATTTAATTAAATTACTGCGTAGCTTTCTAGCTATTTATTTCTGCCGACCAAAGTGATTAAACATAAGCAACGACCATCTAAATTTGAGCCACGGTTAAGCATAAAGGGCTACACTTGGATAGGCGCACTTCTCATCACACAGAGACGCATGACTAGGGGGGGGGGGACATTGGGCTTTACCAATATTTTAGCCTTTCAGTAAGAGAATCTTGAGAGGGATCAGGTATCAAAACTGCTACCTTTAGCACACGAAAGAGAGAGGACTTTCTCCCCATATTACTTGCGAAACAACAATTTATGAAAGTACACAAATATAAACTTGATCGGCTATAAATAAAAAAAAATGTTGCTACTGACAGAAAATAAATGAATAAAAAATTATTGAAGACGTATACACTAACAAATGAGTAAATTTCATTATCATGAAAAAGTTATGTAAATTAAATTTGAAAGAGATGCAAAACGAATTCAAATGATTCGAAGTATAAAATGATCAAGTTTGATTACTTTAAATAGCTGATGAGAATCGAGAAAAATTCCCCATACTTACAAGCAGTATGTAAACGAATTTATGTCCTGTTGGTCGATTACTATAAATGCCGTATTTAACGACTATTTGAGCCCCTCTTATTTTGAAAGTGGCCTAAATCCATTTATCTTCAAATCGAGATATTTAAGAGTTTGCGTTTCAATGAATTTAAAAATATACATATAGGATACTAATAAGTCATACTTCTTAAGTATATCTAAGGGTGCTAAATTTATAGTTCCCATTAAAATAGTAGCAATTATAAAAGGAATAATATGCGTTTTCTTATCAAGAATGGAGTAAGGCCACTTTCAAAATTAACAATCTGATTCATTATAAAATTTGAAGGTGCCCAAGTTCATTCAACATAATTTAAGATGCTTCAAATTGGAAAAAAACAATACTGGATTTATTTTACATATTGCTAAAACACTTCGGCAACATAATTTATGCGATTCAGAACATTTTTTAACTACATAACGTACAAAATTACAAACATAAATTTATTACAAAACAATTTACTACTTATCAACATTTTGTGTGTGTTTTCACACTGGATTTGAAATAATCATGATGTTCCGGCGGTACATATCGTAATCGGTCAATTATGCCCTTGAATTTTGCTAATGTAATTTGTCTGATATTTTCATACAGTGGTGTCAACACAATTGTTTCGAACTCTCATGGTCTACCTCGACGTGGTGATAAATTTAGCATTTCAAAATTTTCATTCTCATTCATTGATGTCTTTTAGAAAATTTTATACGGTTAATTTCTAACAAAACGTATCCAACATACTTTTAATTACTTTATTGATACTCCATCAGAGTGCTTTACCCTTCTAAGAATTGCATTTTCTAGTAATTTTGTTGATACAAAATCTTCGTCTCATTTCATTTACATTGAAATTATTACCTTTCTGACACTATTTAATAATCTTGGGGAAAGAACAGTAAATGATTTTTTCCAATGACATTTCTATTACACCAAAATCTCTATCATTTGGTAACAATGAATGTCCTGATATTAAAAATTTGGGATCTATGATTTCCACATTATCTTCCAAAGTTTGGACAATTTTTAACCACATTAAAGCTACTTTAATGTTTCTGTTTTGCCTGGTGCACATGTCACTGTAAGCTATGATGTGACTTTCACTTCTTACATTTTTAACCTGTTATAGGATGTATGAAACAATTTCTTGAGTACCTCTGGATGA
This sequence comes from Latrodectus elegans, assembly GCA_030067965.1. NCBI lineage: Eukaryota > Metazoa > Arthropoda > Arachnida > Araneae > Theridiidae > Latrodectus > Latrodectus elegans. The sequence continues at coordinate 63,693,968 of CM057817.1, read as the reverse complement.
AATAGTTTCAGCCTAAGTGTACATGTAAACTTTTCGTTATGAAAATTGTGAATGCCCAAATTTAAAACACACATATCGCGTTTGTAGTATGTTACTAAGGTAGTCAACTTGGGATATGGTAATGCTTTTTGCAAGTCAAACAAGAAAGCAAAATAAAAATCTGAATTACGGAATACTTGCTTTTGATCTTGTTTCAGCTGATTCTGTTAGTCTTAAATGGAAATCGTATTCTTCTGTAAGTTTATTCTTTTCTTCATCATCATTCGATGCAATAATTTTGATGTTTAATAAGTCGCAGTTTTGACATGCACCTTTGCACGGTTGTTGGAAATATAAATAAAAAATTTTTTTAAAAATATTTTTCTATAAGTCCACACATTAACGGCTTTTTTTTTACTCGCTATGTGAAGCTCGTATAAGGTAAACCTTTTCCTAAGAGTTAGATCAGGATGTAGATATCTTTTATTAAGAATATGAGATCTGGTATAATGAGATTCAAATTTAGAAAAACTTTTAATATGGTTTTGAAGTACTTTTCCCCTTCCTCAGATATAATTTTATTGTTGCCCAACCATCATCCCACGTAAATCATTGCCTACATTTGCAGAGTTTAATACACATTTGGGGCGTCCTTAATTTACTTTAAAAGTATCCAAAAAGAATATTTTACAAACGGTAACTTTTCTGTTTCTATAATTTAACAAATACCTAAAACTCTAATTTCTTGGCAAACTTTTTCCATTTGTTGGACGTCTTCAATTTGTTGGACAATTTTGTGGTCAACAGCTTCGTAAAGCAATTCATTTTGTTTGTTAGAAACTCTCGAACTCCAAAATTTCTAAAAAATATTCTTTCTTTCTTCTTCATCGTAATTTTTGGTGAAAGCATTCCGACAACGGCAATCTTTGTTTTCGAAAATTTTTTCGGGTACATTATTTAAGGTTTTAATACTATCTTTTACCTGAATTCCGTTTAATCTTTCGCACTTTTTGGATGCATGATTCATCAATCTTTTCTCCATTGTTATTCGTATCTTCATCCTCTGAAGGTGAATATTGTTCTATTATTCATTTCCTTTTTTGATTTTTTAAAATCATTAGTTACTATTTCTTCTTTACTATCTGAACTAAATGATCTTGATCTGTTCTTCTCCATGGGTGAAATAATTTCTAAAATTTAATATTAAATTTTAAGTTTTATATTAATTAAATATACTGGTTATTCAACTAACGAAACTGTCCAAAAACTGAGGTTAACTTGTAAATACTATTTAATTAAAATCACCTTCATCACTGTTTTCCTACATAATCAATAGTAAATACCTTGATTTAAATGTAAATGGAGTTAGGCCACTTTCAAGCTATACGGTTCAGTTATTCAACTAACTCTGAAAACTCTTATGTCGAGAATTATCGTACTTTCTTGGAATATAAGCAGCTTGAAATGTTTTACTGATAAATAACATGATGTTGTTCATGTAACCATGGTAACCGGAAAAAATTGAAAACTGGAGTTAGGCCACTTTCAAAATAAATGTCTCATTTAATGTAAGAGTCATATTAAACGTTAGTTGAACATGAATAAAATTTACCTTCGTAAATGAAATCGTGGATATAGAGAGTGGTGAGTATTTGATAAAGATCGAATGGTACGCATAGATTTTGAGAAAAGGGAATTTAATTACCACTGGCGTACCAAATAGCGTATTGTAATTAGAGTGCAATAAAGTGATTAAATGTGGAGATCTGGACAGTTGGAAATCATTGCAGTAAATCATAATAGGATATCACCAATGGACATCAGTCATATCATATTCATGATAGTAACAAATGAAAGTGTTTTGTTGCAATGATTTGACATCTGTCTGTATTGTACCGTATTCAGCCTTCAAGGATTCTTCTAAACAAAGTTTATTTAAGATTGAGCAACCACAGTTCGGTCAATGATGATTCTCCAAAGCAGCCAATGATGTGCTGATTGGCTGTACGTTATATTTTACATAGATTGCATTCCAGATTAGGAATGTCGCTTTGAGATTGGGTATGTAACGATGAATGAATTCTTTTCATGCGTTTAAAAGGAGAATGCCTTCTCCTGATTTATATAATGGATAAAATTCTGATGTGGTCTGAGATGCCATTGAATAAATATCATTGGTAATAGTCAACCCTTTTGGTTAGAATTACTACAGCAAAGATATAATGAAGCACTTAGTCTTGTCTCTCTTATAATGTATTCTTGGAGCAGTATTTTACCAGATAATTCCAGTCTAATGTTATTCTTTGTGTATAAATCTGCTTTATGCACGGTTTATTCCATTGCTTTTAAGGCCAGTGTGATTCCTAAGCATGTTTATTTAACGTGTTTGAGAGTCAATTAGTTAGCTTATAGCACTATGAGGAGAGAGGGAACATTGGGGAAGCTTGTCATCCATCAGAAACAAATTGGAATGACAGACTTTACCGAAGAGTTCAAAATCTGTATAATTCTACATCCCAATAGGTAAAGCTCTTATAAGTGAACATTGTGACTGTATATTTTTTAGGCATTATTTTTGTTGTATTGTTGCCTACATTTATTGTTTACTTAAATCTGTAAGAAATGCACGATCTTTTGAAAGAATTTTAAATTTTAATTTTTAAATTTACTAATTTGTCAGATTTATCAAATGTGACAATACAAGAATATACAAAAAGTTTTTTTGTATATTTTTTTTATTGTCAAATTTGTGGAAGTACTTAACAGAAATATTTGTCCTTAACATTCTATTGCATTTAAATTACTAGATAAACTGACATAAAAGAAATTAAATGAGAATATATTTATTTGAAAATAGAAATCTATCAAATAAATTTTTTTACTTAAAAAAGATATTTTTATTTCTAAAAGGAAGAATAAAATATCTTCAAATAGAATTTCTCTCCATTCATCTGTTTCTTTTTCTTTCTTTTTTTTTTTTTCGAGAATAAAAAAAGTATTGTTACTGTAGGTGAGTTTTATTTCTACATATATTATATCCTTTTTGATATTAAACCTAACACATCTGAAAAAATTATTTAGATGGGCACAATTGAAAATGCTTTAGTACAAGAAAACACTTGCTTATCTCAAAATCACATCAGAAAATATGAAGGAGAATAAATAATGCATTCCGACAAAAATTGGTTGTCTGCAGATGCATTGCACATTAAGAAATGAAATGTCCGTTAAAGTGCCGATAACGAAAGAATCCATTTTTCTTCTTCTATAACAGAGAGAATGAAAGAGAAAAAGAGAAGGAAAGAAAAATCATGTCTCATAAATTTTTTGTACTGAACAATTCTTTATCCTGGTTTCCTAAAGCTAAAATTTCTCATTTTACGGGTCCTGTGGCTGGTGTCCACATCATACTCTAACAATTTATATTTCTTATAAATAATTTCGACTTTAACAATTTTAATTTTATACCATATAGCAATACAAATTCTGTTACATGGTGTAAAAGCATATCTTCATTTAGGTTTAATAACTTTACAAATTTTATTTAAATGATCCAATAACCTACGTCTTAAAATAATACCATGATGATCTTTAAATGAGTAGCGAATGAAAATTCATTATTTAAGTTCAAAAATTTTCAAGGCATATTTTTTATGGATGAAAACTTTAAGGACATAAATTTCTTTGTATATTAATCAAGTACAATTTCATAAGATTTGAGAGTTTTTATTGTGCTGGATCAATATGACTTCACTGCTAAAAAATAGAGCACAAGCAAAAAGTGAGTTGTCTTTACTGTAATGGAATGAAATTGTCTTTACTGACAAGTCCTGCTTCAGTCTGCAACACTACGATGGTCGCATTCGAGTCTGGAGACACAGTAGAGAGAGGATGATTTTTTTTAAAAATTACGTCTTTATGTTGGCTCTTTCGAGAATAATAAGTCTTGCAGTCCAATAAAGAAAAGAAATATCTCCAGGAGATTAGAGCGTCTTGAAATGTTAAGAAGAGCAGGCTTCCTGGAGGGCAGAACATTTCCAAAGATGCCAACATGTTCCTTACATAAAATTCAAAAAAAAAAAAAAAAAAAAAAAAAAAAAAAACTGCAGAGAGAGGATGATGAACAGCTACATTATGCAGCATCTTTATGGTCCTGCACCGGGTATTATGATATGGGGCGATATCACTCTCGCACTCCTCCAGTACGCATTGCTGGTACTTTAAAAAACTAGCGCTACATTTCCGAGGTGTTGGAGCTAGTTGGCCTTCCTTACCTTCAGGGATTGCCCACAGAAATATTTCAATAAGATTATATGTGACCACATGTGGCAAGCATTGGGTAAGGGTTTTTCGTCAATCACCAGATTGAATTGCTTCCCTGCCCTGTTGCTCTCCTCATCTTTCACCAATAAAAAGAATGTAGTCCATGTTTTTTATCAGTGAAAAGCATAGACCACATGCTTAACGATTGATCCAGATTATGTCCCCAGCTATCACACCAGATAATCTTTGGCAACGCGTGGAAGCTGTTTGGTCTGCTGTACCCCAAGAACGCATCCAAAGTCTCTTTGAATGAATGCCGAGGCATGTGGCAGCGGTGATCTCCAACAATGGCCGCTCCTTGGCTACTGATTTTTGTAGGAACCACACTTCACAGAAGTCTATAAATTTAATCATTTGATACTTGGTAAACATGTTATCTACAGAATAAAATTTGTTGTGATATCTTATCTTTCTTTGTGTTACAATTTGAGTGGCCAGTAGTGTAATATGCGCTTGACCTTGTTTTCGTAAAACTGTAAAGTTTCTCATTTATACTTCTTAAAGCCCTAGATTTTAACAAATCATGCTTTAGTAACATTTTCAAAATCGCAATGGTCTAAAAAATGCTTTTAATAGTTGTGTGTTACCAATGAGGCAGTGAAATAAAAAGCCTCGAAGTAACCTTAGTTTCGATATTTATATACTTTTTTTTTTCTCTCTCTCTCTGAAATTAGAGACTAAGCATAAATTTTCCGATGAAATGTTTTGGTATTTTTTAATATATATATATATATATATATAACATATTGTAATTTAAAATTAAAATTTTTTGGTTTGTTTAAAATGTCAATTAAAATACCACGCTAGTAAAAGTTAGTAAAAAAATGTGCTCTAGTTATTTTTGGAACAACAAAAACTAAAAATGAGAACATAATTCCTAAAATATAGTGATAATTTCTTTTGCACAATTAACGGTCAAACCCACATCTTATGGTACGTTTGAACAAGAATTTTCTGAGATCGCTTCACAATAATCGAAGCAGCGCCAGAGGTCAGAAAAACAACAACGTAGCCTAAAAATCCAAGTTTGACCCCGTAAAGGGAAAGAAGGTAGTGCCAAAACATTTTTACCGGTCATTCAACTTTCATTCCACAGAAAAAAAAAATTCTTCGCTTAGAAGTGTCATTTATTCCATCCCATCCCCCCAAGAGAAATTCCTTCAAGAGAAGAAATGGACTTAAAGTAGTGCGGTTCTATATGTCAACAGTTAACTTTTATAAGTATTTTAAACGTTTTTTTTTTTAAATGAACACCAACGTAAACAGTTATTGATTTTCATAAAAATTAAATATATTAAATTCTGGAAGTTCACAAATGTTTTTAAGTGGATGTGAATTTCTTAAAATAACTCTGGGCTAGATAAAAAGCTAAAATAACAGTTTTAATTGTTAGCTTTATAAGATTTTTGAAATAATATGCAGAAATTTTTTATGAATTTTTGACATTTTTTATATACTTGTATACTTTAATTCAAATAAATAATTATTAAGCAGGAAACAGAGTATTTCTTTTGGAGACTTCAAATATTGATTTATATATTTCCCATTAAAACTATTCATATAAAATTTTGCAATGATTTGGGAATCTCTTATGGGAAAAATTATTCAAAATAAATATTAGGTGTATAAATTTATTCAAACTACAATTTTATTTCTAATAGCTTCAAAACTTTTAGCAAATTTTTTTCCCTTTTTAAACTTCAATTATTGCTATTCATTTCCTTTTTAAACATGGTAGATTTTACTTTAATATAATTTCCTTAAAATTATTCATTCATACTTGCATTTATTTAGATTTTATTTAAGTGAAGAAAAAATATTCAGATAAAATTTAAATGGCAGTTTTTATTTTGATTGAGTGTTTTAGTGTGAGTTTTGATATTTCTCTTTAAAGAATACAAATAGTGGTCCATATTTCATTGAAATTTTTTAATGATTTAAGAATATTTTTATTCAAGAATTAATAACTCTTTGGCATAAATATAATAGTATTTATAATTGCTTTGAAACTTTAAGAAAGTTTTCCCATTTTAACCAATCTCCAATTAATGATTTTATTTTTATTTTTTTTAAAAATTGCAGATTTTATTTTAATGAAAAATAATTTCTTTATTTAAATAAAATTAAATTGGTGTAATTCATTTTGAAAGAGTGTTTTATTTTTACCTTTGTTCATACTGCATATACAAAATACTATATCCAAATTTAATATAATGTCTCTTTTGTTTTTGTTCATATTTTTCTTCTTTTTGTTATGTTTATTGTTCTTTCTTACACATTTCAATGAAAACAAACAAAGGAAACAACGAAAACAAAATATAATGATATATACTATTAGACTATATACTATTAGACCTTCACCTGACTGCATTTTATGTAGGGAATATGTTGACATGGATGGCGAAATGTTCTGCCGTCCAGAAAGCCCGCACTTCTTCACATTTCAAGACGCTCTCTACTTCTGGAGATACTTCATTTCTTTATTGGACTGCAAGACTTATCATGCTCGAAAGAGCCAACATAAGGACGTAATTAAAAAAAATACTATTAGATTTTTTAATTTATTTTTGCGTATCTCCCACTCATGCTCGAACCCAACAATTATTGAAACATTACATAAATGGTAGAACAAAGTTTAACCACTATTAAACTTTAACAAATTTGATGCTTAGTATTAATCCGAATTAAATTTAAAGATGACGATTAAACTTTAATCCTAATATATATATATATATATATATATATATATATATATATATATATAATTCTGTCAGAAATACCTTTATACGTTAAAACTCAATCAATAAAAATCGTCTTCTGTATGAAGTAATTATCCAAAACAAATATTACATGACACACATTTATTTTTAAAATAATAAATATTTTAACAATTACTTGAACGTTTTTCCTTTTGCTTTCTGTTACAGTTAAGTTAATAATGATAATCCTTTATCCTGTAGCAGAAAAAAATCCTTTAGTGTTAAATCATAGATATATATAATAGAATGACAAAACTAAAACAAATCCTAACTAATTTCAATCATTCATGCTTAATAATTAATCCTAAATGATTAAAATAAATTCCAATCAAAAAGGATATCTGCTTATTCCTAATTAGAGCAATCCTTAGAGGTAGTAACTTTCGTTACATGCAATATTGACAGTATTTTTGATTATTTAAAAGCATTTATTTTTTGAAATTTAAATGTAGTAACATTATTACAATTCTCAATAAATTAATTGAATTTTAATAATGTGTTATAACAATTATAATTATGTTAATTGTAATAATGATGTTGAAAATAACTGATTCTTAATTAATTAATTATTTCCAACTTAATATTATCAAGTATTTAATAACATTTTCTTTTTTTAAATGTTATGTAAATAACAATAAATTATCTTGGGCTTAAATATTGGATATGAACCTTATGAAAGATTATTTATGTGATTTTTTTCTTTTCAATATTAAAAAAAAACTAATTTAAATCCGAAGGTAATTTAGGCTGAAATAAAAATAAATGGACATACTAACATATTTTTCTTCTAGAGAGATACTGGGACCAAAGAAATTTACAGGAATAGATACTTTCACTACACTTACATTACAATATTCGTAAATTTATCTTTCACAGTATAATGCTTTGACGTGTAGATATTCCCTTGAATAAAAAATCCTTGGAAAGAAAATTTTTCGTTATGTGGGAGTATTCAACATTCTACTTAATTTTTTTTATTGAATTGAACATATCTGGAATGCACTAAAGCAATATCAAATAGCCAATGTCTTTGCTGGTGATATATTAATAGCGAAAATTCAATTTAATGAAAAGTGGAGTATAATATTCTGAGGCATATTTAATATGTAGCAAAACAAAATTAATCTTTAAATTTTAAGTATAATATTTTCAGGAATTATTTTCTAGATATATATATACATACATATACATACATACATACATACATACATACATATATATATATATATATATATATATATATATATATATATATATATATATATATATATATATATATATATATATATATATATATTACTTTAGAAGTGAAAATAAGAGCATGTTGCATTTTAATTTTAGAAATGTATTTTAAGAAACAAAAATTTTATATTTTAGAATAGGGCTTAGTTTCAGGTTGAAACGCTGTCAAGGCATAGGTCCCAGGCCAAGGTCGACTCAGTCTTTTATCCTTTAAGTGTGTCGATAAACTGAGTGCCAAGCATGTTTAGGAACAAAATACTGGTGGTTTCGCGTTAGGCTGACCACGTAAGCAAGACATATGATTGGTCCCCAAGCCCATCAAACAGATATGGGTACTGTAGGTCTTGGGCCACATCGGATTGTCTTGCCACAAGTTTAGTTTGGTTAAGAAAACAAGCTGTGAGAATAAGTTGTTAAAAAAGTATAAGTATAATGTAAATAAGAATATGTAAAATATCTCTCTGCTTGTGTGATGGGAAACTTGAAAAGAAATTTCCATCTCAAAAGTTAAGGTGGTAACAGAATTTCAGCTCAAAAGCATAAAGCAGTTGAATCCTCTTAGCACTTTTAAGTTTTCAGAAATAAGATGTGGGAAATGTGATAGAATTATTTTTGACAATAATTTTTATAAGATTATTAAAATATATTTAGAAAATATACTTGTTATAAATTAAGTAATTAAATTACATAATTTATAATTTTTTGAAACATTTGTGAAAAACGACGTTTTAATTTTTAGAAGAGAGGCAATAAATGTAAAAAGCAATTAACTTTGCTATACGAAAATAGGATTACGTATGAGGGGTTTCACTTTTCAGCTACATTTACAAAAGTAAACAGTCTTAGTTAAGAGGAATAAGAAAAACGAGTTTATTCTTATGAATATAACCGAATACATTACGAGTAATATCGAATTATTTTCTCTTCCATCCTTGTTCTTCGAAGGGAAGTTATTGTTCTCACTAGATTTATGAAAAGCGACACAAGTAATGGCAGTGTTGCAAAAGGAATTATGCAGTTTCATAATGCGTAGACGCATATGGGTTTTCTGAAATCTTAATATTATTTTATTTTAATAATAATGTAGATAGTTTATTATATGAGAAAATGCTTAGAAGTATGAATATATTTGAAGATTTGCTTAACATAATATTTGTTGAAAACTATATATTGCAAAATAGCATTAATTCAGAAGCACAAGATATTAAATTATTCCATTAAACTAATTTAACTCATTAAGAATTAACTTATTGATTTCGAACTCCATTTAAACCCTTCTGCATATTTTCTTATAAAATAATTTATTTGGAGCTCGAACTCAATAACTCAACGATATTTGCTTTCATATATGAGTTATACTGTAACTAGTGTATAATAGTAAGATATATAAAAAATAAATAACTAAACTATTTTTAGATACCTTATACTGTCGAAAAATATTTGACTAGTTTCAAATTCAGTTATCATTTTATCATCAATATGTATTCTCTTTGGTAGATCTAGGGAACCAGCAGACATAATGATTCACGATAAAATTTGGAAATCAAATTCACGAACAAATTCCTTTGTAGAATGATTTAATTCGATCTTGAAATCAAAATCTCAATAAGAGTGCTTTGGTATTTTGAACAGCAACTAGTATAATTTACACTACCATTTGATTATTTTTAACTCCGGCATCTTTTTTGGATATCGTTAGAAATTTTACTAACGTTTTAGGAAATTAAAAACATACTTTACCTAATATTTTACTAGATATGAAGAAGAACATTTCCTATTCTCAATTTATCAATAAGTTTACGATATATGAGAAACTTGTTGGAGGGGACACCACCTCAAAATCCCAAAAGATATCTAAAATATTAAGAGAGTTGCATTTCTCTATAAACAATATTTGAGTCGGAAGATTAAGTATTCTCTACAAGTTAAATTTGCTAAATTATATGTGTTACACGATAGTTTTGGACAAGATTAAATAAAATCTCCTATAGTATATCTTTAATATATCAGAGGATTAGAATTATTTAATCTGGTTTCGAAGTCTGATAAATTCAAATATGTAATATCTACCCATTAACAAACCAAAGTATAGAGCCTATTTTATGATTTTGCTCAGATTTGATCGTGAATTGTTAGGTGGCAGGATGACATTCGATAACTATCAAAAGGTGTACAAGATAACGACTCATCCACAAACAGCATTTTTTGTATTGTAAGCTAACATTCGAAACTTCATATTCTAACAAGAAACAGTTACCATTTTATTAGCATAGAACAGTAGGAAACATGAGTAGAGACATTTTGGGGAACATGAATGATTGCCAGAAATATGCATGAAAAAAGGTTTGCATATCGCCATAGCAAATAACAATGACTGGAACCAGGAATCTTACTCCGTTTTCATAATATGCATGGACAGAGACATGATTGGAAGTCATCAGGTCGAACTAGATCCCCTTATAGATACTTGCGGTGTTTTACAAGGAAAGCATGCAGAATATTTGTCCTACTCAGCTTTATAGTAGGTGAAGTGATGGCATCTTATACAGCGGAGCATCCAGTGGATCTACCATCTTCTACCCGAAAGTGAAGTGATAAAGAAAGACAAAAAGATAGAAACATCCCTGCCTGAACCAGGATTCGAACCCCGGATCTACTGCTCCGAAGTTAGGGAAGCTAACATTTTTTAAAATACACTATTTGAAAGCCTATGAGTCATTTGTAATCATTCTGTATATGTTATCTTGAGGTATGAAACCAAATCGAAGCTGGCAGATACAGTTCACTGAAAGATTCAAATACAACTCCAACTTTGATAAATTATATATTTGGTAATTCACTCCTCGATCAGATGATCTGATTGAGTTGGCGCTCATTATTTTAGTTCAACAACTTGTAGGTTCGATTTCTATCTTGGAAGCATATACTTGAAATGGCACAGAAAACACTTAAACTGTAGATCCCGAATGAATGAGCCCATGTTTATAGAATGAAATAGAGCGATGATCACACAAACCAAATTATTCGTTAACCTGCGTAAAAATCAGTGAAAAGTTACCTCAGCTATATCATTCAACTAAATGTTAATTTTAAAAAAATATTTTAATTTCGAATGAAGTAAAAAATGTTAAAATAGCAATGTGTAATCTTCTGTTTTGATAAAAATGTTGATTGTCAGAAAATTGTTATTTCTGATTAATTTAATTAGCACAAAAAATAATTTTTTATTCATGCACAAACTACAGAATATCTGCAATTTCTGTTCTTAATGTTTATACTCTTAAAATGCATAATTTATATATTTTTTCTGACCTATGCAGTTAAGGATTTTTCTAGAGCTGGACCGGTAGTCTTGTTTAGGGGATGCCGAAAAATTTAAAAACTCAATTTGTGAAGAATCCCTTACGAAAACCATTACTTAGAAATGTGGAAGAAATATACGCGCATATCATTACTCTTTTTTGAATTTTCATTCGTTTAACTGGATTTTCTGTAACAACTGCATTATTGAGTTGAGCATTAATTTCTAAAAGAAAGAAAGAAAATAATATTCAACATTCGTGTATAGGGAAGAAAATTATTCCCTAAAAATACTTATATATATATATTTCAAATATTCAATTTATAACTTTTCGGTCACAAGAAATTTTTTCCTTTTTACTTCATGTTCCATGAGAATATGTGTTAAATTTGGCTAAAACATTTGCACATTATTAGAAAATGTAACATTTTTCCATACATGCAGTAAATATGATTCTTACAGTATTGTATAATGACATTAAACCAGGGAGCAGTATAATCATTTGCTATGGTTATAAATAATAATTGACTATTCCTGAGCAAGATATAATGTTATTCATTTCTGATTTAATTTGTTGCTGTTCTCATTACTAAGCACGTCATCAAAACATTCCTACAAAAATTTAGGAAATATTTTAATGTTTTCACTAATATTAAAAAAACGTGTAAAATTTAAAGTGCTAAAGTACTTTTTATTAAAAAGCGTATTAAGCAAGACTTTATTTACTCTGGAAAACTAACAAGACCAGACAATTTTTTTTGTATCATTTTATTTTTTAAATAAATTTCTTTCTTTTATTTTTTAAATTAAAATAATGCACAAAAATGACTCTTGAGAACTTTTGACAGAAAAATGTTTTAAATAGAAAAAAACGAGGAAATTTCTAAACAAAAAATTACAAGAGAGAAAAATTATTTTTGTATACCTAAATGCGATGATTACTGAAAAGTTTAATATTCACTTATTCGCAAGATATTAAACTTAAGATATTATTTTGTTAGAAGAGCGTGCCATTAAAATTGCACATTTCCTAATACCTTACAGACAATTTTGTGGTTAATTAGTTGAATCTCATTAGGGTTCAGCAAAAGTTTAATGACTTCTTTACAGAGTTTTTATATAAAAAAGGAAATTTAAAGATAAACAAAAGTAAATATTTGTCTTTTTGAACCAAAGAATGAGGTAAGTTGCGTAGATGATTCAGATAAAAAATAGATCGTTGTTTCTACCTCGAATTATTTTTGCTACTTATTGATCTGGGACTGAAAAGAATGTGTAAGATAATTTACCATGACTTTAGCTAGTCCCGGCAGAGATAACGCAGATTATTACGATACGGTCTACGCCTACCAAAAAATAGAAATACAATGTATCAGTTAATTTTATTGTGTGGTTAGTATATAATCTACTTATATATATATATATATATATATATATATATATATATATATATATATATATATATATATATATATATATATATATATATATAAAGCAACTTACGAAAAAAAACAATTTTAGATACTCAAATATAGTTTTTATGGTAGAAATACTTTACAATGTAAATAAACTAAGTAATTAAAAAATACGATGCCAAAAATTGCATAAAATGTAAACATGTGTTATATTGAGGGAAGAAAAATAAAATACTTATTCCAAATACGATTTATAATCTACATTAAATTTTATTTTGAAATATTCATGTATAGTATAAAATTATATTATTACATGGAAAATATTTAAAATAATGTTTGAAAAATCATGTAATACACCTATATCTATTTAAATATCTATATTTATATGTGTATATATTAAATCCCGTTAACACTTTTGATTTGTACAATTGTCATATGAGCATTTAATTATCTAACTTATCAGAAAAATCTTTAGAAAAGAATTTCAAGTATTCATGTCCGACTTCTAACCTATAATTGAGAAATACGATAACTAATGTACTTAATATTTCAAAAAACATATACCGTTCTTTTTTTTTTTTCACAAAGAAAAATGGTTTATAAATAACACCGATTTTTTATTTAAAGCAAATGTGTTATCTGTACGTAAATTTTAGTAAATCATCATTTTATTATGTGAAAAAAATGAACACTTTAACTCATAATCATTTTAAGAACATCTTGCCTTTTGTTATGCAACTTTCTGATTTTTAATGTTACAATGATGATCTGAAATATCTATTTTTTGTAATAATTAATATTTCATTAGATTTACTAAAAATTGGATCATTATAATCAAAATATTAATAGAGTAAATTTATAATTATAAATGCTAAGTTTCTATGAAGGACTAACTGAAAAATATTATGAGTGACTAAATTCAGAAAGATAAGCACGCCGCCTCTTAACTTTGATTTAAATGTACAGAAGGATTGCCTGCATTTAGTGGCTTCTTTATTCTCCAATATAGTGCACGATAGTCTGTTGGTGAAAGACATCGCTCACATGACCTAGAAGTTGAGGGTTCTATTCTTGAGGGAGCACGTTAAGATGTCTATAGAATGCCTTTCCACTAGTATTTCTTGGGAAACTGCTATTTGGATATATAAAATCTCATCAATCGGTGGAATTGGCTATGTTGAACTCTTTTATTCCCCCTAAGTAGGCAATTGAAAAAGTATCTCATTAACAACGATAGCCTTCCTGGTACACTTAAAAAAATGTTAAAAAACATTATAATTAAATTTAATTATATAACAAAAGCCATAAATACACAATAACATAATTCAAAATAAATCTATCTTCATTTTACAAAATGCTAACTATTTTAGTTGTTACGTTAAGAATTTATGGTTACGATTATGTTATTTTCACTTTATATTTATTCAATATGTCTTATAATTTATACCACTGTTGACGATTTTAATGTAAAACCAATACATGATTTATAGAACTGTTTCTTACAAATACAAGCATAAGTTTTATTCTTTAATATATTTATGGGTTATTCAAAGATAAATAAAAAATTGCTATTAACTTTACTTTCATGAAAAAAGCTTTTTTTTTTGAATTATTACAATTTTTTAATAATATTTTTTTATACATTTCCCATGATATATACAGATTAATATAATAATTCACTATTTTTCAGAAAAATGTTTCATACATATAAGTAAAGAAATAAACAAAACCCATTAGTAAGCTGTTTCAATATTGTTTTCTATAATTTTAGTAAGTGTCTAACAACAAATTAAAGTAAATTAAAATTAAATATTTAATTTACCTTAATATATTATTAATAATGTATAATATATTGCAATTAATTTGACACTTGCGAAAGAAACACAGCTACCAGAATATTTTCAGACGGAAAATACTCAGTATTTCATATTTTTTACTATGGCATATTAATGATATAAAATATATGGTATCTGCCCGTAGCTGGGGAATTTTCTTCATTTTGCAAGGTCAGTCCATTTAGCCCTCGCATGTTATTTTATAAGAATCATAAAAATCATTGAACTGAAATAATATAAACTGTCTGGTTTAAAGGATTCCCATGATGAAATGCAATTTAATGATTCAATATTTCCTTATATCAGAATTTATATTTATGTTACGTGTAATATTCAATATTTATTTGTTGTTAAATATTAGATTAACTTCAAATCTCTCTCTTAAAGATGTATCATTAAATATATAAAATGATAAGCTTTTAAAAATATCTTCTTATTACTTTATGTATTCTTGATATTTTGAAGATGAGACGTTATTAAAATAATTTGAACTAATTTTGAAAGCTTATTTAAAATTTTATCTGCATGAATATAAAATAGTTTAACTATAACACAAAATGAGTGTAATTTGCCAAACGTAAGACAATTTAATTAACGAAAGTAATCCAAACATTTTAAAATAATCACAAATTACTATCAGACAGTATTTAACAAAACAATAAATTTTATTACAATTTTAGAATTTGACATTAATATTTTATTGAGTTTTAAAATGAATTAAAACTTTTATGGATGCTGTTTATCACAACGAAAGCTATACGTTTTTTTTATAGTATCAAATGCAAACTGCGCGGATAGTTTTATTCCATTAAAACCTTTGCATTGCTTATTATCAGAATAATGCTTTAGTTAGAGAAGTAGATGACTTGCATTTTATCTGTTCTGTCGCAAAGTTTTTTTATTTCACAATCATACTTGCCTTTTCTTGCTGAAGAATCTATCATGTTCTCCTGAGTGAAACAATAATAAATGACATCATCTTTTCATCTATTAAAACCTCTGCGGTAACAAAATCACTATCAATATCTACATTGCCATTAGCTGTGACTGAAATGTCAAAAAATGTTTTTCTCAGCTACTGTAATTATATTGTCCGAAATTCTAATCTCTAATTCAAGTATTTATTGAATTACATTTTTAAGGAATTTTACATCCCTGAAAAAACTAAATTTCTAATAATTTTAAAAGAAACATGGCATCAAAACACACACACACACACATATATATATAAACTCAACTTTTAACTCAAAGAATAATACTTACTTTTATAGCTAGAGCATTATTAATCTCACTCTCTTTATATTTCTGTTCGTTAGAAATTTTCTAAATTTATCTGTGACAAAAATATCAATCCATACTTGCAATTCAGTATGCAATATCCTAAACACTTTTCATCTTTTATTTTTTTATGTCTTTCTGAGGCATACATTTTTAAATAAGCTAATAAAATATTGCATAGTTGCTTGAATTGAAAGCGATAAAAACCTTACACATTTTATTTCATATTATTGTGTGTTCTTGTATTGTGATGGATGTCTTGCACTATCTTATAGAATCTTTTTCTTGCAAGTTAGTCCTTTTTTCAATCTTTCCTTGCATGTTATTTCTTTTTTCAATCTTTTCCTTGCCTTTTTTTAATTTTTCCCTTGCATGTTAGTCCTTTTTCATTCTTTCTTTGCATGTTAGTTCTTTTTCAATCTTTTCCTTGGATGTTAAGCCCATTTTCAATCTTTTTCTTGCATGTTAGTCGTGTTTTCAATCTTTTCCTTGCATGTTAGTCCTTTTTTCAAGCTTTTTTTTGCATTGTTAGTCCTGTTTCCAATCTTTTCCTTGCATGTTAGTTTTGTTTCTACAAGTTTGAAAGC
This sequence comes from Latrodectus elegans, assembly GCA_030067965.1. Classification (NCBI taxonomy): domain Eukaryota; kingdom Metazoa; phylum Arthropoda; class Arachnida; order Araneae; family Theridiidae; genus Latrodectus; species Latrodectus elegans. Next base: position 63,677,249 of record CM057817.1, on the reverse strand, counting down.
TTTTCTTTTTAAATCACAATATATTAACTTTGAGAATAATTGAACAATTTATAAACTCTCCAACATAGTCGTCAGAAATAAGATCGAATTGCATGTGATCAGAAATATCCATTAAAGTTAATGAAAAACGCTACACTTAATTTTTCAAATGCATGATAATTTCAAAAATAAAGGTATTTGTTAATTACGCGAATCAGTAGTCACCTTCAAGAAAATGAAACTCTTGTGGATTTTTAATTGTGTCATAGCCTTACGTTGTATTGCACTTTGGATTACTGTAACCTCGTCATGAGATGGAGATCATTTGAATGAAAGTCCCACATCGGATCTCAACAATTATGTCTTTTATTTATACACATCTTTTTTCTGGGAGGGTGCTTACGAGTTTTCTAGATTTTTTCCATTGCAATTCATGAATGTGACCTGTTTCCAATAAAAAAATTCTCCAGAAAGTAACTAAGCGGTGAATGTTCCTAAGAGATTTTTACAGCTGTTAGGAAATCCACTGAATGTTAAATTTTCTACTTTATGAGGTTGTCTTTACTTTATGAGGTTGTTGTTTTATGAGGTTTTCATGAAAATTTTCTAAAATTTAAATTTTAGCATATATTTTGCAACAAATATGGGCACTATTTTAAGAAAATCAATTTGAGAATTAGGTGGTGATATGTTGATTTACTTTCGGATGGAATTTGTTGATGGATATGATGAAGTTTACTTTAAAATTAATTTTCTAAACCATAAATGCTATTTTAACCCAGAACCATTTATAAACCAATATTATTTTGAACTAAAAAGATTAAATTTAAATTGGGGAATAATGTCATAAAAATAATAGGAACAATAAAGAAAATACATTTCATTGCGTTCGTAAAGCGCAACCAAGTCTGACTATGGGTTTTTTGTGTTGCAAGTGTATATTATTTTTGAATTACTTTCGAACGACGATAAAGGTAAAAATTTAATGTTTGAACTACATTCCACTCATGATAAAGGTTTAATTTCCAGTTAAGAATTAGCAATTTTGGAGTCATTTACTGATTTTATTTGTCAATAATAAATAAAAAAAAAGACATTTTTTTTCTCAGATTTCAATACGTTTCGCTTATGAGTCCCTTAGATGAAGGGTTAACAAACACATCTTCAGTTCAACAGTTCAGGGGTTCGATTTCGCTTTCAAGTGCAAATATTCGGAGTGATTTTAAGTCCATTTTAAACCATAGATGTCAGTTATGTTATTTTCAACTGTAGAATTACATCCCTAAACCACTGATATACTTCCTCTTTCAACATAATTAATAAATAAAAATTAATTATACGTATTCAGCTTCAAAATGAAACATTGCTTAGTATATTTTCTCTACAATATTTACTTCCAATTTTCCCTGAATTTAAGTTATATTTAAGCAACTAGTCATTTCCCTATTGTTTGAGAAAATATTTGGTTTCTCAGACATTTGGTTTGGTTTATTTAAAATCTGGATCAATTTTTGAACGTGAAAACTAATTTAATCGACAGTGGTTGTAAAAAGTAGATTTTGAACTACTGTGAATATCCACAACCCGGGATCGAACCAAGGAGATATTAATGAAACAATCTTGGAGAGAAAAGAAAATACAGATGACACTATACAGTAAAAAAAATATCACTTTCAATTCCTTATTAAATATTTTGTCTAAATAGCAGAAATTATGAGTTAGGTCAATAGATATTTTATTCATTATTATTGTATATGAATAAAATAATATTCTGTAAAGAAAATTGTTCATTAATCACTTGACATTAATGAATTCAGATATAAATTATAGCTTATTGCTGGAAAAGTTTCGTTCAAGGAAGTGGTATTTACTTCAACTCGCAGCGAAGGGTGTATACAACGATTAATCAAAACTATGTTATACCAAAATGGTTTTTAACTTCTTATGATGTTACATCAACTACATGAGTGAAAAAAATTGTTTGCCAATAACAAAATACCCTTCAACCATATCGGCTTCTTATTTTGACATTAAATACGTCTATTATCAAGATTCTGTCAGGCGAGTAGAATATAAATGTTTTGGATGGAGTTTTTTTCCCGTGTTTGTATGCGATAAGACGAGAAAACCTGATTCCAAAGAACCTGTTTGTTTGCAAAACACCAGTGGGTCAATTGAAGACAGCAGAGGCCGAAAAATTGTCCTTTGAGCTGATGAATGATATTTTGAGGACGTTTGCCTTAAATATTGTTGATGAAATGTAACAATTCACGAGGAAATTGAATTCGTGTCGTTTCACTTGTAACGAACGCAATTAATTTATTATATTTCTTCAAGTATAGCTGAAAACTTTAAAACATATTGTGTTGGTATTTTGGTAAAAGAGAGGTATTACATAAGCAAAAATAGTTTCGGATTTTAACTATAATATTATTTTTGCTGCCAAAATATATTTCTTGCGATGAAGCAAAAATATTTTAAGAATAATTGTTGGCTTTTTTAAACAGTTGAATAAGATAAAAAATATTCAGAGATGTATCATAAAGTAACAATCTATTTTGTAAAACTAAATTTGTTTACGCGATTCGCAAAATCGCCTGCCCACATCATAACATTATTCCTTACATTTTAAAGGTTGATGCTATTAAGTTTTACTTATTTTGATGTGAACAATATAGCACAAATTTCGGTTCTTCCATTGGTTTATTTATTGCTTCAGCTAAAATTTGAAATTTTTTCACTTATTTTTATTTATAGTTAAGAGAGTTTTTCTGAATCTCCACAGTTAAGTAATATGTAGAAAAAATGTATCCTCATTACAGGAAAATAAACTAAACATGTAAAAATGTATAAAACAACAATGTATGTGTGTGAAATATCAATTACTATTTTATGCACTTGTTTTTGTACATTATGCTTTTTTATTTTTTAGATATTTCATTAGTTTTTATAAGCAATTATTTGAATAGGAGAAATCATTTTAGTTATTTAAGACTATTTTTTAATTTACACATTTAGTCACACAAATGTATCATATCTTTCACAGAGGAAAGTTGTATAAGATTGGATTTTTTTTCTCAAAGTAACTCATTTACATATGCTTTCATATAAAAGGTTTATTTTTGATTTTTAGATATTTCATTAATTTTTACATCAAATTTTTGTGCGAGGAAAATCATCCTAATTATTTAATTTTTAAATAAAAATTGCTTTTTTCTCTGTGAAGGCAGTGAAATTTCTTTTACAGAGATAACGTGTAATATTGGTTTTTTCTTTTAAATAATTCTTTTATGCACTCATTTTTATACATTTTTATTTTTAGATGTTTTATTGTTTTTTACAATAATGATTTGAACATGAGAAATCATCATAACCATTTAACCTTATTTTTCACATTTAACTTATAAATAACAAAATTTTCTCAAAAAAAAATGTTATATCCTTTAAAATTGTTCTCTTCTTTTATCCCTTTACATATATTCACTAAGTTCTTATTTTTTTAGAATATAGTTCTTCATAAAGGATGCAGTTTGTAAAATTTTGTAAAACTTTGAATTAAATTAGATCTGCCCTTTTGTTTTCAAGCTCCTGCATTCCTTAAGCTAGCCTTAAACCACGAAATACACGGTCAATAAAGAGGCAGCGGCTCATAACTAAAATTAATAGGAGCAGTGTTCGGCGCTGTATCTCAGAAATTTCACGCCCCAAGCAGAACTACCTGAATTCCGCTCCAAATTAACTCTTCTTCCAAACTCTTCGCCGATTAGTTGTGTTGTGTATTTCATCTCGTGAAGAATTATTCCACATGAAGTGCAGAACAGAATTTATTTTTCTTTATTGAAAGTCCTTAAAATGGAAAGCATTTTACTTAAATAAGCATTTTTTTTATAAATTCATTTTTATAAAGTGAAGGAAAATTCAAGGTTTTCAAAAAGAAAAATCAGGAAATGAATAGAAAATCTGATAGAGCCATAAATCCTAGTGCTGTTCATTTTATTACACTCAAAAATAAGCAACACGTTTTTCAAGTGAAGTAAAATGAAACAAAATATTAAATTTGCTGTAAAATTTTGTGAAAACATGAATTTTTCTGACAGAAGAAGATGTATCTAATAGCTTAATAAATCTTAGCATTTTGCCATTATTACACACAAAAGTAAGGTACACAGTATTTAAATGAAGCAAATGTTTGCATTTTTACTCAAGTGGGATGAAAATGTAAATTTATTTGTTGGTATCTAATAATAGGATGACATATCCATCTGCTTAATAAATCTAAGCGTAATACTCGTTTTTATACTCAAAAATATCGTAGTATATGGTTTTTAAATAGAGAAAAGCAAAACAAGCAACTTCTTTATTAAAGTGTGCTAAAAATATAAATTTGTTTAGCAGTATCTTATAACACAATGGTATATTTGGCAATTTGATACAATTTAATGTTCTTCATTTTATTGCATTCAAAACAGGATGTGCAGCTCTTAAGTAAAATAAAAGGAAGCCAAACTTTTCTATTTTTCTGAAGTTTTATGAAAATGTTAATTTGTCTATAAGTATCTAATAGCTTCATGACATCTGAGATTGTAATAAATCTAGGCATTCTAATTTTCATTGCATTCGAAAACAAGATATTTTGTATTTAAGTGACACGAAATGGAACACTCAATTACAATTCGCAGTCGATTGGTTTTAGGAAAAAGAAAATTAGGATTTTATACTGTGTCTGTAATTAATTCACAAAAATTATACATTGGAACAATCTCGTTAATTCTTCTCTGTATCAAAATACCTTCAAGTAAGGATATTGTTTTAAACAAGTAAATGCTTTGTTGGATAATGTTAAGCGAAAATATAAGAAAATGTTAAAAGTTGCTAAAAAGAGCAAGTAGAGCTCTTGACAGTTGGTTTGTTTGGCACGTTGCCAAATTGTAACAATGATATTCAGAGGTAAGTGCATCGGAATCCTATTGTGTGTGGACCGCATGCTTCGGAGTGTGATTTGCTTTCTTAGTCACCCTGCAGTTACTTTTTACACTCAAAAATTTATTAGAATGGAACCTTCAGTATTGAACAAGTTTCCACAATTCAAATGCAAACATCCTATTCGATAGGTGGGAATCGAACTCATGAGTTGTTGACCTGAAAATGAGAACACTGATTTTTCAACCATTTGCGGTTTTAAGAAATTGGTTGAAAAATGAATGATGACAATTTTTATCAGAGATAATGGAAAATTCTGATGGTAATCTGTTGCAATAATTTGAGACTTTCCCAAAAAAAGCTTAATTATTACATCTCATAAAAACATTTTTTATTAACATTGAAATGTGTGAGTCCACATAATTAAGAATCTGAACCTTGCAAATGACAATTTTAAAGAAAAGTATTGCAGAGGTAGGAGTTTACAAATAAAAAAATTAAATTATGCAAAAATCAAATATAGTGATACCGGAAAAATATATTAGATATAATAAAAGAGTGAAAATAGAAAATTAAAATTATAAAATAGGAAACACATAGATAAATGAAGAAAAATTTTCTTATCTTTTAGTGAAAATAGAAAAAAAAAGATAAAAATACTTCTTTAAGGAAATCAACCTGACGAAATACTTTTCAGCAAGCACTTAAGACATTAGTAAAGAAAACTTGATATTATGTGATCAGGATTTGATAAGAAATTTAAGTATTATGGGACGAATGAAAAATATTTAAGCCTGATTTATCTAACATTTAGTGTGGCATATCTGCAAAAATATGTAGATGGTTCACAGGAATAAAAGAAGAAATCAAATTACAAACTCTAAATATTGATCATATAAGAATTTAAGATAAGAAATAGAGATTAAATTACGTTTAGTTGATTTTCAGAGAACTGAGAAAATAGCTGATTTATTTTCAAAAAAAGAGTGCCTTCTAAAAATAAATTTTCGAAGGAAGATGTTGAATTTTAATGATATATCTAGAAAATACATATTTGCTTATTTTCCAAATAAATTATAAAATTAAATTTAATAACATATTAACATTTAATTTATATAAATACTTAATTAATATTGAACTTATAATAATAAATTTAATTTAATATTATCAAATTAGAAATACATTAAACTACATTTAGTTGTTTTTCTGAAAATTAAGAAAATAGTTGTTATTTCCTTGACAAAAAGAAAAAGTTACTTTCTGAAATTTTTAGTCGAAGGAAGTAGCTGAATAAAAATTTTAGCAATATATCTGCAATATATATTTGATTATTTACAAAGCATTTTTAATGTCAAGAAAGCCAATAATGAATTTTTTACTAAAATTTAATATTCAGTTATGTTTTTACTTATAACTGTATAAAATTATATGAAAACAACCTGTTTTTCCGTTATGAAAATTTTAAATGAGTTTAGTTTCACTATGTTTTTTTTTTAATGAATAAACATTTCATAAGATTTTACACAAAGGTGCAGCTCGGAAAAAAACTTAAAATGAACCTAAGAATTGAAAAGTTTATCAAATAATAATATGGCTGCGGATAACTTTCACCGTAATCTTCTTTAAATTATACTCCTCAACCTGGGTCTAATTATTGGTTCTGAAATTCAATATTTCTCAGTGTGGGCGTGTGGGAATTATCTTTTTTTTTTAAATAGAGTGCAATCATAAACTGTTCCAATAAAAATATTATTCTCACTCTACCATAGTTATCTCGAGTTTTATTTCTGAACCATATTTATTATTTTTAATTCTTGCCCCTAGATATACCTCGTTTATCCTAGAACTTATCTGTACAATTCGTTTTATTACGTATTTACTCAGAAGGAAATTTGAAATGTAAGAAATTCTGCCATTTCAAAACTGAAGATATTAGTAATGTTTTTGACTTTGTTGATAAATATTTGATGATGATATTATACCAATCATAAATAATCCATATGTGAAAAATAGGAGTAAATTTAAAGATAAAACTAGATTTTTTTACACACTTGTCAAAATTAAATTTAAAAAATAATAACAGGTAACTTTAGACATATCTGGACTAGAAGACATAAATGATCATCATCCAGAAAAATCCACAATCTAAATAGCATATCGTAATACCCAATTTATTTACTGAATTTTCAAAATCCATTCATACTGAGGATGTCGTTGTCAAGGCGATGTTAAAGTATATCGGGCATTTCCCGTTGTATCGAAAATCGCATTGTAACCATCGTCATCTGAGAAGATTTTATATGTCTTTAATGGGATTTAAACCAGGAGATGTGTATTAAATATTTTAGCATTCAATGTTTCCAACATCAAAGAAATTAATTTTATTGTTTGTACGATACGATGTTTCGTTTTTACATATGAAAAGGAAGCTCAGATTGCGTCTCATTTAAAAGAGACATTTGAATATTTAGAATATCATTGCAGCGGAAGACCACAGTAACTGAATATTTCTGGAAATACCAGCACAGCTATCAAAAAGTGGTATCTGTCAATCATGTTGATTCTCTTTTCTCTCTACAGGAACTTCATCCAAAATGATGTAAGAATTAGACGAGATTGAGTTTCATCCGCAAAGGACACACATACGTCTATTTGGTTGAGTCTTATTTTAGAACCGCATATGCTAGTATCTTAAAAGAGTGGCTCTCTTAATGGTGAATACTATACAGATCGTCGTGATACCTCCTTATATAGAATAGCCTTTTGGACATGATATGTGACACCCATATTCGGGTGTATTAACTTTGGGAATTATTCTGTCTAAAAGACAAAATATCGATTCATTACTATGGTTGTCTTAGGCAATTGCCGTTGTTGGTCAATAACCGTTTCGTTGTTAAATACCTGTTCCCACCATTCTGCTTAGATCTGTGAAAAGATATTATGAACGCCCCCCCCCCATTTCTTGTTTTTTCACCTTTGTTCAAACTCTCAATTATACTACTTTGAAGATAGTAACCCAGATGATGTTTAGAAAATTACCATTTAGTCATATTACTCAGCATTTCAATAAAGTTATTTTTAAGTGTTTTAATATTTTATCATTATTTAAAAAAATATTTAGACTTTATTTTTAACAACATAACAAAATTATAATAACATAATTAAAATTTAACAACATAATTAAAATTACCATTTAGTCATATTACTCAGCATTTCAATAAAGTTATTTTTAAGTGTTTTAATATTTTATAATTATTTAAAAAAATATTTAGACTTTATTTTTAACAACATAACAAAATTATAATAACATAATTAAAATTTAACAACATAATTAAAATTACCAGTTAGTCATATTACTCAGCATTTCAATAAAGTTATTTTTAAATGTTTTAATATTTTATCATTATTTAAAAAAATATTTAGACTTTATTTTTAACAACATAACAAAATTATAATAACATAATTAAAATTTAACAACATAATTAAAATTACCAGTTAGTCATATTACTCAGCATTTCAATAAAGTTATTTTTAAATGTTTTAATATTTTATCATTATTTAAAAAAATATTTAGACTTTATTTTTAACAACATAACAAAATTATAATACCTCAGATGTCTAACATTATAAAATTGGTAGATTATCAGATGTAATATTCTGAAAATGAGAAATGTATGGCAAATTAAAAAAGTATTTGTTGTTTAATTGAATGCTCGAAAGTTTAGAATTAATTTATTCAATGTGTATAGTTTTTAATACATCTGGGATAATATAAATATTCTTATTCCTCATATTGCTTTCAAACATAATTCCGAAAATCAATTTCATATCTTTTAGAAATTTTTTTTCATCTAATTCAGATGCTACTTTTCATAAGTAATTACTAACAAAATTTAGATTTTATTTATATTTCAGGTATAAAATTTATTTTTAATGGAAAAAAAATATTATGCTTAGAAGGAATTAAGCAATTTATTATTCTGAATACTTTAGGAAAAAAGGACTAAAGTACGTTCAAAAATTCAAGAATTCTAGCTTCAATTTAAGAACTCAAAGAATTTGGAGTGCGCATAAATTTTTTTTTCACATTGAAGTAAAGATCCTTATCTTAATATTAAGAAACTTACCGCATAAAGTGAGTATTTCGTAAGGAAATAATATCAATTCTGTTGAAATTTTTATTATTCATTCTAGGAAATGTTTCAACAGAAAAATTTATTTCTGATATTTCGTATTTGTGATGTGTACATTTTAAATTAAATATAAAAAAATAAAGATTTAATATTCGAATATGTGAACTACCCTAGCAATTCAGAAAAAAATTCAAAAATTCAATGCAAGAATTCTTTTCCTATGTTAGAAACTTTCTAATATAAATATAAAAATAGTATTTCTAATATAAATACATAAATATTTTAACTAAAAAATTTAATAAATACTACTTGAAGGCATCAAACGAGTTTGTTATTTAAAAACATATTTGATGAATTAAATTTCACATGCCGCTCAACTTGTGTAGTGGTCAGAGTGTCTGACTGCGTATTGGAAGGTCCTGAGTTCGACTCACAGTTTGGGCATGGATGTAATTTTTCTCTCTATCTATCCTGTATTTATCCTTTCCTTGTATGAATGAAGTGTGAATGGTTGCCTACCCTATAAACGGGTACCTATGGCAAGTGTGTACTGAAGAAGTCTGACTCCATACCTAAATAGGGTTCAGTTGGAAAAGCGGAGCAGCGTATTCCCATATCACCAGCTTAGCTGGCATAAAACAACAACAAATTTCACAAAATATGATATTTTAATTTACAGGTGTCCATTACATGCTATATAAATAAATAAGATATTTAAATATTCATAAGTCGAGACATTTTGAACCATAATTAACGCTAAATATGTTAGTAATATAAACTAGTCGTAAATTTTCGAAACTAAATTTTGCAGTCTTAAGTTTTATTTAATTAATAAAAGATTATTCATATGAAAGTTTATAAAATATACTCTATTCTCTTCAAAGTTAAAAATATTACACACCCACATTAAGACATAGGTAATAATATTAGTGTTTACATATGATATATTGTAAGGTTCACAAACGCTTATGCTTTCTGTATAAATTTCTTGCTTATACATGTTTTTCATTTATCTCTCACAAATTATGACTTCATTTAGAGCTTTTAATACTGAATAAATGTTTTTGGTATCATCCAGGTTATTATAGACTAAGATATTCAAAAGAATCCAGAATTTCTTAGGTTTCAGGTTACAAAAGTTTAGGATATATCTTCTATAATAAACTAAATTTTCAATAATATGAAATTGTTGAGATGCCCTGTGGCTTAGTGGTAGAGCTTCGCGCTCTTAAGGCACGCAAGTCAAAGCGTCGATCCTCGGGTTGGGCAAGGTCATCTCTTCAATGGTTTGATAAACTAAATACCAAACATGTTTGGGAACTAAACACTAAAGGAATCGCGTTAGGCTTACTATACCTAAGGGGACGTATGCTTCGCAACCCAGGGAATTCGTTCATAGGTATGGACACTGTAGGCCTTGTACAACATATTGACTGTCGCGCAACGTGTTTAGTTTATAAGAGTATTATCATTTTAATTTATTTTATCTTATATTTTTTTTTTCTGTACAATTTATATAATTTAAGATGATTCGCTGAAATTTAATATTTAATCTTTTAGCGATTCAATTAAAGAAAACACTTTTTCAAAAACTTTTTAACATATTAAACTACATTTCTTGAATTTGCTTATAATTTCAAGATTACATACATAAGATTTTTTAATCTCAATTTGAACTTATACAAAAAGGTTTTATCTAAATGGAGTTTTTAAAATTAATTTCGAACAGAAAAATAAGTAGAATTTGTCTTATGACTAATGTTGTGTGACGGCTGTAATTTACCGGATCAACTAAACCAAATCAATCACTAGAAATAACAAATTGAAAACAATTATCGGTCAAAATAATAATTGTTTAAAATTTATTCACATGAATTGTTCTTTGTAAGCCTCAAATGCAGTTGCTAGAAAAAAAAAAGTTTTTTTTGCCATATAGATATCCATAATTCAAAAGATTTAAAATCAATTTCAGCACAAAATTTATATTTCTGTAGAGTTAAAGCTAACATCTTTTGTTTTTGTTTATTTGTCCAATAAAAAATTACTGCGAAAGTCTCAGAATTTGTAGAACTTAAATCTGAAAATCTTATGACAATTATGTGCTTTTTTTAAGTAGATTAAACAAAAGGAATTTAATATATATATATATATATATATATATATATATATATATATATATATATATATATATATATATATAGACAAAGCCTTTGAATTTTGCACACAAATATTTTTGTAAATTCAAAAAATTTTAATTATCTTCTTGCCTGTAAGTACTAAATAACGCGAAATTTTCTTAATTCACATGTTAATCATCACACGAGCATCTTGAAATATTTGGAAAATTTACACTTTTATCCATTTTCTTGAATAATCTTGACTAGCTATCTTAAAAAAGGTAGGCTGTGTCTTTTTTACACATTTTAATAAAAAAAAAAAAGCCCATCAAAATGGAAGTCATTGTACCTAAAAGAAAGAAATGTGATAGAAAATGATATTTTTGTTTGTGCTTTAACCGTGAAGTGATTAAAATATTTTTTCTCTTAATATAATAATTATATAAACTAAATACAATGTGCATTCATTTATGTAAGCGACGTACACATATTCATTGTGTATTAAGCGTTTATTTTAAAAATGTATGAATTTTTACGCTATTTTTGCTACGACATGGAGAAATATTATCTAAATTCCATTCTTAAAATATTACACTGCCTTTAGAAAATAAGAGTAAATTTAATAAAATGGTTCATTTCATACATTTGTTAGAAACATTTTTATTGCTGATTCTCATATACTCTAATATATATTATAAAGGATTTGTATACAACTAACTACATGGTGCAATTTAGGAAAATCTCAATCTTATATTACGAAAGTTCCGTAAGATATTGATGACGTTGAAGACGATGCTATGATTAATTTTACCTACTGAAACCAGCTGGATAACTAAAGAAATCTTTCAAAGGAAGGTATTTTTAAGTTATCACCCCCATATAACAGGTTCCGTTCTGTCAACAAAGCAAATCAAACAAAAAAATTTGTGTGGTCCCTTTATTCCACAAACTTCCGTCGAAAAAAAATATGAGAGAAAATGTACATTACACTATTTTTAAGTGAAAAACATAAAAGATAATTACACTACATATTAGAGGAAGTGAGTATTTACATTTATACAAAGCCATATCATATCATGTGCACACATACTTGTACACATTTACCCATACCTACACACATATGCCTACATACGCACACATATAGATACTTACAGATACACATATACACACATGCACACATATACATATATACGTACATACAAACATATTTAAAGTATCATTGGAGAGCTCTAACGGTGATTCCTTTTGTTTCTGAATGTTAAATTTGCAACAAAATAAAATTCAATCACATTATAAAACTTTAATTACAGTTACAGCTAATCAAATGAGTAACTTACGATTAATTCTGGCAAAAGAAAAGGCTGGGAAATTTGAAAAAAGTAAGTTTTAACTATGTTCAAGACTTTATCAAAAAATTCTCATCTTAAAAATGCAATGAAACAGGTAGTTTAAGAGAAATAGAGTTACAAAATTATATTTAATTCGTAAACGATAATACTATAATTTAGTTAGTATATTTTAATTTATTAACGATAAAATTTAATGTAATGCCATTCACTTAGATTATTTAACATGATATTTTAGTTTTGGGAAAAATGTTTTGGATATTTATCTTCAAGAGTTTTTTAGGAAGCATTTTTACTAAGCTTAAGTAATTTAAATAAAAATTCCGATAAAAAAAATAAAAAAGCAGTTTTATTTAAAAATACATACTGTGAAAGGAATATTCTATTATTAGTTTTCCAGTTTTATTCAATCTCTTACTCTCTCTTATTCTTTTCCTAATCATAAATTCTTCCCCACAGTATGAAAGATTTTTTTTAAAACCTTAATAAATTCTTGACGAAAATAAAATAAAAAGAGTTGACAAATAAAATGCAGTTTTATAAATTCCAATCAAATTTTTTAGAATTATATAATAATTAATATTTAGGATCTATTTAATTTCTTCGTAATTGATTCCTATTACAAAGTGAATCAAATAATCTATTCAAATATACTCATGAATGTGAAGCAATTATTTTCTGGTGAATAAAATCATCTTAAAAGTTCTGATCAAATTTATTAGAATTCATGACAATTTAAAATGTTTTTAGCATTTATTTTTAAAATTATATTGAGATAAGTAACAACTTTCCAAAGATTCTCACGAATAAAATGGTTTTAAAAAATCCGATCAAACTTATTAGAATTCATGACAATTTAAAAATGAATTAAATGTCTTATATAATTTATTCCAGTTAACACAAGAATCAAATAAGCAATCACTTTTTAAACATACGCATAAATACAGTAAAATTGATTTTTGTAAATAAAATAGCTTTAAATATTCTGATAAAATTTATTAGAACTAATTACTGCTTAAGAAATTTAGGAATTTCTTATGCAATATATTTTTGTTCAAATAAAAATCAAATAAGCAATCATTTTTTTAAAAATACACATAAATACTATAAAATTATTATGCTACAAATATAGCTTTAAAAATTCTGATAAAGTCTATTAGAATTAAAAACTACTTAAGAAATTTATAAATTTTTTATGTAATATATTCTTGTTAAATTATAAACCGTAAGAAAATCTTTTCCAAATACACACATGAATTGGATTCTATGATTAAATCTTACATTAATTATTAAAATAAGTCATGAATGTATATCTAGCTAAGAATTTTTTGTGCTTTTAGAATAGAGTCAATAACTTATAATCTCGAAGTCCAAATTTAATTTATAAAATGTTATTGCGAGCCAGACTCAATATTTTCTTCAGAAAACTGATCAGCTAGAATTCCTACACTTTTTAATCTAAATAAGCTACAAAGTGGAAAAATGTTCATTAAATTACTATGTATTAAATTTCTTATTGCAACAATAAATACAATAAAAATATTTGAAAATCAATATTTTCTTTGATTTTAACTATATCAAAACTACTTTTGTTAAAAACAGTGGTCATGTTTTACTTTAGATTTAGTTTTACATCCATATTTATAATCTGTAAACATTACAAAAATTTTGGTGACTGTATACGAGAAAATATGCTTGTGTCTGCGTACACATATTTGGAGGATGTTTGCGTGAACAAATGCATACAATAATACATTTTGATTTTAATTTAAATGATGAAGATATCAAATTACGTATGTCAAATGTATAAGATAGCTTCAAAATTGACAACGCATTGACGTCATCGTAATTTAAAAAAATAATATACAGAAAATATATATATACAGCATAATAATAACTTTTCTCTTCAATTGCTGAATAAAATGAATACAAAAATATTATAATATAAAATTATATATAAATTATCAGTAAAAGTATTAAATTATTCCACAAATTTAGTTAAATGAGATAGATTTAATAAGTAGTTGGGTTTTTAAATCTGTGCTAGTATGACATGGCAAGGTTTTTTATAAACTGTTTTCTGGAGGAGTCACACCTATCTGGAGAACCAAAATTGTCCCTAACTATGGCTAGTAAAATTAATTTGTTTTTCCTAAAGTTAATTTTTTCTAATACTGATTTTAAACTAGGAAACTGTTTATTTAAAAATACTTTACGGTTCATGTGCATCAAGAAAATTTATATTGTTTCCAGCTTTAAAACAAATGCTTCAGGCTCAATTAGTTTTCTCATTGTTCATTGTATTTAAATTACCTGAGCCATATTTATTTGAGTTGGTTTTTATTCGTAACTTTTTTTAAGGTTACATAAAATGTTTATTTTAGTATGCTAACATTTTATTCTCTCACAGTTTCAACGTTTCCAAAACAATGTTGAGTTTTATCCATTTTCTCATTTTTTGTTTTCCATTATCAAAATAATTTTTTAAATAAAATATTGTTACTGAATAAAAATGTTTAAATTTAAAGCCGTATTTTTTATTCTTTGGAAATAAAATATAATTTCTCCTAAAGAATGATTCTCCACTCTATATTATTTCGCACTTAGTATTCTTAAATAACTGTTACTTTAATTTTCCAGAAATTAAAAAATATATCAAAATATTGTTTTAGAATCTAAAAATTTATCGCTTTCTTGAAATTACAAAACATTGGTGATTGATTATGTGTTTTTAAAAGTATTATAATAGAATCCATTTTTTATATTTCCGTGTTAGGTGTAATAAGTATTGTGTGTATCAATAAATGATACTGAATAATAATTATTTAACATCAAGGAAACATTATTTATGAGCTGTTTATTGTTATTCATTTATTGTTTTTTCAAATTTGACATCTTTTAGAGTTTTTTTACGATAAATCACCGACTTTCTACAAACAACGTTCCTTAACACAAGAAAATAAAATCTTCCAAGATATTACTTGTATGACGCAAGCAAGTAAATTTTTTTTCTTACGCAGAATGCTCATGAAGTTTTTAGAAATATTTTGATCAAGTCGCTCAATTTCACTATTATAGCGCAAACAAGCGAAACTAAAATTAACCTATATGACACAAGCAATAAATATTAAAAAATTTCACATAAAAAGTTAATTTTTTTGAAATCACAATTTAAGGGACTTTTAACTTAGTGAATTACATTTTGCTCACACATTCATATTTATCAACTGTGGAATTCACCGTAACATTGAGAGGCGATTCTCGTTCCATCGAGAATCCTACGTTTGGTTCTAGCTTTTGTTGAGTAATGAGAGAGGAGTGTTGTGTTTGTACTTTTTAAATGCACATATATTGAGGCAGGCGCCTGGAAAATTTTTCCGAATTTTCTGCCTTGCAACTTGTGAATACTTCCCACTATCTTTGAAAAGTTATATGTATATATTTGTTATATGTATATGTTTTGATAGTTATATATATATATATATATATATATATATATATATATATATATATATATATATATATATTATTAATTTTAATCTTACAACTTTGTAAGCTGTTTATAAATCTTTTTAAATCTGTGGCAAAAATATGTTTGCAAACAAAGCCCCTGCTTTATATCAGTATTTCTCACTTTTTAATTTAATTTAAAGCAACTTTTATTAAATACTATTTTATTTCAAATGGCCAATCAAGCGTTACTCATAATTACATAAATTTTATACAGATAAAATTTAATTTATGTGCATGTACTTTAGAAAAAATCTAAATGAAGCAAACGAATAACCAATAAAATTAATGAATTAAAATAAAAGTGCATATAATGAAATATGTAGCAATTATATTTTTAGTGTTAAGTTTACTTGTGTTTTTAACAATTTATCATTGAAATAATGAGTAGTGCTCAAGCAAATCATGTCATTTATTTAAACAGATGCTTACGTAATCATGTATGAGAAAAATAATAATAGATAAGCTTATACATATATTTAAATGACTGACTCAAGGAAATGCTCTTAGAATATTATTTTATCAAAAACTTTGTCACACAAGTACTTGACGAGATTTCAAAAGATTTTAAGTTTGTAATTATTTAAGCAAATAATACATATCTAGAAATTCTATCCTGTATTCATAAGAAAAATTTCTCCTAATAACTATAAAGAATTTGCTTAACATTAAATTTATATTGCAACTCAATTGACTGTTAATCAGATTGACTTTTAATTTGATTAATTATAAATCTAATAATTTTAAAGCTCAATTAATCCGATGACTTAAGCCTGAAAATAATTTTCTTTTTATCTCTATTCATAAGGTTAGTGTCTAATTTCCAAAATAGAAGGAAACACATATTCACTGTAAAAGCGCCTAAGAAAGTTTAATGAAATCAGGATAACAGTAGTCATTTGTGCTTACTTGTTTAGTATTCTAACTTTTTTGGGAGATAATCATGCAGTACGTAGTTCAAAATATAACTATATGCATGGATGAATAAGCAATCCTTTTTTAAATGACATTTCTTGAAACTTTATGAACGGAAATATTATTTACTTTTGAAGTTACCTGAAATGATATTCTCCTACATATCCTCCATTACAATTTACAATTAGTAATCATGTTTCTGAAATAATACATATTTTTAATTTGGCCCCAAAGTAGAAAAAGTATGCTTTAAGACTCATAAACAAAATCTGTACTTCCTTTGTAACAGACGTCTTTCTAATTAACTAGGTAATCACTGTACTATCGGCTAGAAATTTCACATTAACAAGAGGTGCTAGTAATCAATAAGGATGAGCGTAAATTGAGAGAAGCATTTGGAAATCGAAATTTTTCAGCAAGAATTCTGACATATTCATTATTCCGCAATTCAAATACCATAATACGGGATTCATAGCATTTTATCGATTTTCTTGAAATCGAAAAATATTCGGTAATTTGTTCTCATTGATAAATTCTTCTAATGGACCTTCTTCTGTGATGCAAATTATGTATTTGAGTCCAGTTAATTAGATTTTACAACACAATTTGAAAACAATATTTTGAGAACTGAATGTTACTTTATTGTTTTATAATTTTATGAGTAAGTTATAGTTTTGAGCATTTTCGTTTTTAAAAAGCAATAAAAATTTGATATTCAGTTTCACTCTCTAACATTCATTTTATAATTTACACGGCTAAAATTGCAAATAATATCAAAGAGAAATAATTAATTATAATGTAAACTAAGGAGACAAAGAAAAATTAATCGAGCTGGGTAATTAATTAAAAAATGTTGTTGTTGTTACTTATGCTACTTGGACAAGTAAAGCTCACTATGAAGTTGGCTGCGCGAATTTAAATCAGTAGGATGTGTCTTTTCTTTAATCAGAGCAGCTCGAAGGTGAAAGTAAGACTTTGCTCTAAACTATTCCGATAGATGGCACCACCAGAGGAACCGCTCCCTCAATTTTGAGATTGATCTGGAGGGGGAGGAAATTTTCTTCAGATTATTACACCCACGGTAACTGCTCATCGATTGCTAAAAATGGTACAACTATTTAACACTTTAAAACTTAAAAAAATGTAACAACTTTAAAAAATTATATAATTATATAACAGTATGATTCTTAAGAGCAATTAAGGCATAGATAAAAGCTCAATATGATATCGCATACACACATATGTATTATGTAGTTGATGAGAGAGTAGAAATATTCTAAAATTGACGGAATTTAAAAGCTTAACCGTTCCAGAAAGCTATTACATAGTGTGAATAGGGTTCAGAATGATAAATTGCAGCAACTTTGTAATAATATCTCAAAAAATGTCCGCATGACTTAACCCGATGTTGAAAGACTGCGTGACTATCGTGAAGATCAATATTACAAAAATAAAATAAAATAAAATAAAAATAAAAAATGAGACTAGATCGTGTTTAAAATGACAGAAACAGCTTTTCGATAATTCAATGATAGTCGTTTACTAGTAACACTGGGCGATGGTCGAGTGATCAATTGAAATGCAGTCAAAAAGAAAATAATGTGCGATTCAAAGTACATGTAGCAAACTATTGAACAATCAATGACACTCTGAATGTAATGTATAAAGATTATCTATATATACTCATCCACAATATATGGTATCTTAACCATTTTCTACTATACCGAGCTTCTTATGGACTACATGCAAAGATTAAGATATTACTTCTAATGCATGAAAAGTTGAAAAATTCATGTAAAGAAGTGGCAGCTGGATATATCGTTACAAGAGTCTAATGAACGATTTAATGAATGAATTTCCTCACAGTAATCAAAGTTTACATTCTTCGAACACGTGTGATTTTATCATTGGGAATTCCTAACAGCACGTCACAAAGATCATCCTCTGCAATGAGCGCTGTAAGAAGAATTTCGTTAACGATTTCATCCTAAACATGGATAGTCATTATAAATCCTAAATAACAGTTGAGGTTTAACATAAGGTCTTACATGTTTAATACGACAATGGGTTCATGACAACTAGCACATATCATGGTGTCGCTTCCGTCCAGTTTTGATCGTATTTCTCATGAATAATTTTCTTCTATATTCTTTTGATTCTTTATTTTTATGTGTTTTATTTCCTGGTTCTGTCTCTACTACCTTAAGAATCAGAATATAATTATAATGAATGAGAGCAATTTCTGTGTTTGATTTTGCATTCGAGAACCGTTTGAAGTTTTAGAACAATATTATAAATACTCATACAGCAGTATGTGCACATGGAATGCGTCTACGTGTTACCTTTAACCATATTTGATTTTTCCAAGCGTTAGACGTATATTTTTAATAGCAAAAAAGGTTTGAAATGAAACATATGTAAATTTTATGAAATTTTTTATAATAAATAAGTTAATCTTATAAAAATTGCAAACTATAACTTTTATGAAGTCACCTATTCACCATAGTCACATTCAGTTGAAGTTTACACATATCTTACAGACAAAACACAAAAGTTTGTCCTTTGTACCCTAAAAGTATCTCTATCGTACACGAATCGAAATATTGAAATAAAGCATAAAGAATTTTGTTTACATATAATAAAACTGTCTATGATAAAGCAATATAGTAAGCTCCAAAATCTATAAGGAATGCCACTCAAAACTTTCTTCTTCGGTGACAATGTTAACCGGAAAACGTAATGGTACTGAATCCTCAATTCCCTGGAGTATAATTTTAGTAATAATATAAAAAATCATGGTTATGCACATAAATGATTTGGAAATGTTAAAGATGATTTGAAGATGTTATTCAGAGAAGTTGGCTAATTGACCTGTACCTTGGCTTGTCCCCAGATAATAAGTCTAAGTGAAAAGCAATGAATGTGCAGTGATTACTGTACTTGATTGCCACCTGTAGATACATCGATACATCTGAACATTTGCTGCCTCACATGGAATGGACCCATCATACTCGCGCATGGGATTTGGGAGATTATATTATTCAGTCACGTGCCACGTCTTGTGACGAAAGCAGTAAGGATAATAAGACAATAAGTTTGTCCCTCTGTATGTATGTATGTATGTATATATATATATATATATATATATATATATATATATATATATATATATATATGCATAATTCTAATATATTCTGTTAAGACTGTTATTAAAAAATGTTTTGTATTTAATAGCACTCATATATATTCTCTGTAGTTAAAATTCATTCTAATTACAAAAAATTCCAACAATTAGTTAAGTTTTTTTTTCTCTCTCTCACCCAACTAATAAAGTAAAAAAAAAAAAAAATTGCAATTTTCTCAAAATTTAACTAAGAAAAATTTCGCTACAACCATTATTAATACTTTTCCAGAAATGGTTTTAGTTTAATTTTATTTTAAAACTATTTTATATTCCCAACGGTCTATGATAAATAAAAGGATTTTTTTGTTCACCTCATAATTTGTCTTCCGGGAAGTCTTTTTGTAGGTAGTGGGCCGTATTCACGCGTTGCAAGGGAAGAAACACAGAAAACTCTTAATTAACTATCTCGACAAATAGAAGCAAAACATCCAATTCCCGTTATTCAATAAAGGCTGAGATCGAACCGGGGACCTATCGAATGACGTCTCTCCACTAAACCCCGATGCTCGCAAAGGCTCTTAACTTACCTTAATTGAATTTAAAACTTCCTATTCACAGAGTATTTTTTAAAATATAGCTCATTATTATTTTCATAATTATATCTCTTGATGTCCTTGCTTTATTTTTATTATTTATTGTTTCTCTTTCACTTTATACATAAAAGGCCAAAGGATTATTTCAGAATTCTTATTTAGCCATTTCAAAGTTCAATTTCTTTTCCTAGATATGAACAACTGAATAAAACTTGATATGTGTTTTTTGTCATTATCAAGCAGTAAGTCTATACTTTTTGCCTTATGTTTTAGTTTGTATCTTGTACGTATTTCAATACATATTGGAAAAAAGATGATCTATTCTGTCATTTGCTTGTAGACAATTCAAATTAAAAATCTGTCATAAATTTACTAAAATATTTCATTCATGTATAAAACAGGGAGTGAAACAACGAGGGCAGAATAATCCAATGATGGGTGATATAACTAATTACATTTTATAAAAGCGCTTATGGACTTCACACTATAAAACTGAACCAACCAATCGGCCAATCATTTGATAAAGAAAAACATGAATCATACTTAAATTCATTTTAGAAAAGAATATATCTCTTCCTGTCTTCATCCATCTTTAATAAGTTTTAGCTATCATTAATTTTGCGTTTTCTTATTGATTATAATTTTTTCTGAACCTTAAGTGATTTTTTATATTACTTACAGTTAACTTATTACATTAAATTAATTTTACTAGTATATTTTACAGTTGTATGACGAGGATCCATTATTAACACCTTTTTTGTTGTCAATTTATCCATTCCATTTGAAGTATGATCAATCGAAAATATTTTCCTCACTACAAAAATCAAAATATTGCTCAAAATTTAGATTCCAAATACTTACTAGTTCCAAATATTCAAAGATTGGTTCTTGTTTCCGGGTTACGTCACAGCGATACTTTCGATTTCAAAATCATTAGCAACACGATCATTAGCACCTCAGCCAATAATGTTTTACATTTCTTAATCTAATTTAGCAGTATATGGTCACAAAGAAATGAATGATTTAAATAACAAAGATAATTTTAAACTAAGTAATCTGAGCAAAAATCCTTTTTGAGTCATCTAAAGTTAAAATATTTGAATTAAATCACAATGAATGCATAAGGATATAAATATTTTATACAATTAAATGCATAAAATTTTGACAATTATAAAAAATGAGACTTATAGTCTCATTTTTTGAAGCAATTTAAAAAGAAATTTGAAGAAATAGAAGAAATTAATGAAGACTTTTAATTAAAAATAATTATCGTACTTGAATTCCAAATAATGAAAACTTTTCAGTGCTATGATGTAAAAAAAGTATTTAATTAAGTTTGAAAAGTTCCTTTAAATATTCTATTATTTTCAATAATGACAGCATTCTACCTTTTTTTTAAAAAAAAAAAGTTTTTAAGATGTTTATATGAAAGCAAGGAACGTAGAATTAATGAGCAAAAGTATTCAAATATCACGAATAGATGGCACTGTTTCAACTAAAAACACACAAAAATTTCCAAATCAATCATATTATTTCTATAACTATATTTTTCACAAGCTAATATTTTCCTCACTACAAAAAATCATACTTCTCAAATTACCAAGTGAACTATATTCAAAGAATTGCGTACTATTGCTCAAAACTTCATCAAAAGGGGAAGAAAATTTTACTTTCGAATTACAACAAAAAAGTTAAGATGGTCATTAAGGCCTGACTTTGGCAACAACGTTAAGACAAACTAGTAAAATATATAATTGGAGGAAATCGGATTTTTTAAATGAAGAATTTTAAGATTCACAATGTCGAATGTCTGCAGCAGATGCGGCGTTTTATGTGTAGCACAAATATGTTATGGATCTGCTTCGCACAATGACGAACGAGAGATGTATACAAAAATTCCACACTATCATCTATTCAGATCTACTCTCTTATCATCAAGTACATGACATGTTGGCACCGCATAGTAGGCACCTGAAAGCTGTTTTAAGGCCATTTTAAACATATACAGCGTATTTGACTCCTGGGAGGATTTTTCACAGATAGAGAGTTGTATCAGTGAAAAGTGCTTGCATCTATGAAAGGATCAGAATGTCGTCGTATGTAGGGTAACTTGAAAACTCCCAAGTTTCTACTTTAAAGTTAACTTTAGGATCGTAGTAAGACAGCAAACTTCGGAGCATAAGATTCTTACTTCGATCCCCGGCATTGTTGAACAACGGACAACAGATGTTGGACTTTTACTTTCTGCTTGCTCATCTGTCGGAGAGGATACTTGGTAGTTTTCCAATTCCCGTAGGTGGCTATTAAAATGTCACAGTGCTTTCGGCCATTAGGCTGCCCACTACACAGTGTTAAAGGATGCCTCCCTCATAAAAAGGCATGCAGAAGCAGAATATCAATGTCCCGTTGTTTACTAGGGCATAAGATCAAACCTTGGACCTTTCCTTCCTTAGATCTTAATCGTACCATAAAAGATGTATGGACATGGAGATAACAGCTCATTTCTACTGTATATTATCAAAACACTGACTGTATAATTTAGTAAAATGTTATGCCAATACCACAAGGAAGTATGAGATGATGTATTTTAAAGTCTTACCAATAACCTTATCTATAGATTAATGGTAAATCTCTCCAATCATTTTTAGCTTTCAATGTTGAATTTAGCTATGTTAACTGAAAATATCAGTGACACTTTATACAGAGCATGTTTTGCTAAAAATGATTTCTTCTAAAGCTGATTTCTAAACAGCGAAGCAAATGACTTAACAGCCAAAAATTGTTGGGAGACATTTGTACATCCGCAGCAGAATGACATCCGGGAGGGATTTTCAACGGTCGTATTCTTCAGTTGCAAGAGAGAAAATCTGGAAAATTCTAAGCGCCCACTTTAAAGAGTACACCCACTAAAAACAGAGATTCAAACTCCACTTCAAAATGCTCATGCTGGTATTGAACTTAGAACCTTCTAGAACATGTTAAACTTTAGAGAGTAATGTTAAAACAGCTGTTCTGGTTAATAACTGATTGTAAGGGACATAACTTTCTGGAAACTTGGTTCAGAAGTCTGGTCGTGTGTTCAGAAGTACTTCTAGATAAATGCAATAATTAAGGGAAAAATTAATTGCAAGTATATTTACAGTGGATAAAAAAGTCTCCGTACGCAGATACAAATGCAAATCAAAGTTTAATTTGTCACAGAAAATTCATAATAATAAAATGAAAATTTAAAAATGAGTTAAAACTTAAATTATTTATTATTTATTCATATTAAAAGGATGATAATACTGACAAAATTAAATAATAAATCTTGAAAACTCAAAAATGCCGTAAACACGGAACAAAAAAGTCTCCGTACGGTGAACTAGCACACGAAAAATTTACAAAAATGCAAAATACATTTAACAAAAATACATTTAATGATCAGTGGCACTTCTTTGGCCTTATCACCTCTCTTAGACGTTGTGGCATTACCCCTACAAGTTTTTTTCTTGTTTCTGGAGAAATATTACACCAAATGCTACTAATGACACTTTTGAGTTCAACTTTATTTTTAGGTCACATTTTTTTAAGTTGTCGGCTTATTTCTTCCCACAAATGTTCGATGGGGCTTAATTCGGGTGACTGAGGAGGGCTATGAAGTTGTTGTTTAACATTGTAAAGGCACCACTCTTAGCAAATTTTAGAGGTGTATTTAGGATCGTTGTCCTGCTGAAAAGTATACCCAGATCCAAGAGATAGCTCCTCTGCGCTAGATAACACATTTAGTGTAAGAATATCCAGATATCCATATCAATCCATATTTCCCTTGATGAAATGCAAATTTCCTAATCCAGAAGCACTCTTTGTGTTTTGTTTTGTTTGTTTGTCGCTCAACGGTCATTTTTTGCACACGAGGGCTAATTAGACCAGGACTAACGGTTTAAAGTGGATTCCGAGCCATTACAAACATCCATGCCCAAGATGGTCTCGAAGGACTCATATACCCCCACGCCATAACAACGCCACCACCGTGCTTCATAGCTCCGCATAACTTCTTAGTTATCATTTGTTTGTTTGTTTTTTCCACACCATAATTCGGCCATCTGATCAATGAACGTTAAACTTTGATTCATCGCTAAAAAGAATGGATTCCCCAAAAGACAATGGCTTGCTAATATGTCTTTTGCAAATTCCAGGCGCTTTTTCCTGTTGCATAAACTTATATAGGGTTTCTTCCGGGCTGCACGTCCATGATAACCGCTTATTTTAATGACATTTTTCACGGTTTGAGTTGAAACTTTAATGTTGTAACTAACCATTAAATCAGCTGCCAACTACGGTGCACACAATTATGGATATTCTTGAACTTGGCGTATGATGTTTCTTTTATGCTCGCGATTTAATTTAGGCGGTCTCCCTGATTGAGCTCTATCCTTAAAATGAATGAAGTTTACGATATCTTTCAATGATATTTTGCACAGTAGACTTCGATTTTTTAGTCATTTCACTAATCTCTTTCATGGATAATCTATCTTTTCGCAATTTAATCACTAATTTCCGAATAGCTCTGGGCACTTCCATTTTGAGACGATTAATAACAAACTTGAACTTAACAACTGTCCTTTGGTTGTTTTCTTTTCAGTGATTAACTTTCTAACGTCAAAGATTTACTGCTGGCCCGTTTTAAACACGTCAGAAAGAATTTGCATATAACACGTACAGAAATTTTTTTTGTACTACAATTTTCTATTGACCTTAGATATTGCAAATAATATGCTTTTCTCGTTTTGTAAAAATAAAAATTTATAAAAATCTCTTTCTATAGACTTATACTAAACACATATTGACAGTATTTAAAGAAACTATGCAATACTTAACAAGTTATGCTCATTTATTCTTAAATTTAGTGATCGTACGGAAACGTTTTTACCCACTGTATATTAATTCAGTTTTATAGTTTTTGTATTCTGCACAGATATAATTTCTTATAACCTAATGTTTTTTAGTCTATTTAGATATAATTCCTTAAAAAATTTTGATATCTTTCTGAAATCTTTATTAAAGAAAGTTAGATACATTTATTTTATCAACTATCGTGAAAGTGATAAATGAATATAAATATCGGACACTCGAATTTATTTTATTATTTCTCGTGAAAGTGATATCTATTTTATCAACTCTAGTAAAAGTGACAAATGAAATGAATTTAAATATCGGACACACGAATTCACTTATTTTTGATTTTTATAACAAAGGGAATAAATAATTCACAAAGAGCATTATTCATTAACTTCTTTTTTTGTAAATAAAGAGTAAATGAATTTTTGTACGATGAAATGGTTATACATATTACATAAATAGCTTCTAAAAATATTATTTAATTACCTGAAGAAGCAAGAGATTTATAACGTAAAGCAGAATAGTTTTTTTAACGAGCGTATTAAGTTTTTTAAATTTATAATCCAGATACTTTGGTATGTTATTGATTTTACCAGAAGAAACAGAAATTAAGCAGATTATTCAAACCTTTGAAATTGACGAAAGGTAATTTATATTCTACGATAATTGAAAATTAAAAAAAAACTTTTTCTACGATAATTGAAAAATAAAGCTCCAGCATTTTTGTTTTATTCATTAAGAATGGGAGTTTTATGTACATAAATTTTTTATGCCAACGGATTGTGAAAACTAAGAATAAATGTAAAGTTTCCTATCTGAATAAAATAATGGCGTCTTATGTTTTAGTTTGTTACTAAATGTTCATTTCTTTTTTGACAAAATGGATTTTATTTTAAGTTTTTGTATAATTC
Source organism: Latrodectus elegans (assembly GCA_030067965.1). Taxonomy (NCBI): domain Eukaryota; kingdom Metazoa; phylum Arthropoda; class Arachnida; order Araneae; family Theridiidae; genus Latrodectus; species Latrodectus elegans. The sequence goes on along the minus strand of CM057817.1, from coordinate 63,650,817 downwards.
TAGAAGAAATATATAAGTATAAAAATATATACATATATTTATACATGTGAATGCATATAGATTTATGTATATTCATATATATTTTAAAAAACATGTCGAAACTTAAGATAATCAAGTTTCGTTGTAAGATAATCCTTTTTAATGAAAAACGATAATCTCTAAATCATTTCTTATTAAAAAAGGATAATTAACCATACTTATCATAATTTTAACAGTATTTATCCTGAATGGCTTAAAAATTTTTAACTGGCTTAAAAATTCCTTTAATAAAACAAAGCTCTTTGGTTAACATTTAATAACAATACCACAAAGGTTATCAATGCATGGTAAGTGAGTGGTATGCAGTCGCTCCAATAATTGAATGTGGCTTGAGTGACATTTTAATAAAAAATTAAAAAAAAATTTTTAATACATAGAAAAGATAAAGCAAGATAAATTATATTCTTTTCTGCGTTTTGTAATTTCAAAAAATATTTTTCATGATACACACTTATAAGAGTGAAATTAAAACTGAACGCGCAGATGTAAGGATCATGATATAATGTGAATTTGAAAAGCAGAATTTCAAGAAAAAGGAACTTCACAGAAAGAATACTTTTAATCATAGGAACAAAAAAATCTTGATATGCATTTTGATTGCAAGTCAAATCTCACGAATCGTTGATCACAGTTGAACACGATATTCGATTTCTACAAGTTAGTACCACGTCTATTTGAACTTTTCTTGTTTTTTCTTACTTTTTTTTATATTTTCAACACTTTTTATTTCTAAATGCCAACTAATCTCCAGTCATGCAGGAAAATTTAACAAGAATAGAAAATGATTCACAACAAAAGTACACTACTGGCCATTAAAATTGCTACACCAGGAAGAAATACAGATAACAAAATGATATTTATTGGACAAATATATTATACTAGAAATAACAAGTGATTAAATTTTCAAACAATTTGGCTGGATATATAGATCCTGAGAAATCAGTGCCAAGAACAACCACCTCTGGCAATAATGACAGCAGTTATACGCCTGGGCATTGAGTCAAACAGAGACCGGATTGCATGTACAGGTACAGATGCCCATGCAGCTTCATCACGATGCCACAGTTCATCAACCGTAATGACTGGCGTTTGGTGACGAGCCAGTCGCTCGGCAACCATTGACCAGACGTTTTCTATTGGTGAAAGATCTGGAGAACAATACCGGCAACATGCGGTCGGGCATTATCCTGCTGAAACGTAGGGTTTCGCAGGGCTCGAATAAAGGGTAGAGCCACGGGTCGTAACACACCAGAAATGTAACGTGCACTGTTCAAAGCCCCGTCAATGCGAACAAGAGGTGACCGAGACGTGTATCCAATGGCACCCCATACCATCACGCCAGGTGATGGGCCAGTATGACGATGACAAATGCACGCTGTCAGTGTGCGTTCACTACGATGCCGCCAAACACTGATGCGACCATCATGATGCTGTACACAGAACCTAGATTCATCTGAAAAGATGACGTCTCGCCCCTCGTGTGCCCAAGTTCGTCGTTGATCACACCATTGAAGGCGCTCTTGTCTATGGCCCAGCGTCAAGGGAAGCCGACGCCATGGTCTCCGAGCTGAGAGTCCATGCTGCTGCAAACGTCGTCGAACTGTTCGTGCAGACACTTGTTGTCTTCCAAACGACCCCGATTCTTGACTCACGGCTCGTGACGTGGTTGCACGATCCATTACGGCCATGCGGACAATATGCCTGTCTCCTCAGCTTCTAGTGATAGGTGGCCGTTGAGATCCCGCATGGCGTTCCGTATTACCATCCTGAACTCATCGATTCCATATTCTGCTAACAGTCATTGGATCTCGACCGACGCGAGCAGCAATGCTGCGATAAGATAAACCGCAATCCCGGTACGCTACAATTCGACATTTATCAAAGTCAGAAACGTGCTGGTACGCATTTCTCCTTCTTACACGAGGCATTTACAACAACTTTTCACCAGGCAACAAAGTTCGAATGCAATTTGTGTATGAGGAACCGGCTGAACAATTTCCTCATTTAAACACAATGTAGGTGTCGCTACTGGCGCCTGCTTGTTCTAAAAAACTAATTATTTGCATATCACAGCACCTTCTTCCTTTCGTATAAATTTCACGTCTGTAGCATGTCGCCTTCTTGGTGTAGCAATTTTAATGGCCAGTAGTGTAGTTCAATTTGCTTCAGAAGTGTATTTTACTTCTGATGCAAACTGAACGACTTCTTCAAACTTTTGAAACTTTCTACAAACTTCTTAAATTGAACGTATGCATTTGTGGTATTTTACATATTTTTGAGCATTTTTTAAGATGAAAGAAAGAAAAATTTTACTATGTAATAACCATGTGAAAAACAGATAAGCATTCGTTTTATCTCTTATTCATGTATAACTGTTTTCATATATTGCGGTTATTCATAAATAATCGATAAATATCAGATTTTTGCAGAATTTGCATATCATGCAAAAGCATTCACTGAATCTTCGCAAACTAAATAGATTGTATTATATTTGTGCACAAAGAATTCTTGCCTTAAGTCTTTCATCCTTTTTTTTGCATGTATTTTACATTTTAACTAATTTATGTAAATGAAATGAACTCTCATTAACAGTTGATAGGATGTAAATACTGTAGAATACATCTAAACTCTTATTGCAAATGTTTGAAATTAATAAAGTAATTCAAAGTATTAGGAAAATGCTCACAAGAAAGATTAAATTGCGTAAAATTTTAATATATATATATATATATATATATATATATATATATATATGTATGTATGTATGTATTATTGTGATTATATAAATTAAATCTCTAACTAAACAAAATTGATAAAGCTTAATAAAATAAAAGGCAACAGCGCTCAAATAAAAAAATTTCTGCTTAGCACTATTATAAATTATGTTAAGAATGAAAAATATTGCTGTAAAAATTATATAAATTACAGATAAATAAGAATAAAAAAAAGTTTAACTCTCTCAAAAATAACCAAATCTAAATATAATTTCAAATTCATATGCAAAACTTTTAAAAATGTTTAAAGAACAAACAATGAAAAACAGTAGAAACATTTAATACTCTTGAAGAAATTAATTCAACGGAACAAAATATATATAACAGCGCATAGTCAAGATTTACATTTCTAATTAAAAACAGAGGAGAAAGTTATCGACCAAAATAACTACGAATTAAATCACGATTTAAAGTCATCATTGTGTATTAGCTCTGCGAATTAAATCTCCAAAGGAAATGGTATTTTTGCCCTTGATACGCCAGACGTTCATCGATTTTTCCCTCCCTTTCATTTCTTATCAGCGTAAAAAATACCTGCTAATTTTCAAATCAATTAGCCACTAACAGTCTCAGATTATATGTAATACTTCTAATTTAACAGCTGTTTCAATTCCTTTTCTCTATTAAATAACAATAGTGGAGAGAATTCACTAAATGTTTGATTAGTAGAAGGGGTCGATGTAGGATGGGGATAAATCAGAGAAAATATCCGCTATCCTGGGGAAAATTTGCTTGAATAATCCCTTTTTAATCGGCAGAATGTTTAAAAGTTTTAATTTCGGAGATATATTTTTCTTCAATAAATCTTTGTTCTGCGCAGCAAATGTATAAAAAAAAGGTAACTTATTTATTTTCTGATTATTTTTAATTAATGTATTTAAATTTGTATTTGCATAATTAATAGTTTTTAAAATTAATATTTGTATGAGTAAGGATTTTTAATAAATACTTTCAAAGTCAAATTTTTCATGGAATTTAAATTATTTCTAAAGAGGAGTTTTCTCACTGTATTAACTTATTGGAATCATAATTCACCATTATAATTCATTTTAATTTGATTTCCTCAAAAACATTTTTGTGTTAACGTGTTTTGCATTAGATGCTAAAAATTTCACATTTTATAAAATATAATTTTTGACAATCCTGTAAAACAAGCCAATCCAATATTTCAGTAATTTTTTAAAATAGAGTAAAATCATTTAATTTCAAAAATTGTCATTAAATTATAAACAGTAGCAGTCAGTGTTAATGAATGAGAGTGGAATGCACAGTAAAATCTACTCATTTAATTAATAATTACGGTTAAGTAAGTATGAGTTTAATGATAATAAACGAATAATTGTGTAAAAGGTAAACATATTCATAAAAATAGAATCATGCTGTAAAAATTTTATTATTATTATTTTTTTAAAATTTGTCTAATTTTTGTCCAAATTATCAAACATATGTCTAATGTATGTAACATGGTATAGCCCAAAATTGTACAATAAACATTTATACACATGAAAGAAAAATCCATAACTTAAATAAATAGACTGTAAATTGATTTTCGTTAAAATATGTGTGTGAACAGTTCTATTTTTAATTATATTTCTCTTGTGAATCCTTCTTCAAAAATATATTTTTTATAAAACTGTAAAAAAGTAAATACGCGCATTACTTAGTTAAATCCGGAAATGATTAGTTCTTTTAAGATTAATTATAATAAATCAGTGTTGATGAAGTTGAGAGAGGGAGAAAGTCCATTACAATTGATCACCAAAGTGATACCACAGCGAATGCATTTAGGCGATAAATTGTCGTGCAATAAGATCTGAAAATAAAATACTCCGGACATCTGTATTTGCAGAGTTACTTTTCTCCCTGTTTTACAAATAAATAATTTTGGCAACCATCTTACGATACACGCCTGTCAAGCGAAAACAGTGTTCTGGGGATAATATATGTCAGTTCTGGTTCAACTTACAGCTTTTTATGTGGAAATATTTTGAGTTGTGAAAAACAACGATTTAAGTAAAACAGAAGATAATTTATTTTATTTAACTTCTAAAGCCTTGTTTTCCTTATTAAATTATTATGCTTCGTTAAAAATTATTGTAATGGTATTTGATGACGTCATTATTATTACTTGAATTCGATCGTTGTTGAATGCTACTGTATAATAAAAGTGGGAATTTTCTACACTACATTCTAAGATGTGTGGGGCGTTTCGCTCATCAACATTTATTTTTAAATGTACTAAGCCCTTGGTGTGAAACATATTATGAACGATTTACTATCTTTCATGTTTTAATTTCATGTCAATATTTTAACCTTTATAATTATGATTTTTTAAAAACAGAATCTTTAATAATATTTAACTCGGTGGGGGAGACACCCCACAAAAACATTTTGTACTTTCTAAAAGGCAAAAGGATTTTTGCAATTTATTTCAATATTATAATTCATATAACTTTAGTGTTTTTAAATTTGGTAATTCATATATTTTTTCGTTCATCATCATCATTATCATATATATATATATATATATATATATATATATATATATATATATATATATATATATATATATATATATATATATATATATATATATATATATATATATATATATATGTGTGTGTATATATATTATAATGTTTTTAAAGTTGCTTTGATTTCCAAAATTAAAAATTAATAAGAGATAGAGAGAGTTTACTTTTTCTTAAAATTTAAATATTGGTGGAACATATTCTTTTTAGACCTTGTGCCAAAAAAACCCAACCAACCGAAATATGTACGCATGTGACATTTTTCAAATTTGAATGTTACTGCTCAAATGTTGCACTGTGTTTCGAAATTCATTTTACCCTCATAATTTTATAAAAGTTATTAATTCAAATCCATATTAAATTTTATTATTAAAAAACAGGAAAGTTCTATATGAATTTCTTATGTGTGCATGATAATGTGTGCATGATAATTTTCCAAATGCAAATTTCACAGTTCAAATACAACAAATGAAGAGAATACCTTTATTCCTTAATATATTTCGGTAAGTAATAGTCTAAATCAATATTAAATTCCACAGTAATAAAAGTGCAAGAAAGATCTCTGTAAAATTCTGAGTGAGTGAATTTGTGGATATTTTTCAAGTTCAAATTTCCTTGTATTCAAATATAGCAACGCATATGTGTGTGTATATGTGACTAGATAGATATTTCAAAAATCATTTTTCTTTACTATTCTATAAGAATTTATTTAATAGAGTAATATTAAATTCTAAGGTAATATAAGAGAGTGTAAAAGTTCCACATGAAATTTTAAAATGTGTGTGCGTATGATATTTCCCAATTTCTAATTTCGCTACAAAAATGCTATAATGCAAATATTAATTTTAATGATCATTTCACTCATTTTACAATGCTATTAAAAATAACTATCCTTAATTATTCAGTTTTGGTCCGCTTTCAAGAATTTTAAAACTTACTTACATCTCTTCATTAGCTACTTATTCTATGGGTAAACATGTAAGACATATTTCTTCAAATCCAGTATTTTTAATGTTTAAAAGATTCGTGATTTGCAGAGCACTATTTCTATGAATGTTTGTCGAGGGAATTGATTTTAATTTTAATACCCTGCTACACACATCCGTCTGTCCTACGACGATGTGTTAGAGAAATACTTGTAACCCTCATTTCTTCCACCAGATGTCAGTTATTGTTACATTCACAATGAAAAAGGCAGCTGCTCGCCACTGCGTGGATATAAACACATAAAAAGTAGCAATACTAGTTGTATTCATTGGGGATTGCTTTCACTAAAAGAGAAAAAAAAAAAAAATTCTTCCGCAATACATTTATACACAGAAATCGGCAAGAACGGTGTAACAAGAAGTAATACGTGTAATTACACATTTTATTAAAATATTTGATTATATATAATAGCATTAATATACACATTTATTAGAATAGTATTTTTTATAATACAAAAATAATAAATCTATTTTTATAATAAATAAATGCTTTATCCACTATCTAGTATGCAGGACGAAAAATGCAATCTTTATATTATTTTAAATAAGCTTTTCCTACTAATAACTTGATTTGGTTACTATATCTATCTATCTATCCATCCATTTATCTATCTATCTATCTATCTATATATATATATATATATGTATGTATGTCTATATATTTAATATAAATATTATTAGTAGGCAAAGAAAATAAAATTATTACAAAATATGATTAACAAATATGTTTCTTTCAATTCTTTTTTAATATCTGAAATCATTAAAAAATTAAGAACAGGCTAATACTTCGACTAAAATAACTACAATGAAAACTCTGGCATATTTTTCAAAAATGTAATAAATAAAATACAAAACGAATTCATTGTTCATATGTCAAATTGATCTAAAAGACGTAATTATAGTTTGATATATAACTGAATAATTACAAAAATTAGTTGTGATATATTTCAATGAAATGTATCAAAAATAATTTCCAAATACGAAAATAAATAAATAAAAAGAAAATAGTTGAATTCATTGTTCTCAGTTGAAATTGACACAGTTTGTCATTCAACGTTCATTTTCTTCACACGTGTGTTAAGTAGACCGGAATCTTTGCTGTCAAGATGATTTGACTGAAGAAGCGCAAAATCTGGCTTAAATAACTGCAATGAAAACTATTTGCACAATTTCAGAAATAAATGAGATTCAAAATTGTTACTTGAAAGTATACATTGAACTAGTTGTACTCAAGTTTTTATTAAATGTATTTACAAAAACGATACGTATCAATTACATTTAAGCAAATATTAAAGACAAGTATTTATTTGCAAAGAAAAGTGAATACTCTTTTCCTAAAAAAGTTTAAATAAAAACAATGTTTTTATCGGAAAAAGTACCTTACAAAGAAAATGTTTATAATTAGTGGTTATTTTTATTAAGGTGTTGTTTATTTTTGTATATTTATTTTTTTCATTAAGTTCAAATAATAGTTAAATAAAAATAGTAGCACATGATATATATGGGGTACTTATATACATTAAATGCACATATAAGTATATATATTCAAAGGTATTAACAACCATTAAAATGAAATGTTATTCCGATGAAATGTGAATAACATTTCATTATCAGTTACATTTAAACAGTATCCATCTACATTTACAAATACATTTAAATAGCACATGCTACAATTTTTGTCATTTATAAATTAATTATTTTTATTTAATAATTTTACAAGAAGAGAAAATGCAGAGGAGTGGAGCAAAAATAAAAATGAAATACAAACTTCTGTAATTCGATTCCCCCTAGAATTCTTGTTCAGAACTCAAAAAATGACGACAAATAAATTTTGCTTAATGGAACATAAAAACAGTGAATCGAAAAAAGAAACTTCTAAAAAATACCTTTCCTCTACAATCTATTTTTAGAAATTCAGTTGATTACCCCTAGGGAAAGCCTGAATAACTGAGAGACCCAGAGGGCCTAAGCAAAAACGAGCCTACACCGAGCTTTGAAATAAATGTTACACTGTGAAATAATAAATTGCTTCAATTTATAACTTATTATGAGATCTAAATTGCATCAGAAGTGAATAACAATGATTAAATTAGCTCAAAATTAACAACTCTAATGATGTAAAAATCAGTAGTAAATAAAATAAAAAATAATTGCTTATTGCATTTATTACATTGCATTTAGTATATGTCTAATTTGAGCTTACAATACTTAATTTTGATTACATAATTCTGTCATCTTTTATTTAATTTTTACTCCTTTAACACAAATTAGTAAATGATATTATAATTAAATGTATTTTTTTTGTTAGTTAAAACAATTAGGAGCAATATTTCTTAAAGATCTTTATAATTCAGCATCATATCTAATTTCATAAAATAATTAATTTACGGAAAAATAATTTTTCATAATGAGCAAATTCGTTTTTTATCAGAAAAAAGATTAAGTACGGATAGAATAGAGACTCAGGTTCCGAAAAATGAAATTTCATAAGGAGATATATTTTTAAATTAAAAAATATTTTGTAAATATAAAGAATAAATAACAGTATGTAATTTATATTATATGTAATATATAATAACAATAGTATGTAATATATAATAACAGTATCCAAATATTTCTAGAAGAAATTAAAAACGATATGTAAATGGCATATTTCATATTATTTTAATATTATTTAAAAACCAATAATTTGTTTTTTTAATTTTACAGTAAAATTTAATCATTAAAACAAAAATAAAAATAAATTACTTTTTTGTATTTAACTATTCGGAGCTGGCTAATTCCACAAATATTTTGAAGTTCCTTGAGAAGTATATGTATATTTCTACAGAATAAAACTTAGATTAGTTACTACTACAGTTACCATTACAATAAACTTATCTTTAAGAAAATAATTTACATATTGTTGTGTTATATGTATATTTTTACTGTGTTGGAATCAATATGTGGAATAACTATAGAATTCAAACTCTTGCCACTGTATCTGTTTAACTTTTCTACAGAATTAAATGATTTCGTTCAATATTTCAGCTTTACATTTCTAGTTAATATTTTCCACTGGAAGCTTCAATTTGTGAAAACAAAGAAGCTGAGATTTGAAGCTGGAAAAATAAAAACATTTTACTATACAAAGCTTTAAAAAGTTAATAATGATGTGACTTTATAAAATGACGGTATTATTGCTTATAAAAAATCAATAAAGGATTTTTTTAAACATTATATAAAAATGTATAAACTTTAAAATTAAATATATCTTGAATGACCAAACATATATTTTTAAATTTGTTTGAAAGAATTAATTACGAGTGATGAACAGAAAAATACAACATATATGTAAGTTATTTCAGAGTGTTAAAAATGTACAATTAGAAGTCGAGCGTATTCCTTTATAAAAAAAGAGGTATAAATGTTTTGGTTTTACTTGAGCTTAAATCTCTTTTCAGTTTTTTGGAACCACTTATAGCAATATCGATTACAAATTATTTTATGATAAATCTCATTAAAAATTGAATAAATAACTAATTTTTTTTAAACGTAAATTTTATAATGAAAAAATATATTGAAATAAGGCTGGAAAGTTCTTTTAATGTTACGATGCATTTTATATTTTTATACGCAGTGTTAAGTAACTTTCATTCAAATTTCGTGTTTATATATGTATACACACACGTTTAATTAAAGTATAAAAATACAAAAATATCCTGAGGGTGAACCCAGGATTTTATGAAATCACTTAGATTCCTAATGCCAGTGTTCTTAAAAATAAGAAACCAAAATAATTTTAGTCCAAAATACATATAAAAACTACCTAAGAATTTTCTATTTACATAGAATTTTTAATGGATTTAAGTGAAGTTTTAAGTGAAAAACTTCAAATCTCGTTAAGATATTGCATTAAAATTGACTTTGGTAATAAATTTTTTACTATTTTAAAAAGGCAAGTCCTTTTTGATTAATGTTAAATAATAAGAAGTTATGCCTGATGTTCAATGCACACACTATTTCTTTGTAGTTAATTATCATTGCATAAAACTAGTTATGCATTACAATTGAATGAAATATTCTAGAATAAAAAGGAATTAGGAAGTGAACTTAGGATTTCTGATCCTTCGATAAGATATACACCTATTTATTAAAAATTTATAGATTGATTATTTTATGTAAGCTAAATTTCATTGAAACAAAGAATAAATATAATTGGTTTTATTTTCTAATTTTTACTACAAGAAAACTTGTGGAGAATGTGAGAAATGCACTTAAAAAATTAATTATACAAATCTACTTATTTCATGGAAGTATAAAAATAAAAAATTGTGCTTGAAATGATCCTAGATTTCTCAGTTGTTCCTATGTTCTTAAATTTTTATATTCACAACAATAAAAAGTCTCTCGAAGTGATTTCAAACAAAATTTATTCAAAAATTTATAACTAACGAACTTTACATTATTATAAGAGAAGTGGAAAACATAAATGTACAATTCACTCAAAACTATTTTCTTTTTTAAGCAAATAAAAGCCGATGACTTAGTGATTAGCATTCAGGTCTCCTAAGCTTTTGGTGCTGGGTTCAAATCCCGGTCCGAGCATGAATGTTCCTTTCTCTCTCTCTGCTTCTGTCTGCTGAGATGATGAGTGAATGGGAGCAACCTATAAGTGAGTTTGTGGTGGAGGGACGTGGTCAATGCTACTTGATTCTGTGACTTTGTTTACAGATGCCCACCGGGTAATGATAAATAAATAGCTGGTTCCGGCCTTGTTGTAGAAAAAAATTGGGCACTCATTAACCGCAGAAAATAAAATAAATAAACTAAACTTGGATTTATAGGGTAAAGTTTTTGATTAATGGTTATGTAAATAGGCGATACACATAATAAGTAATTATAAACCAAACTCAGCATTTTGTATCTCTATCACTATTTCGATATATTTATTCCAAAAAATACAAAACAAAAAAATTAAGCTTTCAAAAACCAAGCATTTATCATTAAAGTATGATATTTAATTAAAAATTGGCTTTTTTATAAATTTCATGTTATAATACGACATTCTAAAATTCCACATTGGATTTTACTGTCACGTTACTGAAAATTTTTACAATTTAGCTTAAACGTGATCAAGAGCTGCAGCTCTAAAGCACTTAAAACGTCCTCCACTGATGAAAGAATCGAACCCACGAATTGTTGTACTGAGAACCAGAAATTTAAGTACTGTGGGTGATTAGTTAACGAATATAATCAGTTACAAGACTATGTTCACTATCCAAATTATTCGTTAACCGACTATCCATTTAATAAATTTTTTTGTGTGAAATCGATTCATTCGTTCTTGAGACCTTAAATATCAAATAAAAAAGGATGTATAGTTTCCTTATAAATTTATTAAGAAATTATACGCATAGACTTGCATATTAATCATCCCTTTTCATTTTTTTGCTTATGGGACATTAAATAACATTTCCAATGTCTATTGACTTTCCCTCTTTTTTAATACTTTCCGGAAGTGAATAATAGAATTGTTGTTGCAAAGATCCCTAACTTTACTGATATCTAACCTTACTGATCCCTAATCCTTACTCATCCTAATCCTACTGATCCCTAACCTTACTGATAATACTGATATCAGCTTGGCTTGAATGCCATTCTTAGACCATCGCTCTGACATCCCTCCGCTTCTTCAACGAACGAACGAAAGGGAGGGTGTGCTCAAAATGAAAAAACTTTTTGGTACTGAATAAAATCAAAACCGAATAGGATAGTCTACTTTGGTTATAAATATTCTATTGGAAAAATTATTTTCTCCAGTATATAACTTTGAAGTTTAGTAGGCAAGTGACATAATTCAAGAGAGAGGAAAAACGATTTTTGGTCCGTTGGATTTTGAAACCTGGCACATCATGCTATGAGAAAAGAGAAGTGTTCGTTAGAATTCGTTTTAGTTCGTTATCCGAATATATGTTTGTTGTCTGTACACAAAAATCTTTCGTAAAAGTGTTCGTTATCCAATTTGTTCATAGTCCGAACAGTTCGTTAGCCGATCACCCAATGTATTTAGGTGCTATCTCCCCACAAGTGCCTAAGAAGAAAATTATGACTACCCTACCGAGTAAAAGAAGATTACATATGATTTTCTGCTGCCAATTACACATCGATAATAGTTTCCAAAATCTGAGTAAGGGCTAAATGGGGGTAAATTTTTGGTGAGTATGAGAAAATTTTAAAGCATGAATATAGTAAAATTTTGAAATATTTTCCTTAAATAATTAGAAATTGTTGATAAAAAAATGTTTTTGCATTCCTTTTTTTTATCTAATAATGAGGGAGAATGTAATTTAACTAGAAAAAATTTAATGTACATTTGAAAAATATACTTAACATGAACTAATTGAAAATGAAAATTATTTAAATATATATTATGTAATTTTTTCAATATTTTTTTACCTGAAATGGAAAAAAAATGCAGGAGCAAATGCAATAATTTATGAAATATTTTAGTACTGTAATAACGTACATATCACGAAGAAAATAACAAAATGATAATTGAAACTTATATGGATTTTTGGTGTGTAAAACAGGCAAGAAGTGTGTAATAAACTTACCTATTTCTCATGGCTGAAGCATTACATCCACAGATTCCTTTTAATATTTTTAAATTTTATTTAAGGGCCTCAAAACCATGCAAAATCCACAACATAAATAAATTGAGAACATCTAGAAATTAACGATAACAGATAATGATCACGTATAAAGGCAAGCAAATTTAAAGGCAGATTTTATAGAGCACTTAAATAAATTGCCTTAGAAAGATAAAGACATATAAATTCATTTCCAACCAAGTAAATCAACAATAAATTAATAACTAATGTGACTAAATAAATTAATAGCATATTTTCACAAGAAATTCTTATAAAACTTTCAAAGCTTGAGTGGCCCTTTATTAAATTAATATCTATGAATTACTTCGTTTATATATGTATATAATAGAATAAAAATTCAAAAAAAAAATATTTAAAATATTTAAAATTAAAAAAGAAAGCTAGAAAAAAAATGTAGACAAACAATGCAACATTAGTATAGAAGTGACTGAAAAAAATTTCTGATCAGGAGAGCAGAGAGCAAGAGGGGAAAAATCGTACTCCCGAAATTGCACATTTTAAATCTAAATAAAGCAAAAAGACAATGTACACTTTCTATTTAGGTAAAACTTTATGTTTTATTAAAGTATTTTATTAATGTATTTTATCAATAGCAAGGTAAGACTTTATGTTTTACCTTGCTATTGTTTTACTATTGCCTTATTACTTACATAAATATTCAATATCTTTTTCATGTAAAGCATAAAGAAAATTGAATTGTAGCAATGTACTCAGTAAACAAAGTTATTAGAAGAAAAAATAAAATATAACTTGTAGGAACAAGAAAAAATGCATTAAGTTGAGTTACATGGGGGATTATAAGATACATTGTGTGTGTATATATATATATATATCTTTATTTTAATCATTTTTTACCTAGTTATTTTTATTTATATTTCTGAAGCTGTACATATATACATATATATATATATATATATATATATATATGTATATGTATATATATGTATGTATGTATATAATTGAATATATAATATATATATATATATATATATATATATATATATATATATATATATATATATATATATATATTCAATTTACCATAGTCTTACTAGTTTTTTACATAAAGCCAACGGAATAACTGAAAATGTGTTATTGTTTCCATTTTTATGCTCAAGTTTATCAAAAACTCCCAGAAAGTGTAATTAAAAATGTAACGATTGATTGCCTTAATATATTTAACTTAAAGTTCAAACAGAAATAAGTAAGATTATGTCTTCCGAGTCTTTCGATAATTTCAAAAATCAGCCTTAATCAATCTAATTTCGTTGCAACAGCATTTACATCCCAGAGAACATGTGCGCCACCTAAATTATCGTCGTAACATAAATCTTAATTATCATTATCGCTTATAAGCATTTTTACGGTATATTTATTAATTTATGGATAGTCTTTATGTATCATTTCTATATTATTAATAATTTGATGTGTTTGAATAAGACACGTGTGCCTGGGGACAGCTGCATTTTGTATTCAAATACGGAAATTTTCAAAAGTATAATCTTACAAAATTAAACTGATTCATTTTCAAGTTTTAAAATGTTTGCAAATAAGAAATTTATTCCGTTTGCTCAGAAGATTAATTCTGCAAAACTATTGAACTGAGAGTTTATCATATGTTTACAAAATGAATTGTTTGACTGAAAATTTAATTAACAATTGATTAGATTATAAGAAATGATTAATAAAATACTCAAAATAAAACTTTTATGAAAGTCATAAAATTTAATTTTCTTTACTATTTAATTTATTCTATAATAAATTGCTGATTGCAATTTTCAGAAAGTCTTTGAAAAATATAAATAATCGTGTTTTGCGCTTTATTTCAAATTTTATCGAAAGAAAAGTGTTCTAAATTAGCTTCAGAAATATAAATAAAAATAACTAGGTAAAAAATGATTAAAATAAAGATTCCTAGATTTTTTCTTATAATTCACAGATACTTTAATTTTAAGTTTTCACATTCTTTATATAATACATTACAAGTTTCAAAATAAAAGATTGCATTTAAATTAATTTTAGAGAGAGAGAGTTTTGTTTTAAAATCTCTTTAAATATAAATATTTAAATAATATGCCCTCTTTTATGTTAGTCATAGTGCAAGTTCTTCTAATATTAACATAAGCATACATGGTTTTATTTTTTATACTAAATTTAAAAATTCTAAAACGAAATGTTTATATGAATTTATGATTAACATGGATTACTTTTTGCAAAATGAGTATTAATATCATTTATATATTTTATCAGATCCTCATACGGAGAAAGTTAGGGAAGACTAGAAATTAATATATTCAATGTGGTATAAATTAATTGTTAATATTTTAATGATAAAACTAGGGATGAGTCAGGAAACTTATGATAGATATAAAATAATCAATTGTAAGAAAATATTGATAAATTTTTTGAATACTTAATCTAGGGATCAATGATTTGATATGCAATTGCTTATAAATATATTTGTTATACTAGATTTCACCTACAGTAATTGGTCATAAGGAATTTCGTAAAATATTGCTTATAGTTTGCAATATTATTGGGTATTGTATTGCAAATATTTAATATACCTATTAATTTTATAGCATAGGTTTAATCTTTATTAATCTTTAAATCGAGTAAACTGCTGCGTATTCTTAAAATGGTCATATTAATGAGATCAAATTTTTTTTTGACAGAGTTCTGTAAATTAAGCAAAAGAATTGGAACTTGTGATCACCAAACTATTTTAAGTGCATTCATCATGGTGTTGTAGTACAGCTACTTTCCTGGGAATAGCAGACTCTGGATTCGATCTCAACCACTGTTTATCAGAGGGAGATGCACGTTGTGCTTCTTGTTTTACATGTACATCTGTCAGTGTCTATGCATTGGATATTTTTATGTTTTTCCATACAATATGTGAGTACTGCCCATAATCCATAAAAATTCTTCAGGGAAGACAATTTTATTTTTATTTTACCAAAGTTGAACATTAGCACTTAAGTCATTAGTAAACTGGTCCTCCAATACTTTTTGACCATGTCCTCATACGGAGAAATTATTTAAATGTTCAAAAATCGTTGGTTGATTAGAGTCACTTAAAACGCAGTTTAGAGAATCTCCACTTTAATTCTATAGTGATGGTCCTGCAAGCAGTCATGTCTAATCAGTCCTCTAAATAGTGTCGTCACCTCAGTCTTTCTTGGAAAACTGGCATCTGATCTCCTCCAGAATCTCCCATCGCTTACCCCTAGAGCATTGGTTCATATTCTATGTACGAGTTTTTTTTTTTTAAAAGCTCAGGTTTATACATATTTATTCGTGTAAAAAGAAAAAGGACGATTTGTTCATTGTTCTATGAAATCTTCCTTAGACGATGCAACAGCTTTTTCTTTACCCAAAAAATTTCAAATAGGCAGAAGATTATGTGAAACGGCTATAAAAGTGACTTAAGGTAATTTTCGGCTGTCAATTGCTAACTAAGCACAGTGACAAATATATTTTAGGACAGTAATACTTGACTTTTTGGTAGAAAATTATGTAGAAAAGTACGTTCTTTTGGCGATTTGTAGAAAATTATGTGGCAAGTCATTAGGTTGCTTAAAAAATAATGCGGAAAATTATTTTTACCTTTAATCGGATCAAAATGATTGTCTGATCAAACACGTTTTACATTATGTTTTTCTTACAACATTGGCTTTATAAATAATTGAAATTGAAGCAATGAAAAGTAAATTACCAAACAATTGTTGGCAAGTTTCCCATAACTATGAATTGCCAAGACGTTTTACTGCCCCATTAAGCACCTTTTTGTTCCTCATTGATTAAAAAATAAAACCCTTAAGCCATATTGATTGAATGAAGTCATTGAATCAAAAGAGAAAACCATTTATGATTTTGCAAAGCTTGGAAACTGCGTTGGTCTGATAACCCCACGCGAAGTGAAATTATTCAACTAAGGAAACGCAGCCAAAAAAAGTCAACCCATTTAACTAAATGATTTCAGTAGAAGCATATTTTCAGAAGGGCTGCATAGAATTCTTCTAGATCTACTTCGTTGTTCTAATAAGTTACACTTTCTACAATGCGTTTCGAAAATGAATTATAGCACAGTTTTTAGTTTTTTTTCTTTCTTTATAGTGCTCCTTTTTTTGCATATAACTCATAACAAAGCCGACTATGCCGCCAGGGAGAAAATGATTGATAATTCAAAGTACCCAATACTTCATAATATTATGATTTTCAAATTCAGAGATAAATTTTAAATGCGCTTTTTTCGGTGTGATGCTTTTTGGCAAAATAACAAATTCATATTTTTTTCCGAGTCACATTTTATGTATCATAAAACTGCATTTTTTAGGATTAAAATTTCATTTTCAATGTAGGAAATAAGATTAAGTTTACATTTTCTCACTTCAAAACGGTTAGCTTCTCAAGAAAAATAGGAAGAAATAAAGGAAGAGTGATGTAAATATTACGAACAGAGAAAAATATTGAGACTTCCGACAATTGTTTTTTATGATTATCAAATTCTTAGTTAAGATACGCTGTAAAGATATACTTCAAAATGCTTTTATATAAATATTGAAATCACTAAACGCAGAAAGTCCCCAACTAAATTGAACTAAGGACCAATGATGAGGTCGACATATGAGTTGTCACTATCTTCTCTATAACACACAACACCAATTTAGGATAGATGCTTCCTTAACTTCTAACATAATTACGTTCTTTCGGCATGACGATCTTCTGATGGATCAGATATAGAACCCGTGACCTCTCGTTCTTAGGAACGACCACTTTTTTCATCAAGCTGATGCAGTATTAACAGTCATTCATAGTTGAAATATCTATTTGATATTTTAATAATTATTGCTTGCTATACGTGGAAAAAGTGATATACTTATTTTTGCTGTTTATTCTTAAATTTTTCGACATTAAATATTTATCAAAATTAATTAAATATGATTAGCAATTATTAAACAAAAATAATATTTTTATTGCTTAATAATACGTAGAGGTTTTCGGAAGAAAAATAATATTTGTTCGAGGAAACGATCATATATAAGTGTTTTAAAATGAAAATAAATATTTGATTTAAAGGTAAATTTATGTGTAAACTTAAATCATGAATTTATGCACTGCTCTAATTAATGAATATTTTTATGATTTATATTTGAATATTTTACCATTTTATATTTAAATGTCACTTGTATTTCAAAGATTTTATAAGCGCTCATCTGCTTTATTGTAATAATTTCTCTTCTCTTATCATTCTGCATCCT
Source organism: Latrodectus elegans (assembly GCA_030067965.1). Taxonomy (NCBI): domain Eukaryota; kingdom Metazoa; phylum Arthropoda; class Arachnida; order Araneae; family Theridiidae; genus Latrodectus; species Latrodectus elegans. The sequence continues at coordinate 63,632,570 of CM057817.1, read as the reverse complement.
CATTTTAATATTTAATATATAAATGGAGATTTCCTCTCTGAAAATTCATTTCCTTCAATTTTCTCTTCAAATGATAAGCTTGGATTATATTCGAATGCTCATGGCTAAATTAATGTACTCTTTTCCGTTTCGAAAAGAAAACATTAGCTATTAAATACAGAATTTTTTTTTATTTAGCATGTTATAAGCAAACATGAAATCAATAGGACTTATGTAAAACGAAGGAACATCATTTCTGTTAAGCAAAATGTTAATAAAGTAAGGCAAGTAATATATTTTGTACTATTAAAATCTAAAGTATTTAAATTTGTCAAAACCATGATTATTTTTCTGGGAAAGTGAATGGATTTTGAATATGTAGTATGATCATCAATCTAGTTTACTTGAAGGAAATTACTCTCAAGTTTATTTGAGAAGAATCTTCCACACAACAAAAACACACACGTTAACTTAGTCACTTCATATTTATGTAAGGGTTAGTTGAAGGAGAGAAGCAGAGCTCCTTTGGTATTTGCAGAATTAGAATTTAAGAAATAACTTAGATTTTTCTTAATAAATTATTTATATGCTTCCTTTCATTCAGTTTAATTTAAACAAAGGTTATTTTTCTGAGAAAGTGAATGAATTTTAAGTATGTAGTATGATTATCAATCTAGTTAACTAGAAGAAGATTACTCTCAAGTTTACTTGAGATTAATCTCCCATACAACACAAGTTAACTTAGTTGTTTCATAATTAGTCATGGGTTAGTTGAGGAAGAGAAGCATCGTTTTTGATATTTGTATATATAATAAAAAGCAAATAAGCAAATATGTATAAATTTGTGCCACCAAAGCACTTTCTTATGATCTTGTTTCAGAATCTGCAATATTTGAAAATGACTTGTAAAGGTAAAGAAAGCACCCACAAAGCAGGATGGTAAAGAAATAAGTAAATATGAATGCATTTGTGTCTTAATCTTACTTTATTGTTATCGTATTAAGGAATCAAGAATATTTTATAAAATAACTTCTCACATAAATATAAAGAAAGCATATATTTGGAAACTGGCTTTGTGTTTGCACATGTGTAGAAACTCCATTCATGATTTGCCACCATTCTAATAAAAAGATTGTATGACAGAAAATAAAGGAGACGATTATTTCATAGGGTCGACAAAAATTGCGGATTCATGAAACATTTTGCATAAAAAGTGTCTTAAAAAATACTTTATTTGTGTAACATGATGTCATATCTTTTTTATACAAGATACGATATGAAATTATGTTACACATATAAAACATGTCTTAAGATACTCTTTATGCAAAATGTTTCATAAATCAGCAACTTTCAAACAATGTATCAAAATTAATGCTAAGAATGAACATAAATATAGTAATAGTTATGTCCAAAATCAAAAAACACTTAAACAGATCAATTTAATGTACACCACAAAACATTATAGAATTTGGATATCTAAAAATCAGTTTCTACGCTGCACATTTTTGATATTTTTTTATTAAGGGTAATACAAGAGTACCCATGAGTTTTCTGTGAGCTGCATACCTTTAAAATACATTTTAATTTTAAAAAATTAGAAAAATTAATATTTTAAAGCTAAATTTATGCAAAAACAAATTAAAACTTTTAAATGTGAAAAAGTGTTTATAAATCGGCTGACAAGTAGATTGAATTATAATTGATTAAAACTTTTATTGTAGCCTTCATTACATTTTGTTCGCTTTTAGAGACACTCAAATGAAAGGACTTATTCCAAATAATAGAATGAAAGTGATTGGTCTCAATATTTTACAAAATCTCTTGCTTCATTTTCATATTTTTAAAATACTGAGTTTATATTTAGTTTAGTTCGCTTAAAATGTTTACATTTTCTTTGAAATCTCTTGGTTTTTGACTCATTAAAATCTTTCATAACAATTTATACTTTTGTCTTTCGAAATATATATATATATATATTACAAAACAGAAAATCCTAAAATCTCCTTAACACCATCTTTATAGAAGTCATGCAATAAACAAAAACGGAAGCACCTATTACTAAATAGTGGAAGGCAATGTGAAACCAAGATATACCACCCAAAAAGGGGGCGTTATTTTTTTAAATCACGATAAACTTAATTTCTAGTTGATAAAGCAAATTCATATTTTTAAAGTTCAATATGAGAGTTTTTTTTACAGTGTTTCATTGCAGCACACATTCACAGTATTATTTTGTAAAATTTCAATTCACACATGCGCAATATATAAGATATGTACACATGAGACTAGTTTAGGAATATATCAATAGCGTCAATTATAATAATTTTTTTAAAATTTCTGCTATTGGGTTCTCTTATTGTTGTCTTGTGCCAGCTAGGCTAGCGATTTGGGGCACGCAGCTCCATTTTTTCCAATTGATTGGTGTTTTTTCCAATAATTTGATGTAGAATTCGACTTTCTCAGTACACACATGACATAGATACCCATTTATAGGTTAGGCAACAATTCACACAAAAAAATGATGACAAGAGAGAGAGAGAGAGAGAGAGAGAAAGTAGATCCATGCCCGAATTGGATTTCGAACGCAGGACCTTCCTATTCGCAGTCAGGCACGCTGACCACTAGATAGGGTGGGATTGGATTTTTTTACCAACATAAATTGCTTGATGAGACAGTTGTATAAGGTGAGAGGACATCTATCTAAATATAGGAACAATTACTTCTGGATTTAATCCTGTGAAAAACCGTTGCTCTGAAAGGACCTGAAAGTTTCAGTATCCTCCCTCGGGTTTGTGGTTGAGAAGATTGTTCCAACTCGTCAATGTGGTAGTTGTTAACCCCATCACTTAATTGTGGCTTAAAAACGTGAAGCAATTGACTGAGTTTAGTTGCTTTGGTCACGAGAAATAAGGAGACGGAGACGTACTGCAAATAGCTAAACAATTTATGCATTTCCAGAATTTAATTTTTAGCATAGAGTGGAATGTCAAGGAAAGGATAACAAGTAGAGTTCATTAATATTTCAATTAATTTATGAAAAGAATATTTGTAACTTTTTTAGAAGAAATCATAGCTTCCACATTGTGAAATATGTAACTTATACGATTTAAGTCTTCAAACCACATTAGTCATAAATAAACAAAAAATATTTATCTAGAATTAAAATTGTGTCAGCATTTTGGAGTACTTTGGATTGTAGTAATCGTTGAAACTACAATATTAATTTTCCAATTTTATTTATTTGATATTTATTTTTTAAATTAGTAATGGCCAACAGTTAGCCTTTGGGACAGATTCGACGCATCCGACGCCTTATTTCGGCTCACCTAACAAAATAAATTTCTGTAAAATTTCTAAATTTATAATTATAGTTTAGAACTATAAGAAAATCAAAAAATAATCGCAAAGTTATGTTAGTTTAAATTTAATACCAACTTTATTATATCTTATATGATGTATATATTTTATATAACATTTTGAATTTACAAGGTATCTATAAAACTTCTAGCACAAAATTTGATATTTGATAGCTTACAAAATAATGAATTTATGAATAAACGTATGACATTTATGTATAGAATAATGCACATATCTTCTTTTATGATATGAACATTTCCATAAATAGTTTCCTTTTCCTGTCTGAATGTCTTTTGGTTTGTAAATATCGCATGGGCGTTTTAGTAATTGTAGACAATTTCCTTTTCCAGTTTGGATATTTTTTCTTTATCTTCTGCGCATGTTATTAGTTTCCTTTTTTTTTTGGTTTTGCCAACTATTAGAATGAATTGCAATGTTTATGGAAGAATTTAGTTTCTTAACCCTTGATAATTATAAAATTTAAAACATAAAATAACAGCATAAATACTATTTTATCTTATGTAAAATTCGCCCCAAAACAACTTAATTTGAAAAAAAATTGAGTATGATTTATTTTTATTTTAATAATGTTCTAATATATAGAAATCTTCAAACACTAATATATAATAAATAAAAATGAGATTTATATTCTGTAAAATTTGATACACACAAAATGTCTTTTTCACTGTAAATGCCATCTTGGCGTTTTATTAACTACACACAATTTCAGTATTATCGTCACAGACCGTGTCATTAAATGCACGTATGGTTTCTTATTTTTCTTTTGGTAACGATTATAAGGCAATATAATGCTTATGCAAAAATTTAGTTCATGAATCATTAATAATGAATTCAAATCATTAAATTATAGAATTTAAAGCACAAAATCAACAACAGAAATGCTTACTTTTGCGTAAAATTCGTACAAAAAAAATGTGTTTAGCATCAACAAAAAAAATTTAGCATAATTTAGTTTTATTATAGCTATTATTCTGAAATATAGATATCGTCCTTCAATTTATAAACATTTTCGAAAATGAAATTTATATTCTTTAAAACTTAACTATAAAATATTATCAAAAATTAACTGTCTTGAATGTGAAAGAAAGGTATTTTAATCAGACAAAAAGGGGTATTACTTTGTATTCAAGAAAATTTTTTAATGTTTCATTGTGAAAGTACTTTTTCCTGCCCTGAAAAGTTCTTGTCACGCTACCAGTTCCATCGTGGGAGAGAGACTCAGTTCGGGAGCATGCGCCCTTATTCTCAAGGTCAACGGACCACTAGTCACGTAGAATCTTGGTAGGGTTCTTAAAGCCAGGTTTATTTGAAAGAAAACATTTTACAAAAGAAGGATTGGTTTTATATATTATTTGAAATCCCTCGAACATTTTGTGGCAACAACTTATACACTTCAAAGGCTTTCTTTTTACCATGTAAATACAAATTACAGTTGCAAACATTCATTTTTTTATTCTTGTTTTTATATTTTTTTTATTTATATACTTTTAATTTTTAATATATTTTCTGTATATTAGTAAATACAAATTATGTAAGTAAGCTTTCTGTTTTTGTCTTGTTCAACAATTTTCTTATTATAAATTTTTATTTACAAATATTCAACTCTTTTGTGTCCTTCCTTTCTCAAGTAAATAGTAATTATTCCTGTCTTTTTGTGTTTTGTTTGTCTATTTCTTTCTTTTTTATATGTTTTGTTTACACATATTATTAATTTTAACACATTTCTTTTCATTTTTTATTTTTGTTAAACAAAAAGTAAATGGAAATCATTCATTAATCAAATCAATCAATTTAGTTTGAAAAGTATATATAAATTAATGCATTTATTTATATATAAATAACATTAATTTATTTGTGTACTTTAAAATTAAATTGATTGATTTAAAGTATTTCAACATTTATTTTCATTTAACTACAATAAAAATATTAATTTTTATATTTTTGTTAGTAAACAAATAAATTATTTATTAATTAATTTAATTATATACTTTTAAAGATAAACTTGAGTATTAAAACATATCTAATATATTAATTTCCATAAAAGGCAATATTTTTAATGAAAAAGAAGCTTATTTCTATTTATCAGAAAGAATTTGCTCCAAATGTTATTTATTAAGAACGCCAACTTATAACTCACAAAATAGAATAATAATATTTTTGAATGCATTAATTTTTTATTATATAACGTTTAAAATATAACATGTACAATAAATGAAAAAATAACGAAGGGAAAAATTCATGCCCAACCAAATATTTCTCATTCATTAATTAATCAAATTTATTCCAACACATATTAAGTAAAAGAACAAACTATACATAGTAAATGGAAAATACACAATTAATTTTAATTTTAACAATCATTAATTAATCGTACTCCTTTAATGAGAAATATTAAAAGTTTTTCTAATTAAAAGTGCAAAATATTTAAGTTAAGTACATTTCTTTTATTTAAAATTAATTTTAAATACTGAAATACATTTTTATGATAAATACGGGAGCGAAAAATTTACACAGCTGATAAATCCACAGATATTCAATAAAAATTTTTTTCTCATATTTGTTTTTTTATAATTAAAATCTTTTATTTCATCATCAAAATTCTAGTCACTGTAGATTACTCTAGCTATTACAACTTCAATTTATGCTACTTTTTTAGAAGGAATATAATGAAATGAAAATAACTTAAAATTAACGACACTAGTTATAGATTAAATCTCAATATAAAATTATACTTGTATGAATTATCTGTTTTCGTAGTATGATGTAAAATACTGGTAAACATTTTACATTCTTGCATTAATTGCAGGGAAATTTTAATACCAAATGGTATGGCTATAAAATCAAGCCTATTTTATTTTTCAATGAAATTTACTTATTACTGGTAAACATTTTACATTCTTGCATTAATTGCAAGGAAATTTTAATACCAAATGGTATGGCTATAAAACCAAGCGTATTTTATTTTTATGTTCAGTGAAATTTACTTTCACACGGCTCATTTCAACTGCGATAAAAAAAATTATAGAGTTTGCCATAGCAATATGTTTTTCCTACCTATTTGGGCTTACTGAAGCAGCTAAATATGGTTTGTATGACTCATAGTTTTCTACAACGCCTAGTGACTAGAACGACACCCAAGTTGGTAGCCTCCTTCCGCCACACCTGAGAGGGAGCATTGGAAACTTACGTACTTGTTTGAATGGGCATAGACATCTTTAGCATGATGAATAAGCATAAAAGTATATGAGGTATACAGGTATCGAACCAATTCCTTTTTGGTCAAGAACATTAGTCTTTCTTTAAAAAACTACCGTAGCCTCAAAAGCATCATATATCATTGGGGTAAGTGCTAAATGACATAGAAGTGCTTATGTTACACATTGTGTAAGACAGATCAAGCCCTTTGGAATCAGCAGGTAAAAGCCAATATTTTATGGCTGGATATTGAATCGAAAATTTTTTGAAAAACAGCCTGGATTACACATAACTGTAATACATGCAAACAATCTTTCAATAACAACCTGTAATCCTTTCAATAACAATATTTAGAAAAATGCCTAATAAAATAATATTTTATAGAAATTACCACAAATCAACACATATTTGTTTAATATACAATTTTAGGTATGTGTTTTGATTAAACGTTTCTCATCCGTCCCCTAAATAAATAAACTGCCATTTATCAAAAAGTAATATTAATTAATTGTATTAAAATAAGAACCAATGAATTATTCGTTAAGAAAAATTGACCATGTCTCATCAATGTTTCGAAATTTTACTTCTTAATAACATTAATTATTCAATGACGTTAAAAACAAAATTGATTATTAAATATAAGAAGAGCAATTAACAGCACAAAATATAATGCCTCTGACAATTTTATGAATATTTTTTAATATTATGTTTTTTTTTAATATTAAGTGTTTGAGTAAACAAGAATATCTTGTTCAGCACTAGGATCGAATAAGAGTAGATTTTTTTGCGTTAATAAAACAAAAAAAAAAAAAAAAAAAAAAAATTTTCGGGGAAGCAAAACGATTTCAAAATATTTTCAAACTGTACTTTTAAAGCTCCCCGTGGACTTGATTTATTATCTCTCTTTATGGATTGGAAGGTTCTGGGTTGAATGCTAACTATTATTAACGATGAGAGATGAATGTTTGACTTTTAGTATGCAGTTTTTCATGGTATGTGCTTGGAAGTTTTCCATATTTCTTTCTATATGATTCTTGTGAATATAGACTGCTATCTATGAAAATGTTTCCCGGACGGTTAATATACAGGGAATATAAAAACGTGCTGAAAAACTTTTCAGTTCTATAGGTTGTTAATATATATATATATATATATATATATATATATACAGACAAAATATATTATTTTGAACTATATTTTCCTCTCTTTACAATAAAAATACACATGCTTAAAATAACTATATTGTTTACTTTAAAAGCTATATTCCCTTACTTTTCCCATTTGCCATCGAAATATGAGTATTTTGCTTTTAGTTGTAAAATTATTTTGCAATTGCTTTGTGATATTTAACTCACAATTGCAAGTGATATTTAGGAAAACGATTCCAGCGAATGATAAGATTTTTTACACATCTTTCCTTACGCTGATCTTCCATCGTTGTTTTTAATGTTATATTAGTAAATTTTCTTTTCAGTTTTTCTATTTCATGTTACCTCTTTTAATTTTATACAAAACTTTGACATTTATTTTGCTCAAGTTATTAAAACTATAATCGCTTTAAACAGCGCATTTATATGTAAGCGTTTGAGTAGTTTTATATTTTGTCAGTTGCTTTGGAAAATATAATTATAGCAGTTATTTATATATAAGATATCTTTAGTATTAGAAAAAGAATAAGAATACTTGAGAAAGAGAAATCACCAGAGTTAATAGAGAGAATATTAAAACCATGTATTATAAGATAACATTTGAAATCTAATACCATAGGTATTTCGAATGAAGAATTACTACTCTTGGAAACTTAAGTTTTATTAGTAATAACTGAAATGTAAGCTGACTTCGTACATTTAGGCATTTTTTCTCAGTTCTTCGTATTGAAAATCGGTCCATACAAACATTGGACGTAACGAAAACTGCTGAATTACTGTATCTCTCCAGTAGTTCCAAAGTAACCAAAATAAGTTTTTAAAAAATCAGCGAAATATGACTCATAAAACGTATTTCAAACAATACATTCTATGTCATTTCTACCTATTTAAAATTAACATTGTTTTGGTTTGTTTAGTACTCTGAAGGCAATTTTCGCAAACTAGAGTTGGTTGTCCCGAAATACATTTGAAAGTAAACGACGATTCGTTGATTAAACTATTAAATCATATGTTAAAAAAAACAAAATTTCTGATATATCGTGCTGCTAAAAATGTACGTTATTCGTTGTTCGTCATGGATCCAGTCTCGGGATCCATGAAAAGGCAAGCCAAACATACGTACGATTTGGTATGCTGGGATCAAGACCCGAGGTTGTCCATCAAGAAGTTGTCATTTGTTCCTCAACATAAATGGCGATTTGGAATCGTAACAATCTCGGTAAGTGTTTGATTTGATTCCACTTAGAGGACATTATTACAGCCAAAGGTTTTTGAAAGATATTTGAATATCGATCGCGTTTTTGTGTTTCAAGAAGACTTTTTATAGAGCGTAGGCGGGATTAACTTCTCAACAGGTCAAAAATTGGGAAAACTTCGAAGCATTAATCCTAAAATATTTGCATACAAAAAGTAGATAAGCAATTGCTTCTCCCGTTGTTCAATAATAGCAGGGGTTGAGCTCGGGTCTTTCGAATCCGTTATTGTTCTACCATGAAGCTATATTGACTCCTAGAGCAGTGTCCAGTTAAATAAATGCTATATTTGAGTCTTGGTTTTCACCCAGTGCTGAAGACCAACACATGCATGAGTCGTGAAAGACAGGTAAGCGGTTCTACTCATCTTTGCTACGTAATCGTATATTTTAATAACACCTGGTTTAGAGTCTATGGAGAGATCAGCGTGACAACTAATAACGACTTTAGTTATTCTGTTAAGTACTCCGAAAAGTATGTAAGTTTTTTTTTTTTTTTTTTTTTTTGAAGCCGTAAGTATTGCCTTTGGTATGATGTCGTTAAGTGCTATTAATTAGGAAAACAATTTTAGGCCAAATACTACGATAAGCTCACAATATTGTTTACAAGAATTTGTATCTTTCTATCTCTTTTTAATAAAAATTCATTGGAACGTGATAAGGAGAGTTCAATAGAGCCTGTTTAGAATAAATAGGCAAATAAACTCCAACAATCTTATAATACCACTATACTAATTCATCTACTTCTTAATTTATAACGAAATCTTCTATACACGGAATTGGGTAACTTAGTACATTCAATTCCTCATGAAGTGTCACTTTGTATAGCTTCTAGGACCCCGACTTTATGATCTAATGCAATTGACAGTTTTTAAATCAAAATTAGACGTTTTGAGCGTTTTGAAACTAATTATTTCACAAACACCATGCATTAGCAGAGTTTCATGGTGACAACGCAACTTATTTCTGGGTGAATACTTTTTTTAGGTGCGATCAAGAACTTGAGTGTCTATTTCTATCATCTTTGTACAATTTTCAGGATAATTGCTGTTATTCAACAAAAGTGTGCATTCAATATGTGTTTATTTATTTTTTTGAAATAACATAAAATATTACGTCCGAAAGTAAAGCAAAATATAAAGTAAGAAAGTGATGGACCAGCAAACAAATTTTATGAATACAGCAAACTGATATTATGAAAATCAATGCTCAGAAAACCTATCCATACAATTATTATAGTGATAGCATATTTTGCCTTCTTCACTAGCTAGATCAATGATTATTTCATATATTACAGGACATTTAAAGGAAAATGTTTGCTATAAGGCAAAATCCAATATATATGAAAAAGCAAAGCAAAAACTTTCAGTTATGACTTAGATGAGGCTTTGTAAAATTTAGATGAAGCTTTGCAAAATCTTTCAGTTATTTAGCATCTACTATATGCAGCCAATATAACAGAATCTTAACCCTGTATCGCAGATTGGAAGAGAATTAGTCAATCATAAATTTAATGACTGACTAAATCAAAATTATATATGTGTAAACCTCATATTCCGCTAGGGAAATATTCATAAATTCCTCACCTTAGAGGTGAACTGGAATTTGCTTTTAATTGTTTTGGTCTTCTGCTCAATTGCTCATAGCTGCTAGCCATCGTATGCAACAAATCATGAATTAAGACCCACCAAAGGCTGTACAAAATTATGTTCAAATCGATAAACAGCGAACCTCTTAGCTTGATGTATGACAATGTATGAAGTGATAGAGACATCTAATTTTCATTTTTAGAGTAATCTACTAAGCTGTAGCAAATTTTTAATTCAAACATTACATTTCCAATTTTGAAAAATTTGAGGACCTTAACAGTCAAAAATTATAATTAGAAATTAGTGATCCATATGAAATATGAAAAGTCTTCATTATCTTGATAAAAATATCCTCAGGATTTTGTATTCTGATAAGAAGGGAAACAGCTGTATGTTACCGTTAAGACACCAATGAGTTGTTAAGGCTGTATGACTTCAGACATCACTACCAGTAGACATATTATGTGTCACATATTCTACATTGCTTCTCCCCCTGAAATCCTGCTGTTGGCCTCAAAATATCAAGGGGCTATACCTGAGCGCAACGGGTGAAGAACGTCGGGAGAGTATTCTCCTGGAGGGGTCACCCAAGTCGTGAAGGCCATTAACGGCTGCAGGTCAAATCAACCTTCTGCTCTTGTGTCTCCCCTCCAAAAAGAAGCAGGAATCTACCCTAAGCCACATAGGCCAGTTGCTTTTTATGCTGCCAACAGTCCTGATCTGTCCCTGTCATGCTGTTACCCCCGGGATCTTCAATCAGCCATGGCAAGATTTAGAAGTGATCACCTAAAGTGTTTGAGGCTCTTGAATGAAGAAAGAATTTTATTTTCCTGTCCTTGATTCCTCTCTACCAGTCCTCTTCATCATTTTAAGTGTCTTGGCACCTCCTGGAGGAAGCTGTGGGATGAGCAGGATTTAATCTATGAGGATCCAGTGCGACGGGCTTTTTGGAACTGGCGTAAGCTTTCCTACACCAGGAGGATAAGTAACATCAACCCATTGTTTCTATTACAAGTGAAGATGAACATACTTAGAATGTGTCTGAGGTAAATGGGATTAATAAAAAAAATCAATGAAAATTAGGAACAAGTGCTTATTACCATTTTACAATACATTGGAAAAGAATACACTCATTTGCCAAACATTTACAAAAATAAGTGTCTAATACATTTATTTACCAAAATCAAATTTCCTTACAATTTCTCCTTCATTTTTTATTAATTTTGATGTATTTGGTAAAACATATGTAAAGCTCTTAACAATTTACTTTCAAAAATTGTTTTTGCGTGATTTGTCGTGGAGAGTTTATGAAACAATATATGAAATAAAAAAGTCAATAAAATTTAACAGTTATTTTTATTTAATTTTACCAAAGTTCATTTAAACAACGTTAGCTGAAATATATTACAAGTAAAAAAACAAACTCATTGCTTATTGAAGCAATATCCCTTTTGTAAAATATAGATTAGTTTGGAAAAAGTTCACAAAACTGAAATGTAAGATCATTTATATAATCGTGGATATTCTAAGCCTACCATACACCTAAAGAAAGAAGATAAATAAAAATGTGTTAGGAAATTCAATTTATTTGCTTTATTTTATGTCTCAACTTTTCTTATGTCGGTATGCCGTGAATTTTAAAATAAGGCGTTTCGTCTCCAAAGAATTACTTGAACATCACTTCATTTAAAGCCAAATCATCAAAGTATTATAAACAAAATTTTTCCACATTAATGCCTTTTTTGTTAAAAACATTACTGTTGTGTGTGTGTGTGATAGGATATTTATTTATAACAAAGTATACCTCTCAAAGACAATCAAAACTAGCATCTTTTTTATTTTAATTAATTTAATTTTATGTTAAATTGGATTATGAGAGTTGAACATACTTATTTTTTATATAAATGTTAAATACCGATATTCTAATTATTGAAAGTACTTCGCTAAAAATCAAAGAAGTGAGTTAAATTATGTTTTTTAAAAATTTAGGCTTCCTCTTTTGTCCTAGTTTTTATATAATATCATTTAAATTTTAGATTTAAACATCATTTTTTAAAGCGTATCCTTAATTAGATTTAAATTTTTTTGTTACAAAATTTCCCAAATTTCCTTAGAGAATTTGTGTGCTGGGCATCCCTTAAAGCTTTTTTTAGCAGTTTTCACCCCAAGATACAGGATTTTTAAAGCTAAAACATAAATAACGAAATCCGATCCTTTTCGTAACAAAGAGATAGTTATCTAAAAGTCTAATTATATACATACTTTTGTTAGTAGAAATAACAGAAAGGAGAAAAAGAAAGATAAGTGTGTTATATCGTATTAATTGAGATTAATGAGAGCGAATATCTTACAAAAACAATTACTCTTAGAAATACAAAAAGGGATTTTTAGATTGATATAATAGGGGATTTTTCAGATGGAAAGGCAATTGTTAGGGAAAATATTAATCCAATGCTACGCAAAGTAAAATTGTTTGTAGAAAAAAAATAACACTTCTTATAGTATAATCATTCATATCATTATTAAAATAAAAAAAATTAACGTATATAGAATAATTTACCCTGTTAGAAAATTGTATATTTGTTTCAGGAATTTGCATGGCAGATGGGAAATGTGATTTTTAAAAAAACTTTTTAAGTCTGTCTTTAAAATCACGTATGTTATTGAAAAGATGAAAAACCCATCAATATATATATTTTAATGGTTATTCTTTTGCACCCGTCTTCTAAGTAGTGAATATCATATAGAATTATAATTCCTTCATAAGCTATTTTACAATATATATTATTTTAAAAATTGTTAAAAACATATTGTTTAAATAATAGGATTTTAATTTTAAAAAATGCGGTTTAGAATTATTCTCACGTATGTAGGGGAGTATATAGTTGGTTTATTAGTCGTTTAGCAGTCATTTATTTGCACACGAGAGCCAGTTGAACCGGGACCTACGGTTTAAAGTGAACTCTGAACCACTACAAACATCCCAACCCAAGGTGGGAATTGAACTCTTGAATCATTGAGCCGAAGGCAAAAGCCCTAACCATTCTTCTACCAGGTCGGCAGAGGTCGTAGGGAAAGCTTAGTGCACATATTTATCCTGATTTCGAATGACTAAATATTTCATAAAATTCACTGATTTACTTCGTAAATAGTTATTCTTAAAATAGTTGAAGGGAATTTCAGAGATGGAGATCCACTTCGTTATAAAAGCTAGAGTTTGATTACCAAATGTGTCTGTAAGGCCTATAGTAAGGAAATTCTGTAATCTCCAGTCAAAAACCTTTTATATATATCCATATGTTTCTGTTAATGTTTGTAAAAAAGTGTGAGAAGGTTGAGGAAAAAGATCACATTCTCAATTTCTGCACTTTTTTTCACTTGGTTGTCCTAAGAGGAAGTTAAAATAAATCCAAAGAATTGTAATGTAAGAAAACTTAGGAAAAGAGAGAATGTTAAACTGAATCTACCTCATGTGAGACATTTTCAAAGAACTCAATATACTGGAGTTAAAATGCATATGTAGAACTTTTTTTTTTATCTTTGTCTATTAGTAGTTAATGCTTAAAGTAAGACGTAGCATGTATTTAAAATATACTTCTGTATAAATATATATCTGTGAATTTCCTATTTTACATATCTGAAAAGTCTCCCAAATGACAGTCGAATCTACAGTATACCAGATTTGGGCTCATCAAAGCAAAATGTCCCAGTTCCAATCCTAGCAACTGTTGACTAAGGATAAAGATAGAGATATACTCTTCTGTATGCATGTGTCGCGGGGATGTTTTGGAGTTTTCCAAGTTTCATCCTTTGTGATACGGGAATACTTTCCACGAGCAACAAAAAGTCCCCTCGATGAACACCAAAATACCTTATAGTTTTAATCTATGAGGTAGACCACTATCGGTGTTAAAATACACTAGATTGTTAACCGCGCGCGATGCATATATATATATATAATTCCTATCTTTTGATCAGTTAACAACCTGATAGATTCGATCATCATTCGGGGATCCACCTCAGTGTATGTAAAATGGGAAATTTTACTTTTTGATATATTATTATACATGTATTGATGTGAATATATATTATATAAACCAAACCAAAACCAATGGAACGGTAGTACATATGTGGACCAAAATCTTTATAACTTTTTCTTGATAGAGGACACTGCGGTCCGAAGCATATGCTCTGATTAGCTGATCAGCCTAATGACAAACAGCCGGTGTATAGTTCCCAACTATACTTGGAACTCTATACGCTATTTATCGTCCCACTGAAGGGATGGAAGACAGATCTTACCTCGGTTTGCTCGAGGATCGAACCTCGGACCTCTGTGCCTTAGGAGCGCGAGGCGCTAAGCCACCGGGCTTTATATATATATATATATATATATATATATATATATATATATATATATATATATCTCACTCCTGGTGACTCCTAGGCTGTTGATCTCGTGTTCGAATCCCGGTTCAGGCATGGATGTTTCATTCTTCTGGATGTCCTTTCTTCTGAGTTGATGAATGAATGTGGCCCACCTTATAAACAGGTTTGTGATGAAATGACTTAGATAATACTACTTGCCTCCTTGACTTGGTTCACAGGTGCCACTTGGGTAACAAAAAATGAGTGCCAGTTTCCGGCCTTGTTGACTAGAACTAATAGAAACCTAGTGCCTGCCCTTGGGGGAAAAATAGTTATAAATTTTTAATGTATAGCTTAAATGTGTGGATAATTAATTTTAATTAACGAAATATATATATATATATATATATATATATATATATATATATATAGTCCTGTAGAAGTTTCTGATTTAAAACTATTGCATTTGATATGCTAAATGATGCTTAAATATATCATTTTTTCAAACTATTTTGTTTAGAAAATTTATTTGATATGCTAAATGATGCTTAAATAAATCATTTTTTACAAACTACTTTGTTAAGAAAATTTATTTGATATTCATACATTCTTTTAAGAAATGTGGAATTATAAATGTGGGTTTATATATATATTATTATATTTTTTCCCACAAAAAACCACGATTCTCTCTCTCTCTTACAGCAGAAAAAATTCCACGAGGGATATCACTTTTCATAGAGTATTCAACTCATACTAAAAATATTCATGTATAGTTTACACATTATTAATTGATATCGACCCGCATCTTTGACACGCCTGAGTTAAAATGCGTAGAAAACTATTCCAAGTGCCTTTCAGAAACGGAGTTGGAAAACAATCGTGTGGGTGAGAGGAGAGGGGGAACGCGATTCAAGGTTACATTAACATTCGGATTTGTCACGTGTGACTCTGAGCTTTGGCATAAAATTTTAAGGCCGATATTTTGTAACTGAAATTATTTTTGAGATGGGAAATAAATAACTTTACGAACAAAATATTTATCTGTGTAATTTTACTAAATGAATATATGGGGTTATAATTTCTAGCAAAATATCAACATTTCACAAAGGATTTTATGGGGGAAAAAAGATTTAGTCAACTTACCCAAAGTGTCCAATTATAATTCAAGGTTACTACTTTGACGTATGACGTTGATATAAAATTGCGTAAATACAATCAAATTTAATCGTTTTTTTAAATGAAGCATGTATGGAAAAATACATTTAAGCAGTTATATTGATAATATTTCGAGGATATTTCTTAATTGTTCTAAAGATGAAACTGTTTCTAGATCTAATTTTTCTCACTTATAACTTCATTTGCTTTGAGTCTATGGATAATTAACTACAGCCACTGCATTGGATATTTTTATTGTCTACAGTCATTATATTGCACATTCTTATAATATTGCACTGAGTTGCATAAGTTTTATGGTTAAATATCTGTAACAAAGGAAATTGGGTCCTTAAATTTTAAAGTTTTATTGGGTTAATGATAATTAAATATATCCTTTAAAAATTTATGATTCGTTATAATTCGTCTTATTTTTCTACATTAAAATTCTTTTTAAAGAAATTGACAGTGTAAAGGCATTAAATATTGATATTTGGAAAAAAATGCGCAATTTATAAAATGCATTGCATTGTAATGTAAGCCTTAAATTATTTAATTTAGCTTCTGGTACCCTGATTTTAAATTAATGATTTGATATAAGCATCATTAGTAAAATATATTCAATATATTTGACACTTTATAATAATAAAGAATAGCTAAAGTCTCTTGTGTAAGGTTTTTTAACAAATAAATTGAAT
The DNA here is from genome assembly GCA_030067965.1 of Latrodectus elegans. Lineage (NCBI taxonomy): Eukaryota > Metazoa > Arthropoda > Arachnida > Araneae > Theridiidae > Latrodectus > Latrodectus elegans. Next base: position 63,615,811 of record CM057817.1, on the reverse strand, counting down.
GAATGACTCATTAAGAGAGTTTATACATATTTACTAAACCACATTCACGTCTTGTAAATGAAAATCCGGAAAACTTTCAAATACGCACTATAGGGATTCGCATACAGGAAAGCATAAAAAATAGTTGGAGTCGTTGTTAAAGAAAGAAGCAAAAAATGTCAGCAATAATTCACTACAGAAAAAAAATTTAAATCCTTTTACAAAGGAAAACAAAATTACTTATGTGTGGAGATAAATGAAAGAGCAAAGCAAGAAAAGTATTTCTCAGTTTAGAATTAGGAATGCAAACTCGGAAGAATGGTTCATGTTGCCAGCATTGGTACAGTAATTAGTATTATACATGCAATGCTGGGTAAAATTAATCGAGAGTCAAAAGGAAAAAAGTAGATATTCCCACTTACCAATTGAAAACGAAATTGTGCTAAAACCAATCTAATATAAAATTAAAGAATTTAAAAGGCGCTAATTTTTGATGATGAAATAAGAACACCAAAACCTTTAAAGCTGAATGAAACATATTAATGCTCTTATAAAAATATGCGATGTCACCAGTAAAACTTTAACCATTCAAAGTTATAATAATCCGAATTGTTATTAATAATTTAAAAAGCAATAAAATTGGTGATTATCGTGAGCTATTTTAAGGTTTAATTCTTTTCTTGGTTGAAGTGAGTAATTGTAATAAGAAGATCTAGTAAAATGATAACATACTTGACACAAGCAAGAGAAAGTTCGTTAGGCATTGTTACAGAGCTCCGATTGCTGATTTCTACTAATCAAAGGAGGCTTATAAAGCTGGAAGCACTCTCAACAGACTTATAAAGTTGGGAAAATATCAAGTTACCAGGTTGACCACTGAGTTGGTACACCTTTTTCTGAGCTTTAGCACCACAACTATCAATGTACACTGGGGCCTTACGAAAGAAAATTCTAAAGTCCCCTCAGCACGCTGATATTTGGCTATATTAAGCCTATTATCTTTGGAGCAATAGTATGACTTCTTAACATATCAGATTATCATAAATATAGGACCAAATTATCTAAATGAAGTTAACGTAACAAATTTTATTATTACTATGAGCATAACAATATGAGCTAATTATTCCCAGGACCCTGGGGAAATAGGTTGAGGAAACCACGCCTGGTAAACAGCTGGAGCACTAAAAGAAAAATAGAGTATATGTGATAAGAAGAAATTTACTGCATACATAATACAATAGAAAGGAATATAATATATTACAATGTAATGCAATACAATTAGCTTCAACAAACAAATTTTGCTATAATGTAAATAAAATTAATTTGCACTATTAATGTTCTCCAGTTTATTAATACCAATAAGAATATTTTATCAGAATTTTTCTGTTACCAGAAAAGTATTATCTATAGAAAAATTCAATTCAGAAAAATGTATAAGAAACCAATTCAGAATATAGTATCATCAACACTATCCTTGAACTAGGTATGTCTCATATATGATCGAAATAAAATGGATTTAAATTCCTTTATTTTAGAATATATAAGTCAAATGATTTGAAACATCAATGAAATTTTTGAGTTACAATTTGGATTATAAGCACGCAGAATCGTGAAATGGAAGTTACATGTTTTCAAGTATGAAGAAATAAATTTCGACCGTGAAAGACAAAAATATTGCAAAATCACTCCCCATATTTGGGTCAATATGGGTGGATATGTCAACGACCATGGCACTTCTACAATCCAAGGACATATCTTGATCAGCTGATATAGCTTGAGACTCCAATATGCATTCAAAGTGGCCGTTTAACCTAAATATAAAAGCAGCTTCATTAGGAAAATAATTGAATCAATAATAATATTGAGTTTTATAATTTATAAAGATATTCTATTAAGTAATATTATTTTTTTTTCTTTTTAAAATTATATATATATATATATATATATATATATATATATATATATATATATATATATATATATATATATATATATATATTCAAGAAACTTCAATATACTGAGTTAATAGTTTCTAATTCAAATGTAACTGAGAAATGCCATGTTCACTGCTTCAGAAATTTGCGTGTACTGAGTAATTTTAATTCAATTGTAAAACGAGAAATTTTGTATAACATTGTTTTAGAAATTTGCATAAGCTGTGTGAGTAAGTAATTTCTATAATCTAATTGTTAAACGCATATAATAAATTTGTGGTACTTATACATATATATATATATATATATATATATATATATATATATATACACACACACACACATATATATATATATACACACACACATATATATATATATATATATATGTATGTAACTATGTATGTAAATTTACTATGAGCATGAAAAAAAGCTCTAAAATTGCTAATATAATTTATTTGTTTAAATAACTTATGCTTAATGAAAGTTAAGGAAAAGCTCAAGTTAATGCCCTTGTCGAAAACATTTGCCCACTTTCAAATGTCTATCGAGATAATCTTACTCAACCGACATTAACTATTATCAGTCAAATTTCTGCGATTATCAGTCAAATTTTCTCGTGACTAAAATATAAACTGGATTTAACATAAGAACTAAAATTTAGCATTATTTTATTGCTACCAGCATTTGGAAAGTAATAAATTATTTTAAAATATTTATACATGGATGAAGATAAAACTCTTTCTAGCTGTCTAGGTTCTTCATAACTCTTCTGAGGCAGCATAAATTTCTCAGTTAAATCAATCTTAGATTTTTGTTCATAAATAAATAAATATCTTTCCAAAAATATTGCAAATAGCGAAAAAATTTTTATCTTTAATATCTTTTAGATTTAAAACTGAGACAAATGTGTAATGAAATAAGTTTATTTTTATAAAAAATGATTAAAATCCTAGATTTTTTCTTCTAACTTGAAATTAAATTGAACAGAACATGTAATAAGGAATATGTCTAGAAAAACAAGAAATCTTTTAAATAATTATTGTCATTGGAGAGAGCATCCATACAGAAGAAAATCATAGATTTCAATGATTAATCAGTAAAAATACTTTTTCTCTAAAAGTCATTTAAATGCATCTTCTTAAAAATAATAAGGCTACAGTGGAAGAGTATCGTTCTTATGTTCAAAGAGGTAGCAGATTAGGTACCTAATACAATGCAAGATCCTGTTGCTGAGAGGTACTATGCACACATCATTTGTAAGATTTATTCTCCCACTCTCTACATTAATTTTATTGTTAAGTTTGGAGAGAAGGCCAGCACAGATGTCAACCATGCTATTTGTGTGTGGTTCAAAATCATGAGGAATTGGTTCAAAATTACGAGGCTGTGTTTAATAGTTTCCGTCTCAAGGGGTCAATATCCTTCTATTTTTGTGGATTCTAGAGAAAAGGAGTGTGCAAGTTCAGGGGTTGATTTTGCCACTTGACCACTTGATCAAAATTTCAAAGTGATTAGCTGTACTCAACGACTTTTCAGTTGATAAAAACAAGTGCTTAGAAACACTGCAAACAAATGAACAACGTTTCATTAGCAACGTGAAAGTCACTTTGTATAGTAGAACTGACGGGTAGAAATTACAGAGTCATAGCCAAGAAGTGCTCTACCGCTACGAAGATGGGCACTGTTTGTATTTTCTCTTCTTCTTCTTTCTTATCCCCTGGTCTGAATCAGACCAGGTCTTTGACATCCTTCGCCTTCAAAGAATCGAGGACAGCTCCAAGGTTCACGCTTTGAAAAACCAAAGCAGTTCAGTTGGTGTTCGGGACTAGCTTCGTTAGTATTGCTCGAAGTGCAGGTGAGAAAGACTTGTTTGCCCTGGGAGAACCGTAGAGTCCGAAGATGGCCGGATCTGAGTCTGGACAAGGCAGTCTGATCACGTCTTTCACCGTCGAAACTCAAAGATCCCACAGCATCAGAGCCACGGTACCAAGGATGAGACGGCGGAATTTTCCAAGATGAGTTGGCAAGAGCCCTACTCCTAGAGAAGATTTCTTGGAAAGTCAGCGGATCAGCAGAACCAAGAGGCAGCGATGATCCTTCCTTAGCAAGGCCATCGGCGATATCATTATATTTAATATCGACATGTGATGGAATCCATTGAAAATGAATAATGGAGGACTCAGATAATGTTTTAAGCTTTTTGAAAATACAAATTCCTCTCTGGTCCATAATATTCCTCCAGTTTTCTAGGTATCAGCAGAACCAAGAGGCAGCGATGATCCTTCCTTAGCAAGGCCATCGGCGATATCATTATATTTAATATCGACATGTGATGGAATCCATTGAAAATGAATAATGGAGGACTCAGATAATGTTTTAAGCTTTTTGAAAATACAAATTCCCCTCTGGTCCATAATATTCCTCCAGTTTTCTAGGTACTGAATAACGCTACGACTGTCAACTAGAATCCAAATATCGCCGTTCAACTGTTTGTTCAAGGAAAAGTCTAGAGCCATATCAATGGCTGCACAAAACAATCTAGGCGTACTTGGTCTCTAGAATTGTACAAGAGGTACTTGGTCTTGAATCAACAGCTTAAAGTAGATTCCAAACCATTACAAATGATGAGATGGACTCCCATCTCAAACCTATGATTGGTTGAACTGAAGACCAACATGCGAATCATTCGGCTGTCAGCTCAAGGTTAAGTTAGTTAAAGTTCACGTCTAAGAAATTGCATATATTATTTTATGTTTATTAAGTCAGATGTTTGTAGGAATTATCTAAAGAGCACATTTCTAAACATGATAGGATATCTAAAATCCTTTTATGCAAACTGAATTTAAATTATACGAAAAAGTTGAGGAAGAAAGGGTTAAAACTTCCTTTTCTGCAGCTGGAAACTTTTTTTTCTAGTTTTACTATTTTAGAAGCCACATTTTTATTCCATAAATAATATACTAATTAAATACGAAAAACATGATAAAAAAGAACAAAATGTTAATTTGAAAATATGATGAGACTAACTGCTGTGGTTTGTGAAGATATTTTGCCAGTTTCTTCACTACATCTTTATATTTTGTCCGAAATACTTACAATACATTCGGTACTGAAAAATATGTATTTAATTAGGGAATGTAATTAGAATTTTAAATAATAATAGTAGTAAGATAATTTAAATCTTCACATTTTTAATGATGATTTTTTGATAATTTTAATTACTGTGATGAGTCTTTTATTAGCGTTTTTAAGGAAATTTTGATCCATAAGTTCATTACAAATACGGGTAAATATTTATATAACAGAAAAATATTTTATATTTTTTACTATCTGCATTAAAGGAATAATTTCACTACCATATGAGACTTTGTATATTTAAACAACTAAGTTACAATCATGAAATTTATAGATTCAAAAATTTATTCTGAAGATACTGCACCATTGTAGAATCATGCAATCTGAATATTAACTATGACAGAATTTAGAATGGCCTCTGCAATAAGTAATAGAAACTTGAAACTGGCTTATTAGGCAAGATATATATTAATGACTTGGCAGATGGTAGACTCATGACTTGGCTTAGAAAAATGTGATGGTTGGTGGCTGCGATACGTTAAAACTGGGTGTGGTTGCAATGTCCTCCGAGTGAAATGATGCATCTGTAGGTGGAAGGCCAAATATTGTGGGTCTTCTGCTTGCTCCCTGCTTCAAAATCACGAAGAATTCACCCGGCTGCTCAGGGAAGCCAGCCAGTATAATGGAAAAGAGACTTGGCAGTTGCCTTGGTTTGAAACCAATAACTTATTGGAGATATTCTGAGTTGCCAAAATGATTCCGAATGTAATTAAAAAACTCAAGCAGCTGAGCCAGTGTTTAGTTAGAAAAATTTCATGCCGCTAGCCAACACATATTTACTAGTGATAATAGATTTGCTATTCAGAGAATATTATTTGATGATGAGAAAACGTCTCCTATGTTATTTGATTTTGATGATTGCTGAATATATGCTCTAATGAGGATGAAATTAGTGCTTGTATTATGTATTTGTTTCTATAATGTTCCATGCCTATTCCTTTCATGTGGCTGTCAAGAAATTGATTTCAATGCCACTGATAAGATAACTGAACTGAAAGTTGAAGTAAGACTTACAAGAACCGAAGTTGTACCCGTCACGTTTTGCCCTCTGAGAATATTTTTTAGTGAGTGGATTGTATTTTTGAGCCACAAAAAAATCCGGAAAATTTCCAAGGACTTTTCTAATAGATAAGTATACAAAAAGCATCAACATAATACCCAATTCTCGTAGTTCAAGAGAAGTTGAATCAAACTCAGGGCCTTTCACTCCAAAGGGCTTAAGCTAAGGTGATTTCAATATAGTTAATTGTATATTATAAAAGTCCCACTGAAAACAGAGAGAACAAGAGAAATATTTCTTGATTTAGTCAACCAGTTTAACCATTATACGAGGAACTGTCATAAATTATTTCCGATTTTTAACATCAGCTGTTTTTGTCACCTTGCTAGGGTTCTGTCTTCTCAACAAGACAATTTGAAAACCGCAACTTCAAGATTTTTTATGTAATTGAAAAAGATTTGTTACTTATCTATAATAGGCACCAATCGATCTTGTTTAGAACACACTCTTTAACAAATTCAATCTTAGATTATTCAAAAATTCATTCATCACTTTCGGCATTTGTTTGAAAAATATATGATTAACATCTTAGTTTGAGAGATTATATTTTCCTCTGATTACCTGTGTTTGTGTTGTCTTCAGTCATGGGTTTATCATCGATTGAATACACATATTATCTTACCTGACATTGATTAAATTAACTTATTTTACCTCCTTTTATCTTACGTTGATTAGATTATCTTACTTCATCTATATTATCTTATCTTACTTTTATTAAATTATCTTACTTCGATTAACACATTATTAAAATAGTAATGTTGTCAGATCCTTCAAGCACATGCTACCCTTTTCGAGTTCTATGCACACATCGAGTTTCTTGTCGTGGTTAAATCATCTATGAATATATGCATGTATTTCTTTATTGCATACAGCACCCGACATTGTTTCATAATTGGAGGTTATAATTAAATAATTAGGTTGACACATTTGAAAATGGCCCTTTGCTCTGTACATTTTCACACCAAGCAAACAAAAACAGATTATACCTCGTCAAATGAACTCACGCACGCTTCATAAATTCGATGATCTTTCTTCCTCTCACTCATTATCTTCCAGTTATACAAGTTATGTTCACTAACAGGGTTATGCAGCCTATGATGCTGAGAGAAATATATCAGGCATAGCAACTCATTTAGATGCGAAATAATTCCCTAGTGCTATGTTCTGCAATTTTTGCAAAAATCATTAAAGAGCTGTTCGAGTGTATACAAACTATGCAGCAATTAACTATTTTTCATATTTAATCTACAGTAATTTAACCGTCTCTTGACGTAAGACAAATAATATTAGATTATTCTGCGTTTGTGATTGAGAGAGACAATGAAATATTAAAGAGATTTTTAATTGCACTTTTGATTAAAGCAATATGATACACACACACACACACACACACACACACACACACATATATATATATATATATATATATATATATATATATATATATATATATATATATATATATATATATATATATATATATATATATATATATATATATATATATTACGCTTTTGTTCTCTGTGTAATTTAAGGAGGTAGATGCTTGGGAATTTTTCAAGGTTTTCTCCCTTATGATTAATGAGTACTAACATACATTTAAGAAAAGGTTTTCATTCAACAAATTATTAGAGATTTTAAAAATCCCATTAAAATTTACCCCTTCTGAAGTATGTTAGATTATATTAAAGTGAGGGAGTAAGTGATTGTGTTACCAAATGCTGTGCGTAGTTAATATTCCTTGACTTTGATCTTCTGATGGAATGGGATTTTGATAAGAGTCTTATTGCTCAGTGACAGAAATCAATTATGTCCTCTTTCTTGTATTTTTTTGTTCATTTATATTCCGATGTAAATTTTTGCTTTAGTTGAGGATTTTCCTTCATGTTAAATTGGATTATGGCGAAATCACCTTAATAATGATGTTTACTCTGTAGATTATGACCATATCTTCTGTCTTCAAATCAAATTCTTAAAGTGTTTGGTTCTTTGAGAATGCTCACTGCTTAGTATTTGCATGTATCCTGTATTAGAACCACCATTAATTTCGAAGCTAACTTTTCAAAACAATTCAGGAAATTTGAAAGTTATTTTCAATTTTGAAAGTTTTGAAAAAGTTAGGTATATCACGCAGAAATAAAGAGAGAGAGAGAGAGAGGGCATGATTGTCATTAAAGCTATTCTTTAAAAAAATATCACCGATAATTAAAATATTAGTAACGTTTTAATATATTCTTATTTCTTCTCATCTTACACAAATGTGTATATTAGAAGAGAGGTATATTAGAGTCAGAGAGAGAGAAAATTAGATGTTGTAAGCAATTAGTTATATAAAAAATATAAAGTCCTAGTTTTTTAAATGTTTAAAACAAAGACTGGCATTGTATATGTTAGTAAAAATCAAAGTTAATTGTTTGCCTTGATGTACAGCTTTATTTTGTGTATATATAGCAAGCGAGTAAAACAAAGTTTAAATATAGCAAGTGCAATTTGAGACTTTCATAAAGTTTAGAAAAGATCGCTTAATTTCCATAAGAAATCAATTTAACTTTTTATCTGACTATTGAATCAACTTTAAAACTACCCATGCTTTAAAATTCACAAAACATGTTATGTTTCTAAAAATTATTTAGGAATAATAATATTAACGCATGCATTCGTGACTTTGCCTCATAAATATAACAATATGATAAATAGCATTCTAAATGTTTTAATAAAAAAACAATGCATCACGCATAAATGAATTAAAATTCTCCTGATTGCTAAAATAACATTCAGTTGTAATTATCGCGTAAAATGGATAATGCCTATTATACATATGATTAATTATCATACAAAGCGATGTTACTTTATTTGCCAAAGAATACAAAAAAACCTGAAATTTAAAAATAAATGCTCATGTGAATTATTTAGAGGAAATTGGCTATAAGAAGAAATCAAATAGAAGGAACAAATTTTTATAAAAGCTTAGATACTATGCGGGACGTCAAAGTTTTTTTAGTTTGTATTCCACATCATTCAAAAATATTTTATTGACTGGCATGGAATTTGATATAGAATAGATTATGATATTAAAATATTAAATGCATGCCTATAGTATATTAACCTTTAACAATGTTCAATATGTAGTCCACATTAGAGGCAGTTGTAAGCAAGTAAAATATTTTTAAAGGCAAGCTTTTGGTTGAGCAGATGCAAAAAAAATGAGCAGATTCTGTCTTGGTTTCATTACACTTTTTTTTAACTTTAACGACTTTAAATATCTTAAAATATTTTTCAAGTCTACAATATCATCGTAACACGTCTACCATCACAAACATGAAATCTGTAACTTAAATTATACGTTAAGTTTAGTACTACTAATTTTTGAGTCGTTGCCATACAATTCAGTTTATGGGGTTCTGCAAACGTCTTTCCAGCTTATTTTCTTAGAAATCATCGACTCAAACCATTCAGCGAGTACGTATTCATAAAAATCGGTCTGCTGCAACGAAAGAGTTATCAATGACAAATAAGTACCATTTATGTTTACATCATAACAATAGACTACATTCCATAGTTACCGAAGGAAACATTATATTTCAAGTTGCATTAGAGAAAAAAAATCAAGCTGATGGCAGCAATTTTATGGTGTGAATGAATTATTTAGAACCAGTTTGAGACTATTGTTTAGGTAATCTCAGAATTTTTATCTAAGCATTTTGGGTGACACTGTGTTCATCATCCTTTCAGGTGGCAATGACATCATAATACAAAAAAGTAATGATGCTCTGTGTTACAAAACATATAGGGAACATGAAATGATGAGACGAACAAGAATCTGAATTTCATTTATTGGCATGATTATAAATTCTTTCGACATGCATCTTACTGCTATTTTCATTGCCTTTGATAACATGAAATTGACACGGCTCATACTAGTTGATGACGAATCTTGTAATGATCAATAATCAATGATCAATTGTTTGTCAATAAAAAACAACCCGGTTATTTTACTTTCCTAAGACAAGTGGGTAGATAAGTCATTTTGAAGTTTTATCACAGATATGGGATTTACACAAGTTTGAAAACATTCTAAATTAGGTAATTTTCCGATTACGGTAAACTTTAAAGTAGGAAATACTTTTTAATGAATATATATATATATATATATATATATATATATATATATATATATTATATATATATATATATATATATATATATATATATATATATATATATATATATATATATATATATATATATATATCGGTTGATTTTTACGATGAATATTCATACATATCTTACTAGCTATCAGCAGTTTTAATCAATGTGTTTCTAAAAAAATTTTTTTGATGTATGCAGTATTTATGTCATCATTGCCATCCAAAGTGATATTTTAGATTCAAATGCACTTACCAAATGGAACCGCGAGAACAATATAGAAATAATTTCAAATATAACTAAACAGAGTCAAATATTTTAATAAATTACTTAAAATATGAATGTTTTCTGCAGTTACAATATACATATTGATTTGATAAAATGCTACATTAACATTAATTTTTTATTAATTTTATTTATATAAGATATTTTTAATAAACTTAAAATAATTGCTAATTCTCTGTATGTGATTTTTTTAAATGCCTAATTAATGAAATCATTAATTTACTATACCAGTTCATTAAACCCATCAATTCTCTCATTTCTGTATAAATAATTTAAGACTGTTAATAATGTATTCAATTAATTGAATATCATTAAGAAGTATGTTTTTAATTTTATGTATACCTATAATCCTTCAAAAGAGTTATCTTGAAGATTTCTTTTTTAATAATATCTGCATGAATTGGATGGTATTTAAAAATAATAAAATATCACGAAAGAAGCATTTTTATTTGTCTGAAATTAAAATTACAAAACGAGGAAGAAAAAAATGTGCACCTACCTATCATTACGTTCAAGGTCATTCTTGTAAATGCAAATTACTTTCGCTACCACTGATCCTCGACGTGGGCTAAATTCATCTTAAGAATGGTATTTTTTCCTTTCTTGATGTCACAGTTTGTGAAATCGCAACAAAAGAACGAGTTCTTCCCTTAGTATTAAATAATATTTGCGAAACATTTTGTATTAAATCATAAAAATACTCGACGTTTTTCAATTGACTTTTATCATATAACGTGATTTTCTCTTTATGGTTTTATTTTCATGAGTTAACACCTGAGATTTTTATTAATTAAATTGAAATTTTTTTAATCATTACCATTATATCGCGTAATGCTCACATTTTCTTAATTGAAATTCTTTCGTATATAGTGATTTTATAAAGTTTTCACTTGAAAACTATACATTTATTTTTTTATGATTTATTTTACAATGTCTAACATCTGTGATCCCCGCTAGGAAACGCAGCTGGTTGTTTCCTCATGTTGTTTTAAGCTACCTTATTAAACTGAGACATCACTTTTAATCATTGCCATTAAATCCAGATAAACGATTGACGATTTCGTAATTGACTTTTTTCCATATATCGTGATTTTACATCGTTTGGATTTAAAAACTATACGATTTTCGATTTATTGTCTCATTTTCAAGAGCTATTACACTGGAGAGTCACGCTAGAAAACATGCAGTTATTTTATTCGTATAATGTTAAATCACTTTATTTAATGAAGACAAGATTTGACAAGATTTTTATTTTTTACTAATAAATCACGATAGTGCTTTATAATTTCGAATATTATATATATATATATATATATATATATATAGTAATCTTATTACGTTTTTAAGGTCTAACATTTGAAACTCACGTTAAGAAACGGTGTATGCGTAATTTCCACACGTTGTTTTAAACCATCTTATTTGATGAGACGCCAATTTTAATCATACCATTAAATCACGATAAGCGCTTTAAGATTTCATGATTGACTATCTTCCATATATAGTGATTTTACCTCATTTGGATTTAAAAATTATATGATTTCCTATATATCGTATGTTTTTAAGATCTATAACACTTGAGATTCACGATAGGAAACTCTGTAGGTAGTTAAGCCACCTTAATAAATCAAGATACTACTTTTATTCATCACCACTAAATCATGATAGTGCCGGCCGTGGTACCCTGTCTGGAAGGGCGGGGTTAGATTCTCAATGTCATTAAATTTGTGGAATCGAAAGTCTTGTGCTCCGTCGTTGAGCAGTTATTACGGGTGTAATGGTCTGGAGAAAATTTCCTCCCCCTCCAGATCGATGTCAAAACTAAGGCAGTGGATCCTCTGATGGTGCCATCTATCGGAGGAGTTTAAAGCAAAGTTATACTTTTACCTTCGTTTTGCTCTGGTTAAACGAAAGACGCACCCTACTGACTTCGATTCGCATAGCCGATGGCATAGCGAGCTTGGCTTGTCGAAGTGTCATAAGTAACAACAACATAGAAACACAATAGTGCTTTGCGATATCACTAATGAATATTTCCTGTGTACTGTGATTTTTTTACCATTTTTGTTTGTAAAAGGCAATATTTTTCATCTATCAGAATTTTCAATATTTAATTCCTTAGATTCAATTTAGGTAATGCTGTATGTTGTTTCATCACATGGTATTAAACTATTTTAGAAAATTAAGACACTGCTTTATGATTATACCTGATGGCATTTAAAATGTTTTTGGGAGAAGGACTGAACATCAAAATTTCCATTGTTAGCTCAAGCAATTATGCAACACGAAATGGTTAAATCATTTTCTAGAACTTATCTTTAAAGTAATAATTTTTGAATCAAATTTAACACATTTTTTCCTTGATTTCTTTGAAATTTTATACAAGTATTTCAAAATTGAGTTTTTTATATTTAATATAAAAAATTTGATTACAATTTCACAAATATATTATTTATATAACATATATAACAACTCTCAAAGAACTGCTACTTTTTTGCTTTATTTGTAAATTGTAACTTAAAACAATATTATGCTTCGAAATGCGTGTTCTTTTTATAATTATTTTTTCAATAAATTTTTAAAGGATTTTTTAATAAGTTTTTTTTAAAAATTACTTTAATAATTTTAAAAATATTTTCCTTGTAGTTACAATTTAATGAAATTAAAAAGTTCTTATTAAAAGTTTATTTAAATCTCTGAATTCAGACAAGCATAATATATTATTTTTATCTATATTTTTATTTAATAAACATCTTAGTAAATGGAATGAAAGAATTGAATTATATTATGGTGAATAAAATAATCGAAATATTTTTGTTGAGAAAATCTTTTTAATTAAGTTTATTTCTTTGCTCGTTTATTATAATTATATAAGCATTATAAGAAAATCTTTTCAACATATATATCTTGTAAATCAAATACATGATCACGTATTATATTAGATAATAAATTATCACTTGTTAAATATTAACGAATAGTAGTACTCAGAAATAGGATAATTTTGTGTAGATTGAATTACTATTTTGTTGTAACCATTTTTCAAGTCTTATTTTCCATTCTGATCTGATATGTCTGACATTATGAGTAGCATTTCGCTGCTACAAAATCACTGGTTAATTTTTTAGAAATGGCTTATAGTCAATTTTTATGACTCAGTTGCTTACTGGTTCATCGAATTCTTTTTGTTCTAATAAAATGTTTATGAAAAAAGGTCATTTTTTCTTATAATATGTTTGTAAAAAAAGTTCAAAGTTATTATATTTAAGCATTAAGTAGTTTCAAATAAGCAAATTGTTGTTGAGAAGATTTCAGTTAAATACGAGTATTTTGTTTCAAGTCAAAAGAATTTGATATTTTATTATACAATATTCATTAATTTGCATTAGCGTCTAGTGTTATTTACGAATTAATGGTTTTATATTTAATCTTTTGGGTATATTTGACGAACTAGAATATTATGCATTTCCTGAATTTATTTGCTTAATTGTTTCGTGATACTAACTATTACGCTTAAGGTATCCTATTGTTATGTGGAGTTAGAGTTAGATTTAAGTTCTCACAATCATGAATAATAGGAAATAAATCAATTCTTGTTCAAAATCTAATCGCTTTAAAATGCCTAAAAATTAAACGTGCATTAAATTGAAACATTTCTCAAATAAGTGTGCGCCCCCATTGAGTCAAAGAAATGTAATAATTACTGTGTTTATGATATTATATTAATAGTATTTATATTATAGCTAAATCACGACGAAGCAGATTAAACGTTTCAAATAAAAAAAACTAACAAAATATATAAACTGAAGCAAAGCAATAAAATATTTTTCGAAGAAAATAAGCCAACGAATCCTTGAAGTTCAACCTATTAAAAATTAAAGACTCTCAGAAATCAATAAATGTCACTGAATATTTGAGACTATCTAAAATCCTTAACTCAAGAAATTTTGAGAAAGAATCGGATACTCAAATCTAAGTATTTTTCTTTATTTTTGAAAACGCTTTCAAAAATTTCTTGGTGAATAACTTTTAAATATTTTGGAATTATTGAGAAGGCGAAATCGTCAAGAACTTTTTAAATGCTACGTATTTAATAAAACATACTTCTGAAATTATTTGTGTAATGCATTAAATTATTACCTTATCTCATGCTACGTCAAAACGATAAAAAAGGAATCAGATTTTTTTAACAATGAATGCCCAATTTAAATTATTTATAAAGATGTTAATTATTCAACTATAATAGTTAAAACTATACTTCTTATATAAAATGAAAATCACAATTAGAATTTTCAAGAATGTTATTTCCTTACTTTATTTATCATATAATTTCCATATTAAGAATATTATTTCTTACGGTTTACATTTGCTTAGTTAACTTTTTATTTTTTGTACTTTTTAAAGAAAGATATTATTTATATGATTGATAAATTTTAATGAGCTTCTTTAAACGTGCTTATTTTAATTAGAAATACTAAATCTTAAATATATTGCTTTCAGTTTTTTTAATTTTTCCCAAGAAAAAACCTTATAACTCGACAAATTTTTATTAAAAAAAAATAAATAAATAAAAATAAAATTAACGCGAGATTTGGGAGAGCAAGCTTTATGACAAATTTCATCTTTGTGAATGTGGGGACTTTGGAAATAATTAAGAAATAACTTTAATCATTCATGAAATCCTGTAAAAAATGGAATTTAATCATTCACAAAGTCTTGGAAATGGCACTGACGCATTTCATATCAGCTGAAAAAGAAATCAAACATTTTAAATAGTGTTTCTACTGCGTTGATTTCTGTTTTCGTAATAATTGCTGAGAGAGAATCTTTTTTAGATTCGGAATATGACTTTTTATTCGTTGAAGGAAAATAACAAATTTTAGCTCCTCCAAAATAAAAAAAATTTAGGAAAATTTTGTTATTTATATTTATTGAAAGGTATTCTTATAAAACTCGTGAAGTTTTCAAATGTTTTTTTTTTTTTTTTTTTTAATGAAATCTTTAAGTTTTATGTTTATTATTGATATACATTTTTTTATTTGTGTCCTTTTACACATGACCCTCAAAAATTACTTATTCATTCTATGAAGCATAATATGTATCGAATGATTTTTTTTTAAATTATACTTAAAGGGGAGTGAATATATTAATATATTCTTAATTTTTGAACTGCATTAGAATCCTTTTGGTGTCATTTTTTTTAAAAAAAATCCATTATTCTAGTTGGTTATATATTGTATCTACACATAATTGTAATTATAATGTTATGCAAATGTTTAGATTTGTAGATATATAGAATTATTGACAGGGTAAAAATTAATTATTTTAGAAACATACTTTTATACTAATGAAGACAGAAATGTTTCTTGTTCCTGTAGTTAGTTTTCACATCCATACACTTTTTAATATATAAGAGTGAATTCCTTTTTCTCTGTAAATTTGGTCATTATTGCAACGTATATTTAAAAAATTAGTTTTTTCTATATTATAGATTTCATGAATCTAAAATCATTAATGTAATTTTTATATAGAACTGCTCATTATTTTTACAAATACATATTCGATTAATGTTTAAATATAAGATGAAATTTAAAATGCATTTTACTTAATTAAATCAATTTTCTAAATGGAATATGCAAAAATATTTTAAATGATAATTAAAATTATCTATATTCTAAAAATGGATTTATTATTATATCAGTTTTAAAAATTAAATGCTAAATTACAAGTTGTTAATTTTGAATGTGTTATCACATGACAGTACTGATGTCGCCGTAAATTAATTAAGTAGAATATGATGGGATTTAAAATTAATTAAATAGAATATGCAAATACTCTCTCTCTTTTGGTGGCATCAAATCTTCCTATTTTTAAGTATCCATATTAAACAAGACTATAATGAAATCCCTTATTAATTTATGAAATTGACTTCTCAAAAATGTCTTTTTTTTAATGTGATCAAAAAGGATGTCATAGTATTTTAAAAATAGGATAAAATTGAATTTTCATTTCTTACGTAATGTTGCTTTAATGATTAACAACTTTATTCATTTTTGGTACATTTTATAATATATTAACTTTTGTATATCTACCTATTACGCTGTCAACGTGTATTTGACACACATTGAAGAAAAATAATGAATTCACTTCCTAGGGTCAAGCATAACAAGGAGGAAGCTCCGATTCGAATGTTTTTTGAAACTAAGGCAAGCGTGATACGAATACTAATTGGATCCTTATTGTTCATTACTGAACATTGATACGTTTTTTCTTGAACTACAAACAGCCTCAAGTAAAAAAGAAACATTTTTATGCCTTCGCTTTTTTTCAATTAAAGTACTGAGATATTCTATAAATATATAAGGCCAATAACTTTTCAAAAACCGTTTTGTAACTATAAATTATTATTTTTTTTCCAAAATATTGCCAATTTGTATATGAAATTTTCCATGTAAATGTTCTCAGCTGTTTCATATTACTTTGCTGGTTTAAATATCAATAAGAAAAATCTTAAACTTTTCTGATACCTACTTTTAAAGTTTACATTAATAGTTCTCAACCCTATTTGAAATTATTGAATCAATGAATTCAGAAAGGCTGAAACATTAAATTAAAAATTTATGTTAATTAATAATATCAATCAAAATAGATAATTTAAGGAGATTTGTAATTATCCATGATGTTATAGAAAATGTAACTAATGCATAACAAGAAATAAATAACCTTAATATTATGCAAAAATACATGATCATAATATTTTAGTCACATATAAGATAACGTTAGAGAAACATCATCCATAAAATGTTTCATGTAATGATTTTGAAAAAATACTTCATGAGCTAATTCTAAGTAAACTGAAATCAGCAATGAAAAATAATAAAAAATAAAATTTAAATCCTTTAAATTCAGAAAAATTATGAAAAAAATCTTCAATGCCAATACATATTTTGTGCGAAAATATTGAGATTTATATTAGAATTAACAAAAGTTCTCGTTATTATATGCTCATTGGTGCCGATATTATTAAAATTGATATCTTACTGTCAAAATTGTAAAAATTGTTTATAATTACTATATAAGTTTCTGTGTTATCTGCACCTTTTAGAAATAAATTATTATAAGTACAACATATTTCATTATGAAATTATTATGCTTAAAGGAAAAAAAAATTAACATAAAGTTTTCAAGAAATCTAAGGCAAAATTTATGTTTAAATTAACATTTTTATACATGAATGGAACGATTTATTGATTTTCATTCTATATGTGTTTTTTTCCAATTCATTCTTTTTAATTTTCTAAAATTATACACACACAAACCAACAAAGAACTTTTATAAATTAAGCTAAAGAAGTTTTGATTGATTCTGATGATTGTTAAAGAATAACTATATTTCTATCAATGATCAAAATTATTTATTTATTGAAACATTAATTGCAATAACACTTAAATAAACGGGAGAAAATAAGTTTTTTTAAGGAAAAAAAAAGAAAAATGTGGAACATTTCCTTAAATTACTTTTGCTGTGTATTTCATAAAATTTTACAATGGATATTTTTGTGACGTAATTTAATGAAAAAATTCCAATTTAAACATTCATTTTTCACAATTTTTTTCTTAGATTTATAAAAAAATGGGAGTAAAAAATATGTCATATTCTTCACTCAAGTAGCCGTAATCCTAAGAATAACACGTTTCTAAAACAATGCAAGCTAACCATGTTATGCACGTGCATTCAGTCTTGAAACCTATTTTTGTTATTTTTACCCAACATTCGGATCACTAAGGAAAACAAATTACGATGTCGAACACGCTCTTCGTCTATTTTGAACCTTATTGTTTCAAGAATCTTAACTATGGTTTCGAATATCGAATACTGGCTTTCTTTCTTTCTTTTTTTTTGTGATTTCAAACATATTGTAATATATTAGATATATATTACAATATTTGAAAATCAAAGCCACAATAACAAAAGAATGATCAGAGGTATTTGAAATATTATTTTAGTATATTTGTAAAATCACAGAATTTTTTTCAATTGTTTGTTTATTTATGAATTTGAGAAATTAGTAAAACTTTTCATTGTTACAATTTGAAATTAAAAAAACAAAAATTCGTATTGGGTAAATATTTTCTAAATTCTAACCATTTCTCTCAGATTGAACTAAAGAATAATTTATTTCCCATTTGTTATCTTAACTATTCTTTTAGTTATTTTAAAATGGAATCAGCGTTTATTTTCATTGTTATGAGTTGAATTTAAAATGGGGATAAGAATTAGTAAATAGTATTTTATATTTTCTGCATTTATTTCCGATTGAAAAAAAAAACTTTGTTTGCCCATTTTCTTCAATTATTAAAAAAAATTTTGTTTTAAAAGTTCATGTTTCCAATAAAATAATTCAGTTTTTTTATATTTTTCAAATTATAAGCTTTTATGGCCTGATTTTAAAACTTAAACATTTTTAAACAATTTAAAAAATCACATAGTAGGCAGACGTAATTGACGCATTTTTTTAAAATCATAATTATCACACATGCAAATAACAATACCGAATACCAAACTCTATTTGCAGAAAAGCTACAATTAAATGAAGCAGGTAAATTAACGAGATCATTTATATGCTTTAAATCTTTTTCAAAAGTCCATGAAAAACGATTAAGAGTTTTCATTAATTTGTATAACAGAAAAGAAAACTTACAAAAAAGCAAACCCTTCATCTTATTCATATTTCACATATAAAAACAACCCATATTAATTAACAGAATAATGCGTTTAACTCCATCACCAAAAAACATTATCGCTTATACTGATTGGAAATTATCACAAAGCAATTTAAAAACATCTGGGTAGATGGCTTTAATTATGAAAGCAATTCTGAAGATACAATGTTTTCTCTTGCAAACAATAAGAAAAAAAAATTAAAATTTATCTTTGTAAAATATAATTTCTGTATCTACAATTAGTTAAACATTATAAAATAGCATTGTGTCATGATATTTCGTACAAATTACTATTATCTGCTGTAAATATCTTTATGGATTTTTATTATAAGAAGTAAAATCATCAAGCCATATAGATGTACTGAATTATGCATAATGATAAATTCAGTATATCTATATGGCATTAAAACATTAAAAAA
This sequence comes from Latrodectus elegans, assembly GCA_030067965.1. Taxonomy (NCBI): domain Eukaryota; kingdom Metazoa; phylum Arthropoda; class Arachnida; order Araneae; family Theridiidae; genus Latrodectus; species Latrodectus elegans. The sequence continues at coordinate 63,596,133 of CM057817.1, read as the reverse complement.
TATAATATGTTTTAATTAGATTTCAAAAATATTCAATTATGTTGGTAAAATATTTTCATTCGTACATATGCAATATTGTACTTATGAATTTTCTAATTACCGAAAACAATCCATTGCATAAAATAATCTTGGTTTTTCAATTTAAAATATTTTAATTCTATAATAAACTAGGAAATATAGAAAAATTAAAAAAGAAACTTTACTTAATACACAAAATTTGATCTTAAATATAAGTAATTAATATTTGAAATCAAAATCTAAATATACAAATGATTCTTAATAAACCCGGTTTGAGCTGTAATAACAATAATATATTATCCGCGAATATTAATTAAATCACTTCACAAAATATCAGATACTATTATCCGGTCATTTCAAATATACAATCGTAATTGATTGTTATCCAATACTAAACACAAATATAGATTATTTTCATTATATCTTATGAGTTGCCATTCGAAATTTATTTAAAAAATTTCTCTTAATATCTATTAATAAAATTTTGTGAAAATGACGGTAAATATACAAATATAAATTCATGAATATTAATATAAGGTTACAAATAAATGCATAAATTTTGCACTTTTAATATAATCATTAAGCAGAAAAATGTGTGTACTACGAAATATTAAAAATTAATTATAAAATGTTACAAAAATTAATTAAAATTTTTTAAGTAACACCAGCTAATAAATCATCACATAATATTAATAATCAAACTGAATTCACTTTTAACAAATAGCATAATGAAATTTACCTCATGATTTTTTTTCTCGGAATATTTAAGTATTAGGTTATTTAAATAACTGAAATAACTTTTTCTATATATATATCGGGAAAATTGCAAATTACAGCAGTCTATTAATAGTAAATTCATATGAATTATGGCTTCAATCAGTTAACTATTATTTCTCCAATAAGTGTGAAAAAATATCGATATAATTTAAATTTAAAATTGAATTTTTTCTCCTAAACGTATAAACCTGCAAAACTTTTATTATATTATATTTATTTATTTTTTAAAAGAGCATTTTGAATAGGAATTATTCAGGAAATTATTTTGAAACACTAACTATTAAAATTAATTGCCTCTTTTATGATTGTTACAATAATATTTTTAACAACACAACACAATTATTTAACAGACGTATTTAACGGCAGACGTCAAAACCATAAAAACGACATTCAACCATTTAAAACAAAAATAAAAATCTATTTCAATCACGGTATTGAGTTAGCGATTGAGAAGATATAAATATCCTGTAGCTTGAGATGATGGAATAAATTTAAATATCTAAATAATTTGGATGACACAACAAATGAAATTTAAAATTCCCGACAAAATGATATATTTTCTATTCTATATATGTATTTTATATCATATTATTTTATACCGTAAACGTTAATGTACCATTAACTACTTCGTATGAAAAATAAATATCAATAAATAATATAACGCGTCATAAAAGAAAATAGCTTTAAAACATGTAAAATAACTATCTTTAAAACATATCAATATAAAATATTCGAAAAACCACATATTATCAAATCAATTTTAAAAAACATAACACTTCAAGCTTACCAATTTGAAAGTTCTAAAAAAGGTGTAAAATATGAAAGAAATTAAAGTTTGTGTGATTGATTAATAAATTAAAATATTCTTTCAATATTAAATCTGTTCGATGAACTTAAATCATAAGTATAACTACCTTTTTTCAAAGGCTTCGTTGTTCATATCCACTATTAATAGTCATGAACTATTACTGGTTTAAAACTATTTGTGTGAAAAAAGTATCTTATAATACACTAAAAAACAGAGCTATTCAATAAAAACCTATAATATCATCATTTAACTTATAAAAATTGTTAGTAAAAATATAAATATTATATCATATTACTTATGATTTTTTATAGATTCAACAACAATTTTTAACTTAAAAATAACCCTTTGATATTTTATAGTAATTAAAACCATTAATTAAATTGTTCATAAATCAGTATATATCAATATTCGATATTACCATTAAGAAATATGAGTATAAAAAATCATGATATATTTCTTTAAAATTTCATGATTTTTCGATCAATTTATTCATTGAAAAATTGTTTCCTTTCATAATGAATTTATCAAAACATCATATTAAAAATTTGAAGTGTAAAGGCATTCCTCTTTTTAACAGTTTAATTTATGTTATGTATTATATATATAAAACACTTAGAATCAAGTCAGAAGTTACACTTTTTGCCACGAAATGTCGAAGAAACCTATGGAGATAAGTCACTTCTAAGTTTTTCACTTAAAGCTGAAATAAATCAAAACTTACCTGAAGAAATGGAAACACAGAAACAACCTGTAAAAATAAATAAGCAGAATTAAGACAGCTAAGAAACGAAGCAAAGAAATTTGCGAATTTTTTTTTTTTACTTCAAGCAAAGAAAAGTTTAAAAAAGCGAATTATGTACAGCTTTAAGAAACGAGCGCAATTTATTGAGGGCAACATAAAAGTCGATAAGATGACGAAAACGATACAATATATAAATAGAAAGCAGCGCATTAATTTGACAGCGCTTCGTTGTTCATTTTCAGTTTCTGTCTTAGTCGGTGATTCTCCCTCTCCAGCGCTTCATTTACTTTTTTCAGCTTTTCTATCTCCTCCCGAAAGACGCGAATCTTTTCCAATTCCGCTTCCAAGTTGGAGTGGGTACACTGACGAACAGTTCCTATTTTGCCCTGTGCCCTGGCTTCCGCTAAGATTTTCTCCAGAGCTTCCACTTTGTCCTCCACACTGACCAACTCTTCCACCAGCTCACTTTTTGTCATGTTGTTAAGCCTCTCAGCATGGATGTCCTCGTAGGTTTGCACAAACTGTTGCTGCAGGAACTCCTCTTCATCTTCTGGTGAACTGTAAAAATCTTCCGAAGAGCTATTGCTGTTGTCTCTGTGGCGATGTCCATTGCAAATCTGTTCATAATCTGGTTCTTGAATATTATGATCCTCCATCAAGAATTGAGTAGTATTGTAAGGAGCTAAGGCTAAACCTGAAGCTGTCATTTCTTCGCGAATTCTGTTAGCTCTTCGCGCCTCCCGCTCTTCCAACTCTTTCCTTTCTGCATAAGTAAGTTTACAATAAGGTTTCCACTTTCTTCTCCTACGATTTCTATTTTTCTTTTGCGATCCGTGATTTTCAACGCCAGTGTGTTGTTCAGAATTCTTTTTCGTTTTAAAATCATTGTCCAAATTTTTTTGTTTGTTAGGTAATGGATTAGTAGCTGAAGAATCTTCAGGAATTAATTCCACTACAGAAGATTCTAAAGATTCGTTCGCAGAACTTTGGCGTTCAAGTTCCGCCGACGGTAAGAGAACGGCGACTTCACTCATCCCGAGAGCGCTATTCCGCAGGTTGCTTTTATTATAGACTTGCAGGGAATGAAAGCGAAGAGACTATTGATAAGAAGAATACTGGTCATGGTCTAATATGACTGACATAAAACTTGTATCCTTCCGCCTGTTGAAAGAGTTCTATAAGTATTCTATTTAATATAAGCAATTGGAAATTTAAGAGAAAAATCATTCACTTTTATTGTATTATTACGTTATTTGTGTGTTAAATACATACCTAATGTATCAAAATCACTAATTAAAAAACTTTTATGTATGAATACAAATAGAAACGGTTTTTGCATGTCCTAAATCTTCTAAAAACCTCATGGCGCCCTCTATTACACATTACTTAAACTTTTCCTGTAGAAGAATTTCCTTAAAAATTTAGCATTAAAAAGACAAGAAATTCCAAAGAAAAATTTAGCATGCTGTGTGAGTAAAATTATATATTAAAGGAGAATTTATAAATTTTTGATAAAAAAATATTACAGAAATTTTATATGAAAGCAAAGCAATCAAACATATGAAATTTTAAGAATTACTTTATATTGAAAAAGAAAAAATAATTTACATTCGTTATTCCGAGAGTGACAGTCAAATAAATTAAATAAAAATACAAATTTTGCTACGCAAAAAAAATATTTTTCAGGAACAATTGGATATTGACAAAAAATTAATTTTCATCGTAATCAAAATTTATAAATTTATTGATTTCACAATTTGTAATGTTAAATTAACATAAATAAATATTATTTTGTAATAATTATTTACAAATAAATTAAAAATTACTTTTCTGCAAAACTTTCTAAAGTTTCGTATTTTCTCAGAGAATTTTAAAATGAAATGTATAAATTTCATTTTAGATGAAAAAGTATAAAAAATAATGTTGAACATAAATATAACACCTCATAATCTCATTTAATAAAAAAATTGTTTCATAAATCATTTCATGGATTTTTTAAATGTTAAGATTTTATTAACTTTATTAAGATGTAATTCATTAATGGCATAATTTCTTTCACAATTTTCAAAGCAATTAAATTATATGTTAAAAACATTTTTATAAAAGATAACAAATTTTTAAAACAATAATCGAAAAATTGAGAATGTTAATTATCTATGAAAGGAATGTATTTAATGAGAACAGAACGAATTTTAAAAGACATAAAATCTTCTCAGAATTATAATTGATTTTCATATATATATATATATATATATATATATATATATGACTTCACTAATTTTTTAAACTAAGAAATGAGGTTTTTTGAGGAAAATTTTTGAAATTCATTCTTTATTAGAGTTAATAAAGATTTTCCGAAACAATTTGAAAAACTACATACAAGGAGCACTTTAAAAGCTACATGTCCTATATACAAATTAATATACATTTTTAACCCAAAAATTGGAAACTTTAAATATTAAAAACTTAAACTCTTTACACACACCCTTTAGTTAAACTTAATTAACTTAATTACTTAATTAAATTCTAAAATTAATTAATTTTTAATTAAATTCTAAAATTAATATCTTAATTACTTACTTAATTAAACCCTTTAATTAACTTAATTAAACTTAATTATAAAATATTTTATTTTATACACTTAAAAATATAAAATAAAATACATATAAAAGTGGTCTCTCAATTTGTTAAATAATTTTCATGAATAAGCAATAATCTTTTTTCATTTCTTTGCCTGAAAACTGATATCAAAGAAATATTTCGTTAATTAATATTTAAAATTTCATCAAATTTGGTGACTCAATTATAGCAATTACAAACGTTTCAAACATAAATTTTCTCAGAAAAATATACTGACATCTATAAATAAAAATTTTAATGTTGAGCTGTATTTTACATTTTATTAACTTCCTTTCTCTCCAACAAAAATTTACAAAAAGATTTAAATAATTTTTGACCCCAACAATCGCAGCAAAATTGCAGAAATATTACTCTTGTCACAGATCTAATATTTTAGAAAAATATAAATAATAATAATTAAATTCATTAGTAATTATTTACATAATTTAATAATTTTTATAATTTAATTATTTAAAGAATTCCTGTCACGTGTTGAATTTTCACTCTAAGATGGATATGAAATACCTAACACAAAATATCCTTTAATGGTTATAATGGTAATAATAGTAAAATATAACAATAATAATATATATATATTTTAATAGAATATACTTAAATTTAAAAGAGAATATTAATACTCTAAATCATTTTCTAATAGTAAAAATGCTGATATTATTCTAGTTATATCCTATTTAATTTTTTTTTTCATAAAATCCCCATAATTTAGCTCATAACTCCCTCATTTTGTATTCTTTTCACTTTATGTTAATTAAATTTAACATATTATGAAAGAATATGTGCAAATATTGAGAATAGTACTTCGAATATATTTTTTCAAATATTCTGATCATTATTTTATATACTCTGACATTACAAATTTCAATTATGAAATACCAAAATTTGTTATCAGTCATGTTTCATTTTTAATGTATTACAAATTATTTATTTATATATGTATTAACGCTAGTAATTTTTTCTTATGTTTGTGATCGCTTGTTTTTTTCTCATATTATATTATTATTTTTGTAATTTAGTGGCAACAACTTTTTATTTCTTAAATTTTCCTTTAAATTTTTAGACTCATTATTTATTGTATTTTATGTCATAAAATTGAGAATTTAACAAGAAAAAATTACACGTTCTCGTTATAAAATGTTAAAATTATTTCCCAATATTTACATTTTTTCTAATTATGTAAAATAGTTATTTTCTGATCATTATTCAGAAGAAACTCTTAAGTAATTATCTCTAGCGTTGACTAGCAGTTACCATTCCATTGACACATAATAGCAATGTTAGAAACCTGATTAATATCTAACTTACACCCGAGATGGAATATCTGTTTATTTGAATGAGTTTCTGTTCATGAAATATAGCTGAAGTTAATGGCGAATAAGTTGTCACATTCACTAAAATGTTCCAGAATCAAGCTTTGTGTATTTCTTACAAATTATGTCTGTACTTTTCATTCTTATATTTATAATAGGATTTAAAATGAAGATTTCTTTATAACTTTAGGTTTAGATTACTTTATTGTAGAATTAATAATCAACATTTAATTAAATAAAAAACTACACATGAAAGATGGAATTGTCATGCAATTTTTGTTTCACATTAAACTGTCTTTTTTAAAGAATAATTAAAAAAAAGATGGCAGCAAAAGAATGTATAGAAAAATAAAATTAATGCATGTTATTAATTATTTTTAGAAAATTTAATGTTATTTTAACTACGTTTTCATTAAAAGTTAACAAAATAAAATAAAATGTTCCAATGACTTTAAATGAGACTACTGCCAATGAATATGAAATGGCAATTTAAACATTAAGACTAGCTTTGTGATTTCAGGTTCCATAGATTGTGAGTGTGAAAGCCTTAATACATAAATATTAAATGAAGTTTCGCTTAATATCTGTGTATTAAGGGTTTCTGCTTTATTATAAAAACGTTACTTTCGTTAAAAAAAAAAAAAAAAAAAAAAAAAAAAAATTAATACTTTCACAGTTTGTATTTTCCACAACTTTTCCAACATGTAATAAATTATTTATTCTTAGTAGTGGATATGAAAAGTAAAATAATATTCTACTCTTAATTATCTCTATATTTTTTCACATTCTACTTAGTTATTCATTTCACAATTTCCAAAATATCCAACACTATACTTAAATATGCAATTAAAAAGTTGTGCGAATTTTTTTCTGAATTTAAATTTACTTTTTACGCTGTGCATCGAGTGCGAAAAAAAAAATTGCATTATTGGACTCTAGAGATTAAAATGACGGCTACTTCTGAAAGAGCACGATCTATATCTTTATAAAACCTGTTCTTCGCCACATAAGAATAATGAGGAAGTCCTCTGAGCTAGAAACTAATATCAGATTTACTTAGGGTAGAGGGAGAAAAGCTTCGTTTCTCTTTCTCCCCATAATAAGTGGAAAAGAAAATCAGTAAATGTTTTTCAACACTCGCTTCCGTTACAATGTCAATTCTAGCGCGACTTTTCTGATTAAAAAACTTCAGCACATGTGTCATGTAAACATTTTTCCAACTGGAAATGTTTGTTTTCCCTTCATTTTAAGATTTTCGAAAATGAATAAATTATACAAAATAATTAATGAAAAATCTAGGTAAATAAATTGCCTAAATTAGCACTTTATAAATTGCATTTTTCCATTGGACCAAATGAGCTTATTTGCCGAGCTAGCATCTGAAAGTGCCCTTGCCCTTCATTTCGGTAAAAAGCTGACATAATTTCGATCTCTTTAGAGAATGTTGTGGCTCGGAATCTTCTTTAAAATTTGTGCCCTGAATGTGAATCAATAGTGGTGTGCATAAGCCCTTATAGAGCGATAAGCAAAATGCCATCAGTCATAATTAATAACAAAATAATTTACATCTACAGCTTTAATGCATTTAAAAGATGCTCAGTAACAATCCTTATCTAGGTTAAAAAAAAAAAAAAGCATGTATTCTTATCTGTGTGTGTGTGCCGCATTTATTAATTATATAAAAAAATTCTTAGCTTAAAATCTTGAAGTAAATTTTAGAATTTATGAGATAAAAGGGAATTAACATCAACAGCCTTGATAAACGGTATTGATTAATGTTGATAAATAAATTTTATTGAAGACTTGACCTTTTATCTTTCGTATTTGATCAGGAGAGCTTCTTAGAAAATATCTTTTCGATATTTTTTGAGTACAGTGAAAGATGTTTGGAACCAAAAAATCACTCACCGTAGATATTGTAACTTTTCTCCGTTATAATTTATTTTTCAAATCCATTTTCTAAGTTATTAGAATTTATGTAAAAAGGAATTTTATGTTCAAAGTAAATACGTTCAAAGACAATCATTTACATTTGAATAATATTCATTCAAGCATAGTAAGCCAAAGTAGAAAAAGCACTAGTAAAAAAATTCTGAATCTTTTTACAATTTTTAGTTTTCTTAATATTGTTTCTGGAAGAAATAAAATACCAGTAAAGTCTTAAAACTAGAAAATAAAAAAAGGCGACTCGATCAATAATTTTATTTCAGTATTAGCAGCGTCAGAAACTAAATAAACTCATGCGTTAGATACAATTTTCGCTTAGAAATCAAAAAATGAAAATGGATAAGAATAGTTGTTGGGGTTCATAAAATCACTATATTAAGCAATTTTTTAAAAATCTAAAATTTCACCTAAGAACTTGAGATTTTGGGAAGGCTGACAACCAACAAAGCTTAAACAACATTTAGGAAAAAAAAAAAAAAAACTTCTTTGGAATGTGCCCCAACTGCTTGGGGGGAAAATCCCCAGACTACTCCACGAAATATAATATACAGAGGGAAAAAGGTGGAGAGAGCATCGTCTGCTGAATCTAAGCAAATCCTGAGTTTAAAAAAAAATAAAAATGGCAAACATATTACTAAGTAAGAATCCCTTATTCATGCGTTGCGAAAAATTACGAACTACACGATTTATTTTAATTACTATTTAAAAATATGTCACATTTTTTTTTTAAAAAAAAGTTTTAAAATGAATAAATTTTTATTCGATAGTAATTTTAACACAAAAATTTCGTATTTTTATTTTTAATGAAAGTAAAAGTTTTAATATTTATACATTCCTCAAGTTTTCTTAATGTTATTTTAAAAAAATAAATATATAATTTATTATTTAATATTAAAAAATGTGTTTTTGTTCTCAAAATGAACAAAAATGTGCCTGGATAATTTAAACAGCTTCAGTTTCTTTGCCAATTATTCAGTTTTCACATCGACTTTTAAGAGGCAGATGTAAAATTGAAAATTATTCTGTGGGTTTCATTTCTTGATACTTTTAATGATTTATTTATACACTATTATTATATTCAGTGAAATTCTTGTTGATATAAGCTACCATTTAATGAAAAATATATTAATGAAATTACAACTCTCATCTATTAGAAAAAGATCTTTTCACTTATTTTTAAAGTATAAAATATGGAATATAAAAATATCTTTGTTTTTTTAATTATTTAATAAATAAAATAAATTGTCTTATCAAACTGTTGAAAAACTTTTTGTAAAATATTTAAAGAATCAGTTGATGGACAAATGCATCTAGACCACCTGAAAAGTAAAAATTATGTTTTTCCTAACATTTTTTAGAAAATTAAGGGATCCACAATAAATTAAATAAAAATTATATTCGTATTCACTGTATTAAAAAACTTAAAATGATAACCATTATCGCTAAAAGTTAATGCCGAGAACTACTCAGACGGTAACATTTAGTTTAAAGTGGATTCCAAACCAATGTAAGCATTAGAATCTGAGGTAGGAATCATATCAATATATATATATATATATATATATATATATATATATATATATATATATATATATATATATATATATATATATATATATATATATATATATATATATATATATATATGAACTGTTAAACTGAAGCTATTCAACTACCAGTTTGTAGTTGAATAGTTAGTGTTTAGTAGTTTGTCAGAATGGACGCAGCATAATCCCCTAGCGTTTTTATATCAGTGTTGCTTGTTTATACTTTCATGAAGTTTAAAGAGTTTTGAAAGGCTTTTTTAATATCGCTCGGGTGAATTGGCCCTCCAAGGAAGCAACTTTTCTTTCGGAATACAGTACAGTATCCATCTTTCAAATCTTGAAATTGGCTCGGATCGAATTCGAGACCTTATGCTCTGAGAAGCGCAATCTTCCTACTAGGCTACACAAGAGTTGTAAATGCTTACGGAAAAAAAATTAAAAATCTTTTTTTTTTCTTTTATAATATAATTTATTATCTTCTGATGGAAGCCTTAAACGAAATTTAACGATATGCTCAGAAAACTTGATCAAACTCTGTAAAACATTTTACGACGACAATTAGAAAATATATAAATTAAACATTTGATGATACATGGATGCTTGCTCGAAAGAATTTTATGCAAAACAATTGCAAATTATGGGAATTTTCTTTCCTTACCTTTATTAAAAGGAACTTATAAAAAGAAGCCAGTCAAATATTATACGCACTCTGAATGAGATCGACGATATTGTGTGACAAATATTTCTTTCTCTCTAAACGCAATGATCAATTGTATGATAAGGGACTCTCCACAAACTGCATTCATTAAACTATGTTTACATACAGTTACAGACAAGATTAAGTAATATTTACTGATAAATGCCGAATGTTTATTCGTTACATCATAACATATTGTATATGCATTTATTTTCACTTGAGATTTGATCTTTTAAGTCTAGATTAATGAACGATCATACTTTCTTTATCTAAATATTTCAATTTTATTCTAAGACAAAAACTAATTTTTTAAAAAATATTTCTACTAATTTATCATAAACATAAGCATTTTCAAAAAGAATAAAAGTTTATAAATATGAAATATTATAAAATTATAAATTAATAAAGTTATTATTGAAACCAAATAAAAGAAATAAATAAGAAGTAGATGTTATTAATTAGCTTTACATAAAAAAAATCCAAATAGAAATGTTTCACTCCAAGTAATGGGCAAGTTAGTTTTGTTTCTTAATGGGCAATTTATGTCTATTCTATGACTATACGTATTTAGACCGATACCTACAGTTTAAAGTGGATTTCGAAACCCTACAAAAATCCAAGCCGAAGATTCGACGCCACGAATTGTTGATTCGAAATACAGAACGCTAATCTTTCGGCTTCCAGTCCAACAAATGGTAATCCTGATATAAGGCATTGGGAAAATCACTAATCCTGACACCATAATACCTGTTAAAGAAAGAAAATTTAATATGAAATGAGAACACAACTTCTGAGGTTATTTTTCAATGCAACCATCTTCTTTCGAAATCTTAAATTGAATTGTATTTACAGTACTTGTACAAGAATTTTAAAAAGTTCCGTCAGATTACAACACATCAATATGTGATGTATTCTGACCTATAGCAATTGAAATTTTATTTCTTTAAATAGCTGTTTATAGTTGGGTGGTAGGGTGGCCAGTTTAATGAGTCGATTCATTTTGAGTAGCTTGTTTTATATTTTCATTTTTTTTTATTAAACACAAAGTTAAATTTAAATACGAAATATACCTCTTCAAAATTTTAGCCCTATATTTAAGATATTACCAAACAGAATACATGTTAATTACAGCAAACTACACCAGTGAATTCCTTAAATCTCTTTCCAGGGAACTGTTAATCTCAAAAACTTTTATGAGCGATAGCATTAACACTTGCTGATCTGCCACGTGAAAGGATTTCTGAGTGAAAATATTTGACAGAGGGATACGCAATCTATATCAGTATCTAGACATAAGCCCGGTAGAGAATATATATTAATGGAGTCATTACAAGCAACTGTTGTTGAACAGCAGTTATCGTTCACTAGCTCGCATTAGATTTAAACATCTCTATAATAAGAGTCTTGTCCTTGAAAATTGCTTTAATTTTAAGACAAGATATCCTGAGTATTCTGATTGTAAATTGTCATTGCTTTTATTGTGCATTGGTTGGAGTCCTCATATTCAGTATTGAATTCATATTGTTTGCATATAGTATCACCCTATGCAATTCTGATTTCATTTCTTATTTTTTCACGCGTTGATAATTTCAAGCTCTGTTTAAATATAATGTGAAAACATAACAAATTCTAAAGCATTATGAGAAAGTAGCATTATGATTATTCATGAAACAGCATGAAGAATTACAAAGATAAGAATAATATTGAATTATCATGAAATATAAGAAAATATCATATTGGAGAGTTAAAACTAAAAATAAAAGTGTAAAGTGAAACAAAAAAATGGTATGAATAGGGAGAGTATGTGGACTTGATCTGTCCGTAAAATTTACAGCATTTGCTCACTCTTTTTGTAGTTGATTAAAAATCACAGAGTCAAATTAAACTATTTTTCATCCGCAGTTTCCATAGCCTATAAAAACGGTTGGAGGTCTAAAAAGGATGGTTATGTCTTTTCCTGGGCATTTTATAGATTTAGGAGGAGTTGCAAGTCAGCAGGTGTGCCGTCCACTTCAAACGCACGGAACTCTTATTTTCTCGATTGTTATCGATAGTCACAGGTTCATGGGATGCACACCATTGTCTATTAAACTGAGGAAATAAACAATGGCTAATGTTTCAAACTTCGTTCTGATACAATAAAAGCATCTCAGAGACTTGATGGAGATGTGCAAACCAGTGCGATTTCCCAGTGAAATTCTTACTTAGACTACGTTGCCTCGTAATATATGATATTCTTGTTCAGATTACGTTTGACGTATTCTAATTTACTTGTCATCGGATTGCAATGTAAATCTCGACTCATCTGAGAATCATAATTTTGTCTTAAAAAGACACCCATACATGGGGATTACAGTTCTGTTACTAAGTAGCATTTGTGCCCAGAAGAGGCTTATACCGTCTTATCAATGCTCACAGCTATCATACGTATGAAGGCTACAACAGCAATATATCAATGGACCATACCCTTTCCAAGTTCTGATTGAAGATTTTAAATGGGACACAGGCCCCAAAACAACTATTTGGTAAGTTTGAGACTACTTCTATAACTCTGCAAGAAGAAATGATGGATGCTGAAGAAATGAGCAATATCTGCTATTAATCGTTCTAACCCAATGTATGTGACAGTACACCTGAGCTTCAAATTTTTTACTAGTCTTTTAAAAGTCAAAAATGTATTTGGCCTGAAAAAAATAGAATCAAAACAAAGTTATATATTTTATATATATATATTTGAGAGTGCAGTTTTTAAAAATAGAAAAACATTAAAGAACAGAAACAAGTTATTTCTCTACAGCATCAAAGATAATGTCTTGTCGCACTATAATCATTATTACTAAAGAATACGTGTGCATTTCTTTCATTTAATTTTCTTGATTATTTTTTCATTAATAATCTGATCAAAATAACGCAGGATTATACTTTAATTAAATTTAAATTTGATAAAAAAATCTATATTTAAAAATATTATATTAATATTGTGTAAAATTTAAAAAATGAATAATCTGTTTTTCTGCAATGGTAATGACAATAACTGTGCAAGAAAGCGCTAAAAATAAAATTCTTGAAAGTTAATTCCTAATATATATATGAAAATATTGTATTCTTAAAATTCCTTTCATCACATGGAAAAATTTGATATTCATGAAATGAGATGCAAAAAAAGAATATCTTAAATTAACCATATATTTCATAAAAGAAATCTATATAATCTGTCGAGAGATTATTTAAAAATATAATATTACGTATATTCTTTTATCAAAAAATCACCCACTTTAAACTAAGCTCTAAAGTTAAAGAAAAAAAAACTTATTTCGAGTTTCTTTTGAAGAATTCAGATAAATAAATGGCAGTACCGTCCAACTTGCTAGCGGCCCATTTAACAGGCACCTCTAAGCGGTAGCCTAGGCTTAATGGTAGAACCTGTTCTGATATCTATCTAGTTCTTTTTTAAAACTCTTAGAAATTCTAAACTGTATTCCCAAGACTTCACGGTCAATCTGATTTCTGCTGCACAGAGGCTGTATCAGTACATTTATTTCAACTGGCAGATTTCATAATTTATTACGGAATGAAATATTTATATCCCTACAGACATATTTTCTTTCTAGATTTTTCCCAGAAGTGAATATCAACTATTTTCTCTCCTTCAAATTATTTCATTTCATTTTTTTTATCTAATATAACTTCTACATCTAAAATTGAGAATTTAAGTAATCCAGTTTGTTTTTAATAATGCTGAAGTTAAAAGTTTACACAGGAGGAGATAATTTGTTTATCAGAAATCACACACATATATATTTTGTTGATTTTTCACTCACCCATTTTGTGTGTAAGATTTTTTGATCAGAAATAATTTAGTTTGAGAGAATTCATTAATAATAACATTCAAAATATAGTATAAGTGTGTGTATATCTTATATTGAATTATAAATATCTGTCTGGATTTTTATAGTTGACCTCATAATTGATTACAAAATGTTCAGCAATTTATTCACTCACTAAAAAATTTCCTATAAATAATATTTAATTAATAAATATTGTAGTTTTTCTATTCCATTCAAAGAATTCTACTTTAGATAATAAATTTTTCTCTATGTATCATTTTTTTTGTTAAGAATCCACCTGTTTTAAGTCATAAGCGTTTTCAGAATTTTTAAAATATCCGCTGGTGAAATATTATGTTTGTTCACTAAGACAGATGTTACACTTTGTCTATATAAATACTTGCTTACATTTACTATTTATTATATTTTTCTCAGAGTTCTTTTCAGAAGTAGTGGAACTGGCAGCCTAGTGGTTCAGAAGTAGAGTAATGGCTAGAGTAATGGTTCGGAATCGTCTTTAAATTGAACATCATTATCTAATTATGATTCGGAATACAAGTTAAAAGTGCATGCCAGGTATTTACTTTTTTTCACCCTTAACTGCAGTTATAAACAAATCTTTACTGAAAATATGGCACAGAAGATGCTTTTTTACTTTCCAGAATTTTCCGAATTTGCTAATTTCTTTTTATATTTCCAAGAACTTCTGAAGGGTTCTCAAATGCTTTTGATCAGAGATTGTGCATCTCATCAATGATAAAATACATTTAACAATAAAAAGAAGTTTCACGCTATTTCACAAATTTTTTCTTTTGAACTGAAATACAAATAATGATTTTATACAATACACACAAACAGAAAACATACATTTATTATCATACACACACACAAATATATCTATCTATATTTATGAATTTATCATTAACTATGAAAGTAGTCTTTAGTCCTTTAGTCGTTTTTCTGGTATTACATATATATACATACATACATGCATACATACATACATACATATATATATATATATATATATATATATATATATATATATATATATATATATATATATATATATATATATATAAATTCAGTTTTAATATAATTCTCAGTTCAAATTGTGTATATTCTCTATTTTCTATAACTTTAATGAAAAATTTGAATTTTTATTCTTCGATGATTTTAACGATAAAAATAATAAATTTAAACTTAGCAGCTTACATACGTATGAGAGTTTCATTAAATGCCATTAGTTTTAATAAAATTTTGTTCTCAAATGTTAGGTTCTTTGGAGCTATATATTAAAATTTAGATTTCATATTTTTTTTATAAAATGATATTTTTCCGTCAGTTAAAAATGTATTGAAATTAAATATATTTTTACTGTTGAAAGTGTACTTTATGAATAAATTGGTTAGTAAATTTGAGCAGTTTATCATAGAGATATGCGTTCAGAAAGAAAAATATTTTCAATTACAATTTTAACGAATTATTATTCTTTTTCTTTTTCGGATATTTGCTTTTGAAATGAATAGTGAAATATTTTTTTCTCATTTTCGGTCACTTTTGAATGTTTCTTCGCAGGTTGTTGGCTTTACTTTCTAAAATGACGCATGTCGAGGTGGTGGCTAAATAGTTTGCGCACTTGCCTTTTTCTGTTCAACAGTTTGTGGAATTGAATCTCACATTGGGTTTAGGTGTTTACAATGGTTTGGAATCCGCTTTAATACCAGATGTATTGGTTTAACTACCACTTTAAGTGCAAAAGATGGTACTTAGGAAGCAAATCGAAGGAGCAGCATTAAGAAACATTGTTTTTTCCTACTATCTGCTTTTATTTTATTTAGTTTATTAGTTCTATTTTTTTAAATCAAATGTCACTTTTTATTTTAACGTAGGTTAAAAGATGGTAATTTAATAAAGCGACACCCAAATAAGCATAAAATATTTCCTTCGATAATTAATAAGACTTACGTAAGTCCATTTCAATAGGTAAATGAAGGAATAATGTGTAACTTATATCAACAACTGTAATTTGAATTCACATACCCGGTTATCTCGTTAACTAGAAATAAATCAAGCGAACATCAAAACGCAAATATCTTTCCCATAAGGTTTTACGTGCTTAAATTCTGTAACATATTCTAATTTTCTTTTCTAACATATTATAGTTTTCTTAAAACCTACAACAATAATCAATTGTCATCATACCGACTGCATATAAGAAAAAAAGTTGACGAAGCAAATTTTGCGAAGGAAAGTGGTTTAGAAATTTGTCTTGTTATTATGTGGTGTCGAAATTTTCAAAATATCCACCACATGTCTAGACAAAATACAGTTGTCAAACAATTTTATATGACTTAGTTTTCGAAATAGCAAGAATTTATTGCAGGTACATTTCAAGAGAGAGCGAGAGAGATTGATTGTATGACAGAATTTTAAATAATATTTCATTTGGTTTAGTTGGTTGGTTTGTCATTCAACAGTCTTTTTCTCATACGATGGCTAATTATGTAACCGGACTTACTGTTTAAACTCCCTAGATTTCGAACAACTGCGAATATACAAAGTACAAAAGGGATTTGAACTCATGAACTATGGAACCATGTTAACCATTCAACTGCCTGCTCGACCTATTATTTTTGCATTGAGTTTTAAGCACAATATCGTTTAATTTTTAATAATAGATTCAATTTGCTATATTTAAATGAATAAAAGATAACCAGAGGGAGGCATATATTATTTTGATTATTTCAGATGAAGTTCCCATGTATAATAAATAATTCCAATTTCAAATATAAAGGTCAATTACATATTTTTATACAGCAATATTGTATCTAAACATTTCAAATATGATTTGTTTTGTAAAAATTTATTTAATTTAAATTTTTTAAAATTTTTAACATATTATTAATTTAGGCTTTTTATATATTATTAATAAAAATACTATTTTCAATATTCATTAACTAATAGAAAATGAAATGTAAGAAAGCCTACTGTAACCGTTAAATAATCAGTTAATACAATTTATATTTTTCTGTCAAATTTCTAGTAAAATTTTAAGTATACTAACTTATGATTTATTTTAATAATAAATGAACCAAATTACTTTAATATTAAAATAAAAATGATAAAAAAAATATTACTAATCTCATATTATAAGTCTAGGAAGACAACATAAAAAATATTAGAATTCACATTTTGTGAAAATATTTAGTTTGAAATATTTTTTTTCAGCTAGGAATACGTATCTACAATTAACGATTCCGGAAAGCGAAATCGCGTTATTAATTTCTTTCAAAAATTTTGTGTGCTCTTACTTTATTCCCTACACTAACACTAAAATAATAAATGAAAATATTACAGTAATGTTTTTTCTTATGGCAGTCTAAAATTCATGCATTAAACCAAAATAGATATGCTAGACTAGAGCAATTCATTAAGCGAAATTAATCTGAGTCATATTATAAATGTTTCTTACAAAATATATATGTATCCTCTATATGTTTCTTACAAAATATCTTAATACTTCAGTTCAATAAATTACATTTTGATAGTTATTTTAGTAAATTTTTTTTAACTCAACTTCTTCTCAAAACATATTTCGCGATCTTTTATCTACAACTACTCGGTCTTGTATTAGAAGAACATGTGTTTGTGATAATAGAGAAAAGGAAGTGAAAAAGCTATCATTGAGGCTATCACATTCACTAGCTTTTCTTTCTTCCGTTATTCATTTATAGTGAAGAATCGCTTTCAAGTATAATTTATTTGAACAAACTTTATGTGCAAAACATTTTTCAGCTCGAATTTTCTGTGCATTATTTAATATGATCCTAGTTAAAAATTTACGAAATTTTTTACAGTTAGTTAAATTTGATTATTGAAAAAATTGAAATTTTGTATTTAAAGTAATATCAAACTTTTTTAATTATATGTTTATATGAATTTCTCTCATTTTTAAAATGTGTGTATGTATGTTGTATATATGTATAGAGTTCTTAAATATTTTGTCAAAAAAAAATACTAATATTAATATTATTAATTGATTGGTTACTTTGAAATTTCGTAATGTATTTAAACAAAAGGGTTTTAACTTATCTCTTTAATATTGAAATACGATTTTATTAATGTTCATGGTGCTATTGAATGTTCATAATTATTACTGTTTCATTATTTTTCCTGAATTAACGGTTGAATTCATGCTTGGAATTAGTTTGAATTTTAAATTAATGCTTAAAATCTTTAGAAAAATTATTTTAAAACTTGAAAGTTCTTGAAAGTATTGTTACTGGAAATACATCATCTGTTATGAACAGAACTGTTCAAACAGGTCCAGTGTGTTAAAAAACTACTGAATAAGCATAAACATTAAACCTAATTTTGTTTTGGAAAATGGCAACATTACTTATACCAGATTTGTATATTATTAATGATTTTCAACTGTCTATTAGAATATTTAGATTGCCTGAATGCCTAAGAATAATACTTGGAACCTGAAACATTGCTTGAATAAATTATTGTATGTGGTCGCTTGTCTTAAAAATCTTTAGTTATAATCTTTTATAACCCTATTCATAACTTCTATAAAAACATGACAAATTTCTTTTTAATTATTGTTTGGAAGAAAAATGTAATTTTTAGCAATTTTTTTTAACTTAGACATTTCCTTTCAGTGAAAACATCACTGGTACATTGGAAAACCCAAGAAGTGTCGATTTTTAACTGTTATTTATGAATTGTAATTGAAAGTGAATTGAAACTCTCTCTGCATCTTGAAAGTAAAAATATAAAATATTGAATAAGTTTAAAACTCAAAAGAATCGTAATGGGATTATTTTGAATAAAGATCAATATTAACGTAGAGTAAGATCAATACTAAGCAGAATAAGCATTTAAATATATTTTATCTAATGTCTTATTAAAATATCTGTTTACATGCGTTTTTGGTATTTAATAAGTACAAGTTTATTGTTTTATGTTTGATATCTAAAGAATGAATTCCCACTGAGGTATGAATTTTAAAATAAAAAAAAAGAAACTTCTCTTCAATTATTTTAAATAACATATTAATCTGGCTCATAATACAAAATGCAGTTTTATTTAAATTAACGTCACAACAATTTAAACTTAAAAGAAATTCACAATGTACTTAACACAATAAAATATATGTGCACAGAAATATAATTTATGGCTGTGTTATGTAATTATAAGTTGATTTAGGCCATTAAAGGTACTTAAAGTAAATCAGAACAATGAGGTATTCAGTATAAAAAAAAATCTCAAATCCATAAATTCTAAAATAAAGAAGGAAAAAATTACCCAATATAACTAAAATGAGTGGCAAATCTTTCGTATTTAATAATCATTCAATCTTTTTGCACATCAGGTCGTATATTGCTTAATTTTAAAGTGGAATTTAATTCTTTAAGACACTGCTGGCACTTCACTATCTATTCATGCGTAACGGAATAGTGAATCATTAGTAAGAGATTTTCTGTCTGTTTGACGTTGAAACCAGCTGACAGTGCTAAAAAATCTGGTTTTTAATACTTCAAAGTAATAGACTGTTTTTTTTTTTGAATATCCATTTTTTTTATTAGAATTAGTGACAACTTGCTCTGTCAAATATTTCCCCCTTAAATTTAGTTTCCAAGGACAGATTCTGAATCATTTATTACCTTTCTTAACATAGAAAACTATTGGATGGGTCAAATATTTGGTTCATTATAAACAGGCTCCAAATATTTTTATGTTTTTTTTAAATAATTTAAATTTTGAAATCAGTTTCGAAACTGAAATTAAGTTTCAATAATATCAGTCCAAGTTAACTAACAATTGACATAGATTTCGGAAGTTATTATCTGATTGTTTTGTCCTTCTGAAGGTAAAGGTGAAACCATGCTATATCTTAATTTATTACAGAACTTTCTGTGACAGCAGGAATATCTTCAACAGCAATGCATTAACAACAGAAGGGAAAAACTTAATGCTTATTTTTTTTATTTAATTACCCAGAAGAAACCAGTTACACAGGCATAAGGGAAAATAAATTTCTTGAGCAATATTCTCTAGAAGATTTTTAACTTCACAGATGAAATAATCTCTTGGAACTCTGATTGGTCAGATGAATAGACTAAAGACAGCTAACTTAATATTATGGAAAAACAAGATTATGGTTATGGCCTGGTATGAATCTAATTAAGTCGTAATAGAACTCGCTTTGTTCGCAGAGGTTCTGTGCAAACTGTGAGATATTGATATGGGAATCTTGAACAATATGTTGGACTACATGCTTAATTTATCTGAGAGTTTTATATCAATGGATGTTTAATCGCTTCATGTTTGTTTATTTATACATTCATGATGATGAGAGGAAGAATTTGATTGCCTTTTGTTAAAGTTCTTTATTTTATCGATTGTTAAATTTAAAGAGTTGAGTAAATAGAATTTTTCTCACTGCTAACATGTTGTTTAAGTTTTAAAATGAGGTTACTATATAAATTACTCCCGTTGTTATTTGTCCAATGCACGAAAAAATAAGATGACTGATCGTTTTAAGTAACAACGAAATGACAAAAATGAGCAGAAGCAAATATATTGGAGAAAAAAATTCCATGGAACTGAACTAGAGAATTAATAGAAATGCGAATCTCGTTCATGGACCATTCAGATAACGATTCCAAGAGATGAGCGATGAGGGAAAAATATAATATAATATAAACCAGGAAAATTTTAATTGTTAACTGTAAATATTTTTAACCTGGAACACAATTAAAATTAGAGTCAATATTTTATCTTGATGATTTTGTACTAATTCATTTCGACTTATTCAGTGAAGGACAAGATTTGTATCAGTTTGGGAAACTTCTATCCATCATGACGTTAATAGGATGAAATGCACTCAGCCTCTAAAATTATTTCTTTCTGAAAATATGAGTTTGCAAAACAAATTTTTCATCATAACACTTATGTATTTAAATTCAGACAACAAACCATTGGCCTTTTTCACATAGGGTAAAAGCTGTTTACTAAATAATTTTGCTGATTTTCAATGTAATTTCATGAGATTGTGACATGAGATAACTGTTATCCAAAATTAGCCCCAGTAGCTCAGTTGCTTTATACTTTACTACGTGCATGTATGAGCAATGTGAAACATTGCTTCCAACAGGCATCAACTGGAAGAGTGACCACATTCTCTCTCACTATTTTCTGAAGGTGACGTCCAAAGGCCTTCTCTTGGTGTGGCGTGGACATGAAATGGAGAGTCCATCTTATGTATTGACGTCGTTACTTTGATCGTGGCTTAAAAATACGAGGCGCTTCTTGATGGGTGGGAATTTTAAATTTGTTAATCTCAGATACAGTCCGGGGCTCGTCTACATCACTATGTATGTGTATGCAGTCCATAAAGATGTTATCGTTCTACTTGTAACAATAATTAGATGTTGTTGGATGAATGTTTATAATCATCAACTAGCATGAGCGTTGTTTCCGTATTTGTTTGATAACTATCCCCATTGTAAATAAGTATGTATTTTCTCTTATGTATAACACTCACGAGTGAATTCATTACACTCTTAACTAAATTATCCGTGTGGTTAATATGAGACAAAGCATGGCCCATCTGAATTCGCACCTACATTTACATTTTTAAAAATAAAGAATTAACCAAATTATTTTTGGGAGAACATAATACATTTTAAATGACTATACTAAATTCTCCCAAGCAAATGTATTTAAGGCTCTTATTTGGGATCCATTTTAAATAAATGGATTCCAAATAAGAGCCTTAATTGTTGTATAAATTCGGCACATGAGAGCAATCTAATAATGTACAGCAACATTAGTAACATGACTTACCTTTAAGTGTTCCATTTTATCTTACAAATGAAGAATTTGAATAATTGTAAAATCTTAAACCACATTATGATTCAATATGTTTAATTTCCTTCCGGTGATTATTTCATTCTCTACCAAGCATGTGTTGAAATATTTTATTCAATTAGCACATTGATTTATCATTATCTTACATTTTCCGGACCATTGTATATCGTTGCATTCTAAATAACACATAGAAAATGTGAAATTTCATTGGAAATTACTGAAGAGAGTCACATTGGCTTGTTCCATTTGACACTCTCAATTTGGAAAACTCTACTCTTCCTTGTAATCTTAGTTCTTTGTAGCATTTTTAAAGAGTTTTAATATTATTGTTGTTTGTTTTTGCTTAAAATGTACTCTTTTAGTTTTGAAGTTGGTGGCATATATAAAAATAAAATTTATTCATTAGAAACAGACTTTATAATTTTACTCATTATTCTGGTTATTTGCTAAGAGTTTGAAATGTGTTTTATTGACAATTACTTCGCATTTTAATATTTGAAACATTTAAGTTAAAATTGAGTTTTGTGATTACTAATTATTATTTATTACCGCCATTTGTAATTGCTCTGTTGAAGGAGAAAGCTTCAAAATAATTTAGCACATTAACTGTGAACGCATTTGAAAGCAAATATATAAATTCTTAAAGTTACAGTTTCATTACATCTTGTTAGAGAATCTTTTTTTTATTCAATTCTTATAATTAATTCTGTTGGCCATGTAATGGATTCTATCAACTGAATTCATAATGGAGGAATATGGATGATGCTTTTGGAAATTCTTTTTTTATTAATGTGCCTATAGTAAGTTTAATACTCAATGATTAAATTTAGATTAGAATTTATATGAGATTGAACTTAAGCAAAAAAATGGAAGTGAATTAAATAGATTTTTGGTATTTAAGTTTTAAAAGAAATAATGGCAAAAATATAATGTTAAATTTTGTTTCGTCTATTTTAAAATAAACAGATAGAGAATATTAAACATGCCAACGTATATCTGAGAATATTCCTTTGAACATAGTTAGGGAAGCTTAATGTAGTTTTAATAGATGAATTAACATATGATAGTAAAATTTGCATATACTGGTTATTTATTTGAAGAGACAACATGGAAATGTAAACACAAAAAGGTAAATAATTACTACCAAATTTTTAAGTAAAACTTTATTGTATCAAAAAATTAGTTTATATTTAATGAATTTATTAAACAGTATATATGGCTGAAAACTTCATTCTCCATTTTTCAGGTAGGACATCATGTATACAATGAAATTTTTAGCATCTAAATAGTATTTTAATCATACAGTTTTCATAGTGGTAAATGAAGAAGAAAGAAGCAACAGAACTCTTATCTACAGTATACAGGCTTGCGACAAATTTCTAAAGTTACTTACTCACATATTTGGCAACGAAATTATTATTAATATTACATTTAATAGTTTTAATTTGAAAAATACAAGGCCACTATTTCATTAACTCACTATACAATAGATTTGTGTTTTGTTTCATAATTACATGCACATTTTATGTCCATGCAATATATAAGAGTAATTGCTAGGATGAGAAGAATATTTTACGTTTAGGATGACACAAATGGTTACCTTTAAAATTTTCTAGCCTATATCATATTAAATATTTTTGTCTTAGCATTTTTATTACAATATTTATATCTATTAATTTATATATGTATGTTTGTTTATTAGCTGCTATTCATTTAGCTCTCTAATCATATTAATCGTCAAAATATTATATATATATATATAATGGTTTTAAAATATCTGGCAAAAGTATAAAAGCAAGTAAATCGGGTGCGAAATTCGTAGATTCTATAGTGAAATGTGTGTGTAGAGAATTGATTCCGTAAAAGGCCGTTTCCTTGGACATAGCTGAGTCCAGCAGATTGAAGTGTTCTGGTAGCACAGACCACTCTTCGCAAGGGGCTTGAGTGGCAAAGATGTTAAAAAGCCAATATTCGAAACGGTCCACGCTTAAACATGCATTCTGCAATTTTTAGTATATAGAAATGAGCGAATTGGAAGCTTACTCCACAAAGCCACATATTTTTCAGAGTTACTTCTTCTGGTACAGGATTATTTCTTTATACGCATTCCTCTGTGAAATCGACTTAATTCGATCCTCCTTATCTGCCTTTATACATCTGCTAGATATTTCAGAATCACCTTGCTTACTAATATGGAAAAAAAAATGTGAATTACACCGTCGCGTGCTAGAGGTTTCGACTTTTCAATAATTCGGAAATCGAATGTTTAATTGATAGAAACACGCGCTTGTTTTTAAAAATTTCGCTAAGAATTTTAAGAATTCCCCTAATTTTTTTAATATTATGATGTAGAATAAAACTTTGAACATTAACTAATATAAATCTATATCATAAATATTCCTTTAGAATTAAAGGTCAATTATAATTTCTTTGGTATGTTGTATTATTTGCATGATATAAGTTTTAAGAAAGAGTTTAGTGTAAGGAATGAATTCGTGTATTTAAATCACAATTTTAATACATTTTAGTTTTATAAAGTTTCATAAGTGGTAGTTGTGAGCTAATGCACTATAAATTTATTTTGAAAAATAAGTGTAAAGTTTGATAGTTTTGGTATAAGGAAATAATATAAGAAAATTGATATAATAAATCCGAAAATCTTTAGAACGATTATATGTATATATATATATATCGTTCTAAAGATTTTCGGATTTATCGGATTATTTATATATATATATATAAAGTCATAAAAATATTTAATATAACTTTTATATATTTAGAATTGAGTAATGTTAAGGAAAAATGTTTTCCAACATATTTTCGTCTAAATCTGTAAACTAATTTTATAAATTTTAAATAACATTTTAAGTGACTAAGCAAAGTTTTGAAAAAAATAAACGTATTAATTAATTCTTAAGCGTGTGTGTTTTGGAGAAAAAATTATTTAAAATACATTTGAGATAAGTTAAATTTGCTAGTTATACTTTTAGAAACATTGAACGCGGTAATCTGTCTCACTGTTTCAATTGCAATTCCTTTATTAGCTGTTAATACTGAAATTCAGTTATGACTCAATTTTATTTTAATTTTACGAATCTTAATAATTTTTAAATTATTTATTGTGTTAATTTAATATTTATTAGATACATTTTATTAAAAAAATATATCGTTGCAACGTTTTTTTATTTAATATTAATCCATGGAAGATCATCTGTAATTTCAATCCTCTTTTTTATATTTGAAATGAAAAAAAATAATACGATTAATGTAATGATAATTAGCTATTTTTCTTTGATCATTTGTTGATTTGAATATAAAAGAAAATAGTTATTCTCTGTAAAAAAATGTTCTCAAATAAACTTTTAGTTAAATTTTATCTTTTTTATTAATCATTCGTCAACAACTAATAGTCAACGACCAAATTTTGAGAGCGACTATTGCATTAAAAAAAGGGAAAAGTCGTTTTGATAATTATTTAACACCCCTTTTTGCATTAAAGAGAGATTTTTTAAAATAGTTAACAGAAAACTTTAAATTTTATTTCAGATAAATTAGGTTTAGGAAACATTCTTGTTGGAAATTATTTTTGTCATAATTACCAGAATAAATTTCTAAAGGCAATCCTCAGAAATTACGCCGAATGCTTTACAGGAAAAGTGAGATTGTTTGTTATCATCACTATATCAAAGCATTTAATTAAGAAAACAGTCTAATTTAATTGATTAATTAATGTGATTGCAAATATTATTATGTAGTCCAGGTCGTGATGTCTTAGCCAAATTATATAATATTTGTTTATCAGTATAATTAAATATGTGCATATATAATTTAAATTTTAATTTATTTCTCTTATTTGAATTTTAACTTAAAATAATTTATATATTTTATACATTAATGAACAGAATAAAATATTACTTAAAGTGAAATTGGGGATAATATATATAATGCAAATTTTGATGTCTATCTAAATATTTATTCTAACATTTTTTTTTGAAATAGATCTTTTAATTAGTCTTGCTTGTCTGGCTATTAAAGCCTTTCAGAAATCGATCTTTCATTTTATCGTCTTATGATGGATAATTAACATGAACTATTAATGATATTTACGTTGAGACTTCTTAATGCTTTCATTTTGATTGCATCACACGAGATTGATGAATAAATGAGTCAGATTCTTTAATAATATGGAGGAGGATGTTGGTCAACAAGAATGTAAACATTGAGATCACAGTTATTGTGAAACAGAGATAATGGCTTGTATTCAAAATGAAAATGCAATGATTGTCAACTATTTAAGCTTTTAATAATTATCTGATTTTGAAAGTTTTTTATAAGTACATTGTGTGCCTGGATTTTAGGTATACTTATTTTTATCCTTACAAAATAAAAATTTATAAATTTTGTAAAATGGTGCATTGTAATATTATGTGATTTGCTTTGAAAATTTCAGAAAATTATAAGGTTTCAAATGTTGCGGGAAAAAAAATTGTTTCACTTTGAATCTTATGATTTTTTGTAAATTATCTTTTTTTTTTCGTTTATCATTTCAATAAATCTGCTATTGACGATAAAATCAATTTTGTTTGTCTCATGGTTTTCTAACTTTGCTAACTTTGCGAGAATTAATCTTGTAAACACAAGTTCGTCTTAGGAATATAAACATTCTAAAAAAAGTGCCTTTACACATGGCAAAACAAAGATATCAAATAAGCCAGGAGACATTTGTGATAAGGTATCTGTCATCTTTGTTAAGATAAAGAATAAAGTGTCACTTAGAAGATGGTTGCAAAAAATATACATATTTTACAATGAAATCTTTTGACAAATTTTTCCTTAAATTAAATATAATTGCTTAATACATATAATATGAAATAATTTTGTACATGTACATGTGTTCATTTTTACAGTGATTTACATCTGAGTAATAAGGGTACGTTGGGTTGAAAATATAACTTAAATTCAGCTGCTATATTCTATCTGTATGAAATCATCTAATAAATGAATATATAATCATTTGAAAAAATAGAATTAAAAATCTACGAATTACTATGAGCTTTTAATTACTTGAAGAATCACTCTCATTGATTATACCAAGAGTAATCCAAGGAATATAATCCAATTTTTCTAAAAAAATATATATTATTTGTGTGTGTGCTTATACATTATTGTCAGATTATTTTGCTGACTTTTGATGCATTAGAGTTAGAGCCCATTGCAGACTTGTTTATAGGTTAGTATTACTTCATTTTGCTGACTTAGTTTTTAATAGCAATTGCTTTTATGAAAATATTACATCATTTTGGTAACTTGTTTTAAAATAAAAAGTGAATTTTCACTTAAAATAGGGTTTTCGCTTCAAAAGGATTATTTTTGCTATTTGTTTTTGTTATTATTTTAATTTGTCGGAAAATTTATGGAATATTTTAATTTTATATTAAAGCAAAATTTATAGAATAAATTTTTCAAATTCCAACCCATATACGTGATTTAAACCTGAATTGTAATTTGA
The DNA here is from genome assembly GCA_030067965.1 of Latrodectus elegans. Lineage (NCBI taxonomy): Eukaryota > Metazoa > Arthropoda > Arachnida > Araneae > Theridiidae > Latrodectus > Latrodectus elegans. The sequence goes on along the minus strand of CM057817.1, from coordinate 63,568,430 downwards.
CTTTACAATTGAAAAAAAAAATTAAATATTTTGAGTAAGACAAACATTAGTTTTGAGTTTTAGTTTCGCATTTCATGAGTTATTTTTTAATGAAGGTATTTGCCCTTCTTTATTGATGAAATAGATTGGATTTGCAAATATGTGTTAAGTAGATTAACAAAGAAATTTTCTAACTAAACTCTGTAAATACCATATCCATGGAAGCTGCTATTAAGCATTTAAAAAAATTAACAAATGAAATCGTTCAGATGTATAAAATTGACTTTGCAAAAAAGCCCCCTATTCCTTTTTTTTAGAGTTATCGCTATTTAGTAAATACAAAATGAATAGTTAGCTAGCGAAATTTCATGCAGATGGCTGAATGAATTTAACCTACTCCAAAGAGGCTAAAATCATTGTGGATAAAAATACTACCCATTATAAAACGCTTCCCCCTCTCGAAATAATGCTAGATTCATTGAATCTTTGCATTTCGTTAGTTGCTTCATGCAACTTGGTCATAATTATAGTGTCTAAAAGCACCTAATTTCCATCAATATTGAGTACTATATCCTGGTATAGTAGAAACTCTGAATTCTCCACAACTGTCCTGTTTCCGACCAATCACTGGTTTTGTAGAGCTTCGACAGGAAAGAGCAAACTTGAGTTCACGAAACATCTCTTTACATAAAGGTTCCTGTGAAAAGATATGTATATTATTTTAAGAAATGTTTCCAAAATTTCCACACAATTAAAGTAGAAGTAAAGATTTTTATCATTTGAGGGACATAAAATTAAATAATGAAACTATTTAGATATTCCTTTTTTACAGTTCTTATTTTAAGTGTTTACTATAAAAATTAAAAAGTAACATTTTAAAATTGTTTTAAAATTTTTTTTGACTTAAAGTGAAGAAGTTAACAATAATTTAAAACAAGTATTCTCTTTATATATCATCATGAACGTACTCACTCTGAACATAACATTATTTCTTGTGATAATTTAGCATTAATTTTGAAAAATAATTTCAGTGAAACCAAATCTTATAACAAATAAAACAAAATTGAGAAAGTGGGAATTAAGTTAGATAAAAAAAATTATACCAAACTACGTACTTACTTGTTCTTATTTGATGTTCTTATTATATATATGTATATATATATATATTCTATGTTCTTATCATTCTGTGTAATTATTATTGACGTTCTTATTATTCGATGTACTTATTTGATGTTCCAATTTTAATCAACATATGAATTACGGTAATCTTCTAGAAATAAGTGTGCTTGTGGTAACTGTTAGAATTTAATTATAACATAAATTTCCCCCTATATTTTACAACAAAATTGAAAAAAAAAAAAACAGGATTATTGTTCATAAAGCTTGCCCCAATCACACATACATAAATTACGAGAAGGACTTCTGACACTCACTCTGTCTACGTGAGCTAGTCTTCTTGCTTTCCAGAAGAATTCAATGACTGCTACAAAAGCTGCCAAAGCTAAGCCTGTGAGAAGTACCACAAAAACTCCTCCTACATTGCCAAGGCCTAGTTCTGTCACCCCACTTGATGATTTTTTGGAATCGTCCATACATTTGCCGCCACCCTTTTTCTGCTTCCACCAACGCTCTTTGAGAATGTGAAGAATACCATCTTCTTGTAGTTTTAAAATGCCACTTGATAATGGTGTTCTGTACGTAGACCCTACAGAGAAAAGTAGGCCTTATTAATCTACTTATATATACCTCTATGTCTATTGATCAGATGAAGTGGAATAATCTAGTTAAGACACATTAAAAGACAATATGACATAACTTTTATTACTGAGTTTCTTTAAAAGTGGAGTTTCACAGAGTAAATGATTTCGGCATTTATAACAGATTCAGAATTTTAATTTATAACATAGATTGTACAGTATTTCAAATTTTATTCTTTATTGATACTTTGTTATGGGATAATTATCAGTTCTTGCGAATCATTCATATGTACTGTAATCAAGCCCTATCAAATATAAAATTTAATAGGTTAGAAAAAGCTTATGCTTGTTCTTGAAAATGTTTTATTTTTCTCATTATTGAACAGAAATGAATGTTTATACGATATTAGTATAAATATAGAATTTTTATCAAAAGTATAACTCTTAGAAAATTGATTTCTATCTTCTATTAATTTAATTGAAGCTAGCCTTATTTTACATTTAAAAGGGGCTACCTAATTCATTACTGAAATACGCAGAATAGGCTTAAAAAACTGAATATACGTGAAAAGATTAGACTTCATGTTATCACCCAAGTAATAAAAGCAAATTGTAAAATAAATCAGTGAAATTCAAAATAATACAAATGATTCAAACACAATTTTTCAATTTAAATTTTTAGAATAAAAATCATGGCGGTAAATTACTATGTGATTAGTGTTCTAGGCATCTGATTTATTTGTTTTGGTAGAATCCAGCCGCGACAAAATCAGGCCTCGACTGGTTAGTAAGAATACGCACCATCAACCGCACACTAATAAATAGAAGAAAGGAAGCGAGATTTTGAAAGAGTGAATTATGTATTCATCGAAGCGAAGCCGTCTGTTTCGGCGATCTTCTTTTTGGCGACATTTATTTTCTCTGCTACAAATAATAAGTGCTTAAGGAATATGAATTTTGTTCTTGTGAGGTCAACATAACGCAATCTGACTCATGGAATACTACATTATAGCGATAAGCGTTACATTCTCAGTTGTGTTTATAAGTGTACGATAAGCACTTCTAATTTTAAAATAAAGTTTCGAAATAAAATTTATATGATCTTAAGGATCCATTAAGATTGGCGAATAATTTAAATGGAAAAAATCTATGTTGCTTATAACACATAAATCTACATGTAATTTAAAATTTTAAAAATGTACTTGTAAATTTTAATTTATAAATTTGCAAATACAATAAGAAAGTTCTTTTGTTATATTTGTGTGGAGTAATACTTTATTTTGCTTTTTTGCTACATTTGACGTAATTTGTTCTCGAAATATAAATATATAAATTTTTTTTTTTTTTTTTTTTTTTTTTTTTTTTGGAAACGAGGAATCAGATTCTTACACCCGCTTAATTTTTGCCGTGTTATTTATATTTTTTGTAATGTTTATACCGTTCAAAGTACGAAAAAATGTTAATTCCTCTTAAATAATTTTTATGAATATATTTTTATCCAATAATTCTTTTGAGACAATTATCTCAATAAAGGAAAAGTGTCTCTGAATAACAAAAGATTTCAAGGAATAATATTTTAGTAACTGCAACAAATTTGTAAAGATTACAGACGATAGTTAAAATTTGGTAGGAAATATTAATTATAACTTGAGAATTTTTCTTTTAAATAAAAAATACTGAGGGCAAATTTTCATAGAATGAAACTCAACCCCTTTGCATAGCCCTCTCTTATTTCTAAGGCGATCTTTATCATCTGTGTTGACTTTACACTAAAGTTTGCAAAAAGAGAGAGTAGAATTTTCCACGTATTTTTCACTATTTACTCAGTCAAACTCTTAATTATGTGTTTTATCTAAGTTAGAATATCAATTATTATTGGCTTTAAGTCAGTTTAGAATTGTTTAATTTTATTTTGGTTTGGAGATGTTGTGGTGATAGTGCATAATAGTTAAAAATTAGATCATTGTTTTACAATAGATTTGCTTGTTACTAGTTCGTCTTTTTGCACATTCACTCTTTGCACACTAGAACTAATTCGATTGGAAAATTAGATCATAATAGATTTGCTTGTATTTGGTCTGTCTGTGTACATTCACCTCTGGGTTAATTCAACCGGGAGATTCGATTAAAGGAGATTCCAAATCACTGCAGTAATGATTAGGAATTCCTCTGTGTTAAAAATAAAATAAAATATATATAAAAATACGTGTATTCTTTTAGAAGCTAATAAAAATTCTGCTTCCCTTATCTGTTGTAGGTTTCAGTTAACCAATTAGTCAAAGTACGCTTCATACTGTGTTTATTTCACTTTTTTCTTATTGATATGCTATAACATATACTTCCAAACCATTCTCAGTCTCCTCAACATTTGAATGAAATATTTTCCCCCTTCCAATGTTTATTGAACAAGAATATTTTTTTATTAACATTATTTTTTATTTTGGTTTCATCATTATATCATATAACATTCTGTCATACATGTTTCAAAGGTTTTTTTTTTTTTTTTTTTTTTTTTTTTTTTTTGCATTATGCATATTTTTAGTAAGAATTTCTCCATGAAAATGCATGGAATGAAAGATATTATTATTTAATTTTTATTAAAGTTTTTAATATATTTCATTCTATAAAAATTTAACTGTTCTCAGTGCTTATCAGTTCTTTATCTGTTCCTAAGTTTTTTATTTATCAAGTTTGAATTATTTACCAATTTTTGCAAAATTTAAAAAAAATTTTTCATGGGATTTTTAATCAAGAAATGATTTACATCGAATATCTCTTGGAATCATTTTGGTGCAATGCTTTTTATTAAAGTAATAAACTTCAGTAACAATGAGGGCTATTATTTTTTGGTGATTCTTTTTGCAGAAAATATCATGTATATAAAAATGATATTTTCTTAGAAAATAAAAGCATTAGAAAATAAGTTCATTTAAGTGAAATTATTTTTAACTTGCGAGATAATTTAATGTAAGTTTTTCCCATGAAATCTAGCTCAAGAAAAAACATATTTGATTGTTTTATCACAAACTCTCTCTTTATCACCAGACGAATTTTTTTCCGGTTTGAACCACATTTAATCTTAGACGGAAAGTTCAATCATTTTGAAACACCGAAATATCAATATGTGCTGAATGGTCTACTCTTAAATAATGCATTAATGCAATACTTAACAGTGCATTTATCTTGATATGAATCCAAATAATTAGCCGTAATTTTTCTCTACATTTTTCATCAAATAATTTACTCTTTGAGATATCACTTTTAGTATCCCACTTAAAAACATTTGTATTCTTGGAGGCAAGATTTTTTTTCAAGGACACATTCGATATGACATTTTCAATTGATAATCCGCTTTTATCGCATGGGAGAATATTTAAATGCACTTACACCCAAAACGTTAAATATAAATTAATTTTCTTCATATATGGTAATTTTAGTATTCACTTTTATTTATCATTTGCTTATTTCTTTCTATTTTTCTCACATTTTATCTTACTTTATTCCATAAACTATTTAACATAACTAATGCTTTTTTCTTGTAACTCTTTTCATAAGATTACTTCTAAATTAATAAAAATAACTACTTCCATTCCTGAATAAACTAATGTATCGCAGTTCAGAGAGTTAGACTTTGTCACAATACATATTTAAAATGGCAAAATTTATGTTTTTTTTATTTAATTTTTTAATATAAAGACATTTGTTATTAAAGAATGCAATGAAATAATAAAAACAGTCTTATACTTTTAATAGCAAATTTTAATCTGACAGATTTTCATTTCAGGATTTTTAAATGGAAAAAAAAAACTACCACAGTTATTAACTTAATTCATGGAAGGCTATCTATTTCATAGATTTATAATTTTTTTTAAAAAAAATCTAAATATTGAAAAAAAATTGCAGATTAAAAAAATGTCTATTTATTTAAATCTGTCTGAGATAGGATATGAAAAAAACAAGATGTAACATAATGTAAATATAATATTTCATCAAATAGAATAGTTTTTGAATATACATACGAAACATGAAGCAATAAATGAAATATTTGAAACTTTATTCCTTCATAACTCCTTCTAAAAGTGCAAGATTACACTCTGGTGAATAAGGAAATAGTGACTTCTGTAGAAGCTAGATGGTGCCACATTCTATTATTTACTGCCTGCTACCATTAGTTTCTGTATTTGAAGACTCCACAAGCCGGAAGTAAGTCAATGTCCTTTGGTAAGGAAGCAGTGATCTATGACCTATAACAATGGGTGTCGGGCTCTTGTTTGCGTTGTGCCAGAAATTGCAGACAATTCACAATTAAAATGTTAACTTCAACACCTTTTTCAGGCAGGCGGATAAAATGTCAACAACATTCATGTATCATAAATTAATGTTTCAGCTATTATGAGCAGTTATTCATATCGTAACAATGATAAAAATAAAGAAAAACATTTTCGAAACGTCAAATTAAATAATAAAATAAATGTTTAACCAAACAGCTGATAAAAATAAGCATGTACCTGTGCTTTAAATTATTCATTTGAAATTTCGTCTCAGTAAAACAATGGATAGGAAATAAGAAGAAATTCAATATTCTATTCAATTTGATTAAAATATCAGGAATATATTGCACTTTGCTTATAAAAATTATGTATATATTTTATTTTGCAAATGAAATTTTTGTTTTAGATTTTTTACCATTACATATGTAATTTAATGAAAATATATACATTATATGCTAGATTATACGGCATGTTGTTTTGCCAAATAATGTATAACTAGTATATTTTGAATAAAAATGTTTAGATAAAAGGTTAAATATTTGGATTCTGTTTTTCTTCTACTAGAAACCAAATGCTGACTTTATTTCTTTAACATAATTTAATAAAATGAAAATTTATATATTATATTACATTATGTTAAATGTATGATATAAAACCAAACATCGAGGATTTTATTTTTAATACTCCAGGTAATAAAACATTCGTACAACTATTTATGAACAACTATCAACAACACATGTACAACTGTATTGGTTTTTTTTACCCATATTATCACACATTGTAAAAAAAAATAAATAAATAAATTCATAACTACACTCTTTACAATTACTAAGGCTTTTATTTGCTAACATCCGATTTTTTTAAAATTGTTCAATGAAAGAGCAAAATATTTTATGAGCAACGAAATTTATTTTAAATTAAGAATATGAGTTATAGAACATTTACTTTAATACAAATAGAAGGCAATTCTTGCAGAAATATTAATCAAAATATACAAATTTTAAATTTTATAAAATATCTGCAAGAAATGTTTCTTTGCTTCAGAAATACTCAACATAATTTGATTAAAAATATTTAATTAAGAATAATATTACTTTATATATATCTTTTATAATCTTTAGATACATAACGTAAGATTCAGTGTTAGATGGTCACATGATATCCACAATATTAATGATGAGTGAAATTGATTTCCAAAATAAAGCAATTATTATCAAATGTTTTTTACATCGGCCAAACATCAATTAAAATTTAATAGAATTAAATAGGAATGACTATATAATTAATCTGTTCATTTAAATTTCAAAAAGTGGTCGTTAATGGACAAACGAAATTTCGTGGTTGTTTGAGGTAATATGAAAATAAATGTTTGTTTTTTTATTCTTTTTGCTTATTTTTTAAAATGCAACGACAAATGTACATTATGACAAGGTTATGGGAAGAAATATTACGTAGTGTGTATATATACAGTGTTTGCCAAAAGTATGGACTCTTTTGGAAATTTTTATGTTTTTGAACTTTGTATGCTTATAGAAAATGTTACGTTTCACAAAATGCAAACTCGTTATATATCATTTTAAAGAGAATTTTTTACTGAATTCAATACAAAATTCAATTGTTTGCAATACAAAAAGTAATATGTACTTTAATATAAATAAAAAACATAGTTATGAAGTGGTTTGTAATGTCTAGCTTTCATGGTCAATCACTGTTCTTGTTCTGAGAACCAATCAAATGTTAGTAACTGCCAGTAGATGCTGACATCCTATTTACACTTGAAACAATTAATTATTTTGCTTTGTTCTGTAAAGGAAGGACCTGTTTCTTATACACTGCAATTGCAAATAGGAATTTTTATAAAAATTTTTAATATTTAGTCAAGAAACAATGACATCAAATAAAAGAGTAGATTGGACATCTAGAAAGAGATGTAATATTATTGTGTTACTAGAAAGTGGTCTTTTCTATGCTGAAATTGCGAGACAGGTGGGTGGTTCAGTGACTGCATCTGGAGTCCGAAAGTTTTGTTTACAATATTAAGAGACAAATTTAATAAAAAACAAAAAAGGAAAAGGCCGAAAAAGGTGCACCATATCTTTTAATGATAGAAGAATAAAAAAAATATGTGTCCAAGAAAGAAAAATGTCATCAGCGGCCATCAGAAGTGATCTGAATGATGCTGGTGTTTCTGTGAGTTCAAGAACAATCAGGGGAAGATTAACAGATGTTGGACTGAGAGGTAGAATTCCACGAAAAAAGTCTTATCTTAAATTTCAGCAACGAAAAAAAGACTTACAGTGGGCAAAGGAACACATTAATTGGACAGATAATCAGTGGTCACAAGTTATATGGAGTGATGAAACTAAGTTATCGTTATTCGGTAGTCAAGGGCAAAAATATGTGAGACGTGGAATAGGAGAAGAGCTACATTATGACTGCATTCAAGCAACTGTGAAGAAGCCAGTTAGTGTTATGATTTGGTCATGCATGCCAGTAGATGTTATTGGTCGCCTTCAAGTCATCGATGGGACACTGAATGCCAGAAAATACATTAACACTATTCTAGAACCAAAACTTCTACCTTCCATCAGAGATCTCTTTCCCAACAATGCTTCCTTTTATTTTCAGCAGGTAATTTTCATGCTCCTTGCCACACGGCCAAAATATCAAAAGAGTGGTTTCATACAAAGAGCATTAAATTGTTGTCATGGCCAGGAAACAGTCCTGACCTCAATCCTATCGAAAATTTGTGGCACCGTTTGAAAATTCTTGTCCGAATGAGGCGCCCATCAAATAAAAGGGAACTAATTGAGGCTAAAATTGTTTCCTGGCATCATGTAATAACAAAAGAAGAGCTTAAGACTCTTGTCAGCTCAATGAAACGACGATGTGAAGCTGTAATCAAAAATAAAGGGTAATTTACTAAGTACTGATAACTCACTGCAAAAATCACTGTCTAATGTATATCGATAACTATTTTCGTCTAACTTTTTTTGCATTGCAAATAATTGAATTTTGTGTTTTGTATTGAATTCAGTAATAAATTCTCTTTAAAATGATATATACAAGCTTGCATTTTGTGAAACGTAACGCTTTCTATTAGCATACAAAGTTCAAAAACATAAAAATTTCCAAAAGTGTCCACAATATTGGCCACCACTGTATATAAACACACACACATATAATATATATATATATATATATATATATATATATATATATATATATATATATATATATATATTATATATATATATATATATATATATATATATATTATATGTCCATATATTATATATATATATATATATATATATATATATATATATATATATATATATATAATTGATAGCAAATTTTTTTTATAAAATTAATCAAATACTATGTGGGGAATAATAAAGTGAAAATACGATATATAGTAAATAGTTGAAACTATGTTCAAAAGATAGTTTAAAATTAAAAAGAAACCTAAAATAGGAAATGGATAAAAGCGCCAACATGGCCAGTTTTTTAAAGGATGTTAACCATATTGGCGCAAAGTATGGCTTTTCTACATTGGCTTCAGACTGAAGTCTTAATGTCTTAATGTGAAGCCAATACATCAAAAAGCTACACTAAAAATGTCACAAAATTTTCATATATATATATATATATATATATATATATATATATATATATATATATATATATATATATATATATATATATATCACGAAATTTTCAAAAATCAATGGAAAACATGAGAGAAACAATTGCAGATTGAATAATTGCGATGATCTTGAATCCAATATATAATTATAATAGTATTAAGATTTCGGAATTATTTTTTTTTAATTTACAGCTTTTATGAGCAAATAATTAATCTGATTAATTCATTATTAAAATCACATATTAACAATTAATTCGTTATTAAAATACATATTAAGATTCAGGAACAAAAATAAAATAATTGACTATTGCAGCTGAATCACAGTTTAATTTAAAATATACCTTTTTTATAACATACGATATTTTAATTTTAATGAGGAAAAAAAAAAAACAATAACTGAAAAAAGGAAAGAAACTTTACTGAAATTAATGTTACGCAACATATTGCCATTGGAGCTTAACGCTTTGTCGTAAGAAACTGCAATTTCTATACTTGCGTGAATGATTAATACTTGTTATAAATAATTAGTTTTTCAATGCAGTTTGCATTATTTTAAGATATTTTAAAATGCATCGCGAAGAATACATTGTAAGGTATTTTAACTCATTGCCAAAAATAGAAACATCTGCCTAAATCCATGTCTGAAGATATGCACGCTTTTTTTTTTTTTTTTTTTTTTATAGTATATTCACTTCTTTTAGATATATTCATCATGCTTAATGGCTTTATTTTTTATTTTTAATGAATAGACGAGATTTTTATTCAGTCCTACAGGGATTAATGAAGAAATAAAACAGAAACGATTTTTTCAACTGTTTTTTTAATTCAGCATTAAAATTAGAAAACTTAATTATATCACATTAGACGTATAGTTTGTTTATTGGAAAGATGCTTACAATAACTTTGGAAAAAACTTATAATGCTCCTTTACATAAAATTTTAATTGGTTTGCGGCTCAAAATTATGAAATTATTTATGTTTTTTATAAGAATGAAAATTTAAATTACTTAATTATAATAATCTCTATTTTATTTTCTTAAAATTTTTAATATTTTGATCACTCAAAAAATGTATTCCTTTATTTATCCTCTTTTTGTGTTTTTTATTAATTTAACACGTCTAGTTTTTCAGTCCCCATTTTAAAATCTCTAAAAATTTTCATTTTAAATTCGTGCAGAAATCTATTTAGCTATAGGAGATAAAAATTACTAAACAAATTTCTAATTCAATTTAGCATCATTTACAACATTTTTTTTTGCGCAATATTGTTATATACATAAGCCATTGTTCATGAAATCACCGTGTGTGTTAAACCATAAGAGCTAATCACTTATGTATAGTAAGTAAATAGGTTATTTTAATGGGGTAATTGCTGTTAAGTTTAGTTGATAATAAGATTGAATGAAATGGCAGATTGTTCAGGGAAATGAAAGATTGATTTTTTAAAATAATTAATAATAATTGTCATACAAGGGAAATATAAAAAAACAAATTAGAATGTCCTAAACGTAAGATTTAGGAAAATTTTAATCATTTATCATATAAATGTTATATATGAAGTTAATTCCTGTTAGAATCCGTCATTCAGAATCCTTGATTATTGAACTTTCAATTTTGTTGATTTTTAGCAAATCATTTTCAGTGTCTATCACTGAAAAGCAAATCGTTTTCAGCAAATCATTTTCAGTGTCAGCAAATCATTTTCAGCAATCATTTTCAGATGTCTGCTAAGTTACACTTCGTCCAAGTATTGGGATCCAACTTCTATAGAGAGCTCAAACGCATTCAAATATATAATACTTATTTTTACAAGTCCTAAAAAGTTACAAATTATTAAAAGGTACATTTATATGTGTCTTAAGGCTGCTTAGTTCATGTATTCATAACAAAATCATGAGACAGAGAAAGAAAATCATTTATTTGAATGATGATTGTAATATTATTTGCTCTGTGAACAATAGTTCCGTTTTCTACCCCACTTTCGTTTTCACTCTTACTTAACTACTTTATGGGTTGAATTTACGAGCCTTCATCTTCCAATTAACTGATTCAAAATATATATTCCTTCTTTTCCATTGATTCTCGATGTATTCATAATTAAATTTAAAAAAAAAGAAAACAAATCATTTGCTTCTATGACGATTATCACAATATTTGCTCTCTGCGCATGCTTACTTCGTTTTCTTCTATATTATGATCACTCTCACGATAAGAATGGACCAAATTATGGAACCTGTGATTTAGGACAAATTTATCTGGAATATTATAATCTCTCTTTCTATCAGTTTTCCCTAAATTCATAGCAAAAATATAAAAAATAGTAAGAAAAATTATTTGTTTCAATGATGATTAATGTACCATTTGTTTAAAATATGTTTGCTTCGCCATTGGCTCTATTTCGAACACTTTCATCATATTGTTTAATATCTCCAACCCAAAATACTTTGTTTTGCCATTACTTTATATATTATATTCTCTTACGTTCATCAAATGTAATTATAGAAATGTTTTAATTTAATACATTCTTTGAAAAGTTGAAACGCAGTTTCAATTATTATACTGATCATTAGTTTCATTCGATTTCGATAAAATGTTTATAACTGAAAATACTTCAGATCACAGTTATTGGATCAACAGGTTACAATTCATAGCAATCACTATTAAAAATATATTAAAGGTCACTCTATTGTTGTACCAGTAGCTTACCTTTTCTCGTGGCTATACCATAGCCTTTCGAGTCGAGTAAACTTCCAATTTGCGTCAGGTTGCAGTTTCTTTCAGTGATGTATTCAATGGAAGCAGATTCCATGAGATATGCATAGTCACCTTGCATGACGCGTTGAACGCCTTTTTCGTTATTGGCCATAAACACTTCGGGGTGTTTATTCATAAAGTTCCACATTTTTTGATAAGTCGGAATCTTTGATTCCTAAAGAAAGAAAAAAATTTAAATTTTAAAATATTTTATCCTGTGTTTAAAATATTAAAAATAAATTTGATCTTCAACGGAAAATCTATAACAATCGCATGCAGATCATATTATTTTAACATTTCGAATAGTATGTTTCTAATATTATTACTTTAATACTATAATATAACCTAACGTTTAAAGTTATGCATATTTAAAATTAAAAAAAAAATTGTTCAGAGCTATGTTTCAATGTTCTGCTGATAAAATTATATTTCTAGATTGTAATTAATTTTTATCTTTTGCAGTGCCACATGATTTGTCATTGCTTAATCTATGTTAAATTAAACGAGTTTAAGAACCATCTTTTAATAGTATATTGGTTTGTTTATCTAGTTAATTCATGGTGATACAACCCAAATAAACATTTTTTTATATATTTAACAGTTTCATAGTGACAAATATAATAAGATTATTTAAAAATTATAATCGATTGTTACTCCGATTTTTTAATATATATATTAAAAATTACAACATTTTTTATGTTTATAAATCAACAGTTAATTTACAAACTAAACCTAGTATGTTTTCAAATCTGACATAAACTTGCAGCTCGATTTTATAAACGAAAATTAAAAAAAAAAACAACTTATTTTTAAGTTTTGCTGCTTATTATTCCTCTATCAATGCATACTATACTTGAACATTCTTTTCATTTTGCCAACATTTCAATGGAGCCTTAATGAAGGCAATAAGAAAATCTTAACCACCTCATATAGCTTTAAATATTTGGATTCAACAATATAATTAAATTGACAGAATAATTTATAAAATTCACTTCAAAATTAAACATTACAGTTTTGTGCTTGAAAATCAAGAACTATAGATCATTAGGAGCTTTCACATTGTAGGAATTATTTTTAATACAGAAGAATATTGAAGCAATTACTTTTTAAATAAGAGTCAAGTCTCATTTACATGGAGAAATTCTATTGCTTTGTAAAACAATATATGATTAATATAATTTGTGTAATTGAGTAGAATTAGAATAAAAATCATTACAAATTTTAATTAAATTATCTTCTTCTTCTTCCCAAGCGCTACAGTCGATTGCCGACCAAGGCTGTCTCAGTCAGCTTATGCCATCTTGATCTATCACTGGCAATGACTTTCCAATTATTGACTCTTACGCCCCTTAGCCATTCTTCCACTCTATCTATCCATCTAGTTCTTGGTCTTCCTCTCTTCCTCTTTCCCCCAGGAGTTTTAAAAGTTATTTGCCTGACAAGGTTTTTGTTGTCATATCGTAATACGTGTCCTAACCTTCTTATCTGTGAAATCTTGATTATTTTAACTATGTTGGGTTCTCTGTATTTCAATTGGAGCTCATGGTTGTACTGTATTTCAATTATAGTATGGAAAATTTACTTATTTTAATACTATATTTAGCAGGAATTTTTCATTATTTCTATACAATTTATTTTAAATGATTTCAAATTTATACTGAAAACTAAGTTTTACTTTTAAAAGTATCATTAATGCCATCTTAGTAACAAAATTCAATGTTTAAAAAGTATACAGCAACATTTACCTTACTTTTGTTTTTTTCTATGTGATAAATTATTTCGCTTATTTTACCCCTATGATATAATTAACTTTGTATTCATTACATATATTAAGCATGTATATAATTTCTAAAAAAAAAGAAAAAAATTATCAAAGGTATAAAAATCTTTGTTTTGAAAATTATTTGTAAAATTAATTGTAATAATTTAAATTAGATGGAAAAAATGATATATGCTTATGTAACTCTGCAACGTTCATAAAATAAACTTTGTAAAATGTCTTTTATAAGGAAAAAAGCAAGAATGGGATCCTTAAATGAAGAGTGTATTGAATATATATACTTTACAAAAATACATAAATTTAAATAATAGTGCAACATTGAAGTATAATTATTGATTTTTTATTTTATTTCTAATTGAAATTTATTCGAATTTCATTCACATTTTGCAAATAATGCTCTAATATACACTGTGAAATATTTATTTTTAAGAAATTAAAATTATTAATTAATTTATTTTTATTTAAGATAAAAATTGAGTGACCTAAATGTGAGGTTCCTGAAACTTTTGGAATGCAGTGAAATATACATAATTATGAAATAAATTGTAATAGATGCGATGTTTTCAAAAACCATAGGAATTACATCAACCAACCAAAATAAATTCTGTGTATCATCAATAATACTTGAAAGGTACTTCAGCAAGTTATACTTAAGGTTTCCCGTAAATAATCTAGAATAAAAATATCATTGAGATGGTTTCTACTGTTAAAATGCCTACATAGTAAAATGATTCTTATAGTATATTATCAAACAGTGAAGGTGCCATGATTAAAAAAGATATCTATATAAGATGTAATTTTTACGAACAATGTAATTTTTACGAACATAATCAAATTTAAAATTGATCAAATTTAAAATTTTTGCAAAATAAATAAATAAAATTGCGGTATTGAAAGTAATGTATCATAGTATAATTATTGTGATAGGCAAATTTATAAAATTAAGATAAATTACTTAAAATATTAAGTTTTCTGATCGTATCATTTTAGTTTATTGAGCGGGCTTAAAAAGACAAGTATCGTTTTGATTGTTTAAAATTCTAGAAGTGTAATTCAAGGATTAAAAAAGTACTACCTTAAAAAATGCTTTGGTGGAGCCGCTGCCCAAGCAGCCATATTTGATTTTGGTTTGTTTTGCTAAATCTTCTGCGCTCTCTACCGGATATATGACTTTCTCTACTGTTAAAAAAGCTGCTAGATTGGCTGTATAAGATGAAATCATGATTAATGTGAAAAAGTACCAAATTCCAGCAATAGTTCTCGTCGACATCGCCCTGGAAAAATAGCATAGTTTATTCAAAATCTTTTTGCATTAATTATATTTTAGAGTTAACTAAGAAGTAAGATACATAGATATGAAATGTATCACAAATTCATATAATATTTATATAATAAATATTCAAAAAGTAAGTTCAATATGAAGTATTCAAAATATTATGTATATTAAGTCAGACAATTTATATAGTTGATTTTATATGCAATTGATTTATATATTGATTAAGGCTGTACTTTATTAGAGATAAAAAAAAAAAGGAAGAGCATAAATCGACAGCATTTGCTTTCGTGTGAACCACCAGACATACCTCAGTTACTGTACTGCATGTATTCAATAAATTATTTAATTTTTGAAAAAGATAAACCTGTGTCAATATTTTTTTATTGCGTTTTAAAATATAAAGAGTAATTTTTACAAATGATTTATGTTTTTAAAACAATTCTCGAAAACCATGGTAAGCTTGACGCTTTTCAACAAGTCCAGAATAAAGAGCCATTTGGAAGAAATTTGTCTTCTGTCTTTTTGCTGTGTGTACAGGCATACAAGGAGTGTCACGCTTCTGATAAAAGCTATAGAAATGATAGCTGACGCATAATTATGGTGATCACTTCTGATATAATATTTTTAGAGTTTTAAAACTGATTTTTTATGTATTTAATAAGTGTTACATTTAGAGTACGTGACTTGAACTTAATAAAACAGAATTTCTAATTATTTTTATGTATCTATGATCATGTAAGCATTTGAAAATGTTAATGAAAGTTATGTTAATGAATTTATATGTGATAATTAATAAACTTTTCATTTAGTTGGAGGAGTTTTTAAAAACGCCCATCGCTTGACTTAGATCGATTTATTTAAGGTGTTATCTTAATTACAAATGAATTTATATCTATATATGTAATAAGTTTTGTAGGAAATAAAGTATGTTATTTGACAATAGAAAATTTTAAATTTAATGGTATTGAAAAAATTGTTGTTAAGAACCTTATCTGTAGAAAAATTATATGACTCTAATTACTATTGAATATCTAATAACTTGTATTCATTCTGCATACAACTTGAGTTTTTGTTTTACTTAAATATTGACTTCAATTGAATTATTGGATGCTACTCTTTATGTTATCATATTTAACAGTAAATAAGATAGACTAATTAGTTTTAAAATATTAATTTACTTTTTTCCTTTTTCTGCACTTTGTGGAAATATATTGCTTTGTTTCTGTTTTCTGATTAAAAAAAAATGTTGCTTACCTTGGAGCAAGATCAGATCCTTGTTGCATGAGAGATCCAATCGTGAACCACAAACTGTTCATGAGACTGAAGCTATTTTCTAAGACTTGTTCATCTTGTCGACAAGGGTGGGGGTTGTCCCATTCGTAAGGACTCAGACGTCCCACTAGAAACAGAGTAATGCTCACTCCAATATGGGCACCCATGACGTATATCCAGACCTCCATCGAGAAAGGCGAAAGGAAAGAAAACAAAGTCGTTACTTTGGTCGTTGGTTTCTTGAACAGGATACTGATTCCAGTGTTCATGAAAGGCATCGTGAAATCTACAGCTTCCTCTCGGGAGGACGTGATCGTCAGATCCACAATAGCAATGTCGGCAACCTATTCAAAGACACGAAGTTTTTTGCAGAAGATCATGTATGACATGGCATGATTGAAGTGCGAAAGTGTGTCTTTGCATTCCTTCAAATAAGTCTTGCTAAAAATCATTCTATAAGGTACATTATTAGACTTAATGAATAACATATGATTTACCATACTAAATGAATTTATTAATTACTGTTATTACTTAGTTGGAAGAAATCATATATTAAATTAATTTGCAGCCGTTTAATTTTTAAATATGTTGGTAGATATAAGATCAAGTATATATGAATAAACGATCATATATACTTCATCTTATACAGATATTGAAGCAAAAAATGTTCAGACAAATGAAGATTAAAAATGCGTATTTCAAGAATAACTTTTTGAAGCATAGCTACATTATTTTGTAAATTCTATACACTCTTATATTCGTAAAATTCCATTTTCTATTTATGAATTCTATAAAGATGATAACTTTTTTTTATATATATATATATATAATTTTTAATACTTCTCATTGAAACATGTTTTAGATGTTAAATGAATTTAATATACATTTTATGGGTAGTCTTAAAAAGTTTTTTCAAAAAAACAATTTGTAAATATTAGAATATTGTGATCCAGCTATAGTTTTTTAAAAATATAACTGCAAACATGAGTCTAAAATTGAAGTTATAAGGAACATAAATTCTGTGAAAAAAATTAAGAATAGAGCAAAATAGTAGCAATATTGGTCTTAAAACGTTTCACCATAAAGCTTTACTTGTCAGATTAACAAGATGTCCATCAAATATAGCATATAGCAATTCATGAAGCATATCATTTCATACAGCCATGCAAGCATCACTAAAAAGAATCCAATGGTTAATCAAATTAATTGATCAGTAATTTTATCAGTAACTTCCATTGCACAAAAATTGACAAATAAATGTTAGATGAATTGTTAGAAATTATTATAAACATGCTATTATTCTTTTCTAGAATATTCTAAGCAAGTTTGGTGTAATATGTTGTGAAATTTTACACTGTAAATAAGCTTTCTTTTGCTTATATCGACAATCCTAGCTTTATGTGAGAGAGAATTAATATCTAAGAAATAAATGGAGCTCAATTACACAATGGAAGTGTCCATACCACTAATTCCACGAATTGACACAAAGTCCTCATCAGAGGAAAAATTCTTGTTCTCATAACTCAGAAACAGGTGGCCTTTTTTAAGATACTGAAAGGCAAGGACATAATTACTTGTCATCAAGAGTAAAGGTCCCTCTCAGTTATCCATCAATAAACTGTTTGCCACTGTACTTGTATTGCTGATTGTTCTAAATATAACAGAGAGGTCTTAAGAAAACTATTCTCCGGAAATTCTCATGATTCAGTGTAATCATGACACATGAAAAAAACTGAAATCTTGTAAATCTTGGTCGAATTAATCAGAGTTTTTTAATGATAATACACAATGCTTGAAATTCTTTTCATAATTTTATAATTCCTTATACGACACTTGAAGCCACTCATTCATCTTCAGCTTATAACTAGCCAGCTTATACCTTACCAGTAAACTTAAGTGTCAGCTCATAATTTATATTATGTACAATCATGGACTCTAATTTCTACTATTAGAACACATTCCATTAGGAAATGGGATGGAAAAATTTTGTCGATTTATTATTATCACTTTTGTTTTTTTAAAGATACTTTTACCACTTACCAGAAATTGAAAAATGGAATATACTTTTTCCCAAATATTCTACACAAAATTATCTTGTTAGGATAACAGTGATAGATATTTTGATTTTAAGCTATTTGTAACTTGAACTCTAAACATCAGTGTACATATGTCTACATGAAGATAATTCAAGCGGGTCTTGAATAAAAAATGAAGCAATTTAATTACATGATTTATCAGACACGTATAATGGAATAAAACGCTGAATACTAACAGAGGTTTTGATAATTTTATGTTTGATTATGTATGAAAAAAAAAATGGGTTCTCAACATGATGATAACTTACTCCGCGAATGAGTTCTCCAATCATTCCGTTCCATTCTCCTTTCTCATTTTTGATACCATAGGCTCTGTCTTCCACTTCTTTGATGATATATTTGAAGCCCAGATGCTTGGCTAGATGATCGATTAAATCGATGCAGAAACCTTCATATCGAGCGTTGCCTGTCAGCTTCTCGGCTGAGTCTTTTAGCATTGCGTATGGGGAGTTCTGAAAGGATTCATATTCTATTTATATCCCTTCATCTATACATTTATTATTAATTACAAGAATTTAAAAAATAATACAAATAAAGAAATAAATTAATATTATTAAAAAATTTTATTATTGTTAAAAATTAAGATGACTTTAAAGACTCCATTAATTTAATGATGATAAATTACTACTGTTTAATTTTGAACAAAAATAAATTATATTAGAACATAAACTTCGACAGAATTAAACTGTACTATTTTATCAAACATTAATTCTGTTATCTCATTTATTCATATATTCATTTAATAGAAATAAAAAAATTACATGTTAAAATTCATATATTCATATTATGATAAAATGACAGTAAATCACACCATATTGCTTTAAATTGTTATGGTCGTTCGTAGTATCTTTTTTTTTTTTTAAGGCACTAAAAATTGTTTTTTAATAAAAAAGCGTGACTAATGTTCTTTATAATTAGTAAACGTTTTAACCTTCAAATACAAATAAATGTCAATTAATCTCGAATAACTATAAATAATATAAGTAACTGTTACTCCCAAAGGTGGTTTATAAATTTTTTTCCTTATTGATTTGAATATATGTTATATCATGTAACTGTCATAATTTTGTAAAACCATGTACTTAATTTAGGCAAGAATGATATCAATAATCATGGTACTGTAAAAAAGATCAATGATTTTAAAATTCATAAGTCTTTAAAAGCGATTTTTTTGTAGATTAATCAATACTGACCAACCATTGTTTTCTTTTTTCACAGGAAGAAAGCTACAGAATATATATATATATATATATATATATATATATATATATATATATATATATATATATATATATATATATATATATATATATCAGTATCGATATTAATGTCCTCATCGATAAAAAGAGGAAGTAAAAAGTTTAAAAATTGAAGGATTGGTCAGATAGTACAATAATTTTTATTTCACTTTCAAATATATAAGTCATAAAAATCTAATAATCAGTATTTATCAGTTAAGGCGTTTATATACTTTTGGGCAAACTAACTACAATAAGTCATATGAGATTCTTTTAAGAACAATATATCTTGGTTTTCATTTTATACATTTTTATTTGTAGTTTTAAAAACTTATTTCGCTTCAATTTATATTCAAACAATATAAGTAAATGAAAAAATGAAGTAAAATAAATAAATGAAAAATATACAAACATTTTTCACGTTAAAAAATGGCAAAATCATTTTTTTTATGAAAAACTTATTTTAAATTTGTTTATTTTATTATTAGTACAATTTTATTTTAAATAAAGTGTGGTATTTTTCACATCACACTAAGCGTTTTTTTAAATTCAAGGAAAATATCAAATATACTTCATATTATAAAATTGAAGATAGTCATTACCACATAAGTTGTTACAATGAGCGTTTTGTTTTGCAGCAAAAGGGTGTCGTATCCATTGGACATATTTTTGGTGATATTTATTCCTTTTCCTGGCGCCCAAACTCCAATCTGGAATGAAGTATTAAATTTTACTTATGAATTTGCTTACATGACATTATTTTGTGAGGTTTAATTGCAAAATAATATAAAATATCGATTTTTGCAAAGACTAGTACTATTATAATATATTTAATAATAATTTTTAACAAAATTTCTGCATGTGAAAAATATTGAAATTACATTTTTATTATCTAAAAAATATATTTTATGATTTCCAAATGATTAAATATTTTAAATTCTTGTTTAAAAACTTGAAACCATTTTGTATCATGATCTTACATGTTATAAAAACTACCTTGTAACAGATATATAATAACTTCACTAATTAGAGATAATAACTCTACTAACTGATAAGAGATGTCGTTAGTGTCCCGGTGAGTGAACTTAAAAATTGTACAAGAAGACACAAAAAGAGAAGTGAAGAAAAAGTAATCGAACCATCTGGCTCATAGTAGTGAAAATAATTGTGTTAACAATAACTTTGCTTATTATTATTATGATATATATATTTTTTATCACTGAATATAACTGTTATACTTTATGTATTAATTATTAAATTATTTAATGTCATAATAAATATTTTCTCTCTCTCTCTCTCTATATCTATCTATCTATCTATCTATCTATCTATCTATCTATCTATCTATCTATCTATCTATATATATATATATATATATATATATATATATATATATATATATATATATATATATATATATATATATATATATATAACTTTCATTTACGTCTAATAACATTACAACTTCAGGATTGCATAGAAAATTTTATACCATTATGCAATATGAAATTTTTTACTTCAAGAAAGATTAACATCATTGATATGGTTTCCAGATGAATTTATAATAAAAAATAATAATAATAAATAAAGAAATAAATTCAAGAAAAATTTCCACTAATAACAATTTCCGTTCATTTACGTGAAAATTAATAGTACACTTATATATATATATATATATATATATATATATATATATATATATATATATATATATATATATATATAATAAAGCTCTATATTTATATATTTATAATATAATTAAAGCTCGCTTACAATACTTAGGATTAACGAATACATTATAACAGTGCAAATACATGTACTCAAATTTTACCATATAATGAATCTGATATACTTTTTGTGACTTAATGTATTAATATTTCAGTTTATGTAAATTGTCTTTTATTAATCATAAAATAAATACCAATCAATTAATCAAAAATTTACATCAAAATTAACTAAAATACTGGTATAACTAAATATTAATGATATACAATCACATATGTAAATTGCATTTGATAATAATAAGATAAGAATCAATTTAACATTTCCCTTAATGCCTTCCATTTATGCCTTTCAGACACCAGTTTTAGAAATTCTCATGAATTGATTTTTTTCCAAATTTCAATAAGGTATGTTCCAAGGTTTTCTCTTCCTGTACATTAAGGTTAAGGATTTAATCATCACGAATCACATCACTAATCATATGATTTATATTTGTTTTGGAAATTTTGCATCAAACAAAAAGTATCATGAAGCAAAAGATAAAATAGAAGTGACGACGCTTGTTTAAATCTTTCTCCAGTTTGTTAATTTTTCATCCTTTAGGAAAAGAAAGAAATTCGTGCTTGAACCCCAAGAACTGTTTTATTTCCTTTTTAATTTTCCTATTTTTAATCAGCAAAAATGAAATTACTTTATATTTATGTAACTTAATTTAAGCACATATTTAGTATTTAAATCGAGATTTAGTATCTTAATTTAAATTCTAAGTATGTAATTAAAAAGTAAATTTTTTTATTTTCTCTTTAGCCTTTATTTTTTTAAAGTTTAATTGTGACTAGCTTTCATTATAAGTATACATAGCTAGTAATTATAATGACAATTATCTAAGAAGAGCATTAATTTCAGATTTTTTGTGCACGGAATCTTTGAAATGTGTGTGAGTGAATGGATGTTTTACGCAGCAATCAAAATGTATGATCAGATGTAACCATTTCTTACGAGATGAATCCCAAGGCTATGATGATAAGATGGACTGGTGCATACTGTGATTGATTCAAATGAGGTGCTAAATTAATGGAAGTCGAAGTAAAAAAATGTTTTTTTAATTTACTTAAAACACAAGAAATGAGGAATATAATTCATGAACAGTTCTTTACATATCTAGATCATTTAATGAATACATTAGTTTTATTTAATTAATTTCATTGTGATGTAACGAAATATTTATGAAATTAGGACTTACCTTTTCTAAACCATCTTTTGTTAGGTAGATGAGATCTAATACAAACTCAGATCTAAAACCTTGCTCATCGAATTTTACTTTTCCAGTAAGGCCTTGTATACTACTCTAAAAGAGGAACAAAACAGGCTTCAAGTAAGTGTGTTGGGATATTGTTCATGGAATACTGATAGAAAACTCTCGATATAACTCAATATTGTGCAAACAAATCAAGTTTTGAATTTTTTCCTTGCGAAAATCAGACAAGGCTATTTGTTTGCAAGTTTGACACGTATAACATATAAAAATTAAGAAAACTCTTTTATTTATAACTAAATTACTCGTGCTAGTGTAATTATATTAAGTAAAATTACATCAGAAAAACCTTCTTAATAAGAGTTTTCTATCATTTCTGTTACTCTAAAATTTTAAGCATTTTAGCATGCAAAAATGCCCAACCACAAGCAAAAGCAGGCTTACTGTTCTATCTATGCTATGTGCCAAGCAGGGTAATAAAGCAGTAGATTTGTATGCCACAAAATTTCGATACTATATTTATTTATTACAAATGCTACACTACAGAATATCGATAAAAAAATCCGTGAAAAAAAGTGTAATTTAAATAGTTTGTGAAGAAATGGATTATTTTACTTAAAAACAATGTTTAATTCCATTAACTTGAAATGCATGTAATAGATTGAAAAGATTCAAACTGAAAAGAAATATGTATTTATATTTTTGAAGCAACAGGAGCCATTTGAAAAAAGTATCTAAAAGCAATTGTCGAGTAATCTTTCTAGGCCAAACTGTTGCTTTCAATGAAATAAAATATGATCGAATGCATTCCATTATCTCACTTTGGCCGGAAAAAATACCTTTTGAAAAAATTTGATAACAACAATTTTTTTCAAAAATGAATCCAAAGGCACAAAAAATTAAAAATAATAATTAATTAAAGGATTTCAAAATTTCGTATGGGATGCTTCTAGAATGCCTTAAATGCCATTCTTTATATGTAAGCAAATAAATAATCAGCAAAAATGAATTTTTTATAAACCACTTCTTCTCATACAATGAAAAAAAAAACTTGCAGAAAATTTTTGGTCTGTTTATTTATAAAATTGTACGATTTAATTTGGTTTTGAAAAATGAACAACATAATACATAAATGCAATATTATTTGAGCTAATGTTAACATACTGCAAACGAATATTATTTTCTTAATCAGAATTATTTGTTTAAATTAATCAAAATATTTCTAAACATGCTTCTACTTGTTCAGCAAAACGTGTACTAGTTATTAGTCCATGAAAAGAAAATATTTATCTTTTGAATATATTCATATCTTTACAAACATAAATATATATTTTTTTCCAAAAAGCTGTCCAATTTATTTGTTTTATTATCAAACAAATTCTTAAAACATCCTTAAAATTACCGCAAAATGCATAAATGTCACCTTGAAATTGTGTAATGCAAATGAGTGAGTGTTAGTCTTTCAAAACGAGCCTGTACTTTTGAATAACGTAAAATTTTTTAAAATAGCGTAAATTTTAGATCAAAATTTTTCTCATATAATTTCACTTTTAGTATATCATCAATATTGTGAGTTTTCATTAAAAGAAAAAAATTTTTGGATGACGACCAAAATGAGAGAATGTACTTTTGAAGCACTCATTCAACAGAGCATTACAGGTCATTAATGAATATTGATCTCTTTTTTTACAAGAAAGATTCCAATTTTTTTTCTAGAAAAATGAGTCAATATTATATTTATTACATTTTCCGGTATTTTATATTCTTATAAGAAGTTACATAGATCTCTAACAAAATACATCAGTGTGATTTTAGAAATAATATTTTTTAATTCATTCAAATAATAATCATAACGATTGAATCTTAGATTATCACTGCAATCACTGTAATATTGTACTATATGTAAAGTCCGTAGAGATCTTAACCTTTTACGAAGTTCACTAGATTTTTGGTATAATATCAAGATGATGTTCCTGTGGACCAATAACAAAAAATAAAATAAAATTTGTTGAAATACTTCATTTATTCATATTTTTTTGAACAAACTTTCTGCTCTGCCAACAATGATTGGCTTAGAATTTCTGTCATTCTGGGACTCTGTCAGATACCTTATTTGACTTCTGAGTAACAATGTTTCATCTGAACAGTTATCTAGCTGTGTAGTATCTGATGGCATGTTGCTCACATTTCTCACTACAAGCCCAATTCTCCTTCAAGACAATCTTCTCACAAATTCTCATATATCATATGTCGAACTTAAGTACAAAATGCTGTATAAATCTTTAAGGGTCTAAAGTCAAAAAGTGGCTTTTAACCTCAGGAATTTATATTGCAGGAATTCTTAATGAGAAGACTGTGTGTGTGTGTATATAGATTATTCCGTTCCAAAAAAATTCACCAATAAATTTAATCAGTTTAAAATAAAAAAATGCTATGAAGAGAAAACATAATTTTTTAACGTTTTATTAAAAATAAAAAAATGATTTTCTTAAAACAATTCTGAATGAATTATTAAGCTACAGTAAAATAACAAAACAGAGGAATAGTAGCCAATAATGCAATGAAATGTTTGCAGAATAACTTATTGAACAACTATTAGAATAAAAAAGAAACATAGGTAAACACTATTATCTTTTTAAAATTGCGAATGTAATTTAAATTAAAGAGATTTCATTTCAATCTGAGACCAGGTAGAGACAAATTACAAATCTGGAAGCTTGTTTACTTTATTACACTTGTCTTATTGCGAAAAAATCACATAAGTTTGACAAATATGAATAAAAGTGGATATTCTAAATTAAGGGATTCAGTAAATGTGAAATATCTTACTTCGTAAAAAAGCCCTAAATTACGCTATTTTCAGAAAGCAACAGAAATTAGTCTCACTATTTCATAAATATTAATAACAATAACTATAATATTTGATTGATTGTTTATTTGCAATTCTTATCGAATAAATTATTTTGCTAGAATTCTAGAATAAAGTTTTCTACTATTCCCAATTCAAAAAACTGCATACGAAAGCTTTAGTTCAGCAAATATTAAAAATATCCCTTATTTAATTGCTGTATAATACTTCTATAATTCTCTATAATACTTTTTTTTAAAATAGAATGCAGTGTTGCGTAAAAGAAATTTATGAAAATAAAGAAACATATGACAGTTTTTGAATCGAATTGAATTATTGACACAAATATTCATAAATATACATTTGATTTTTACGCAAGACCATATAATCAAATTATAGAATCTATTTCATTATTGAAGTTGTAGTCGAGGCAACAATTTACCGTTACTTGTATCAATTGTTTCGCAGAACAAGCTACTCAAGAACTCATCCTTGAGTGCCTGGGGCAATCCAAGGATAATACATATAATGATCCTTAAATGGTGCTTAATTTTTTGGGGTATTCAACATTATGGACCTGATCTAGCGCTGCTGGTCAAAGGGAGTACACAACAACAACAACACCATTTACCGCAGGTACAAATTATTCTGAATGTTACCGATACTTGATGAATACAGCTATCACTATTGTCATTTATATGTTGTTTATAGTTTCTTATATATATATAATGAAAATCATAAACGAATCTCTAAACAAAAATGAGATCAAACAAGTGCCTTATTTGCTAAGAGTCTAAGAGGAATTCACTTGGTACTTCACGCAATATCGGAATAAGCATCTAAACTCCAAAGTGTCCAAATAGTTTTCATCAAATTCAAATCCTATTTCCCGAATGGTTAGTCAAGCATATAAATTCCATTGTAAGTTATTTGTACATTCTTCGCAGAGGACTTTTCACTACAAATGGCCACTTACCAATATCAATCCACTGAAAATCTAAAATCTTGTACACTCAAAATCTACGATAAAATTAATAAACAAAAATAAATATATGCTTAAAAAAGCAAAATGATGTCATGTGTGTTGGAGAAAAGTTTTTTTTTTGTTGATATTTTAATAGTATTCTACATTTAGCTAAAGAAAAGCAAAAATATATTTGGGGCCAAATTAACTTTTATTGAATAACTTAAAGGTATGTTTGTGTTGAATCGTATAGCGCGCGTGAGTACAGCTTAAATAAGTCAGAAATATTATTAAATAAGCCTAAAACGATTAAATTAGTTTAACAATAGTAAATTATTAAAAATAAGTATAAAGTCTTAAAATTTCAGATTAACTCAAGGAGAGAATTCACTATAATTATTTAGTAAATTTATTCGTAACAAGGAATATATTTTTTGAAAAGTTAATATTTGTGATGTATACATAATAGGTAAAATGTTTAAATTTTTGATATAAATGAATACATTTTTATATTTATTACATAAAAGGAGTAAGTCTCTAAAATTCAAATGGGAACATAAGCTTTTGGAGATTAAAGACATTCATTCAGTTCAAGGTTAGTTTAAAAATGCATAATTATGAAGATTTCTTGAGCAGGATGTATTTTATTTTACTAAATGAATAAGTATTATAACTTTTTTTAAAAAAAATCATACTCATTAAAGACCTGTAAGAAATACGCATTTGAATACTTCATTTTTTATACGGACATGGCTATTTTTTTTTTTTATCTTTTTTCAAATGGCCTTATCTGGCTTCCAGTTTTGCACAAATTTGATCCCAGTATTCAAAGTTAGTTTTACAAAATCCATAAATGCTGCTTGGAATAACGAATATATATTATTAATCTTAATCAATAAAGAAAGTTTTTTTGTAAAAAAACCTTAATGCGTCATTTGCTTAACCGTAATCTGTAATTTTGCTGGAAAAATAATAGTGAATTGTTGAGTTGTTCTAACAGCACGAACTAAAATAAAGCATACAGAAAATTAATGAATAAAAATAATTACAAGAATAATTTATAAAACAAAATATGTATGCTGAATAATTATGTAAATATGTATCGATATTCGAACAAACAAAATGCTTACTTATATTTTGTAATCATTGTTTCGATTTAACATTAATTGAAGCATCTTAATCGAAATCATTATTTCAAGGTATGACTCAAAATACTTGGGACGATGAATTTATTTTATCTAATATCAAAACTTAAATATTACTAGTATTTCACATAAAAATCTACAAATTTATTATTAGTTACTGAAAAATCAATGCTAAAAAGTGACAAGTAATAAATAGAAATACGCCGTGAAAAATTAAATTAATTACTTCAAGTATATTTGGTAACTATATTAAAAGAAAAGTATATTAAAACTTACTTTGAAAGGAAAAATATTTTAATTATATTCAAAATCAAAATATCTTAAATGTAAACTGAAAAGTATATATATTTTATAGAATTTCTGATTTTTCAAGACGAATTTTTCTGTATCTCTATTTATAAGCAATACTTCTTTTATTATAAAATATGTGTCTTTTTTCAAAGCAAAACAAACTTTCAAATGTAATTTAGCAAATTTTCTAAATGATTTAATTTCTTAATTTATTCCCAAAGAATAAAACATATTCATAATTATAAACTAATTGTATATGTAAGATGTATTTTTTACTAACAGATGTAAAATAACAGTTTTATTAAAGAATATTTTGCACCTTCTAATTAGGAAATATATTAAGATTTAAGTTTTCTAATAAAGCATCATGATTTAAAATGAAGGGGAAAAAAAACATAATCATTAAAATTACCTTTTTATTTACGTTATTAATTCTGAGAGAAAATTAACAAAGTCAATTATTTGATGAAGTTACCGTTAATCTCTTTTATAAAGTGATTAGCTGAAATTTCATCAATTCCATAATGGTTTTAATTCGCTATACAGAGTTATCCTAAACTAACTTTAGGTGTTCAAATACCCATAATTATCTAAATATCTTTCTTTCAGAAAATTAGAGGAAATGAAATATAATGTATTGTAACACATTTAAAACGAAAATACATTGGTCTAAACGTAACAAAATGTAGTTGGCATACGTTGTGGTAAACAGGATATAAATTTCCAAAAGGAAATCCATGAGTTACAAATGTCATCCTTAAAGGGTATTTTCTACATTTTAAATCTCATTTGCAACTAACAAAAACTAACCTATGCATTGTTAATAAAATGTTTTTGTCATTTATTCATTCACCATTTATATAACTTTATTTCTACTTTGTAGAGCCAAAATGTCTTTACTAAGACGACATTTGTAATTAACTCCATGTTCTACTGTGTATTCTCACCAAGTTTTGTTACGTTTAATCAAATATGTTACACGCTAGAGGATTCTGAACACCTCACTTTAGTTTATGATCACTCTGTGCATTGTATGCATTACAGTAGACTAAAAAAGTGTCATAAAATAATTTTCCTGTAGATGACTTTCGTGTATGCTTTACACCGGCCTCAAACCGAAGTATGAATGTGAAATTTATCTACTTTGTGTATGTAAACAAATGACTTAACATAATATAGCAAAAAATGTTTGTGCGGTGTTTGTGCAGGTTCTGACTTAGCAGAAAATTTGAATGAGAAAATATGAAATGACTAAGAAAGCAAAGACTAGCATTTAAGGCATTTATTTGTCTAGTAAACTGAAAGGAAAAGGGGCGGATTGATTGACACTCACATTGGCTGCAGTGACATTAGCGAGACATCTGCAGGAAGGAACTGCTCGTCTATTTAGACGATTGTTTGCCTGTAATGCGAATATAGGTTTACTCTAGGATGGTTGCAAAGGATCAAACAAGCAATTCAATCAAGACACTGCCAATATCTTGGGAAAGAAAACAAACATTACATTTAAAGTGGTTGATAAATTTCTGAAATGGAGCAAATTCATTTTCCAAAGCCTTTGCTGACATGTAGTGGGTCCTATGTATCTACATTTAAGACAACACAAGGCGTTTCTAGGTAAACATGCAATAAAAGTGATTGGATACTTGTTAATATTACATACTTCACCTTAATAAGCACATACTTTTTTTTAATTTATTATTGGGGTGAGAATTAATTTGATAGTTTTATAAAGGAAAAATCATGTAGAAATTCTAACAAGTTTGTTACAGTAGATTATTTTTGCAACAATAGATGCTTAAAAAATCTCAAGCAATTTTTACATTAAAATCTTAAGGTTATAGTTTTAAAATCAATCAACATAATAATACTTTTCATAATAAAATAACTTTGTAACTAATATTTTATTTATTTATATATTTATAAAACACATTTTATGCAAGTATGCTGTTAAGATTAAAATTAATATGCATGTTAGTTATAAAGTTTATATATAAATACAGAATACAAAAACATAGAAGAGTGATTAATTTAAAATTTATCGGTTTTTGTATACAAAATAAATTATATATAAGCAGATGTAATAAATATTTTTTTACAAATTGGAAAATGAATTAAAATTGAAAATTTTAACTTACGTTAAGTTAATAACGAAATATCTTACATATATTTAAAATATTTCGATATTTTTATAATTATATTTATTAAAATCAGTTGAGTTTAAAATAATATTAAAAAATAGCATTATATTCGTAAGAAACCCATAACTTGTTACATAATCTTATTTTTAAAATTAGAATTAGTTTACTCGATTTTTATTGATGATTTTTTAAAAATAAGTACCACCAAAATTTTTCATAAGAAATTCAAATATTTACTTTCTTTACATTTCAGTAAAATCTTACTACGTAAAGAAAATATGATTATTCATTGTGATAATCTTTCAAAGGGAAAATTTGCTCTTGTTCAATGTGTCCTTCCAAGAGTTGAAAAATTCTTAAAACACAATGATGTAGATTATATACAATTAAAAAAGATAACCTTCAATACTGTTAACAAAGTGTATTTAATGATAAATAAAACGCAAAATAAAGTGAATATAAAATTCCAGAGAGACGATGTTGCTTTTCATTTCATTTTTAAAAGTGTTTTTGTAACGTGTAATTATTAATTAAATTCGATTTAAAGTTTTTAGTAAGAGTTTTCAAAATAAATCAATGTAAATCTTTGTATGTATTAAAGCCGTCGTTTCTTTTTCACTCATTTTGAAATTCAATTTTGTTTCGATTTTTATAATCTAGTCTTTAGAAAATGTGGTAAAAAAATTATTTTAAATTAGGAGAATTTTTCTATCCTACGTGTCTCAGGTAATTTGGATTTTCAATCACCGAATGTATATGTATATATTAAGAGTAATCATTAGTAATCACATTATGTAATCATAAGTGAATCATTTATTTCGATCCGATGTTGCAAAACAGTGACTTAATAGAATAACAACAAGGCATTTGAAGACATCATTTGTTCTTTCTTCTGGAAGGAATTTTCATAGACAATGAACGACGTTCAAATGTCACAAAGTCTCGATAAGCTATATTTGAGTTTTGATACTCTGAAAATTACAGTATTACTAATTCAGAGTTATGAACTTTTCTTAAGCCAATTATATAAGTGGAATCTACTCAGATATTCTGCTCAACTGACATTAGGTTCAAAACTTAATTGAACTAAAAAAATGGTTAATTTAATCAAATATTTGTATACCATGAATTAATGTTCTACAAGGTGCCTCAACGATAAATTGTTTATATTTGATGCTACCTCTTTTATCAACACTTTATTGTTATTATTTTATACTTATCAATTTTACAGACGAATATGAACCTCTAAAAAAATATTCATTTGCCATCTAGCAAAATATTCCTGACCTGTTGTTTAACAATACAGTAATTCCTTTTCTTCACCAACGATGTTTACGTATATATATTTTTCATTTATCTATTCTTAATTTCATTCTTTATATTTCAAATTTAAACTGAGGCGTTCTTCGTGCATTTTTATGTCTTATCTTTTTTATGTTAAATTTCAAAATTCTATAAATAAATATATTAGCAGCTCATGTGAAACTAATAAACTTCCTAGCAGCTATGTACAGTAGAGTTTGGTGGTGTCAACTAATGAATGACAAAATTTATCTTTTAAAAATCAGATATATTTTGTTCATATAAAAAAAGTCGACATTATTATTTTCAACCGAGAGTAAAATTTAACCACTATTATTCTTTATTACATTAATATCTTCCGTTTCGTAAGATTTTGCGATATTCTTTTTTATTTGTTTGCAACTTTTGTATTCATCCTGTATTTCCGTATTACTCCCTTAATTTGTATTGTACTATTAGGGAAATTTTTCTTTTTCTCGTCTCCTCAGATTTCACTGCCTGTAATGAATTAAAATTTACACAAGAAATATTCTATAAGAAAAGGTTGAAAAAATCATTAAGAACATCATTAAAAATTATTTGAGCTATTATAAATTAATCAACTACCCACAAAAAATAGACGAAGTTATAACTGAATATACCTTCTCTTTTGCAGAAAATTGAGAAATGCTTTTTACTGTTATTTTTAATGTAATCATTCTACTATTATTTTTTATTTAATCCTTCTACTTTTATTTTTCATTTAATCATTCTATTATTATTTTTCATTTTATTCTACTATTATTTTTTGTCGAATTGATTTGATCTTTATAAAACTCCTCTCACTTTTGTTTGGGTTAAATAGAATTATGTGCTATCTGGGAAATATATTTCTAAACATGCTTACTTTATTTTGTTTTCCTTTTTAAGTAAATTTTTTAATGCATGGGGCTGAAATTAGAAATTTAATTTAAGAATAATTTGAAAACATCGGAGGAATTCAGTCACTGAAAAAATTATTTTTAATGGGAAAAGAAATTTTGAAATTACAAAACATTTAATTAGGCAGAAATTAAGTTATGACTAACGAAAATCATAAATTTAATCCTACAATAAAAGAAGAATTCAAATCGACAATGGATTTAATTATATATATATATATATATATATATATATATATATATATTACATATTCAGCATCTTAAATTTACAAGCGTAAATTCAAGTTTTTTTCTTAGTTTGGTATTGTAAGGAACTGTTATTTACAAAATATGGTGCAAATCTATCATAAGGGTGTCTAGTTTCTTGTGACAATCTGAAGACAAGCATAAAAACTGTTTGCAATTTTGTGGTAAGGGCTCACATGCTCCAAGATATCTGATACAAATTTATGTTGGGAGGCTAAATTAAGTTCTCAGTAATAATAACACACAGAATGCAGAGGAAAATGTACAGCAAACTTACGGGTTTCATAAAATTTATAATGCTGCTGCCATCTAAGCCTCGCAAACCACTGTCACAGGATATCGAAGGAAAATCTATGGATTTACTACCATCTAAGTCTTGTAGAGCCTTTGCAAAAAGTTGTACAGCATCGTACATCAAGGCAGTTTCGGTCTAAGGAATATAAGAAGTTACTTAGAAGATACAGGAAAAAATGTTATGTAAATATATATGCTGACTTGTAGATTTTCTTCTTACAAGAGATTAAATGAAATATGAATAAGAGTGATTATATATAGAAACTTTTAATCTAAAACAAGAATACGTTTTAATCAAACTGTATTTAGTTTTATTCATAATAAACGACAAGTTAAAAATATTGAAAGATCTTTAGACAAAAACACACTTAGAAATGAATTGTTTACAATCATTATTGTATTTTAAAATTTACAAAAATATTTTAAAAAATTAAGAAGTATTTAAAAAAATGTATATATATATATATATATATATATATATATATATATATATATATATATATATATATATATATATATATATATATATATATATATATATATATATATATATATATATATATATACTAATCAGTATGTACTGAGATTTTTTTTATTGACGTAGATTCAATAAATCACAATAAACTTAATCAACTGAACATTTAAAACCTTAGAATTGGTTTTACACTTTTTTTCCTTTTATATATATCTTTAATATACTATATAAAATAAGTTTTTTAAAGGTTTCTTCGGTTTTGCTATGATTAGAGGTATTTAAAAATTTGTTATTTTTTCTGTACAAAAAGTAGTATTTACTCGGATTGTTTTAATTGGAAAATCTAGTTTTCGAATTGCTCCTGTCCATTTTGTATTAAGTTCTACAACAAGAGCTTGAAGATCTGCATTATTCTCGTCCACTAGTCGAAACCCAGTAATATTTGTCTTGCCATATTTAAAGTCTTCCATATCTATGGTATGAAGATCCTGAAAACAGATGAATAAAAAAATTAATCACTATCGCATTGATACACGAAACATAGTATAACACTTACATTTATAAATTCTTAACTGTTTGACTAACCTCTTTATATATTATTCAGCTAAATTACTAGCTGTTATATGGCCATACGAACACACACACAAACTAAACTTTTCATTCATAAACTATTTGTTCTGGATTACCGTATTTATATCTTTAGGTACTTAAGCATTATATTTAATAAAAAGAAAATTAAATATCTCGTTATTACTCTGATTATAACCATACTCACTATCATTAACAGCTTTAACTAATGATGATTTTAAAAGCCAGCTGTGTCAAAGTAAAATTTACCAATTTTGATCCATGGTTAAAAAGATTATCGTTGGCTTATTTAACTTTTATCATTCTACGTCGATTCAAGGTTAATTCACCAAGAATGTCATTTGTTACCTAGGTCTTCCCAGTCATTAGTTTAAATTCAAGTTATAAGTATTAGGATTCCAAATAAAGTAAATTTAATCTTTTTTATTGATATTTATTCAAGGTTATGATGGTATTGTTACAATTTTCTTTTTAGTAACGAGGTTGTGATGACCCAAAAATAAAGAACAGTTCTTTTTCTAAACAAGCACTATTTATGGTTCCTTCAATAGCAATGACTACAATTACTGCAGCTTAAAGCTTTTACACAGGTTAAAAGTGTATACAATTTTTATTACCTATACATTTAAAGCAAAATCACAAGTTTTCAGAGTTAATAACTCAGACTTCTAACTCTGCTTCCCTGTCAACTAACTTACTTCTTTGATAAGATCAATATTTATTACACAGGACTATCATTGAAAGTCTACAGAATATTTTAATCTTAATTCAACTCAGCTCTTATTAGTCTTATTGGCTCTAAACATCAAAAATTTAATTTACTTCTAGTCGCCAAATGTCGCCATGTCACTAAAATTGATGCCAAATGTTGCCAAAAAGATTGCCAAATATTTGTATATTATCTTGTCTCGTAGGCTTATTTGTAGCTCTGAAAATAGCTATTTTCACGAAACAAATACTGTTTAGATAAAAAAAAATTCAAATCAACACATAATATTATGATTAAATTAGTTAAACAGAAGTATGCAATTACTATATCTTGAAGCATACAAATACATAACTTGAACATGCATAACATTTGTATACAAATATTTACACTATTTATATTTTTTTGTAAAATATATGAAACATAATTTAATAAGGTACAGTGCGTTGGTGTTGTAAAAACTTGAAAGCAGATCTGTTTTATTTATTAAACAATTACTTGAAATAATAATAAAATTATTATTATTATTTCAAGTTATTATTATTATTTAATAATAATAAGCAGATCTGTTGGATTTATCAAACAATAACTTGAAATAATAATAAAATTATTATTATTATTTCAAATTATTATTATTTAATAATAATAAAATTATTATAATTATTATTATTTTTTTATTTATTTATTTTTTGATTTAAGCAAATTTTTTTATTTAAATAAATCGCTTAAAATATCGGTCATAGAACAATGTATAAGCTTCAAATTCAGGTCAAAATAATTTCCTTATCAAAATTTGTAAGTAAACTCTCAAATTTCTTGTTATTTATTTGAAAAAAAAAGAATGTTATTTTAATAACTTTAATTAGAATTAACTTTAAGGGCTCATACTGAGTCGTACACAATTCTATTTAAAGATGGAAAATAACTGCTAAAAAGAGCAGGCATATTTATAATTTAGCGTGCAAAAGATAGTTTTCGAATACAAGAATTGCGTTTATGTGATGTAATATATTAATTCACATTAAAATACTCACTAGGGAAGT
Source organism: Latrodectus elegans (assembly GCA_030067965.1). Taxonomy (NCBI): domain Eukaryota; kingdom Metazoa; phylum Arthropoda; class Arachnida; order Araneae; family Theridiidae; genus Latrodectus; species Latrodectus elegans. Next base: position 63,532,478 of record CM057817.1, on the reverse strand, counting down.
TATGAGGTAATTATGGCTTTCTGTCATCATACCAACTTGTTGAGCCTAATAAAAATAAATAATATTAGAATAAATAATGTTTTATAATAAATTAATTAAGGTCTTACATTAGTTGATAATAGTTTATTTTGAATTTTCCTGTTAAGGTAATCAGAATTAGAAAAAATAATAAATTTAAACTTATGTAATGGGAAGTATAGCAATAGAGGTGGTATATAATTTATAACATTTAAATTGATTCTTTATCTGTCCGCCAGTTTTTTATAATTCTTAATAGTAGTTATGTCTACTTTAAACACTATTCACGTTAGATATGAAGTTTTTTCAAAGATACATATATAAAATATTTCTTACTAAAATTACTGATATTACTATAACATAGTTCAATTTCTGCTAATGGGATGAAAAGTTAAAAATATGAATAATTTTTTTTACCAATATTTACACTATTTTTTGCCACAGAGAGAGAGAGCTATATTTGCATTGAAAGATTTTAATCCCATAATGATCTTATAATTTTAAAGAAAATAGTCATAAAAATACCTATTTTTTTATTCACGAAAATTTGTATAGTGTTGATATCTAGTATAAAATAAACAATTTCCAATTACAGTAAAAATAATGTAGTACTGCCATCTAGTGTGTAAAATAAGAAAAAATATTCTTCCAGGTATAAAAACAAATTGTTGCTCTATCTTTTTTGTTTCACGAAATATCTAACTCTGAAATATCACCGGTACGAGAAGCACGGAACAAAAATTCACATTGTGATTTTGACGGGAATAAGAAGGAAGTAGCTAAATTATAAGTCCCAAAATTTTTTAGCTATTTAATATACCATTAAATGGGAGCATTAAATTTATGTAATGGTATCGCAGAGTAGCAGAAGTTGTATTCACTTAAAATAATTAAATTCCTTAAATTAGGAAATTAAATCGAGCACACACACACACACACAAACTTCCTCAAAAATCGATTTTGTCGAATAAATGTTAACTCACCAAACCAAGCATTTCGAGTAATCTGAAGTGACACAAATAGAAAATAGCGAATCGAGTTATCTCGTTATAAATATTTTGTTTAATAATTGTTTATATTCCAGCAAATGTTTATCAAATTAGGTAAAAATCTTTTCTTTAAAATGTATACTTGTCGTTTGTTTTATTTTCTTTGTATTGCAATATTTCTCAAGTTTCAAGTTTTCTGAATTTTTTCAACAACACGTTTTGAATAAAGTTCTTCACAAGATGTACAAGTTCTACATCATAACCATGACCGTATTTTTTGATGATAATTTCTGAAAATGATATAAGTTTTTAAATAGTAATAGACGTGTTAAAATTGATCATTTTTAACTCCAATAATTTAGAAAATATAGAAATAAATTCAATTCACTTGAATATTGTGTATCTAGAAATTTATTCATAAGAAGGATCAAGAATTGATTTTGTTAAAATTTAACACACACACACACACACACACAAAAAACATTATAATATATATTCAAAAAATAAATACTAAAATTTTCACCATAAAATATTTTTTTCTCTGGAGGTGTTATAAGAGTAACCGATACGTACATGTTTCAAGACTGTGCGTAAGGTGTCTCTTTTGACATCGAGAACAATTCGTGACTCCCCGGCAGATTTAATTCTCCAAAAAATATCTCTATAGGCTTGTGTTGGGCGAAATTGGTATAGTTGGACTCGCCAGTCGTTCATCTGAGCTTCTTTTAGAAAATCTTGAAGACGAATCACACCTTTTGAAAGAGATTCATGTTAATGTAAAATTAAAACAGGTAAAAATATTTTCCATGCAAAAATATTTTCCTTCGAATGTTGTTTGAAACGTAATCGACTAAAATGTACCTTTAGAAAAGAGATGTAGAAAAGCATTTTTTTTTCCAAAAAAAAAAAATCTAGTTGAAAAAGTGTTATGTGTGTGTGTGTCAACAAAATTTTCCTTTTTATTACTATATTATTCTCACTTTATAAATGTTAAATCATGAGGCCTAAAATAACATCATAAAATATTATACAAATAGTGGGAATCAAAAATATATTGCTAACTCTTCCAGTTCTCTGTAATTCAAAACTTTATATACATGATTATTTTTATTGCTTCTTTTTAGTTGCTACAAAAGAAATTAAATATTTATTCTCCATGAGTGATTTGTATGAAATTTCTTTGCTAAGAAATACTTTTAAATATATTATATTTAATTTGATTTTATATTAGGCGCAGAACGTAAGTTAATTATATGTTTATATATGTGTGTGTGCATTTAGGGCATAAAATGATACACACATAGAGAAAACGAAAGAAAGTTCATATAAGAGCATAAAATGGAGTACCTGTCTATAAAAACACAGTTAAAACATACGTTAACAAAATTATACAGCAACTTAAATTTTATAATAAATAAAAATGAATAGGAATATTAAAATATTCCTTTTTATTCATTAAAAATTCTTAAAAATTTATTAAAAATTCGATAAATGAAAATGAATTTCCGGAAAAAATATTTGGTTAATAAATGCAGTAATTTAGAAATAGTACAAGATATTGAGAAGATTTGATGTTACTTAAAGATTTTTGAACAGCTAAGACTGGTAAATTCCAATTTTGCAGATATGGGATGAGGCTATTGATAAGACTTTGAAGAATTTTGTTCTCTTTCTGGAAAAATGCTGTCCATAAGTTCTGAACAGTAATGAAATTTTTTTCTTATCCGAGGATATTCCAAGCATTTTTATAGGCATGAAGACAATATTGATTCGTTGCTTTTTTATGTAAAATTCAAGCTACAAGATGATCGGTAGGGCTTCTGACATTAATCATGCATTAAAAGGATGAAATCACAAATATTTGCAGTGCAAAGCCTGATGTCTTTACAGTAATCAAAGTGCATACAATTTTGGTTTTTGAAACTGCCAATACGAATATTAAACTGCTTAGTACAACGTTTTTGTTTATTCCAGCAGACACTATCAACTCAAGATCATAGAGAATGCTATCTTTCCAGAATAATTTTGGATTGATAGGAAGAGCCTTTTGTCTCGTATCTCAATGTCTTCTCTGCTGTCCTATCTCAATCTCCAATCAATCAATCAATGTCGTATCTCAATGTCCATCTGCTTATGTCTTGAGGTCAATAGCAAGCATACACATCACGAATTTATTTGCATGGAGTCAGAGATGTGCATATCAGTGACTGTACATGGAATCCAAGGCATACTTTCACAGAATGTAAATTGCATGCCTAGAAGTTTGAAATAAGCTTCATAAGGAAGTTTATGTCAGATTGTTTGTCTTGTGAGTTTTAAAGTGCTACCAGAAGAAACTGCCTTTGCTGACGACTAGCAATGCCTATTTTTAATTGCAATGCGTTATCATCTTTTAAGATTGCCCGCTAACATCTAATTTAGTTTAAAATATATATTTGTCCATTAATTAAGACCCGTATATTTTTATACATGTCAAAAAATATTTCAGATGATCTCAACAGACCAGTAGGCAGTTGCTAAATCCATTTAAATTCTTATTCAGTAAAAAATTAATTAGGTATAACAGAAACTTAGCATAAATTGTAAGAAAATTTATTTACAACATTAATCCTTGTTTATATGTGTGAGGAATGATTTAAAAACAGCTAAGAAATCTAATGTCGAGCCGTCTCAGCTTCTTAAAAAGTCAATGCTCGTATTTTAGGGAGATTTATTTTAATAGCTTTTTTTAAAGAATGCATTAATAATGTGTGCATTTTTAGCAATACACTATGCATTTCAAACTGTATAAAAACTAATGAAAATATAAAGGAACAGATATTATAGGTAATTCAACATTTACTAGTAAATAAATTTTTTAAATTAGAAAAGATATTTGATTAAAAAAGGAATGGTTAATTTTATTTTTAAAAGACATGTTGAATGCCCTGTTTCAAATATTTTTATGTGTTTCTGGTTTTTTAATGAATTAAGATATCGATTTTATGGGGCTGATATATTTATTATCTTAATATATTGTTTTAATGAGAGAATTTTATTTCATTTACTTCAACAACTAGAATTATTAAAACATAAAATTTCAAAATAGTGTAAACAATTAAATATACGTTATATTATAAGTTATAATAACACAAATATTATAAAGTAAAACTTAAATAATTACTTAATGAAATCATTAAAAAAAGGAAATAATTTCAGAAACTTTTAAGCAATTAAATGTATAAAACAGATAGGAAAATGCAAACAAAAATACTTTTCATGCATTTCATGCAGAAAAATAATTTTCAGCCAGAGCGAGACAAGGTGATCCTTAATATAAAAGAAAATATTCAGCATGGAAGAAGGCGTAAAAGAGAAATTAGATGAAAGTGAAACAAAAATCAGAAAAATTGTTGAGCAAAGAAACAGAATTATCATGCAAAGAGAATTTACACAATAAACATGACAAATAAACTGTTCTAATTCTTTGAAACTAATGAAGAAGAGTTTTTGAAAATTGACACAAAATACATAAAATGAAGCAATAAAAGTGAATGTTTCTGAAAAGAAATTACAAAGTGTACTTAAAAGTATATATATATATATATATATATTATATATATATATATATATATCATATTTTATTTATTACACGAATAAACTGTTCTAAATTATTTTTGAACTAACGAGGAAGAGAGATTGAAATTGGAAAAAATAAATAAATAAATAAAATAACACAAGTTGCAAAAGAAAAAAATGAAACCAATTTTTCTGAAACGAAATTAGAAAGTGTATTTAAAAGTAAGTGGCACAATATAAGATCTAAAATAAATTAATAAATAAATAAAATGAAAAAATATCTAATGGAAAAAATAATATAATTAGTTGATTTGAAAACAGGGATTTAACATAAGTATTAAAATCTGTTTAAAAAGTATAATCTATATGTATAAGATTATCATTTAATTTTTAGAAACGGTTTGTTTTTTTTAAATTGTTATTAATGTAATGCAAAATGAAAGGCGCTTAGAGAAATTTATGGAGCAATTAAAAGGAAACCTTCGTGTTCGTCGTAGACTAGAGAAAAGCTTCTCCATCCCCAGATCTTGACGAGGTCGACGTAAGCTTGGCTGAGAACGGAAGGCCTTGGGAATAAGTTGATGGACATGTCCGCCCTCTGCAACTGGAAGTCCCACCGCGTCTCCACATGGGGGATGTCGATGGCATCACAGATGGATTGCACATGCATGCTTGTGACATCTGATTGGGGACCAAAGATGCCGGCGATCCCCGTCTGGAGCAGGGAGCACACTGAAAGGCAAAGCATTGTCAATGACACCAGGTATAAACCACTGACTCAGTGGATTGATATGCAGCAAATCGAAAACATTTGTTTTCCTGGTGCTCTTCCTTAAATGTTCTACCAAGCTCTTCAGAAAAGTTTGGAAGTACATTTCAGGAAGTCTAGATGCAATCATATACATACATAGCGATGCAGGCGAGCCCCGAACTGTACCATTAGGTTAACGGGTTTGGAATACTCGCCCATCACCAAGTTCCTCGTAATTTTGAACCACTGTCAGGTAACGAGGTCACACCTGAGCTGGCACCCTCCAATGCAATCATATAGTAGACGACATCGATTAGATATTGAGATTAAGAAAGATGCATTACTAGACATAGGTTATGACAAATGCATTATAATAGTTTTCAACTGTTGGGTTTACATTTTTTCCACGGCGGGTAGTTGAGCAATGAACCCTATGCCCCAACAAGGCCAAAAATTGCACAGAGAGAACAGAGAAAGAAAGTAACATCCATGCCCGAACCGGGATTCGAACCCGGGACCCACAGCTCAGGAGTCAGGAGAGCTAATCACGCAGCCATCGGTCGGCTATGGGTTTTTCATTAAGCTGTGGCAAATACTTAATATTAATTGCAAAAAAATTATCATTGAAATTTGTGAAACAATTAATTATTTTTAATTTATTAACAATTAGTAATTTTGTTCACAATCCCACTTATGTCAAAAGTAATTTAAACTATATCATTATCAAATGTTTTGATTAAAAAAAATTTTTTTAATCCCTTTTCAATGTTGTAATATTAATAAATTGGTAATATATTTTATTTTGATTCCTACAGTTAAAAAATTATAACTAATAAGAAATTCAGCTTGCCAGCCAACTTGTCTAGTGGTCAGCGTGCCTGACTACGGTTAGGGAGGTCCTGGGTTCAAATCCAAGTTCAGGCATAGATGTACTTTTCCTCTCTCTATCCTGGCTTTGTCCTTTCCTTGTGCGTGTGAATGAAGTATGAATGATGCCTACCCTATAAACGGGTCCCTAAGGAATGTGTGAGGGTGCGATGGTGGCCCACCCCCTGTGGTGCACCCGGGGCAACGCCTCGGCGGCTAAGAGGTCGCTGTGTCTGGCCGGTTCCTTGACACCAGGGAGCAATATAGATTAATTGACTCTGTTGCACAGTTGTAACTGTCTACAATCTACCATTGAAAAAAAATTTAGTCTTATGATACAAGTATGCTTAATATCCAAACTTTAATTAATTCTGCTTTTATTCGCATATTACAATTCATTTAAATATAAACACATCAATACCAAGAATGACGCATTTACGTACATTTTCTATCGAACTGTGTTTTATTTTCCTGGTTGAATATACAAACAAATCTATTTATGTAAAATTCCTATTCTGCTTGTTCACCGGATTTTTGTCCGAGTAAAATGAAAAATGTCTGCACGAAATGAAATTTAACTTACATCAAAATTTTAATCTCAGGGCAACTTCAAATAAATTCTATCTTTTACTTCGAAATTTTGATTACAAAGTTTGCAATTAATTTAAAACAAAACTAACGCTAATGGAAATTCCTTATTAATTTTCGTATGTCGCTATGTAATTAATTTAAGAGAGTTCCATTTCGGAATTCTTCGCGCTTCAAGAATGGAGACGTGTGAACTTTTAAAATCGTCCTCGACTCATTTCTACTGAAAGTAGGGGAAAATAGATAAAGCATCGATCTCCCTTCTGCATTCTCACAGCTTAATTGTTTTTAAAAATAATATTTAGCCTTTTTTCGATTTTGGAAAAATATTGTTTTCTTCCTCTTCAGACAATACCTTTTTGCTTTTACGCATGTCGCAAGTCAGAAATTCATTGGAACATGTATGAAAAAAAGACTCTATATTTAATAACGTAGTATTTAAAAAGTTTTCAAGCATTTTACACCACATTCTATTTGTTCGTAGTACATAAAACTTCATTTCGTGATGTGAAACCCTTTATTGAAATGTTGTTAATTATTTGGTAATGTTATATAATTTTATGTGTTAAACCTCAGAAGTGATTTTGCTAATTTGTTAAATTTTCAGCTTCTCTTTATTTCGGTATGCCGTATACAGAAATTATTATTGTTAGGTCTGCTTCTGTTTTCATTTCTTTATTTAGTTTGTCTTTTTAGTTGGTAACTAGATTAGAACTTAAAATATGCTTTTAATGTATTTATTTTTGTATCCTTTAATTTGAAAAAGTAAACTTTTCTTCCTGTTTAAACTGAAACTTCAATCTGAAGTGACTTTTTTATCCATTGAGCTTTCATATATTTCTGGTGTTGAGTAGAAAAATGATCTAATGTAACTTAGGCTTCTATTTCATTACATTAATTAAATGCGTTTTTCTTTCCTCTTTAATACTATCGATTAAAACTTAAAATATGTTTTATCATCGAATAGCTATAGTTTATTTTTGGCCATCTCTCTCTACAAGTATATACTTTAAGCAACCTAGCAAATATATAGAAATTTACCCATCTTAGATTATTTTCGTTTGTTTTTATCACATCTTTACTATAACTCTTTTTTTAACAGCATTAAAAATCTTTATAATGTTTGTTTTCTGAAAATGTGTCTGGTGTCGAGTTGAGAAGGGCTCATGGATTTGAGTTATTCTTAAAAAAGTCTGTCTGTGGCTAATTTAAAATAAAAACTAAATTCCTTAAAAATTTTTAAATTGAAATTAATTAATTTATAACACAATAATTTAAGTTCCCAATAAGATTTCTGTCTACACAAATGAATGATAAAGTTCCAGGGTTGGTTTGTTTGTCGCTCAACGGTTATTTTTTGAACACGAAGGCTAATTACACTGGGACCTATGGTTTAAAGTGGATTCTGAACCACTACAAACATCCATGCCCAAGGTGGGATACGAACCTATGAACTGTTCAACCAAAGGCAAGAGCGATAAGCATTCGGCTGCCAGCTCGGCAAGTTACAGGGAGTTCAATCATGCCATGTTGTATTCTCTTTTGTTGAACTCTTCTTCTTTCCAGAAAGAAGCGGGAGGTTCTTTTTCTCTTTTAAACATGTTATCACTGAGTTATTTCTGGGGGTGGAAAAATATTTAATGCGACATATACTCCTTTCTAGATTTCCATACTATAGTTTTTCTTTAAAAGTAATGACACTTACTATTTTGATTTGATTTATGAAAAAGCATTGTTTTTGTGTCCTTTTCAGCAAAACATTTTCTCCTTTCCCAATATATCACTGCTTGAAAATGTATTGGACCGAGGAAAAAAAGTGTGGCGATTTTTAACTTTGTGTAATTACATCACTAAAAAGAGTTTTCAAACATTATACACCTCATTCAATTTACTTTATGCTTAACTTTACAAATAAATGTTCCACAATTGTTGAAGGAAATTTCTAACGTTGACTTTGAAAGTGAGTCAAATATATTTCGATGCAAAATTAGTTTTCTGTTGAACTGTTCCATAAGGTCTTTTCAAACAAAACTCCTAGTTTTGAGAAAAATATTTTCTCATCCTTAGTTAACTCTCCCATTATTTACTAAATGCTTTATGTTGACACTATCAGAGGTAATTACGTAAGTATAACAGATATTTAGTATAAAACTTTCCAATAATAAATCTTTTGAAGGGAATTTACATTCCCATACTTTCAATATATATATAGTTCTATTTAAAATTTACAAATTCTATTGCAACACTTAATGATAAAATTTTAGCCTTCGAAGAATGATGATAATGTTGTTTAACTGTTAAAAAATTTATTTGAAACGTTATAATATTTTCAGTATTAGATTATTAAAACATTTTGAACTCTTAAAATACCTTCTTTGATAAATCATTGCATTAATTATGTAAGTAGAAACAAATATATGGATATCTAAATTATCCTAGCTATACAAGGATTTTTGTATAAGTAGAATGAAATAGATATTCATAATAAATGCTTGCTCCCAAAAAGCATGGAAAATATTTTTCAGAAATTTTCCAAAGCAATACTGATTCAGAAATTCGTATTGATTTAAGTGTGTTGGTTATAACGTTACTTTATATTTGGTTCTTAATGACTGTAGTGCATAAATAAAAAATTTGGACAAAGAATAAAATGTTTGATGAAGAGGCATAAAATAGAGATTTTTATTTATTAAAGACAAGTGATTTGACAAGAGTGGAATAATTTACTCGTAATTTAATCAATTGCTTTAGATAAAACTATTAATTGCATTGGGTCTGAATTCATTAGAAATGCTATCACTAACAAAAATGCTTAGAAAAGGAGTGGCCCAAAATTTGTAGTTTAAATGCATATATGTAATTCCCATCAGGGAATATACTCGTGTATGGTTCAAATTTGTGAGTAGACAACAAGAAATCTATAAAACCATCTTTATTTATGAAAAAAGGTCTTTACCTTATGTTCTTTATAACAAATTAAACAACTTAAGAGTTGTTTACATTTGTTTATTTAAAATAATAAAAGTAACAACTTAAGAGTTGTTTACTTTTGTTTATTTCGAAATACATTTGTTTTCCTTTATTGCTTAAAGTCGCGACATAATTCTTGATAAACCCAGCAAATTTTATTCTAAAATTTAGATGCACATAATAGCCATTAAAATTAAAAACAAAATAAGCCGAGGTATTTTTTATATTATATCTTACATACAAGTTACTTCTGGTTTAATGGCATTTTTCCAATCGTACTAAGAAGCTAACAAAATCGAAATTTCACACACATTCAAAACAAACGAAATTAATGCACTGATAATGTTTTAATAATAACAATAAAATCTAAGATCATTAAATTAGTCTTTGGGAATAACCAAATTTTATATTAAAACTTATCTAAAATTTTTAATCCTGAATATGTTTTTCCTATTTTTATAAATTATTTCATACTAAACAGGATAAATTTCTTGAGAATGAGAAATACGTATCAAGTAATAGAATATAACTATAACAGGTATTAATTTCTTGTTAATTATATTTGCTATAAATTCCTAAGTATAAGATTATAGACTTTTACAGCGTTTTAAACTATGTATTTTCCTCTAAAACTTGGAGCTTCTAACATTATCATAAAAATTACAGAAATCTACATAGCAGCAAAAGCGTTTTAGTTTTTCAATTTATTTGATGGTTCAACACCTATTTAAGAGAAGAAAGTCTATAATGCTTTGGAATCTATTTTGGCCAGGTTGAAATCAGCCCTTATGATCAGAAATGATCGTAAAGCAAGAAATCCAACAACTAAAAACCGTCACAGGCATGAGAATAAAATAAGTATGAAGTATTAAATGTGGTGAAGTACAAATTTAAAAATCTTTTTTACCTGCTTTGCATGTAAGTGGAGTACACGATAGAAAGAGCTTGCGACTCATTAAGGTAACGGCAAGGTGCATACTTTGAGGTAATTTCATATTTGTATTTAATTTTTGATATGATGATGTATATACATGAAAGGCGCAATTTTGGACTTTCCTTGAATTTAGAAAATAAATAAAACAATGTTGATTTGATGTGAAGACAATTCGAAATGCACCATATTATAATTGAAGTTCGCACCTTCATAGATAAAAAAGGTTTATTTCTAGATGATAGTTAAAAACCAAGTGAAATATCCTTATATTCACAAGATAAAGCTTCCGTTTTTTACAATTTGTGTTGAAATAGTTTTACTCCTTAAAACTTATTATAACATTAATTATGTGCAAATTATAAAAATTTTTTCAGAATTATTATAAAATATATTGACGAACATATTTTATTTTTAAGCAGTAAAATGTGTGCGTGCATTATAAAGTACATTCAAATAAAAAATTGTTTACAAAAAAATAAAAGTATAGTTAAAATGAGTTGTACAGATTTATTTCAATAGAATCATTTTATAAATAGACAATTTTTTTTATAATTTAAATATATATATATATATATATATATATAAGTTAAAACTTAATAATAGAATTTTTAAGAAATAAAGAATTAATTAATTTATTTTTGATATATTTTTGATAATTTCGGTTAATACAAAATGTTGAATTTAGTCAGATCGAAAAATTAATGGAAATTTACAAAAGATCTAGCATTCTCAAATTTATTTACACATATTTGATGATAATGCATATAAAGTGAAATAAAAACAAAATGAGAATGAACTAGAAAATTGATATTTTTTAATACTTCATGTTGGATAGCAAGTTTAGCATTTTACAGCGAATTATATTAGGGAAATGAAACAGCGGATTCCATGGCGAAGAAGGCATCCATATTTATACAACTTGCAGATAATCCATTTCCTTTTAATACCGTCTTTAAAAATATCTTTCAGAGAAGTTGTTGGGAAGACATACAAGAGGCAAGCAAAGGCAAGAAATAGATCGATGAAATCACAAATATTTCACTCTGACCAAGGGACAGATCTGTTGCCATGTTTTCACTTCGCTATTGTCCACGATGGTCTCTCTTAACATCCGTATCGTATAAAACTATTGTCATGTCCTCTTATCCAACTGTGCAACATACGAAGGTAAGTAGACGTGAAACACTAGAGTCATTACCCTACACTGAATTCACTTGTTCAGAGATGCTGAAGATGCACAAGTTAAGCGATTTATAGTGATTTCAGTTTTGTTCTCTGGGTTAATGTTACTTTTGTTCTTTGTTCAAGTCTTAATGTTTGTTATTCTGACTAGAGTTGGGTCTTCTAATATGCCATTAGAAAAAAAAAGGAAATATTAGCCTGGATAGAGCCAACTGATAAAATTTTAATGCATCATTTTCTAAGGGGTAATATGATTTTTATATCTACCAGAGAACACAAAATATAACGCAATGTAACACTCCATTTATAAAAAATCATTATTCTTTTTATCCCCCGACTTTGTTTCTGGGTTTGAACTGAGAACCTTAGTATGTAATGGATTTAATTTAAATCAGGATATTAATCTCTTGCTAACCTAAAAGTAGTAGCTACGTTTCATTTCAAAACTTTCATTATAACGTTTGCAATTAATTCAAAACACAATTAACGCTGATTTGAACTTCTTTTAAAGTTACTTTTAATCCATTGTAATTAATGAATTTCATGCAACATTCTTTTCTGGAACTCTTCCCCCTTCAAGAAGAGCATGCCACTTTTGCATAACCACTGGAAGTACACAAAAAATAGTTAACATCGGATAGCCCTTCTATCTGCATTCCCATACTAACTTAAAAATAGCACAACATATTTTTCAATTTTTAAGAAAGTATATTGTTTTTTTTACATTATTTATACTTGCATTTTAATCAATACGGTTTGATAGATGGAATGAAATATGACTGTAGAGAATTCCACGACTTCGATATTTAATAACTTCGTAACTACAAGGATTTTTTTAAGAGTTCAAGAATTCATCCAATTTGTTTAAAGCTGATCATATATGAGTCTTTATTTCGTGTACGAAGCAGCTTTTTCAACAAACCTAAGTAAATGGTAAATATTGTTAAAAATACTATATATATATATATATATATATATATATATATATATATGAATAACGTTGTTTTTTAAATCACATAATTTAATTATTACTAGGGAGGTAGATACATGCTTTTCATTTGAAATTAAGGCCTGCAAAAACTATCAGGTGGGACCGCTATTTACTGTAATAAGTAAACGGCTGGCCAATACTTAAAGGTGCCTATCAGTTCCTCTTGAGTTTAGTCCTATGTTGTTTGAGCCAAGCAGGCAGCCGAATGGTTATCGCTCTTGCCTTCGGTTTAACAGTTCGTGGGTTCGAATCCCATATTGCGCATGGATGTTTGCAGTGGTTCGGAGTCCCCTTTAAAGCTTAGGTCCCGGTCTAATTAGTCCATATGTGCACAAAACGACCTTTGAGCGACAAACGAACCAAACCTATGTTATTAGCGATTTTCATCTTTATCTGTCAGCTTCAGTATTTTCGGCTTTCTGTCTATTTTACATTTTTTAATGTAAACATTTCTATAAATTCTTCGAAGCAATTTATATTTGTGAAAAAATATTAATTTTACGTTTAAAAGCGTTTGTAAAATTTGAGTAATTCCTTTAATTGTGATTCATTGCCCTTTTTCGACTTCCTTTTATTTCGAACTTGCACGAAAACACGTCAGAAAATTTAGTTTTATTTAACAATATGTGTGAAATCAATATTCTTAGTGATGAATATATATTTTTTTTACTTAAAAAACTCTTATTTTTACTTTTTAGAGCATTTGTAAAGTTTGTATAATTATTTTACTGGCGATGTATGGCATCGAGTTTTTAGCGCTATCTTGTCTCTTCAAAAGGCATGAAAACACGCTTGGTGAGAAAAGAAATCGCCTATTTTCGCCAAGGATCACCTTAAAGTATATCCCCCCCCCTCAAAAAAAATAGACATTACTTTTGCTAATAATAAACAAAACGAACTATGAAAATAACTTTTCCATTTATTACTTGTTTATTATTTGAATGAGCTACTCAATATAGCTTTTTTTAAATATTTCAAAAAATTTGTCCATAATTGCTCAATTACTAACGAATTAGATATCTGAAGCGCACATTTTAAATAAATATTTTTTAAGGATTATTTTATATTCATTATTTGATATTTTATCGACAAGTGATAATAAGTGATTTTAAAAACATGATTTTTAATAAAATTCTTAGAAATTATTTTAATTTAAACAATAGAGTCTTAAAATAATGTGTGATAAAATATATGAATGCTTTCAAACTTTGGATAAGTTTTACTTTAAATAATAAATATTTACCTACCACCTACTACTTTTCTCTTTAAGACAGGTTTTATTTAAAAGCAATTGATTTCTCTAATAAACAAAATTTAATAACTTAAAAATATATTCTTGATAGATTTTCACATGTTTCATTTTTTCACAAAACACTTTTATAATTTTGCTTAAAAAAAAAATTAGTCAAACATTTGTAAAACATTTTAACCGCCAATGAAATTAGAAAAGGAAAAACTGCTATTTTATTCTATTATTTTGTTTCAAATTCATTTTTGTTTTTATTGTTTCAGAATTTCGTACAAAATAAATCTGTTAGTAGAACAAAATTCCCATAACAAACTTTATATCAGAAATTTTCTTAAGAATTCACAATAGTTTTGAATAAAAAACATGTATTTTTTTTGGTTAAGTTTCTGAAATTTATAAGCACCTTACTCTTACTATATCACTCTACATTACAGCTTTGGACAGTTTTTAAATAATAAAAGCAAATTTATTAAAAATTTGCAATTCAATATGTGTAGTTAAATATTAAATAAGAAGATCATTGCATTTATCCAAAATTAATGTCAGAATGAAGTATTTCCTGCGACTTATACAAAATAAATTTTACTCCCGTCGAAAAGGAAGAAAACCTGAAAACTCCTAAGCATGCACTTGATTGAAGGCAGAGTTGGGTTGGTTATTTAGAGTGTTGTTCTTATTATTGGAAAATAATAACTTCGAATCCCGGCTTAATCAAAGATCTATCGTGTTCACTAAGACGGCAGGTGTTCATTAAATAGGTCGTAGTCGCAATGTCCTCTAAGAAAAATGATACCTCTGGTGTCAAGTATGAGGGACTCTTCTTCTTGGTCCCTGCCTCTAGATTTTGAAGATTCCCACCCGGTTTCTTCCCCCAAATTGGTAGAGCCCAACTTATTGTTAGGTACTGGGTAGTATGCTGGTGCAACGACAACAACAACAACCCCGATTGATGTATTTGCAGTGATCAAAAGTTTCCCATCTGCCTACGAGGTTATTTAGATTGGGAACAATAATTTAAAAAGATTTCTAAACTTCTAAAATATTGTGTTCGGTTGGTGGGAAATGAATCCACAAACATATGAATCAAAAATCAGAGCACTAACTACTCACTTTCCATTCGATTCGTAGCAGAATGATATGTCTGGAGAGTAAAATGTAACTCTATTAGAACACATTTTCCTATTTCGTTAATTTTCCTGGGAAATTTTTTGAGTGTTGACAACATATTTTATTTAATATTCTTGAAAAGATTTCAGCTGAGGTAGCAATACTTTACAAAAAGGAAGAATCCAATAGACTGGCACATTGTGAATGTTGTTCAATATATATTTAAAAATATACAAGAAACAGTATTTATGATAAAAAAAGTTTTCGAGACATTATAATGAGAATAACTCCACTAGCATACTATCTCAAATTATTCATCAAATACTATTTAGTATCAAGTAGTTAAGTTTGCTGTTATACGTGTTACTGAATAATTGTTGCCCTAAAGAGAATACTTGAGCAATCGCCAGATATTAGGTACTCAAGAACTTCTTTACCAAAAAGCAGCATTTCAGTTGCACATCTTATTCTTCACACACACACACACACACACACACACACACACACACACACACACACACACACACACACACACACACACACACACACACAAACACACACACACACACACACACACACACAATGTCTAAATCTGAGATAATTTTTTTTTCTCCAAAACGGAAGCTGATTTTAAGAGAGTCCTTTATCTAGGGGAAGGTTTGGTTGTCGCTCAAAATTCCCTTTTTACATACGAGAGATAGTTAAAACTCAATCTACTTTTATTAGTGTATTATAAATTACTACAAACATTCAGCATTTATAGGTTCAATAGTTCGTAGGCTCGAATCCAACTTATACCAACATAAAAGTTGGATTCGAACCTACGAACTGTTGAATTAAAGACAAGAGCGGTCACCATTCGACAGTCAGTTTTGCATGTGTTGGAGAACAATGTAACCTAAAGAATCGTAAGAATCGTTTTTCAGTTAACTAAAAAGAAAACAATACGCTAATGTTTGCAAGAATTCGTAGCTTATTTAGTATGTTAAAATTGCAGAAGAACTTTATATAAGAAGCATGAAATATTTTATTATTTTATTGTGATATGTGGGCCTTAATTACCTTAAATACTATCAAAATAATATATATATATATATATATATATATTCTGAAATAATTAAAAATAATTTATTTTGAAACTGAAAAACATTTTATAACTAATCTACATTTAAAGTCAAGCAAAACTATTTATGAATGAGAATAAAAATAAGCATATGGACAATATTTTTAATTTTAAAAGGACTGAGATTGGAAATTAATCAGATATACTATTTTAATAAATATATTTGTTACATTTAAAAGTCAAAACTACATTCAATTTTTACTCAAACTATAGTCACGGAAGTCGCTGAAAAAGGAACATTACAATATTTTCAATTTTAAATAAATTCTGACTAAAAATCGGTAACTAATATGAATAATATGGTAATAAATATACATAATATTAAGAAACAAGAATTTATTCATAAAAAATAAATTTAAAAATTTTATATGATAATTTCCTTTATCGTTCAAAATAAATTCATACATTAATTTAAAAAATCAATCTTTTTCCCTCGAAAAAAAAAACATCAATTCTATTTCGTTAAGCAAAACCTTTTTCACTCAAATTTAATAATCCAAGGATGTCAAAATAACGATAAGACAAATGTAAAGGTAATAAAAATGCTAAGGTGAAAATACATGAAATTAGTTTGCTTGAGCAACTATTCTAGTCTTTTAATATTAGAGAGAAAATTTGAGTTTGTAACTCATTTTTTAGTTATTTTGCTTCCTTTTGTAATTAAGAGGAAAGGTGAAATGTAAAGATATTTTTTTATTATAATAGTAATGTTTGTAATTTTTATTTGATATTTTAAAATACCAACTATTGCTGGTTGTTTCTTAAGGATTTTTGCTAATGAACAACGGTATTTTATCATACACGAATACTAATAAAAAAAAACTGCCACATATGTTATAAGATATATTTCAGCATCAAGGGTAAATATTATTTCTCTAGTAATTGTAAGAATTTGGTGGTATGTGTAAAACAAAGAAGGATAATTACTTGAATCTGGCGTTAACAAAATTAATTCTTACTGGAGTAATTTTATTAAGGTTTCAGCTGGTGAATAATGAGCAGAAATATTTCTTCGATTCTAAGAAACATTTTCTACATTTATCATCAGGTAAATCTGAATATGAAAAATATTAAATCTCGGTTTAGTTAAAACTTAGACTGAAAAACACATTTAATAAAATAAAAAAATTGATGGGCAAGAGAGATTTAAGAGAATATTAATAAAAAACTATAATAAATTTAAATGCTATTTTATTTATTGGTATTTTTGATGGCCTTTTTTAATTATATTTTCTTGCCTATTTTATAGCAATATGAAATTAAGAATTTATTGGACACTCTCTTAGATTTTTTAAAAAGCTATACTTAATGAAAAATTCATTTTTGTATCACCTTTTTTTTTCAAAATTTAGTTTTTTAAAATTAATGTCATAATTCGAATCATTAATTTTATTTTATTTATGAAAATTTACTCATACATTTATATTTATGTGGTAATAAAGGAAGTATATTTTATTTACACCTGCAGCATCTGTTATTAAGTTTTAAGAATTAAGATCATACAATTATTAATTATTAAGTAATGTGATAATTTTTCTTTTTTCAAATTATTTCTCCACATTTTTAATCCCTAAATAAAAATTGATTCGAAATAATTTTATATTAATTTATTGAATGACGACTTATGACATATGACTTATGCGCACGCAATATTTTCTCTAAACCAAAAATACTGTATGTCAGTAAACACAGCATATAAATATCTATTAAACAGTAGAAAAAATAATAGATTATAGACGTGTTGGAAAATGTTTTCTTATATATTAAAATGCCAATCTTATCTGAAAAATGTTTAGGATAAAAATATTATATGGCATTAAATGGGGTAATAAATGTTTAAAATTTCAACTTTTATGTGTGTTTGTGTGTGATTAAGTATTACTGTATAAAATTGTAGATTATGTATTTTGGTTAAATAATTGTTAAATTGTAACTATTTTTATTATGATTGCCAAAGAGCAGGAACCAGCACATATCTGTATTTTTTAATTATATAAAAATTATTATTACAAAAAATAATAATTCAATAAATGAAACTTCGAAAATAAATCATTATGCTTAATAAATGTATATATGTAAATTATATTTTACGGGTCGATTTTAAATTTAATCATAAAAACCGAATTTAAGTAGTGAAAATCAAGCTATGCAGAATTTAAAAATTACTTAAAATACTCGCAAGCACCCACTGTGGCAGATGGTTAAAGAAGCCTACTTTTCATCGCTCTTAATTCAACCAATGAGATAGAATTTGATTTCCTTCTGGAGTAAAAACAGCTAACGAGAGCTGATCTATGGGCAGGAGCCAACTTGCTTAAGTAATACAGGATTAAATATATATACGCAGCTAAATGGCTACATACATTATTGATTAAGGATAAAGAATGGGTGACATTCCTTTGTGTAATATATATATATATATATATATATATATATATATATATATATATATATATATATATATATATATATATATATATATTACTTATAAACTTTGGAAGCATTTTTTTGCATTCAACTGGGCATTTATTCCTGCCAATATATTGTTTATCATGAATAGGAGTCACGATGGCAGAAGTTGCACAGATTTAATCAGGACGTGTATTCCTTATCTATACTTTTCATACGTTTAAGAACAAACTAAACAATCTACTATCGCAACTATCAAACCAAATGTCTGTTAATTAGTTTGAATTAGAACAATTCAAAAATACTTAATCATGATTAATAGCACATGTTGTAATAGTACACATGACACAGAGTAAACTAATCATGGTATAACTTATTTGCGAAATATGTTTTTTCTGTTACCTTTACATAATAAAGTGTTTTTTAACATTCAGTATACATAGGTTTTATGACTATGATTAAAAGACACTCGAAGCGTATTGGGTATGTTATCGCACACTGAGTGAATTACTTTAATAAGTGATCTTTTACATAACATCACTAAATGATCAAGAAGTTACCTTTCTTTGTTGCCCTAAAGCTGTCATCAATTGCGACTTTCTCCACTTGTGCGACCAATCTTGAGCGTGGCAGAACACTACTGTCTCCATTGATTTTGTCGACAGCAATACGAAACGCTAACTCTTGTTCGTCGTCTTCCGTATCAAATAAACCACCTGCAAAATAGTGATTGGAAATATTGTATGGTCAAATTTTTAGGACTGTAAATTTCAAATAATAAGCAAAATCTTTGAAATGAAAATACAAGTACTTTTTATAATCACAGAAAACAAATTTATATATATATATAATCATTTTATCCCTTTAACTAATTAGTAGTGTTCTCATGTGTTTGAAACTATATTCTTTTACCTTTATGTTTGACTTATATATATATATACACATACAGAGAGAGAGAGAGAGATAACATTTATAAAATTTCCCCTTTGAGAAAAGTAAGTAAACAACTCTCGCTTAATGAATGGTTAAAGCTTTGAAATACATGTTTAAATCCAAAATACACGCTAGTAATGTCATAAAGAAATAAAATCATGCTATGCCTTATAAACTTAGTAATGTTATAGGGTTTATTAAGAGTTTTTTTCAATTTAGATAATTACTATACATAAATTTTTGATGAAAAAAATATATGAATCCCCTGTCATTAAAGAATTACAGTACAGCGTTTTAATAAGCCAAATAATCTTGATGTAATAAAACTACATTTTTTGTAAATCCGTGACAGGAGAGTAAAGAAAAACTTACTACCATAAAAGGAAACAGTATTGTGGCAGTCAGGGGGCATAAATGCAACAATGGGACATAATGCTGAAAAAAATATAGGAAGACGTTTCCGTCTCGCATTCCAGGGAAATGTCTGTTGGGTTTACACATCACGTTAGGTACGTGATCTTAGCAAGATTTTCTTCTGAGTTTTTCTACAGAAACTATTTCATTGCTGAAAAAGTCACATTTGTCTGGAAAAAGATCCATTCGGTGTGCATTTTTTGTTTATTTACTTCACCATTTCAAGGACTCTGTGTTGATGTGTGGCCCAGATGAGGTCCACAGTTTTCTGCAAGGATTACATCACGAAGTATGTAGATGTTTGTTTGTAATTTGATTCTTCTCAATAAGGGTATAACTCAAACATTACTGAGCTGAAACTCGTTGCAATCTTGTGCAGTCACGGTCGTCATGGGCTCCCAGGAGTAGTTTGAATAATTTGATAGGGAACATATTAAATCGTGATGTATGAAAAAAGTAACCAACTTTTTTTTTTGAATGAATTTAATTTTTGAATTAAGTTCTTTAAAATTGTGTTATGTATATACATACATATATATATATATATATATATATATATATATATACATAAATATATATATATATATATATATATATATATATATATATATATATATATATATATATATAGTTTTAGTATTATATAAATAGGTATATACGCAAAATGTTCCAAATGTAAATACCAAGCCAGCTAGATGCCTCACTGTGTGGCACATTTCCCTCTTATAGTTTTCAAACTCTTTCATTGGTTATACATTTTTATAACCTTTGTATATGAAATTATTTCCTATAAATAGGTTTATTTAAACAAACTTAACCAATTATATAAATGACGCAAACCAAAAAATTGCATTTAAATTCAATCCATTCGAAATTCAAATGTTTTGCATTTCTAAAAAGTGTTGACTATCCGAAGCGTAGTGATAGCTTTTCGGAACATAAGCTCTGTCTAGGTATACTCTCTTCAGAATTACAGATTTCGGCTTCCATACAAGACGCTGTTATAAAAATAAAAAAAAGAAAAGAAAAAAAATTGGAATATGTATGTTACTTTTTTGTTTCTGTGTTCATGTGTGTCGGGGTGTGTTATTGGGATTTTTCCGTGTTCACTCCTTTGCGATATGTGAATACGTTTTTATGTTTATGCAAAGTCTTTTTGAAAAACAGTTATGTGGTGGAAATTAATATGCCTTAAGCCGTTAAGCAGTCTACAACTCAGAGTCAAAGTAAATATTGTAATTTCGCATGTGAAAAAGCAACACAAAAATCATTTGTTTCGAACCCCTTAATTATTTGTAAAAGGTTTATTGGATAGTACTGGATTACATTAATCAGGTATTGTTATTTTTTTTTGATAAACAAAAATAGCTCATAAATAGAAAATTGCAATATAATAGATTCATCAATAAAATATGCATTATGCTGTTGTGTTTACAATAAGTACTGATTTTCATCTTAAATTTTAATAGATCAATATAATATTTTTGAATACTAAACTTGTATTTCTTAATGTTATTTTCTTATTTTCATGTTATTTAAGATCTCTTAATACTGCGTGACTATTTAATTATTTACCACTTTTTGAAATTAATTTTTCTTTTTAATATTAAAATTTTGAATTGTTAGCAGATAAGATAATAACGATAAAGTAATTTTGGTGCAATGTCAATTTACACAAATTGAGATTTACACAAAATACGAACCAAATAATGATTATTTCTGGAATGCTTCATTATTTACACTCGAGGGGAGAGAATTTTTTAAAGCATTTTCTGTGATATAATTTTAATTAGTCAGAAACAAGCCTCAAATTGAATCCTCTCCCTTAATTACAATTTTTTAAATAAATCATTCGCTTTATAAAATACTTGTTAAATTGATGAATTGAGTTTTCATTAAACAAAAGGTTTTGATTATAAATGAATATTTCACTCACAATTTATGAATGTGCTAGTAAAATTTTCAATATAATTGATTGTTTATGACATAATACTTGCAATGTATAATCTGCACATATTATAAAGACACTGAAATTTATCATTAAACAATATTACCTTCTCAATATTGTTTGTGAAATAAATATTAAAATAAATGACAGTCTTATGCTCACAATATTTTAAATTATAACTTAAGTGATAAAAAAATAAAAAGAAATGTGTTAAATGCATTTTTAAATGGAGCAAAATGTGATTTAAAACCGATACACATTTCTAAAAAATAAAATTACGCGAAGTTGTGTGTCATAGCTACTTGTAATTAAAACAAACAAAAAAAAACGAATAAAAACTATACACTTTCTCATTATTTATGATAAAATGGCTTTTAAATTTTTGAAAAACCAAATAAAACAAATAAAAAAGAGACTCATTATTTATTTATTAGGGAATCGAGGAAAAAAATTGTACGTGCGCTTTTTTTAGATTTATTATCTATATTTTTTTTAAAATAAATAAGATGAAACATTTGATGTTTCTTACCAATATTCCTTATTAGTGTCTTAAGAATCAAATACTTGTATCTTTCACTTTTACAATTAATTAAATAAATACAATGTATTTCAAGATTTTTTTTGAAATAGGACAAAATATTGAAGAATATACTATAAAACAAATTTCATTTATTTTATTACCATTTTTATATTATTTAAATCATTTAGAATTAAATAATTTTACGCTTACTGTTGCCAATATATAATGCATGATAAAGTTAAAAGAATTTATTGTATTTCTGATTTAACGTAAATATTTTTAAAATAGTATAAAAAAATAAAAATCATTTTAGATAAGTTGTTTAAAAAGATTGAAAAAGATGAAATGTGAGTTGACTTTTTAGTTTCAAGCAGTAACATAAAGTTCCCCAAATAAGTTCTTCGAAAATAATAGCTTGAAAAATCTCTCTTAATTGGAAACTTTTTAGAAGGAAAATTTCCTCTTGTGTAAGAGAAAAAGCATCGATAAAAATTTTTCTTCATAAACAATGTAGATTTCAGTTACAATCATTCTAGTTCAAAGTATATTTTGTTGCTGAGTTTTGTGATACTGTTTTCGGATTAAAAAGTTTCTTTTTAAACGACATTTTTTAAAAATTTTGCGTAGATATATAGAAGATTTTTTTTTAGAAAATGTTTCAGTATAATTCTTGCTTGTGTTTTTGTTTCATGACTTTTCTCTTCTCTAAAAATCAAATCTAATAAACGAAAAATTATTCAGAATTTATACCATGAATACTATTGCATTTATGTGTGAAAAAAATTATATTGAGTTTCAATTACTTTATATTCAAAAATGATGACAGTTCCCTCTTTTATGCACATAAGATGAAATTGGTGGATAGAATATTAATTGATTAAAAATATCTATTAATTATTTTTTCAAAAGTAGGCCAATGTTATTAATATTTTTAGCATATAAAATTTAACTTTATCATTAAATTAATGCCTTTATCAGTGTTAAAATTTATAATATAACTATATTGTTTTATATAAAAGTTTCCATAACTTAAACATTTAAAACATTTTTTAAAACATGAATTAACATAAAATTTTAAACTAAAAAACGTCTTTAATATCCTGAATTTATAGTGTTTCATTTTTTAAAATGTAATAGCTTTTATCTTGCAAAAAATGCATCATGAGACTCCAATAGGAGTCTGCAAAATTTTATATTTTTTATTTGTAAAATTTTCGGAAGATTCACAGTACATTTTGTATGGTTATTTTATATCATAATTATGCAAATTATATTACGATTCATATTTTCTCAATTTTATCCATATTTGCAATTTGTTTTCCACCCCCTTTCTGATATCATAACCTTGATTGATAACCTTTCTTTAATTTATGTCCGCAATATAAAACAGTAATAACACTTTGATTCATATAAAGATTTTCTTTATTTCGCATTTAATTATTGTTTGCAAAAATTTTTTTTCTACAATTCATCATTTTCTTCAATTCTTTTTTCTTATCAAAACATATTTTTGATAAAAGAAAAGTTTTAGTAGGTTTTACATATTTGTGGCTTCCTGCAACAAGGGCCACTTTCAAATATTGAGATAAAAGTACTAAGAAGTTAGTCAAAATTAGATTTTGTTTCCATTGAAGAATTTGGAAAATTTCAGTTGAAGTAGCTCTTAAGATGATAATCGCTCGTTTATGATAATCAAATGATACATGTAAAATGGCCAAAAACATTTTTTTAAAATGCTAGATTTCACGTTGTTATTATTTATTTCCTTATCATATATATACTTTAGATCTGTATTTTCCAACTTCTCAGGTGCAATATGAAAATATTAGAGCCCTTCTCATACTAAAAAATATAACTATTGTTAAAATTCTGTATTTATCTTTCGTTTGTTGTTTTTTGCTTTTATCTTTCATTAATTACCAGTCTCTAACAATAATTCGATGATTCCATTATCTTACTTTTCAATAAATAATAACAAAATTTAAGTTTATGGATATATAGATAATTTTTTTTCAAGAATAAGCTGTTATTCGTTATATATGTCATAAATAATATACATTTTAAAAACTGAGATTAGTCTGTATAGTTTCAAATAATCTTATCTATTTTTAAGGAGTTTTAAACACATAAATACACTATACTGGAAAGAAACATATTTTTATTCAATTTGTACTTCCATTTATAATATCTGCATTCGAATCTGAATCTGCTATATTTTCACCATTTTTTAAAATTAAAGGCTAAATTAATTTTTACTGAGTAAGGTCAGTTATGTATATTACAAAAATGAAATAAATTTTGATAGGAATACATATATTATTTTGTACAATATGCAGAAATACCCTGATTTAGTAAAAATTAATTTATCTTTTAATTTTGAAAAATAGTGAAAGTATAGCAGATGGAATCTTGTCGATCAGTTATTGTCTATTGTTGATTTTATTATTTGTTAATACGTCATGAATGACTAATGACCAACTCAACATTAAATTAAATGCTCAATAGGAAAGAATATTGGATATTTCAGCAAAAAGGCATGTTATAACATATTCATAATTATAAGAAATTACACTTCCGCAATTTCAGATATCAGAAACTGAAACTGAAATTTTTCTTTTTGCTCATAATGAAAAAATATAACTGAGTTATAAGTTATAATTTAAAAAAAATAAGATTTAGAAAATAGGATTGATACTAATTTCAAAATAAAACTTTATTCGAACTCTGAAATATAGTCTGCTTTTAATGGAAAATTAATTTGAACGTGTCTAGATATAGTTAATTCGGTACCGCCATTTTAATAAATTTTAGTTCCATTTATGCTAACATTGTTGTCCATTAGATAACATAAAGCAGAAAAAGTGAAAACTATGAAATTAGAATTGAAATCTATCAGGTTTTCTTTTTTATATTCCGTAATTAAATTAATATCTATAATCGCATTTTAACAAAGCTTTTGAAATATTCCAAGAAATATTTTATTAACTTATAAAATGGAGTATACACATTTATTATTTTTATTTCACACGTGTTTTTAAGAATGCCTTTAAAATTCAGTGAAGTTGTTGAAAATTTTGAATTAAATTTCCTTTCACTGATTTTATGCATTCGCTCTCATTAATTAAATAAACCATACCATTCGGTATATAATTTCTCAAGTCAAAATTTTACAGCAATCTACCACATCTGGGTGTGGGAGCTTAAAGCATTGCTGTAAGACCAATCATTCATCCTTTTATGGGAATTTGACCAACCACTTAAAAGACTATGGGATTGAGTGCTATGATCTAATTCGGAGTTGTTGGTTAAACCATAAAATTAAAATCCCGAGTTAACTTGGGATAGTTAAACTAAATATCTAAAATCATGATGAAAACACGTAACACGTGAGAATTCCTTATATATATATATATATATATATATATATATATATATATATATATATATATATATATATATATATATATATATATATATACCATTTATTTTTTGTTCCATTGAACAGCTTTTTTCATCTCAATCGGACATTTTAATTGCCGATCCCTATAAAATAATGCTATGCAATACAACTAGATTACATATATTGCTCTAACATTTCTGTTTTTTATTGCTATTTTCTTGCAAACTCTAAAACTGAAATAATCCATTGTATTTCAATAAGCATGAAATAAAGTAATTTTTATTATAACTTGAAATGTTGTTATTTGATGTAACTAAATAACGTTATTTAGTAACTTTCTTAATAAATAGGACACCATTTTTAGGTAAACTTTAAATCCCTAAAAATCCAGTGCACATTTCAATATGAATGGTACAAAAATATTTCTCTTGTAACGTTTAACATAATATTTTCTTTCATAAAAATACCAAACATTTTTAAAGACTGATATATTACAGTTTTAGATAATTGCAAACTATTATGTGTCATGAACTTTCATTAAAGTTCTATTATTGATGAAGTAATAAACAATTTGTAAAAAATAAAATCTTAATCCTTTATAAATTCTTAAAATATGAAAAGTGACTATAATAAGTTTAGTAAATTATTTGAGACTTGTGTTTGAAAGATAATCGATCTTGAAAATATAATCTACTCGTTTATAAACTATCGAAGATGACTAATTAAAAGACATTGAAAAAAAAAACAATCTTGTTTGAAACTATCGGAAAACAGTCTAAACACTAATTAACTTTTGAAGACGATCGATTGAAATACAGCATAAAAACAGTTTTGTTTGAATGTCTCTTCTTGAAAAGAATCTAAATATTAAATAAAGGAATTCCGCATTATTCTTTTATGTGCATTGATTTTCAAAAACAAAAGTTATTTTAATTTTAAAATACACTTTAATTAACACAGCCGCAGTTGTATTTTCAATAAGCAATTAAACGAACTAATTTATAATTTTATTGAAAATAAAACGTTAAGACAATTTATCTTTATTGCGATTAAACTTTGTATTTCAATTAAATAAGTCAGACAAAATTTATTCTCCGTAATTTAAAATGTAGAAGTGTTTTTGCCAAATAAATACTTCTCAGTTAAAAGAGAAAAATTTACTTTGCGGCATTTAACTCTTCTATATTTTCCTCATCAACTAAGATAAATAGGAAAATCAGTGTGACAAGGGAAAATTAAGAAGCATTACGTGTAATTAATAACTTTTCTATGTAAAAGGTTATTTCCCACATGAAGATAATTATCTTCTAATGCATGCCCATCTTTTTTCAGTGTCAGTCTTTCGAGGCGAAGGCATCTTTTGAAAGAAAGATGATGAGCACAAAAAACTGAAATGTAAAGATCTTCATAAAAGTTTTTATTTTGAAACCAGCTCCCATTCCTCTAAGGCTTCTTTCTAAATTGCGTCTCCCCTTCCTCTAGCCACCCTTTCTAAACTTCGCTCCGGAAATGAACAAACAGCCTCACCTAAAAGTAATGAAACAAGCAAAAGAAAAAACAAGTGAGCTGTCGTAAATCTAGGCACGCGTACTTACAAAACTGGGAAGAGGATACAAAAAAGGGAAGAGTGTTATCGATCTAGCAAGGGTGGAGGGAACTCGAAGCGATGGCCCATGGGGATAGGGCTCTTCCATCTGCCGGATTATGAAACTGGACCTCGCGACGATTCAAGCATCGCAATGAGATTTGCGAAATATTGCTTTGCCGGAATTAATTAATTCAGCAGAAACAAAAGACATGCTAATTGTTTCAAGGTTGCAGTCATCATTATTCATAATTTTTGTGATGACGGTTTACATTCTAATTGTTTCAAGGACTTAATAATCGATATGTATACTCTCTGTGAAGTTATTTCAAATAACGAGAATTAGGATTTTAATCTTAATTTCTTTTAAAAAGAAAGTTAAAACACAGTTTTTAAATTAATTGTTATTTCATTATGAACATATATAACAGTTATACAGCATTATGAAATATGCTCCTATTTCATTTATTTTCGAATGAATTGTTGAAATCAACAAAGTCATTTCAAGTGTTTCAGGAATTCTCAATCACCACTGTATATTATTTTATGTTGTGACTTTAATAAATAGAACTGGCATATAAAGCCTACTTTCTAATATTTACAAATTTTAGCAACAAGAAAAGAGGAAAACAATCCAAGTATTTGAATAAATTATTATTTCCTTTTAAAGGTTAGACTTATGAAAGATGGTCCCACTAGATTTATTTTCTATTGGATTATGGAAAATAATTAAACCCCGCAGAGACAATTTAAAATATTCTAATTACATTAAAGGTTTACTCTCTTTACTATTCAGTTTCTTTGGGACTTTGTTGCTTCAATAATTGGCTTATTAAAATCCTGCTTTCTTGTTTTCAAAAATTTATAATGTATAGTTCTATTTAATTAATTAATCCACATTGTTAAGATGTATGGTTCTATTGCATTTAATTTTGATTAAACTACAGAACGTAGATAAATTCAACAATGACAATTTGAGATATTCTAATTTGTTTCAGTGTTATACATATAAAGTATGCATATTCATTACGGTGTTGTTACTTAAATGAATAGAACTGGCATATTAAGCCTACTTTCTCTGTTTTACAAATTTTATCAGTAAAGAAACATGAAAATAATCCAAGTATTTTAATAAATTATTATTTCATTTCGAAAATTAGAGTACTCATGCCTTATTCCACAGTATGGTACTATCTGTCTATCTGATTTTTTTTTCATTGGATTGCAAAAAGTTGCTGAAACAATCAGTTATAATTTAAAATACTGGAATTGTTCTAAGGTTATAATCATCCCTATATAGAGCTCTATAGCTTTTGTGATATTATTCAATAAACTGAATGAGGCACATCTAGCATAATAGTCATTTCCACAAATTTTAGAAATAAAAAAAAGATCAAAGTTGTTTACACATTCAATTATTACCTCAGTGGCTCTATAGTGATCTTTTAGATAATATAGTACAGAACACTGTTGAAGCAATGAAGAGCTATTTAGCTCATATGGATGTGGTTTAAAGTGTATATATATAGCAT
The DNA here is from genome assembly GCA_030067965.1 of Latrodectus elegans. Taxonomy (NCBI): domain Eukaryota; kingdom Metazoa; phylum Arthropoda; class Arachnida; order Araneae; family Theridiidae; genus Latrodectus; species Latrodectus elegans. The sequence continues at coordinate 63,503,410 of CM057817.1, read as the reverse complement.
ACAGACTCTGAATTTGAAGTTAAATATGTGCATCAACATCAGCAGTTTTGTATTCGTTTTTTATTTTCTCAGATGAGACTATAATTTTTTTTTTAGTTTTTATGAATAAAAATACACGAAAAAAGTTTGTTGTAAACTTTAAAAAAATTTGAATAATTAAAAATCTTTTGCCAATTTTTCAAATATTTAGGATTTATTTGAAATATGCCATTTAAATTCATATAGCTAATATGAAATAATTTCATTTCTACTTAATATATTTTTGCGATTTCTTTACCAAAATATTTAACAAAAAAACGATTAAGTAACTTAGAGATTTTCGTAAAATTTTGCGCTCAAGACATTTGTTACTTTCGTGCATTATTTATGATTATTGTTTATTTTGAAATATATTTATTCTAAGATTTTAATAAAAACTTTGTCTAATATTTGGCATAAATATCGCTTATTAAATTTGCTTACATTAAAGTTTGGATTTAAACATTTCGTGAAATTATGTACAACGTGAATCTAAAACAAAATAATTGCACATTTTTAAATAGAATGATAAATATTAATAAGATAAAATTGATTATTATTATAGCTAATTATTAATAACAATATTTGAAACTCACTGGAGCTTATAATGTCGTTGTTTCTTATTAAAATTATTAAATTCTATATTACCAAAATTAACTGTTCAAATGGCATTGATGAGATTATGATGGGTACTGAAGTTGCTGAAGAATATTCTTTAAGTAAATCTCAGAGTAAAATTGTTATTTTATAATACAATTTTTGTCATTCAAATAATTCCCTCTATATACATAGAAATTCATATTTTGCTTTTATCTCATAATTTTGATATTCTTGATAGAAGAAACCTTTGGGATGTAAAATCTATGAAATCGAAAAAAAAAAATATGAAAACGTTTTTAACGGACCATAGAAACAAGACTTGAACAATTGCTTTTGTATTCGTATAAAATTGCTATAAGAAAGAAAATATTTACTAAGAATTTTTTTTTTTAGATAAATATTAATCAAAATGGAATAACGAGCTTGATAAATTAAAACATGCAAAATGGAAAAAGTGTTTCATTTAAACTTGTAATGATAGTGTACATTTGGTACATCCTTAAATTATGCTTTTATATTATAATTAATTTTCTTTTATATTATTGTTGTTTATTTTAATTTTCTTTTTAAAACTTTAATCATAAAATGCTTATTTTCTGTTTTTATTTTACAAACTCGATTTTCTTATATAATCCAAAACCCAAACTAAGCTTAAAGGTAACAGAAAAATGCGTAATGTTTTAAGAGGTGACTAAATACTTGATTGTTTTTATTGCAAGCAAGTTTTTGTAATTGTGAATAGAAAATTAAAATGATCTTATAAATTAATTTTGTTTCGTAATTTCTAAGCGATTTCATTTCTTATTCTTTGCAAATACTATGTGGGTTTGGAAATATTATTTTAATTAATATCCATTTTCATCAACTGTGAATGAAAATTTTACAAAAACTTTTAAAAATAATAATATTAATTATTATTAGTAATTCTTATAAAATTTTAATAATGCGCATTTTCATTAAAATAATAAACCATTCAATGCTGATAAGAATTTGTAGACATATTTAAAATAGTTCGTTTAGTACTTATTATAAGATAATTAAATATATTATTTAGAGATTGATTAGTATTTATTTATCACAAACATTAAAATTTCCAGTAAATATTTTCTCTAATATTTACATGAAAAATTCTTTAGTGATTTTTAATGAGAGATTACTAATTTAAAATGAAGTATATGAAAATGAAATGAGTATTAAAAACTATTTTTATCAAATTTAACATGCAGTTAAAATTTGAATTTTGCTTGTAAAGGATTAGAGAAATACAACTTATTTAAAATAGCTGAATCAAAAATGCATTTAAAGTTTCTGATTTATTTTTATTTATTGATGATGTATTGCTTAAATACTCATAATTAAAGAAAAAAATATTATAATTTCTTCTGTGTCTCCATTTCTACTATTGTAGACGTTCAAGTAGAAAAATTATTTATAAAAATGTTAGATAAAATTAATTAAATAAAGGTATAAACATACAAAGCAAATTTCATTCTCTTAAAAAATATAAGAGCGAATTATGTTTAAAATGATAAAATCAAAGCATGATTAAAATAAAATGAGAGCAATTTACTTGCTTGTATTATTATGTTGAATTTTAAAAAGGTTTTTTGTATATTAAAATTGTTTTTTTTTTCTGAATTACAAACTGGTTTTAAATTGCAAAGCATTATTTTTTAAATTACGATTGCAGTTTCCCCCCTCAATGGCTCTTATACTATTTATAAAATTTGCTTATGTCCTATTGAAATCACTTCAATTTGTTTTTAATCAGCTCACTAATATATTTTATCTCAAAAATCAAACTTAAAGCCTGAGGAAAGTACTTTAATCTCTAATTGTTTAGTAATTTTAAAAGCTTCTCAACATTTGAAAACAATTAAAAATTTCGAATTATCGTAAATTTATAACTCAAATGCCTAGTATTTCCTTTTATCGAAAAGTAATTTAATATTGTTTTAAAGTTCTTCCAAATAAGCTGAATAGTTCTTTAAGAAACAATCGAAGTTGTTCAACTTTAAGAGCTGAGACTTTCATTTGAAACCTTGGTGGGTTTGAATCCTATCTTTAATTTTGCTGTTACACTATAAAAATTTTAAGTTCCGGATTAATTAGCCATAATCTTCAATAGCAGAAAATGGTGAATTGAGAGAAAACAGACGAAGCCTACTATTTGGAAATAAGCAAAATATAATATCATTATGGCTAGTTGTAATTTTTACACTTGAAATTTAGAGTTAAGCATTAATTAGTCTTGAATGGTAGATAATTGTGTCTGTGAATTGAGTGACCAGAAAAACAAAGCCCACTATTTAGAAACAAGCAAAAATATTAGTATTATGCATTAGCTAAAAATTTTGATTATTTAAACATTTTGAAAACTTAGAATCATCAGATCACTTTAGAAATGGCTCACAAGTAACAAGTCAAGAAAGGCAATGCAGTTAATCTGTGAAAAACCTGATCATTTATGCAATTAAATAATTATTTGATTTTTGAAGAAATATTGGAATTTTCTAATATTAAGATATATATTAATTGAAGAATTAAATAAATATCCAAATTGTGATAAGTAACAATCCTAAGACTCGATTACTTCCTTTAAGAAAAATAAAAAATTGCATATTAAACGGTTAATCTTACAATATATAATAATAATAATAATAATAATAATAATATATATATATATATATTTGCGTGAGTTAAAGTGCATTGTAAATTATTGGCTTAAGAATGTTGTATATTTTAAAAGAATTTAAGTATAGAGACTTTGAAATGTACAATTTAGTGTAATTTGCTATCACTCAACGCTTCCTTTTTGTACAACAGGATTCACAGAGTATATAGTTTAAAAGAGATACTGAATATCTACAAAAACATTCATTATTGATGTGGGAATCTAACTTATAAACTATTGAACCAAAAGCAATTCTCTTAAACATGATATTCAATAACTGTAGTAATATACTAAATGTATAACAAATGAGAAAAGGTGTACGTTTCTTCTGTGAATTCGAAAGGTATAAAATTATGCTGATCTAATCAAGAAATGGCTCCAGTAAGTGGCATTTAAGTATTATTCTAAAATTGCAATGAATAGAAACTTAAGACATCATAGAATATTCAGCATTTAGCAAAAATTATTAATTGACAAATTTCAAAATAATAATTGCTTTATATGCTTTAATTAAAACAATGGGGATATTCAGAAACAATGCTTATTTTTTAATGTTTATGTTTAAATGATTTTGATTTGTTTGAAATAGTGCGTACAACATCTTTTTCTCTTTGAGAATAAGTGCATATCAATTTTTCTTTTTGATTGACTTTACAGCCTGGGACGGACCTTAGCTTGCCGCACAATCCCTTTCCAGCCTTTCTCTGTGTCTCCAGCCTTTTTCTTCCAGTTAATTATATTTTAATCATTTTAGGTAATTCAGCACATCATCCAGCCACCTTCATTTCGGTCTTTCCTTGGTCTGTTGCGCATTGTCTTCCAGTATAAGAAAATGCAAATCATTTAAATACTTTTATTTAATTATTTACTAAAACCACTTCAAGAAAATTATTTCAAATTTTCAATTTCCTAATTATTTGCTAAATTGTATGAATAATATTTTATCATGGTAACATATATATTTAATTAATTATTAAATATGTGAGTAATTAAATATGTGTGAGGAAAATCATTATTATCAAATAAAAAATCTCAAATTTTATAAATTGCCTTACAAATATATTGTGTATGATTATTGCTAATAAAGGTTGTTTTCATGCTGAAGAGACAATTCTGCCAAAACTAACAGTTGAAAGAGATCTCCGAATCTACCCTAACAAATATGCTCGAGATGGGAATCGAATTCTGGAACTGCCGGTCGTAGCCTTAATCAGTCAGCTGTTAGATCGGAATCCCGGTTATGAGGTGGAGCCTTAAGGAAATGTCTGACGATTGTTATACTGATTTCGAAGAAGTTTCAGGAGATCAACTTGATGACTTTTCATATATTGATTTAATGAGAATGTGAAAATATATTTATAAATACTTTATTTCTCATAAATGTAATTTCAATTAATAATTCATAAGTAAAAATAAAGTTATTTTTCATTCAACAATTACAGTATTGTAATGTATATATGTTCTTTCATACATTAACTTGTAAATATTTGAATTTATATTTTTCAATTATAATTAAGAATTTATCAAAGTTTTATTATTAAAATTAAATTACAGTTTTTAGCAAAATTTTTAAAAGAAATAATAAAATTTTAATTTTAACTACGTTAAAACTAATCACATTAAAAGGAATGATCAAACTATAAACATTTTAGCTACCGAAATATTAAAATATAAATGATAATTGTTTTTGTGGCACGTTAGTAGACAAAAACTTGAAGCTTCCATATATTTTTAAAATTTTATCAAAGCAATATTTATTTTCTCACGACAGAAATAATTTATATGTAAAAATTATTCTCCGCTTTTTTGCAATGCTTGTTAGTAAGAAATATTATTTTCATGCGCAAGCATACTAAATTGTGCTAATGTATACAATGTTTCCAATTTTACTAGAGAGCATTTCAATAAATCCTTCATTTAATTTTATTTTATGCGAAAGAATTTTAAAAAATGAAGTTTCACAAAGATGATTTTTCATAGTTAAAATTTTAATGCAAAAGTTTTAGAAGAAATTTAAATCAAGCTAGTAAAATAAGTTATTATTCATTTATTTTCATTGCTTATAGTGACTATACTGAAAAAAAAAATAAATATGGTATTTTCCTATTATGTGGTATCTTGAGTACTGGGAAAAATGAGAGTTCTTAATGATAAGAGCGCTGGAAATAATATACTTAATGGCGCTACTTTCTCTCTATCTCTCTCATTCTGGAGAGTTTTAATATTTTATTTAAACTTTCTTCCCATGAAAAATTTTTAATAAAACAGGAAGAATTAATTTGAATTATATGATATAAAGCTGTCTCTTATCCATTTCTTGTTTTCAAAAGGGGGGTTACCTCTTAATACGCTCATGCAAGCAACAATGATTCTATTATTTTTCTTTTTGCTATTAATTTTGTAATAACGTAGAATTGATATTTGTATATATAGAGTTAAACAATATTTCACTTGCTTCAGAATAAGTATGACATTTGGGTGTATTTATTTAAATTTATTTTAAAATACTTTCCCGCAAAATATTATTTTTAGAGCAATAATTTCTAAATGTACATTTTTGAGCTTCTTACACGCAATTTCTATTTCCATGATCTCAGTGATTTTTTTCCAAATATTAAATTTTTTAAAATTAAAATAATATTCTCACTATTAAAATGTTTCTACTATGAAAATAAATATATTAAAGTTTTCTTATTAGTATAAGTAATTTCTAATTATTTTATAAATGAAAATATGCGGATCTATTAACGCCCTACAATTTTTTTTTGATCGTGATGAATTCAAGCCAGAGAAATGCAACAGCATCGTGTCTCCATCATGATGTTTCTTATATTAGAAGAATCGCTAAGAATTTAACAATGAAATGTTTAATTTGCTTCCTATTTTTTCATGGGTCCTTGTAAGCTAATTATGACTAGTTATAAGATCATACATCATATTCTTTAGAACGTAAGATCCCAAATCCAACTTTGGTTGAGGAACAAGAGATGGATGTTCAATTTTTACTTTCTACATTAGTATGGAAAATAGGCGCTTAGAGTTTTCTAGATCTCCTCACCTGTGAAACGTCAATTAATCTACTACGTATGAAAAGTATTCTTGAAAATGCATTTTGACGATGTTTTAAAATAACATTCAGAAGGGTCAGTATGGAGTCAGATGTAAGGGAAATCCTATGTTATTAGCTTTAGAGTAGAGACTAGATACTGCATTCCTCAAAGTGGATCGTTCAGAGTTTCCACCCCCCCCTCATTGACGAATGAGTGAAAGGTTACTTTCTGTATATACACATCTCAGGATGTGTTCTTGGGAGTTTTCTAGAATTTCTCCTTTGCTACATGGGAATACGGTTTACTATCCTTGAATAGTTCCTCGAAAGGATATTAAAATGCTATAATTACAACGGATTTCATCTGTTGGGCCATTTGATAATTAGTGTAAAAACAGATACGAGATGAAAATTTTACAAAATGAAAATCATGTGATTCTATAGATCGAGAGATTAGAATCTCATAAATAATATCAGAGAAGTTGCTGAGAGGTGTACTACAAGAATAATGATGCCTTCAAAGCATTCGACTGATCACTGAATACTTGACTTGAATACTAGAAGGAAGGAGCGTAGGATTAACATGTGTTTTATGATAAAAATGTTAACTTTCAAATTTCAAATCATAGTTTTCGTTTATACCATATAAAAACTGTCCTTTAGTATATAATCGTGTGGCTCATTTTAAACTCCTGCCCTAGACTTTCATCCAATTCGCTATTTCACACAATTTAAAAAATTCAACTGTTTAATCTTCTGTGGTCGGATACCACTCAGGAGATTAGAAGTGTAGTGATGATGAGCAAGAGGGCTTAACACGTTTCGTTTTCAGCTCGCAGAAGGGCTCCAATTATTTCAAAGATAACAAAATTTTACAGAAAATGTCAATCTTAGTTTGATCATATCAATTTTATTCGGAAAAATAAATTATTGTATCATGTTCAGAAAACAAAAAATGACAGGTTGTGAATCAGACTTGGAAAAGAGAAATTTATAAGAGGTTGTTGAATGAAAAGGACGAAAGAAGAGCTGTTAGAGCTTGCAATAAATGAAACTTTTACTCTTATATTTCCTTACTAATAATAATTTTGCTTATTTTACTTCATTTTAAAAATTGCATTATTTTAACCAGGATTTCAATTTACGTTTCTTATCAGTTAGATTATGGTTTTTCATACGTTTAAATCTTTTTTTAAAGTTTCTTCCTTTACTCAAAGTTTGTGATACTATTGATTTGTACTACAAATCTTGTAAATGTGTAAATAACGAAAATATCTTAATTATATACATAAAATTTCTGGAATATTAGATTGATTAGTATTTCATTTCTTCCCAAATATGAAGAAAAGAAAAAAAAATGGTGGTATTGAACCGACTCTGGTCAAATTTATAAAGGAAACACCCGAAAGTACATAACACCCCTATAACTTCATCATGTAAGCATATTGATAAAAAAAATACTTTAAAACTCGGTTTTTGAAGCATATTTTTTACACCCGTCTAGTTTTGAACATTCAACATTCGCATCCCCTTTCAGAAACCAATTACGTGCGAAAAATGAGAGCCCACTTTATATTTAAAAGGAAATTCTCTCAAGCCTTTTCTCTCATAAGCAAAGTTTACATTTTAATAAAAAAAGAGAATGCTTGAAGCATTAAATATCGAAAAAAATTTATTTCTTCAGTGTTGATTTTGTTTGTGAAACACAAAATAACTATTCATTTTAATAATCTGGTTGGAAAAAGCTTGGTATATGCAATTGTAGTTGGTTTGATACCTGGCCTAAGACCATTGTAACAGAGGGGGGGGGGGCAATTCACATTAAAATAATAAGTAAAATATACTTTCTTTGCTTGATGTGGAGAGCATACCAGCTCCGATCTTATCGTATGACCCTGACTTAAATTTATGTAGAGAAGTTTACTATTTTTAATGGATTTGAACGATATAAATAGGCAGATGGAAATGATTAGCCAAAATTAAACTTTAATGATTCTTTTGCATAATTTATGTTGTTAAACATTTTAATTCATTGATTTATATTTTTGTTACAAATACTTATTAATATTCAAGCTGTCTTTAAAAATATTGTTCAATATTTTCTTTATTAGGTTTCGCTAAATGATCAACACTAGTCCATCTATATAGTAAAAGATATAACTTGGGAAAATATCAATATTTGAGCTTTTAAAAAGCTCTTGAATTGTATTTTTGCGTAAGAAAATTCTAACGAGAGAAAACTAATTATATATAATTAGGATTTATAGCAATTCTTTGCCTGGGATGTCAAAAGTTAGGCATCAACAAGCATCCTGTTGATGTCTAACTTTTGAATAGTTCATTACAATTCCGATACATAGTTTACTATGCTAGTCAATATACTTATCTTTATAGCTTCCCTAAAATATCATAACTAACTATTAAAAGGATTTTAACTATATCATAGTTTTCAGCCTTGAGAAAAAGAGCAGTTACTTCATCTAAATACACTGTTCTCTAAACAGGAAAGAATGTTGTTACTTTAGAGTTAAAACATAATTTAACGTTATCACTTTGTTCAAATAAACTCATTCGTAAACATAACAAAATATTGATACTTCAATTAGATAGCATTATCCATAGACATTAGGAAACATGGTCAGTTCAATCAAATAGTGTTATCTAAAGGTAATAAAATGTTGCATCAATTTCAATTTTAAGAATCTCTATAACTGCACATGTTTTTATGTCATTATGAAATTCTATTGTGTATCAGTAAACTATTTTAAATAATGTCATTAAAATGTTATGAAAATGAAATTTCAAATACGATTCAAAGGAAAAACACAACTTTGTTTAAATTGTTATTCTTAGAATTTTCCTTACATATTGCGTGTGATTTTTAATAACTCTGGGTTAGGATATAAAAAAGGTAAGGTACTAATTAATTAAGGATATTTTAAAATAAATGTAAATGTTGTTTCATAAAGATATACTTTTATCTTTTTTTTATATATATAAAAAAGATATTTTTTTTCAATCAAACACATTTGCTATGATAAAATGGAAAGAGGGAGCAATATTCAGATGAATTATTATATATGAAAAGAAAAACTCCCCCTTTTCAGGCAGTTCATAGATTTTGTATATTAAAAATTACTGAAGGTAGAGATTTTTCTTGATTCGCCATATAAGTAGGAAAACTTCCATATTTTAATCAGCATAGTGGAATGGATAATGGAATAAAATTCTTTTTAAAAATAAATTTTTATAGGAAAAATTTCATTTCTCTAAATCATAAACTTGCTATGTTAGAAGAATAAAAAGTTAGCAATATTCGTAGAAATTCTAGGAAGTTGGAAAAAATAATCATGTTTAAGGGAAAGCCCAGCCTAACTTTTATCTTTATATTAAATAGATTTGAAAATGTATATTTTTAAAATACATGACTCAAAAATTTATGCAGCTATATTTCGTGTAGTATTTTGCTCTTCTTTCACTGATTAAAAGATTGTTATGTTTTAAAACTTATATAAAACTTTCACTAGGCGCTTGAAAGATTTTTCCATTTAAAACACACTTATTTTCAAATAATGCATTTTTCAAATTATAGGTACATAGTTAATCTTTTATCTTTCATTATATTTAAAGAAACTTAATTACAAAGACTTTTTGATGTTTGTGATTAAATACTTTATATTTAACAAGTTTCTATAAAATTATTGAATAGCTAACATTTTAATCTGTGGTTAAAAAAAGTATCTCTAATAATTCTATAGTTTATTTAATACATTGAATGAGATATCAGTTATTGAACTTCTTTTATAGGGAACCATTTATCAAACGAAAAAATCTAAGTACTTAGTTTCCAAAGAGGTAGTATTTTCTACACTTTAAGTTTTTGAAAACTAAGAACTTATAAATTTTCTTAAGGAAATTAAAGACACCTTAAACTAAAGAAATGTTTTTCTTAAAAGGAATGATAAACATCTTTTAGAATATAAATTTTAAAGACATAAAGTTATCTGAAATTCCTCTTTGTATTGGTTTTATATAATTTTAGATCATGTGACTGGGTATGGAGAAGTTTTGTGTTCATAAAACTGTGTTCTAGACAAATGTTGATAATAGTGAAGAATAGAATTCTTGAATCTCAAATTGTTTGTGTCAAGTAATGCTTACCTAAATTAAGCACTCAATATAGGGTTTAGTAATTATGTTTACTGATTTCCGAAAATTGTTATCTACATAGAATTAAGAACCTGCAATATACATCTTAGAAGAAGGCAAATATTTAATATCCTAGAAGACTAGTTATACAATGCTAAAATGAATTTGATTGTTCTATAATTTTTCCCCCTCAGGTATACAGTCATCTAAGAAATATTTTCGTTTGGAAAGCATTTAATTTTTTAGGTGTATAGCTATATATAGGTATAAAAAAGCTGTAGACTTCATGCAAGAATTCCTTTATTTCCTATTATTTATGACTATATAGTTCTTAATGTTGAGAAAAAACTTAAAGCAATTTGTAGTATAACAGAACATTCAGTGAAAATTTAATATTAGAAATATATAACGTTTTGGTAAGTTAAACGCTCCCAAAGGATTAAATTTCAATCTTAAGCCTAAGAATGTCTAAATAAGCCATTAGTAGAAGACAGATACAAGGTATTGAATAACGAAACACGTGTCCTTCGACAGGTATTTAATTGATGACAAGAGTTTAATCCCAATTTTCTTCGAAGAAGAATTTCATTGCTGTTTCAGGCGTGTATATTGTCTAAGTACCCCCACGAGATTATGTCGCTAATTAATTAGTAATTATTTACATGTAACACTTTACCAAGCTTTAGCCCTAAAAGGAAGTGACAAATACAAAGTGGAGGAGATTTCTTCAGCTTTGTAGTATTTAGGTTGCTCAAACAATGAATACCTTTCCTCCATTCCAGAGTTTTAAATGGTAGTAAAATGGTTAATTTGAAACAAAAGAGATTGAAAGTTAAAATAAGAAATACAAAATGCAAAAAACACAAAATAACTTCACGTCACTCATATACGAATGGAATGACTTTACCATATAATTATGTGCCTAACAAAGGTAAAATCTAGTAAAAAAATGTTTTTGAACAGAATTATAATACATACAACTTCATTTTTATTTTTATTTATTTTATTTCTTAATTAATTGGGTTTTTTTTTTTTAAAATAAACACAGTATAAGCATTAAGATTTTTACATGTTACGTTTTGTAACAGTTTTAATGACTTAATAAATTTAAAATAAAAAAAAGGGGAGAAAATAAATTCAAATACTAGCAAATGTGTGAGAAACATCTGCATTAAAATTTGTATTACGTCGAAATGCACACCAAATCTCTGTGTTTTAGTGTTTGTGATATGTCGACATGCGTAATGAAAGCCTGTGTTAAGAATTTGAAGTATGTCGACATCATTTAAATAAACACAAAAAACATGTTTATTTTCTGTATATTAAAATAGTCTAAAATTATTGGGAAGAATATCTCATGGGATTTTATCAATCGAGGAATAGTTGAGATGTTATTACTGTAGAAATCGGCTTTCAATTATTCTCAAGTTTTATATATAATTATAAATAAACATTTTTATATATAATACTAAGAAAAAAGCTTTTGGATCTACTATATAAAACATTTATGTGTTACCTTCTGTGATGTTTAAATATTATTCACTTTTGAAGATGTAATGTTAAGAACTGAATATTATGTTTTTGATAACTTTCTTTTGATAACTTTGAAATAAATGAAACCGGTTTCTAAGAATGAAGCAAAGCGCTTGATAATCTTATTGAACTTGTAGTTAAGGCTTAGGCTTTCGAAAATTCGGGATAAGAATTTTCTTTTTAGACGGTAAGTTTTTGAATTGATATAACTTGTTTCAGAGAAAATAAGATGATAATAATTAATTAAAATAGAATGGTAATTGTAAATAAGCCCTTTTATATGAAATGGAAAGGAAAATAAGCACATCAATGTACCATGCAAGTACTTCGTCATTGCCATCTGTTATGTTAAAAGATGTACATGTTTTAATACGCAATAATAAGTTGAAGTTGAAATACTCGATATTAATATTTAAATAACTTAGAAGTAAGTAAGACATGTTTCTTAAGTGAACATGTTGTAAGTAAAAATTACATGTTTAATGGGTTATTTAAAATTTGCAATAAGAAATATTAAGTTTAGAAGGCAAGAATTCATATTACATGTTTTATGTATTAATATTTTGTTTTGAAGGTGAGCATCTGAATTGATATTACTTGTTTTTATATATTAATATTTAATTTAGAAGGTAAGATTTGAATTAATATTACATGTTTCTGAAAAAATCTATTAACAATGTAGTATTTTAAAAAAAGGATATATAATGATAACAAAGAGAAAAGTATAATAAGTAAATAAATTAAAATAAGTAATATTAAGTAAGTACAAATAAAATAAGCATAAAATATTTTGAGAAAAGGGACTATAATAAAAATTTCTTTAAAGGAATGACAGATAAACATTTGGTGAACCTTTTCTTTTCAACAAGCACATTTAGAAACCTCGAAATCCGTTGTAAAAATCTACACAGATCGATATTTAGAGAGAAAGAAGTTTCTAAAATAAACAGAGACAATTATTTTTGCAATAAACTGCTTATCAGAAATGGAAAGAGGGATCCTGGGTAATGTGAGGCTGAAAGAATTTTAGAGTTGCCACTTTTAATCACATAACTTATTTAATTTCCTGCTAAATTCATTTTTGCCTTGTTATTGCAGACGAATAATTTTTATTAGTTTCCCTTTCGAACCAAGAAATCATTTCAGGCATTTGCTGTGTTTTAAATGATAAAACAGGAAAGCAAAATGCAAAACAAATAGTCTTTTAGAACAAGAGAGCTCTGTTTGATTAATTGAAAAATTTCAGAACTGGGATTTGGTTTGTTGTATTGTTGTGATTTGTTCTTTCAGCAAGTAAATTTTAAATTCAAAATCGTTTTCAGCTATATTATGTTAAAATATATTTTTGGAATATTTATTCACAAAATAACTACATGGTTACAAGGATGAATTGGAAAAAAATGATCAAATTTATATTTCCAAAGAGAATTTATAATTTAATTAGATTTATTTAAAATTTTTCACACTATTTCTATCTATCTGTTTATCTAATAGACTTTTTGTCATTGTCTAGAAATCACAATAAATGGGAGAAAGAAACTAAGAAACATTTTATTGTTTCTGAAATGTAGTGTTCACATTTTAGCAACAGCTTTCTACTGCATCGAGGATGTCTTAACAGTTAAAAATTGTAGTTAAATATTTTTCAACAATCACCAGGTTTTGTTTTACATAAGGACTTTTCCTCAAACTCTAGAACGGATTTCTCTGTCACTACAGGAAACATTGGGAAACTTCTAGCTATCCAATTGGAATGAAAAGCAGCATCTAACACACCTTATTCAAGAGTGGCTGAGATTGAACTTTAGATTTTCTTTAATGAGAGAGAATAATGCTGTCCAATCACTTGACCAGGATTCGATTGTTTTATATTTTGATTTTCATGAACAAGATATTATACTTTTTACCATATTAGATAAAATAATAATTAAAAGCATTTACCAAGCCTCATAAATGGTTTAAATTTATTAATCAATATTTTATAATTTTATTGTTATATTTTATTAACCATTAGTATAACCATTCTAGAGAGCAAGCAGAAATCTACAAACAGAAATTTAGAATTTTGCAAAAAAATATGTTTAGGAGCAAAACCACTGATAACATATTATATTCAAACTAAAGAAATCGGAATTGACAAGGCTATTGGAAAAATGTAATAAATGGATGAAAAGAAAGTAAATGAATTTCGGAAAACTTAAGGTAATCCTTTTGTATTTTGATATAGAAAAAGTAAAAATTACAAACTTCTTAAATATTTCATGAAATAAAAATTTTATTGCTTGCGTTTTTCCTTAATATGAGTATTTCTTAGTAATGTAATGCCTCATATAAATCCCCCTTCAAATCATTGTTGTTTTGTTAACATTTAAACTTTTTGTAAGAACACAGAAAAATTTCAATAACAGAATAAATTGGCCATTGTGTCCTTTTTTATTTATATGAACTAGTGTTTTCTTCTACTTAGATTTTCAGTTCCACAGAGAAGCACTTTCAGTTACTTTTACAATACTTTAAAACTCGTATATTTTCAATATTTACTTTCAAAGATATTTAAATTGATAATATTTTAAAATTATACAACACTCACTAGAATAAAACTTTAAAAAGCTTATCGCACATTTTTCATTTTTAATGAAAATGGCTATTATATATATATATATATATATATATATATATATATATATATATATATATATATATATATATATATATATATATATATATATATATATATATATATATATATATATATATATATTATTTACAAATGTATATTTAGTTTTATAATATCATTCATCAGTCAGAAATAATTTTTATAAGGAAGAAAATATTTTTAAGATTACGGACGGGAAGCGATATTTATTAATTTATATAACTGTAAAAGATATTTTATTCTCATTTTTTCTGAAATAGCAATTGTTACATTTTAGTAGAAGTTCATTTTTTCAGTTATGTCAAAAAATTTCTTAAAACTTTTAATCACACGAAGTAAAAGTTCATAAAGAATAAGTTTAGATTACGGTTTTCTGATACAAAAATTAAACAGCTAACAATTCATTTAACATTTAGTAAACAATGTTTAATTTCTGTGATTTTAAGAGATTAAGAAGTTAATGTTTGATACAGAAATGGAAACTAAAGGCATTTAGATTTTTTTAAATTTAATATTATCTCTTAATTACTCGTTAAGTTAAAGTAACTCTTTATCATGAGTAATTGAGAAATTCCTTGTATATTTAATCCCGTGTGTAACAGTAATTTTTCCTATTTTTTCCTTAATTTAATTCAAATTACTGATATTTTTTCCTAATTTGAAATTATATCATTTTTATCAAAAATATTTCATTTACATTCGATTAATAAAATAAGAACGACTTTATTCAAACTATTTTTGAAAAACAGTTACTTTCTTTTAAATTTAAAATGAGTTAAAAAATTAAATGTGAGTTAAAAAAAATATAATTAATTTATATATCTTTCTATAAATATCAACACAATCCAAAGTAATATTTCTAACTTATTAATTAAAATATAAATAAGAATGAAATAATATTCTGTCACGGGGTGACAAATTCATCAACATTCGTATTACTAATTCTGTGCACAATTTAATTCAAATTCCTCAAATATATTTTAAAAAGTTATATTTTTTTCCTGCTTTTTTATTCTTCTTTCTCAACTAATTATATATAAACATAATTGTTTATAATTTGAAACTAATTTGGAAAATACCTTATCCAATCCTGCATAAAGAAAAAGTAAAATTATTATTTATAATATTTTGTATTACCCTTTGTTTAATAATATATTTTTAATGAAAGAAAATGGTAAGATAAATTATTTTATAATAAATAACATGTTTGTAAGATAAAAAAATAATTTAAATAATTTTATTCTTTCTTAAGAAGATTAGATATCGTAAAAGTAATAATTGTACAACAAATGTATAAACTGAAACAAGAATAAAGTCCATTTATGAGAAAAAAGAATATTACCTTCAATTCATTATAGGTTAAAAATTGGTTACATTATTCTCTAGCTGAACTTTAACCATTTTTCCCTAAAAATGAGTCTTAGAAAATATGCCTTTAGTTTATAGAAGATAAATTTAAAAATTGTATATATATATATATATATATATATTTCAAATAAAAACTTTATTTTATAGAAAGGTGAAAATTAGACATCATTTTATTGCTTTCATTTTTGAAGAAGGTAAATTCCAAATATTATTTTATTGTTCATATAAAAACAATTATTTCTCAAAAGCTGAATTTAAAACATTCCTTTCATTAATACAAAAATACCCCTTTGTAAAAGAGGTTAATTTAAGAAACTCACATACATTTTTCGCATATGGATAAAGGCCAAAGAGAAAGGGAAACGTATTAGACACTGTCTGAAATTTTATATCTATATGTGATATAAAATATCTTCAGTACTTTTTAGAAAAAGTCTATACAAACAGAGGTGTGAGCATATAAATGTATGTCCATGTGTAAACAAGTATAAACTATTATTTACATAAGAACAGACATTTTGAAGTAAGCTAATCTAAAATACACTATTCAGACAAGAATGAGCATTTATTAAGATCAATTGCATATCTTATATGTAATTATTTTATGAACATTTACAAAGAAGTATAATTTAAGTCATTTACAAATTACAACAGAGAAGTCATTTTTAAAATTCTAAATTATACTAAATTTTTCTCAAACATTATTTTAAATCTAGTTCTAAATTTTAATATTAAGATTTTGAAAAACATTTAGGCATTCATTATCTGTAATTGCTTACCCCCATGTATAATATACAATCTTATTAATTGTTAATATAAAATGTGTATATATGCAGAAAATATATAAGTGAGTGTGTGCGATTACAAATATACATAATTATATAAATAAATGTATTTTCAGTAATTTTGTATACATCGCTTGCTACAGGACATGTCCTTAAAAACAGGTAGAATACTGTGAGCCATTCATAAGGACCTAGTGTTCGAGGCAGCCCCCCATTGAGAGCAGCACTGTAACCGCCCTCTGGTAAGGTATAGCCGAGGATGCTGCAAAGACACACGTGAAAAGACTTACCTATTCTGATAACGCTGGGCAGACAGTGGGCATAGGGCAGGTTGACGAGTTCGAAGAGCAGCACAAGGAAGACGCTGACGGAACCCTCCAGAACCAAGTGTCTGTTGTGAGCAGACATTGCAATTCTACCAGAGGCCTTCCATGTCTGCCACTGCGGCAACGATGCTGCGGCCCAGAATTCCGAAAAACCTTTCACCCCTCTTCCGAGCGCGGGCGCATGCGCCTCCCAAAACGTGCTTCGGAGGTATTTCTTGGGGGGGAAGGTATTTTATTCGGAAAATATAAATAATACTCCCCATGTGTCCCTATTTGTGTTCGTGATCAAGGATTGGGAATAAATGAAAATCTTTCGGCCATCCTTCAGATCGTGTAGTCATTGGACAAGAAAATTATTCCGTTAAACCTCTCCATCTCATGAAATTGAGAAATAGTAAGGATGGAAACAAAACAACGTCACATAGAGGGCCACGGTTCGATTAGATTCCATTCATTATATTTGAATTGATAAATTGAAAATTGCGTGATTCACATTTGAAATATTACTACTATTCCATTCATTAAAATTGAATTGATAAAATAGAAATTGATTAATTCACTTTCGAGAAATTGGTACTATTACCTTCATTATATTTGAATTGATTCATTAGAAAATAGGTAACTAAGATATGAAAAATTAATGCTTAGAATTAAGATCAAGGATAAGGATTTTAGATTGGTTTTATTATAATAATTCGTTTAACATCGAAACAAATAGTCCGTTATTTCTAACGTTCATTCATAAAAAATGCAAGATTTCACTATATTATATTTATTAGATCTCTCTGCATTTTTAAATCTGAAACTGAGTATTAATCTCATTTAAAAACATTTCTAATTTTATTAAGAATACGGAAAAGTTTAGTTTTTTACTTCTCATTCATTCTCTCACTTATTTGAAATTAAACTTAATGATTTACATTGGTGTATGGAATCATACATGATTAGATAATATTACATTTATAATATTTGAATTGATAAATTATTATTAATTAATTCTTTTTAAGTATTAATTTAAATGATAATTTATGTTTAAAAAATTACTTTGTTTATTAATAACGTGAGTTCTTTTAGTTTCATTTCCTCAAAATTTACTGTTAAAAATATTTTCTTGTTATCAATGAAAACGTAGCAATTTAACATTGCTTAAAATTCATCCCAAATAATAAGTGACTTTAATTTTTTACAGAGCTGACATATATTTATTAATTGTAATTCTTTGAGAGACTCATTTTCAAGGAATTACATTTGATAAATATACATAGCATTCCAAAAATAGGAAATATTTTTGAATAATATGGAAAGAAATGGAAGTACCATCAATAATGAAAAGCCTAGTGTCTCTACTTCCTCAATTTGAGATTTTTCCGACAACTGAACTTAAAGTTAAATTATGGCCCAATATAACAAAAGGAATAAATCCTTTTTAAATAAAAAATAATAAGCACACTTTTACTGGAAAAATTTATCGTTGGATGTATTTATTACATTTAATCTAAACTACTAGTTACATGGTCTCTCTATTGATGTATGATAAAAAATGCATGTTGTATTTTAAGATAAAATTACATCGAAGTTATTTATCTCATACATATTAAAATATTATTAATATTCACAATGCATAAATATTTTATAAAAATAGTCGGAGAATAAGGAAATATATGAAGTAAATGCTAAGTATAAAATAGAGAGAAGAATTTCAGAAAGCAGAATAGAGTATAAAACAGACGCAAACGTTTTCACATGAACCTTAATTGCTTGGAACTTTAGAAATAACATGTAAAATTATATCTAAAGCTTAATTGCATATAAACGATGAAAAATATATTATTTGGGAATAAGTGTCCAGTTTGGAACATTATTAAAATTTGTAAATGCTTCCTTGCAACAATTTGATTACATATAGATAAATAATAAAAAAATCCAATTGTTTGGAAATGATAAAAGGTGTTGGATTTTTTTCTCTCTGTTTCGGTTTATGGCCTCTTTGAATATTTGAGACACAATTGCACATGTTTTTTTCAATGGTGTAATGAGGAAGGGTATTTTTCAGGGATTTACATACATTACTTTGAGGACTAATATATATTCCTTTGCGAAATGCAGTCTTAATTGCAGAATGATAAAAGTTGTTCTCGCACCATATTATCTCCTAAGTCGGTTCTAAATAAATTCAACCTGGCTTAGATCAAGAAAGTGTGGTGATTATTCCATATTCTATAATGTTTTCTTTTTAAGAATGTTCTCAAAAAGTCAAATTCCATGAAAACTGTCATTATTTCCTTCATCAACAGAAAAAAAATTAATGACTTTATCTAAGGCTTATGATAATAATTCTCGAAAGATTTGCTACAACAGATCAAAGAAGGTTATTAGGAAAATTCGTTAAAGTTGTTTAATTCAGTATACGAAATGAATTTCTCATCTGGACAACACCTTCATCGATGAAATTTAATTTGGTCTATTTATTGCTGTATTAGATAGTAATAAATAGTTGTGAAAACTTTAAAGAAATACAAAAGCGCTCAAAATAATTGTAATGGATGGTTTATAGAGTGCATTAAATAAAAATAATCAATTATTAAATAAATTAGTCGAAATAATCTATCTCATTTACTTTCTATTTAAACTGAAAATGAAAACTTTCTATATTAACTGAGAGTAAACAGCTGAAACATAAGTAATATTTTTTATAAAATTAAAATACCTTGTTTGTGTTTTAATGTATTATTTTCTTAGAAGCGTGAACAAACGTCGTTTAAAAATATGCTCTTAAAAACTTTAGTGCAGAATTTAATATTTGGAATTAATTCTGTTTAAAAATTACTTTCTGCTTTTTGCTTCTTAATATGAACGCTTCGAAGTTATTAAAATTCATGCATTATAACATAGGATAATGCCTTGTATATATACTCGTCAGTTAGGCAATGCTAATACCTAACTAATAAATATAATGTTCAATTAAGTGATGTTCTATGGGTATACACAAAAAATCTTATTTAAAGTCTTTCAGAGTTTTCAGACTATTCCCTATGTTGAGTGAAAGTTTATTTATTTATCATCAATTCTCTCAGCGTAATATTAGGATAATTAAATAAATTCTCTTTTCTTCAATTTTATTTGCAACTTATTCCGGAAAAAATAGAACCAGAAATTACAAAAATATATATATTTAGATATACAAAATATATATATTACAAAATTATATATATTTATATAAAATATATTTAGAAACTTTCTTAAAACGTCATTTTTAACAGTTAATAAATCTAAATTATTCATACCGCTTAAAACTTGAAGGGTTTCTCTGATTTAGAAAGAAAAACACATTGTAAATTATATTTTCTTTCAAAATTATCTGTAAACCAAAATCTTTATTTTATCAAGAGCATTGTAATTTTCTGCTTAAATGTGCAAAATCTTTTAATTAATGTAATTACAATATATTAAAATAATAAAGCCTACTCAGTGATCTCTAAAACAGGAAGAAAAGCATTTTTAATCTTATTTAAAATTTTTTTAATGTATTTTTTATTATTATTCAATTTTATTCATATTTTCAAAATAAACATGGTCTCCCTCTTAAATATATTCAGGAGACTTTTATGAAAAGGAGATTATAAATATGCGATACACATTTAACTCTTAAGACAATTCAGTTTGTAAATGAAATAACTTTTTACTATGTGAAATCTACATTTGGTTTTCAGCCTACATGCTCTTTTTTCCAAAAAATCAGACAAACATGACACCTTCCTAAAATAGTTGTAATTGAAAGTATCTATATTATAACAATAGTTAATTTCGTCATAAGAAAACTCAAGTGAAAATTTAACAATAACTAAACCCAAATCAATGTAAGAGAAACTTGATTTACTTTTTATATACAATTTAACATCAAAGCCATATACTAAAACATCAATAAAGCAATTCAAATCATCTGTATTTCAACTGAATTAGATTTCACAAAATGATATCATAATTGTGAAAGAAAAATTTCATGTGATAAATTCTATTTGTAAACCTGTATAATGAAAGAAAAAAAAAGCACAAATATTTTCATTTTAAGTAGCACTTATTCTTCAATAATATTGTACTTATATAAAAGTATTCGATTACACATGTTACTGACATATTATTCTTTATTAAGAATACTGACATTTCTAACCAAAGAATCAATCTACCAAAGCATTAATCCAATCTTTTATGGCAGAAACTTTTGATGGAAACGTTGGACCATCAGTTGTTACTTTCACTTTTTTATTTGCTTTTAGCTCCATTCAGTTATCCCTCAACTTTGACACGTTCACTCAACATAGAAACTTATCTTTCCTCTACAGCTTTTATAGGTTTGCAGAAAGAAATTTAAAATAAAATGTAGCTGAGGGGGATCAGTTGTTAGACAAGATTTATCTTAAAATAACTATTGTAATAACAGAATGCTCTTTTTTTAGTTACATGTTTCTTTCGTTCATTGAATTGTATTAAAACTAAATCATATTTTATAAATTTTCGCATCTAAGCTTCTTAGCTGAAAACTTTATTTCAGTTTTCTATGATTCCAGTTCCCGTGTTTTCTGTGATTTAATAATGAATGTAATTAAAATTATAAGAATGAAATAATAAAATTAAATATCAGGAATTCATTAAAGCATTCTATTTATTTCGATAATTTCATTTTAAATATACAAAAGTGTTATACACCAATAATAAATTTAGTTTAAATTGTAAAAATGAATGCATAAAATTAATCGGCTGAAATTTCTGAATGATTATCATTTTCATTATTTCATTTTAAATGTCATAGGTTCACAAAAGGTTTTGATTGCTTTTGTGTAATTTTCTTTTAGAAGTTATAAAAATATTTTGCTCCAATAATGAATGTAATTAAATTGAAAAAGAAAACTAAACAGATATTTATGAAACAATTAGATAATTTCATTTAAAATGTTAAAATATTTTGCTTGCTTTAGACAAATATATTTGAATATATTTAGCGTTATAAATGCATAGAATAAAAAACATAGACAGCAAGAGTCGATGGAATAAAATATATACATAAAATAAAATAATAATAAGTAAATACATTGGATGAAAAATTTTGTTTCCTTTTTATAAATTTCCTTGAAATACATTTTCTTTCATATATCGCAAAACATAAAATGAAGCTACTTTAAATCCAATGAGTTAAAAAAAGAATGCTGTGCTTTATTTGTAATCTTTATACAGTTCTTAAAAAATAATATTTTATAGCAAAATATTTCATTTATCTCTATATTTTCAAAAATATATTCATCATGAAAAGGCTGGAAAACAGTTACAAACAGAATGATATAGTGTTTAAAAACTAAAAGTTCCTTTTCTAATCATTTGTATTAAGATATTACATATTTTAACTTTTAACACAGAAAATTTTATCATGCACTCGATAAAAATTTAATCGTAAATTTATAAAAATTCATTATAATAATTCATTTAAAAATTTCTTCTTAATAGCTCAATCAAGCAATGAAAATACATTTAAAATATTCATTAAATTTATTGCCATAATATACTTAATGATTAGAAACAAACACTGAAACGCACTGTAAACACACATCCAATATTGTTTGCTTTCAAAACCACTGACTAAAATATATTGAGTGGTTTATTTATGTGAATGCAAGACTTCACTGATTAAAATAATTTTCTGTTTAAAATCTTATTATACATTCATTAAACTTTTAACCATTATTCATTAAACTTTGTGTGCCGAATGTTTTATATAATATTTTCACTTAGAAACATAAATACACTCGCGTTCCAAATCTTTGAAAGAACATGCTAAGTAATCAATTTATATAAATGCAATGTATTCAAGACGAGGCTGCACAGTTTTAAATAGTTAATTGTTGGAAAATTTATTATTTGTTTATTAAATTTATTTTCATAAAATACTTAATATAAATAAAATTTGACGTATATTTGATTTTAAAATATGTGAATGCAATGTGCTGAGTTACTTATTTATGTGCTTGCAATGAAGAAAGGCTTGAAAAATATATTCAAAATTAAGTTGTACAATTTTATTTAAAAAAAAAAAAAAAAAAAAAAAAAAAAAAATTTGTTTTGCAAGATATGATGTTATAAACACATAAGTTAAACTATATTTTCTACTCAATAGTTACCTGCAAAACTGTTAGCTTTTAGTCACTAGAGAAGTTCACGAATTGTACACCAAGCTTAATTGACACCCATAATCTTGATTTGCATTTTGTTTGAGTTGCACAGATTGTCTCTCAGACAGACGCGATCAATTCCTCTTAGGATGTGTTCCAGTGACGACGTGGTTGAGAGGTTCTCTCCCAGATATGAGGTATCGAATGGCAGTCATTAATTTCTGCTATGCATCGTCGTTATATGTGTTTATTTGCATATGTTACTCCCATTAAGACTCATTACATTTATGCGTACATTATATTCTGCAAATGATAATGTTAGACAATTCACCAAGAAATGGGATTTTCTGCTTGATATTTGTCTAACTAGAATGTGGAATGATTGCGAGGATTTTTGATAGATATTTATATGAAAGCCGTGATTTGGTATTTTATGTAAATATTTTTAGATGGATAAAAATCAATTGTTTTCATACTGCAGATATCAGTTTTATAGTTTTTAAACTATATACTTTCGAGCTATTAAAAATATTTATGTATCTAGAGGTTACTTTGTGTACTCTATTATACTATTATTGTGTATGACATAGAAGAGAATAATTAATTTCATGAACAGAAAATTTAATTGAAAGGAGTATAAAAATTATGAATGTGGGAGGGGGATTTATAAAAGGCTATAAGTATGAAATTTATATTTTAAGTATAGGCCATTTATACTGAAAGCAATATACGTCTACTTTTTAAAAAAATATGAGACAATAATTATTTATACTTAATTCAATGTAAGGATTTTATTAATGCAAGTGAATCTTAAATATCTTAAGAAAAGATTCATACTTTCAGTTTAAAATGGACCTTTTAGTTTAAAAGTTAAAAGTAATTGCGAAATTACTGATTATGAAAGGGGCTTAAATCCAATTTCTGATGATTACAATTAATCTTTGCTGTATGAAAGAACGTTTTATCTCATTACCCTAATAATTTTAAATAAATTCCCCCAGAAATAAAGCGCTTGAAGATAACAAAGAAAAACAGTCAAAATCGGAGGATAAAGATACTCTTCTAGCGAAAAACAGATTAATAAGTCAAGTCATAAACAGAAATGAATTACGGAGACAGAATCATCGTTAGATACGGATATTATAACTTAGAACTTTGATTTTACAAGGTAAAATAAAGGAAAATCTACTTAAGAATAAAAAAAGTTAAGTGAGTTTTCAGACAAGAGCATTAAAAAGAAAGAAATATTGATTACAACAAAAACTTTGAATTTAAAAATTGTTACTGTTAGCAGCTATGTGTGTTAATAAATGAGAGCATAATCAGTTTTTGTTCTGTTATAGAATGTAAGCAATTTTAATGAACGGAATTCCTTTCTCCACTACGATGTAGAACGTGAAGTTTTAAATAGAAGTTAAAGAAACTATTCTGGAACTTCAAGGACTCATTCTTTTAAACTTCACTTGGTCAGGTCTCATAGTAATATCAGTAAGTAAAAAATTGCTTACTGTCTCTTTCAATATATCCACTGGAAGGATATGACAATTTTCCAACAGACAAATGTGAAAGAAATATGGCTCTTGACAACGAACTAGTAAATGACTGACAAATACAGTGGTAGAACTCAAAAAAGCTTTTCCGATTTTGAAAATCATCATGTTTGATTCAAAACTCCAGAATAATTATATTTTTAATCTTGAGCCAAACAAAATAAAATATAATATGTACTTAAAAATGTTAAAATAATTTTAACTCAGTTTATGAACTGATATACAGAAAAATCTTTAAGGAAAATTTACGTCTGTTTACATTTCTGTTTGTGCAAAACTTGTATGATTTCTTGGAATCGGAACTCAAACAGTAATCGATGACAAAAAAAAAAAAAAAAAAAAAAAAACTTGACTCATGCACAAAGTCACAAAGTCATTTGGCAAAAGTTTTACAAAAATATAAAAATTTGGTATAAGAAGCATTATAAATGTTTTATCTTTCTTTTGATTTAAGAAACTTCTTACCTAATGCAAAATTATTTCTTTTATTCGTATATAATCAGCATAATATGTATGTTTGAATGCAAATAACTTTATCATGTACATCTTAACGTATTTTTCACAACAGTAAATTTGACATATTCGTCTAGAACAAAATTGCAGTTTTCCAGGGTTTCACAGGAGATAGCTTATGGCGGTTAGAAACGTTTACAAAATCTAAAGATGCAAAATCATGTTATTGCATACTGTGAAACCGTGGAAAACTGCAACAAAATTGCAGTTTTCCAGGGTTTCACAGGAGATAGCTTATGGCGGTTAGAAACGTTTACAAAATCTAAAGATTCAAAATCATGTTATTGCATAGTGTGATGCTTGTGCTAGACAAAATATAAAGCTATAAATGTTGAGGGTTGCTCAGTCATTGAATCAATTTATTATAACTTCTTAATCTTCGGTCATTCATATCTTCTAAGTGGTGCAAATTTTGTTATGAATGAAATGATATTACGATAAAAGGATTTCATACTACAAGATTTTTATAGTGCTATGAAACATTATAAGCAACCAAACAAATCAGTTTTATTTGAAATGAAAATAAGAATTTCGTTTTAACAAAAAATTTACAAAACGCAACTAAAAAATATGGGAGGAGAAGAACATGCTTGAATGAAGTTTTGCAAAAAGTGTATCATATATAATTTTATTAACGCGACTAATCAGGGGAAAAAATTTGAGAATTTGAATTTATCATCATTTTCATGATGGTTAGAACATCCAAAATTTGAAAATATCTTCTTTGAGTCTCTCTACTATAATATTTATCCTCTTACACATGAAAAATGTTAGGATATCAAGCAGTTATTATTTTATGCACTGTAAGTTGAGAACAGATACATGAAAAATAAAGATTTCAAAGCCTTTCCAAATGAAGAGCATAAATAGTTACTTATAATTGATACTAATTTTAACAATATATCATCAGTAATGACACTTTGAAAGACTGCAAAAATTTGATAAAATTATCCTGATATTTTTATATCACTATATAAGCATGTCTCATATTCTTATTATATATGAAAAATACGAGGGTCATTCTGAAATTTTTGAGATACAACTAGGTTTTTAAAGTTATACTTACAAAATTTTAGGTGTGTTCAGTCTCTTCCAGCGTCAATGCACTTTTGTAGACAAATTTTCCACAGATTAAATGACTCATGCCATTCATTTCTTGGAGTAGATGAAAAAATGCATTTATAGCCACATCAATCTCTTCTTCTGAAAGAAAACGATGTCCACGTAAGTTCTTTTTTAGATTAAAGAATAACCAAAAGTCGCACATAGCTAGATCAGGTGAATACCGCGGATGCTCGATCACTTTAATTTGTTTTTGTTTAAGAAACTCATCTGTTAATCCGGGTGTATGTGAAGAGGCATTGTCATTGTGAAGCATTAGTCCCCTATCATTCAGTTCTTGTAGAATTTCTGGAAGTCATTTAGTAGTAAACCAGTTTGCTGTTACTGTCTTCTGTACTTCCAACTTGATGGCTTTTACCAATCGCGTACTTCTGAAGAAAATGTCATACATCACTTTTTTCAGTGCGTGTTGTTTTTTCTCCATTTTATCGGTGTGGGATCATCTTCAAAGACCCATAATTTGCTTTCTTCATGTGTTGGAACGTCAAAAAACGGTATGTACGTTTCATCACAATGGTATGTAATTTACAATTTTAGAAATAATGCGGTGGCTACCATCATTTAGCAATTTAAGAGTTTCTTTACTGATTCTGCCACGCTCCCCTTTTTGGTGCTCAATTAGATTATGGGGAACCCACAATGGCAAACTATTTTTTTCATATGTAATTCTTCATGAATTATTTTGTGTATGGCTGCGGATCCAATTTTAAGTTCCTTCTGTATCATTTGATAGGTACAGCGATCATGGTCCATTAACATTTTTCGTATGGCAGACACATTATCCGGGATTACTGCCGACGGCGGCCTTCCTGTGTGCTCTTCATTCTGAAGAAAATTGAAACCTCTTCTAAATTCTCTAAGCCATCTGAATACAGTAGCACGAGCTAGAGATTCATCTCCAAATGCTAATTGCAACCGTTGTACGCATTCTTCTTGATTAAATCCTGCTTTAAAATCGTAGAAAATAATAGCGCGAAAATGTTCTCGCGTCAATTCCATTTACTCTTCTGTTTAAAATTTATTCTACGCCAAACAAGTTGAAGTAAGTCAGTAAAAAATTGTCGTCTGGGTTAAAATACTTTGTATTTTAAAATTAAAACATTATTTTTATTTTGTAAATTCTCGTCTGCGCGTATCTCAAAAATTTCAAAGTAACCCTCGTATAAGACTACGAAACAGTTTTTGCCTTCTATATCTTTCTATTTTATGAGTATATTCCTGTGTACTATTAGCTTCAAGGCATAAATAAGTCCTATATTATTTATCTTTAAAATAACATATAGGTATTAATCATTATATTTAACTTAACACAAGAAGTATAAGAATATATTTTATATTTTGAAATATATATCAATATATTATTAAAGTTTAGATTAAGAGCATTATTCCTATTGTATTTATATTAATTAACAATAAAATTGGATCAGTATGAATTAAAATTTTAATCATATTTAATATTTCCAAGCTGAAATAAAATTATATTCCATGAAATAGAAATTAAAGCATATTAAACTGAAATCGAATCACGTTAAATTATGAAAATGCTGTAAATTCGCTTCGCGCACGTTAAATCATACTGTTTTGGTTAAATTCACTTAAATTAATTTATATAATTTAAAAAAAATTTTCTTAATTAATAACTTAGTAGAAATATTGCCAGAATCGATATAGTTGACAGATATGATTGACATTTATGTTTATCGAAACAAAATAAAATTGACTTTCACTACTTTCAAAATAATGGTTCATTTATTACTTAAATTTTGGAGTTAACATTTGAAGATCCAATATTAAGTTGTAAAATTGTATCTCAGGAAAAAATTCAATTTCTACACAGAAGGGGAGTTTACAACAAATCTCTAGTTCTTTAAGTATTTTTATACTAAATGGCGACTGTTTATCATTAAATGGCATGGGCTGCTGACTGGATAATTTAGAATTCATCTGAACATAAGACTTTTTAGATATAATAATGTAATGTTATAGCTACTATTAGCTATAATATGCTGATATTTTTTTAGCTATAATGACATATAATATTATGGCCAATCTTCACGTCACTACATGAATGACATTGTAATCCACGAATTTGTAACACGCAGAGCCTTTCTCAGCCTGATTTTTGATTTGGTGAAAACTGAATTTTTTACATTACAATCAAAACGACCTTTTCAATTCAGGATAAAACAGTTTCTACATTTATAAAGTTTAAATGGAATAGCTGGATATTTTTCCGCAAAATTGTAGTTTTAAGAGTATTAAAATCAGTAAACACAATCTTTCTAAAACAGTAGCCTTAAGCGTATTATTTTTTTTAATGTTGGCATTGTGTAATTGTATGGCAACGTAGGCATAGAAAATGATATACATCAGTATTTGCTAACACTAGTATGAAACACTAGTATTTAGTATGAAATAAGCACTTATCATGATAGCTTTTATTTTAGGTTAAAAACGTTAGTAGTTTTACAATTATGCTATCAAAGATCTCAAATTCTTCAAACTATATATACATATCTTCTATATTTTAATGAAAAATTTCTTAAAGTTCGAAAACATTTTAATGTTGTAATGTATACAACATGCTTGAGATCTTAAATATCTCAATAAATATTTCAAGTATAAAAATACACTGATATTTGTTATACTGGAAATATACAGTTCTGATAAATTTTCAACTTACTAAGATTTCAATTCTCTTTTTTATCAGATACTAAAATGAACAGATTTTTATTTGTTCATATACTAAAATGAACAGAGTTCCAAATAAGGAAAATTCGTTAACGAAAACAATAACTGGGATTAAAAAGATCCATATGAACACTTAAATTGCAAATAATATTGCATTTCTCTTAGTAAGGGAAATACTGCAAGCAACAAAAGCAAATCTATCATCGAATACCTCTATATCTTAGTAGTTATATTTATTTATCTATTTATATATATGTGTGTGTGTGTGCGTGTGCGTGCGTGCGTATACATGTGTGAGTGTGTATCTCTAATATGAATAATAAAAACCTGATATATTTTTTTCCATTCCTCGTTTTTACTTTGGTAAAGTTGTATTGAAATGTGTAAGATGAATAAATCTCTCTAGCTCTTATAAATAAATTTATTTCATAATAATATTAAAGCTTACCAAATACATCTTCTACTGGAAGGTATAAGCTTTTAAATATGTTTTATACAACGTTTTCATTTGAACTATTATACAAGCAAATATATTATCTTCCTTCTCTTGGTGCCAATGGAAGTTTATTGCCATAAAAATATTGATCGCTCTATCTGAAATTATTATAAGATTACTTTACATATCGAGCGGTAGCTGCTTTTTGCAACTAATTAAATGGAAAATGTTCTGTGCTAATGATTAGGCTTAACTTTTTTTCTTTTCACTAATGATCAGGCCTGAAATTTTAATTCAACTTTTTATTAGTCGCTCTTTATTGTCCTTACTAGTGAATAATATAAATGGAAATGGGATATTAACCTTATTTAGATGATTAGTCATTTAGTCATTTTTAATCGAATTCTTAAAAAATGAAGCTATTTATGTAAAAAAAGACATTGATATATATATATATATATATATATATCAATTGATTTTATTATCTATAAACTTAATGCTTTTCATCATAATTCATTCCTGCAAGACGTTCTGTTTCAATAAAATGCACTAGTAGACCAATAATGTTGTTAGAGTCTTAACTATTTTGATAAGTTTGCACATTATCTACTCTTATAGAAAAGTCTTGGAAGCTAACCATAAATGAAACATTCTCTTTCTCTCAACTGTGGTTTTAATATTTAAAATTAATTTTTAGTATTATATATATCGAAGGTCCGAAAACACATGCATTTTTTTTAAAATTTCCATTAATAGGTAATTACCTTATACGGAATTTTTATAACTAAAAATAAAACGTGTTTAATTTTTTGCGTTTGTGTGTATATAAATACATTTAGTTTTATAGTAAAATATAAAATCATTGCGTATTGTTGGCTAAATCAGAATAACAAAGCAAATATAAAGGATTATTGTTCATGAAGGTTATTGTGACAAATCCATGTATGTATATTTTAGAAACCAGCTTCTAGCTTAGATATTGAATTTTATTAATTTTAAACATACTAATAAATTTAAGCTGTGCATGTTTTACACATTGATAATCAATAAACTAATTTTGCAAAAATGAGATGAATCAAAATGCATTAGAAATTTCATTGATTACTGGAAAATATTCTGATATTAATCCCCTTTTCAACTGAAAATTAGATTTATTACTTGAAGCTTATACAATAACAAAGGAAGTATTTAAAAGTTGAACTTTCATTGAATCTCAAAACATTATATTGAACAGCATTCCAAATGCAAATCAAATCCGGTATCCAATCATAATTTCTGAAAAATACGAATCAAATTTTTTAAATAACTGTTAATCAATTGAATAAAAAAATATGAATCAAATTGATGGTATGCATATCTTAATTCATTTGCTAAATTCATTCAATCACTTTCTTAGGTACCTCTTAGTAATGCTGCTTAATGAAGCAGTTTATTCTGATTTATCAAGTTATTATGTTTCCTTGATTTTCACACTTGATCATTTGTTATTGAAATGCAGAGAAATGAAAATTTAAATCTTGTAATGTATACCTAATTTTCTCTCTTTTCAAAAAAATTTAATTATTCAATTAAAATTAGTGCACAATATACAAAACTAAACATAATATATAAACTTCATCAGTAAAATAGTTACAGTTATAGTTGAAAAAGAATCTTTTAAGAATATTTGAATCTCGAAATGAAATAAGAAGAATCTTGATATTTATTGTAAGTATTTAATAATAGAAGACCACTGATATTTTAATGTAAAAAATCTTGTGTTGGTTACTATCTTAACCGTTATTCACAAAATTATACTGCACAAAATGTCATATATTATTAGGCAAATATATATACTGTAAATTTGAGAAATTCTGTTTCAAACATCACTAATATAGCTTACATTTTGCAACTCTTGAAATCCTAAATTATCTAATTGATAACTAATAAATTCAATAAATTGATACATTTTTTTAAGTCATTTTTTTTACATTTCATTCTAGTTGTACTCAACGTAACATGAATCGTTCAACAAAAATGTGCACTGATTTACTGTGCGAATAAAAAGACATAAGGATAAAGTTACTGCCGAAAATGGGGGAATACGTTTGACATGGGTTTCGTTATGCTAGATTATTAATGTCAAAGATTCAGCAGGGAAAATGTGGCAGTCCGTTCATCCTTTCCCAAATTATTACGCCAATTCTCTGGTACAGACCTCTCTCTTGGGTATAACACACGTGATACAGAGTTCTTAGCGGATTCTCCTGCTTTTATCCCGTCGATAATCCCCTTTTAGGACAAATCACGATTAATCAGTGAAAGAAACATCAAGGTTCATTGCGCTCTCTAATTTGAATTTAATTTATATTTTACTGGGGTTTTTTGCCGTCCTTTAATATTTTTATTTCTTTTGTTGGTTACATCTTGAAGATTTTTGAATTTTGTAATTTGTATAGATTTTGGTGATTCTACTTTTAGCTGCCTTCAAGTTCTGTGAATTGCTAAATTTTTCGTATATTTGTATTTTGTATTGTAATTTGTTATTTGTATTGTAATGTTAATTTGTATTATTCACGCTTGTAATTTTAATATTTGTAATGTACTTTTATTTTTGCTATATGTATGCAATTACCATACACTAACGAAAAATTCTCTATTAAACGTTATTTCAAATCTTTCACGTTTTAATTTTGTTTTGTTCAATTATATTATTTGGGGAAATATCTTTATATAATGCAGTCTTCAAGTATATAACTTTAAAAAAATCCCATTTTTAAGACTTCAAAAGTCACATTTAAAATTAAAGTTATAATGTTTCTTTCGAATGATTTTTAAAAGAGCCATTTAAATTTAAAGTAACTGGTAGAAATACAAATATTAAAAGATAAAAAGGAACATCTATAAAGTAAAAAGGAAGTTCAAATTTAATTATAAAATAAAGAACAAAATTAGCATAAATGAGGTATGGTAAGACATAATATTAGTAAGGCGTAGTTCACGCATTTAAATGATAGTTAAAAGAGTCATTTGTTCATTTAGTTTTGAAAGCAAAAACTGAGTAACTAAAATATAAATTTTGTTCCCAAAAGTATGAAAACTGTTTTCTTTCCCTGTCACACCTATACAGTCTTTCGCAAACGGAACATTCAGTAAAAGTGATTAATCTCATTCATATTTAGCAGGTATATAGTTCTTCTTAAATTTGATTGAACGTCCCTTTAGGAACTGGTAATAAATTAAATGCTATGTTATTTAGTTGAGTTGTCAGAGAGAAGCTTGTTATTTAGTTTTTATCACATATTTATTCTGTTAATTTATTTACCATTTTTCCGATATCTTACGGACTTATCGATTTTATTTACAAACCATGAGGCAATTTTACGGCCACATTTGTAAAATTCATCTGTACTTTGAGATACAGGATTTATTGAATCTGTATTTTTTTGAAATTTGATAAACTACTTGAAAGAGAAAATGATATTTTATTTCCTTTTTTCTTCTTTGAAATTTAATGTAAAATTCTGCTGCTAGTAATCATCAATTTCTGAAACATCATGATTTTACATACGCGCAAAGAACATCATCTGTGCACTAATAAACATACACGTGGAAAGATTAAGGAGTTCTACTCATTCATCCAAAGAGAAACCACTCCAGAAACCGATATTATTTACATTGAGGAACATCTTTAATGGATTTTTGATGAACTGTCCCCATATTTTCTCTAAATAAAGAATAACGTTCATATTACTATATATATCAAATCTAGAATCTTATATGTTAAATAAACAAGGCAGTTCTTGCCATTTCCCCGTTGCAATTGAATGAGGTTAGAATAAAAATGCATATTAGTGTACAACGTGTTTCAGATACCGGTCAATCGAGCATATTAATATCAGTCATTATAAAAGCAGGTCCACCCTACACAATCATTAGTAGTAACTCGCTTAGTATCAAAGAGAAATGCACGTGTCGACTGAGATCGTTCGATGTTGTTTTCCTTACGATTTCAAAGTAGACTTATCAGCTGCTGCATCAAATGGCCGAATATGTCAAGTGTTTAGAGGTACTGCTGTAAACGAATGTATGGCAAGGCATTGGTTTCATTAATTCCTCGGTGATGAAGCTGGCGTCTGGTGGTCTAGACGTCAAGTGGTTCTGTATGAGCTGTTACCAATGGGCCAAACGGTCACTGCAGACTTGTACTCACAGCAATTGGAACCTGTGCAACAGGCATTGTAACAAAA
Organism: Latrodectus elegans; assembly: GCA_030067965.1. Lineage (NCBI taxonomy): Eukaryota > Metazoa > Arthropoda > Arachnida > Araneae > Theridiidae > Latrodectus > Latrodectus elegans. The sequence continues at coordinate 63,469,553 of CM057817.1, read as the reverse complement.
AGAACCAACGCTGGTTAATCGCAAGGGTCTACTGTTCTTGACCGATAACGCAAGGCTGCATGTTACGCGGGTAGCCAGGAATACCAGCGACTTGTTTGGGAGATTTTATTCACCAGAGCTTGCACCATCAAATTTCTACCTCTTCCATTCCCTATACAATCATCTTCGTGGAAAATCCTTCACCAATGAAGTAGACTTTCGCCAAGCATTCACGCATTTCTTTGCTTCCAAAACCCCCTAGTTTTACCGCAAGTAGATTTCACATTTTACAACTGGTGACAGGTTGGCAGAAAGTCATGAATGCCTATGATGATTACTTCGAAGACTAACAATAGGCTACTCTTTTTGTAGATCATGTTCTTATGGGTCATTAAAAATGACAAGAACTTTCTTGCTTATTCAGTAAACAAGGTTGTCATCCAATAGACTTTAGTTATTCCAAGCTGCAATATGAAGACCATTTTAAAGTTCTACTGTTACGGTTCACTTTTTCTTACTAATGTCACTACATGCCTTCATTTTCCAGATCCCTATTTCAAGGAATAATTTGGTATATCCTTATTTTTACGAAATTTATAGCAATATTGATAATTCCTTCCTTTGAGAATATAAAAATCATTCTCTATTAAATCTTCAATATTACAATAATCACGAAAAAGATTTAATCAAGTTTGATTGACATTTGCATCTTAGAATTGTAACTCTAACAGACTTGCTTGTCTAGAGATGCTTAGTCTAGATGCTTTGTAACATCATAATTATTCCTTTGCTATGTATGATTACAAATGCCACTCAGTTATATACTGCAATATAACTTGTTTCCTTTTGTTAAAATCACACTTATCGATCCTTATCGACTTTTAATTTCAAACTGTGTATTTTTTTTATGTAAGATCTCTCTTTCTTTCTCTCTTCCTCTCTCTCTCTCTCTCTCTCACATACACACACCACGTTGCACTACACACACCACGAAAACCTATGGATGACACGTATATATTCATAGAAATCCTAACTGAAAAATATTATTTAAATAATTCCTTAACAGTAGTCATACGCATACTAGAGAATAAAGAATTTTATTTGTAATTTTGTGATCCCATATAAAAATGTACCTTAATAATTTACAAAATAAATGCAATGAAAAATAATCAGTTAATCAGCCCAGAAACAATACAGAATATTAAAGAATATAAATTTTAAATTTGAATATGGTTTGTTACCCCATGAATGCTGATATCATCTGAAAACTGTCAATTATCAGTACTTTTAAAAGAGTTGTGTCGAAAGAAGTTAATGATTGGGTAGAAAAAAATTAATTTTTTCTGTATACGTAATGCAAAATCATTTTTAGTGAAAACTGTTTCCTTCTTCCAAACAGATAACAGGTTGCATTCTTCTGAAGTGAAATCAGTAGGGCAATTGAAATAGAATGTAGTCCCAAAAGGACGTACATATTTCCGGAATAGTAGGAATGAAATGAACAGTTATCACGACTAACGAAACAATTTTATCAAAATCATTTTCAGGGATTCTGCGTTGCTTCTCAAGACAAAGAACCTTGCTGGTCACAAAATAAGCTAAAAACAAAGAACCAAAAAGATTCTGTCTTTTAGTAACTCTGTTGCTAGAGGACTTGGATATTTTGTTCAAAAGAATTCAAATAATGCATTTAATATCATAATTCAAATAGAAATTGTTTATGATAGTTCTAATTTTAATATCCAGAAATTTATTTTATCGAATTCACTGTTTATTTGACAGAGGTTTTCAAAATAAATTGCTTCTTTACAAAATCCTTTTAAAATAATTAATTTATCTACAGTTATGACATTTAATTTAGATCTCTTAATATATTTTACCTATTTTTTTTTTTTTTTGAAATGCATTTTGAATTCATATTTGTTTTCAGATGAAATACCTTTAAAAAGTTTTATTTATTGGTATATAAAGGAAAGTTTGCTTCTATTCAAAGTCAACGAAGACTTTACTTAGATGGTAAATTTAAAAAAGCATAAAGCATTTGCATTTTATTAAGATAACACGCATTTTTCGAACACCATGATCCGTACTTATATACTGTTGTTACAGATACCTATATATATATATATATATATATATATATATATATATATATATATATATATATATATATATATAATTAGTGATTGTATATATATATATAAATTAATCAAAAACCAAATGGAGAATAATACATTGAAAATACGAAATATAGTAAGCAGATGGAAAAATATTTAGTAGATAATTTAAAATTTATATATATATATATATATATATATATATATAAATTGAATTAGAGATAACTGCCCTTTATACACATTTTGAGATCCACCTGACGATTGAGATACACATCCACCTGACGATTGGGATAATCAATTTCGGAAAATACGCTCAGATTTTCCAGAACAACTTTGTCAAGGATGTATGTTAATTCAGGTAAAACCCTCCTTGGCAACGTCATCTATCGCAGATAGCAATGTATGGATGACAACTGCCGTCGTCGGCTTGGTCACATTGTAACTGCGTAATCATAGGCCATTGCACAACAAATCACTCTTTGGTTAGATGCCGCAAAGTAGCGTGTAATCTGTTGCGTCATGCAAAAACATATCTTCTCAATGATGCCCTGAATTCATCATTCTGGTTTTCCAAAAGTTCATTGCTTCATGTGCCTTATGGCGTACACGTAACATGCTATCGGCATGTATAAAGTGAATCTAGACTCATCATTCCAGAACAAAAAATTCGACGGTCAACTGCTTATGTCCCCATGCCAATGTTAAACATGGAACTCTGTTTCGTGAGGTTAGCAGAAAAACTTTCGTAAATCGATGACTCATAGTCACTATTAAGATGAGATGATTCTGTATGGTTTGCTTACTTACATGTTGTGCATCAAAGTTAAACCAACGGATGATCTGTTGCACTGAGACATGTCCAGGCCGCGGTGGTCTAGTTGGTTAAGGAGTCGTTCTTATTACCGGAAAGCAGTGAGTTCGAATACTGGTTTAAACAAACATCCATTGTATTCGCTAAAAGTTACTGGGCACGTTAAGACTGGGCATGGTTGCAATGTCATCCAAGTGAAATGATACCTCTTGAGATAGTAGACCAAGTATGGGGTCTTCTGCTTGGTTCCTGATTCAATATCACGAAGACTTCACCCGGCTGCTTCTATCTAATTGGTGGCGGCCATCATAGGACTAGATGCAGGGAAGCATTCTGGAATAACAACGACAACTGAGTCCAGTCCGTTTCCAGTTAATTTCTGTGAGCTAATAAACAAGATCATCCATATGCAATTTTTCATGGCAGTTGACGCCCAGCTGGAATGAATACACACACTCACACACACATATGGTGTGTGCGTGTATGTACATATACATAAACACGCGCACATATGTAGGATTTTATAAACATATATAAAAGAATAAGAATTTAGCACATAAAAATGTAACAATCAATAACAATAAAAAAGAGAGTTTAAAAAAAAAAGTAAGAATTCTCCACTTCACTTATGATTTTAAAGTAGTAAAATAAAAGTCTGAAACAAAGTAAATCCTAAAAAAATAAAACAATGTAAACTACGAAAAATGTAAAAAAAACTTGAAAAAAAATAGCAAGTAAATTAATAAGACTTAAAAAATAAATATAGATTGTACAGATAAAAATATAATGAAAAGTTGTCAAAAAAATTCCTTTCTTTAGAAGAATTCTTTCAGGTAATTGTGTTGTTTAAATTTGTTGAGTCTTATTTTATTTAAAATTTGATACAAAGTTTACGTAAGTCACTTTCGATAAAATATTCAATAACATTTTTAGATTATTTAGAAAAAGATTTAAAAAAATTGAAGGGCATTTTTTGATTCTTAAAGCTTACGCAATAATATTCGAAAACTCTTTTTAGAGCTATTAGATTTGAAGCATTTTAAAGCCTTAGAAATAAAAATTTGTCGTTAGTAAAAATGTTTGGAAATTAAAAAATATCAAACTTTAACTGTAGAAAAATCTATCTGAAGAACAATTATTCATGTGATATTTAAAAAGTATGGAAAAATTCTTGTTTTTGTTATTAAAGTCATTAATTTTAATTATGGGAGTATTAATATATTTTAAACTTCTTCGGCTATTAAAATGAAAGTCATTGTTAGGATTATTTTTTAAATGAATGAAATTTATCTAGGAAAAGGAATAAATTACAAATATTTGTGCCGAAATTGGTTCCGATGGGATAGTAATTATTTTATCAGCAAATTGTGTCTAAAATCCATTGAGATTACTATTTAAATTAATTACTCATGATTCTATTTCCTTTGATTATTATACTTAAAATATCAATTAATATTTAAAAGATTAATAACTTCTTTTAAAAATGTAGATTAGCAGGATTTTAGAAATCAAATCTATTTGAAGGATTACATTATAAGTTTATTATTATTTGATAAGGCTAACGCCATATATATATACATACATATATATATATATATATATATATATATATATATATATATATATATATATATATATATATATATATATATATATATATATATATATATATATACAGATAGAGAAGTGCTTAAAACACTAATGCAGAAACACATTCCAATTTTAAATATCTATCCTTAGACTAATTTTATGTTTAAGAATTTAGATTTTTCTTTCTTAAATATGATGGAAATTTTATTAACATTGGATATAAAAACGTCTGTGCCTCAATTGTGTTTCAAGACAAAAAGAACCATACTAGATACATCGTTACTCTAAATCCTCCTGATTGGTTACGGATTTTAATCTGATCTTATGCTTTAAAGTTAAAGACAGTTTTCATTTAACAAAAAATATTGAAAAATAATAAACTGTTAGTATTTAATTTCTTTGATATAATTGAAGTGAAGAAAATGCAACATAAGAGGAATAAAAGCTTTGAAAGAAAATGAATTTTTCGTTTTACAGCAATATTTAGAGTGAGACAATTTTTACTCACTAGAGAAATTCGAGGAAGTTAGTATCGATTTTAAGGGTTGATATTTCCCTATCTATAAATTAGGAAGGAACATTCTTGGAGGAGAAGTAATTATAAATTTAAGACACTTGTTAATTATGCATCAAACTACTTCACTTTGTGTTCTTGAGGCATTAAATTCGCAAATTTCGGAGAAAGTAAATGATATTATTATTCAATTTTTAAAATAGCTATATGGCATGTTGTGATGTGTATTATACTTTATATCTTCTTTAATTTTAATTTTTTAAAAAATTCATATCATTCAACAGTTACAGATTTATACTTTATGTGTAGATACATTACACAAAATATAATTACTTCAATCTTTATTTAGAAATAAATCTCACATACAATATTCTCCATTTCATTACACATGTTCTAATGTAAATGGCGATTGATCATGATTTGCATGAATCTCCATCACAGACATTTTCTTCAGCCTAAAATGAACAGACATTATAAATTCTGTTTTCAATTAAACAATTTAAGCATTACTTAATTTACTTGAAATATATTATTAACTGAATTTAGGAAACATTTGTTGAAATGAATGAACAATAAATCTATGGAGATCTCAAGATGTGCTGATACATTATGTTTTTAATATCAACTCTTCTCTTTTTGATATAAATGTCATTTGATAAATATATGGCCACACATATATTAATAGTCCAATTACTTTTCGAATTTAATCTTATGCATTTGAAAAATAATGTCTTCCTAATAGTCATTTAAAACTAAACATCATTCGAAAACAATTAAGAGGCTTAACATCATCAAAATTTTGATGCCGGAAACTCAGCTTATTAAAAGAAATAAATTGATTTGAAAAGATTCTGGTTGTGAAAAATATTTAGCCTTCACTAAACAGATTCTCTCTAAATTCTAAATAATAATTAAGTAATTTTAAACTTAATTCCGTTATTACTTTTTAATTTACTAAACAAGTAGTAAATTAATCTGCGAATTTATTTTTAAACTTAATCAAAACTATGTTCTAAAGCTAAATTGTTTTTCAGAATATCATATAACGTGTTTTGATTTACAAGAGCATTAATTGTAATGTATTTAATTAAAAAATTCAAATTTTATTATAAAATAAATAAATTTTATTAAAAATTAACTCAAATTATTATTTAAAAAATTCAAATTTGAAATTAACCCTACGGGATAAATGCTAATAAAAAAATTTTGTCATTAAAAAGAAATGTCATTTGATTTTTTATTTTCAAAATAAAAAGATAATAAATGATTTATTTCAAATAACAATACAGTCATATTTAAAAGGGAAAAATATTTGCTGATATTTATTTACAAAAACAGCATTACAAATTTTGGCAACTCTACCAGTTGTATTCACTTAAGAAGTCTTTACCTCAACATTATTTTACATATTTTATAGTTTAGGGTATATATATATATATATATATAAATATATATATATATATATATATATATATATATATATATATATATATAATTATGCTTTCATGTACAACACTCATGAAATGATCAGAGCTGTCTTCACTCTATAAAAAGTAAGATTTGCTGCAAGAAAGTAAAAGATTTATTTTTTGTGTGACACTGCTTAAATTATTTCATTTTTAATTAATACTATAAAAGAATATTTTTAATTATCAGTAATAGAAAATAAAACTTTTGGGCTAATATATCACATTAAAAAGATTATCCAGAAGCAATATAGCTATCACCATATTCATCTTCCAATATAGAACATAAAAATATCTATCACGATTTTTAAGAGATTTACCAAAATAAAGGAATCGATACATAAAGTTATAGAAATACACGAGACATCAGGCGCGCGCACGAGAGATTTGTGAAAATATGCTCGAATTATAAAGGTTCGAACGTGTTTAAATTTTTTGGCTAATTAAATGAATAAAAAATGAATAAGATCCGAGATATATAAAATAAATATAATTTGACGCATTTAAAAAATGTTTCAAGCTCACACTGAATAGCGTTAAAGTGAGTTTATGAGTTTAATGAACCATATGACTGTGCCACCTAAAAAGATAATCATTTCGCATGGAGGACATTACGACGACAAAATATTTTATGTGGCCTTTATATATATATATATATATATATATATATATATATATATATATATATATATATATATATATATATATATATATATATATATATGTGTGTGTGTGTGTGTGTGTGTGTGTGTGTGTGTGTGTGTGTGTGTGTGTGTGTGTGTGTGTGTGTGTATATAATGAACAAGACGGATCTTCAATTGGAGTGGGATTCAAACTCACCGCCTTCCGATAACAAGAGCCTGAGATGAGGCAGTGGCGGTCTGGTTGTGAAACCAGGCCACCACAGCCTCTTTTACTTAATTACATTTTTTTAAAACTACATATATTTAAATCAATAGTTAAATAAGCATCATTTTAAAAATATTAGATATAAGTTTGAATGATAAAAGATTTTTAAATTTAAATGTTGAGAGTAAGCCCTTAAATAATTAATTTTACTTTGAAAACTGTTTATCAAAATGTTTGTATCTCTAAGTAACTAAAAATTTGCAGCTAAAATAATTGACTGAAATAATAACTAAAACAATTGACCGATAAAATAATTCCTTGGAATTCAGCACATAACAATTTGTCTTTTTAGCGCTATAGTTTATAGTTTAAGAACTTGTGGATTCGATTTTCACCTGATGCTGAGCTATTTTTGACATAGTGTAGGGGACAGCCTAAGGTTGTTGTAAGGAATTTTAGGGTCCACCACCTAAACTGCCTTCCGGCCACTTTTTCCATGGACAATAGGCTGTAATCATGTGTCCCAGGGGAAAAAATGGTTTGAAAAATTACAAAAAAAGACAAACATGCCTGCAGATGGAAATAGTGCAGCACACATTCCTGTTATTGAGCAGAAGCTGCGTTCGAATCAGGAATTGTACACGCTTAAGAGTGTTTTCTTACCACTCTCTCTCTCTTGGGCAACGATGATTATCGAACGTAAATATTTTGACACTGGATTGCCTCAGCTTGTTGTAAGGGATATTAATGCCCACACGTAGATTTTCTTCCGGGAGAACTTCCGTTGAGAGTAGGCCGTATCTATGTGTCGCAAGGAAAGAAACTCGGATAATTCCCAAGTACTCACAAAGACATGCATTCAAAATTTATAAATGCAGCATCCATCTCCTGTTATTCAACTGTATCTGGTATTGAACCTGGTACACTTCACTTGAAAGAGTGCTGTCTAATTTCTAGGCAATGAGTGTTAGTCAAAAAAACTATTTAAAATCACAGTCTTTATCATAAATAATGAACTTAGTAAAAAAAATGATATTTTTAATTTTTTGTAGAGAAAATTGCCTAATGCTTACAATTTTATAACTCTCATAGTAACTGATTATCTCTCGTTTATCAATTATTTTGTTTAGATAAAATATTCAAATAAAAAAAAGTACTTCCTTAAATATTTTAGGACTTCAATTGATTCTCTTCAAAGGAAATTCCGCCTTTCATCTCTTCAGTGGATCGATAAAACAGAGTACCAAGCATGTTTAGGAACTAAACACTGGAGGTTTCTCGTTATGCTGACCACCTAACCGGGACATACGCTCCGCACCCTAGAGCCCCCAGACAAGAAAACTTGTATGAGTACGGTAGAGATTGGCCCAATAGGGAGTGTCGTGCCAATAAGATTAGTTTTTATAGGCAATGAAAAATTTTTTGAATAAAGAATGGATTTCATGGTATTCTACAAATTAAACTTTCAGCTAATTAATTATTTTTATTTTGAGACAAATACTTCTTAAGAAATATAAATAGGTTAAAAAGACATTTAAATATAAAAAAACAAAAAGGAAATAGTAATACTTTGCTTATTAATATGTCAACATAGATATAGAATGTTATTTTTACATATTTCACATAAGTTATCACTATTGAATTCTTAATAGTTAATTATTTCCTTAAAAACTCAGTTAGAAAAAATTTTTAATAAATTCCCACTTTTGATCTGCTTATGTTAGAGGAAATTATATTAGTTCTGAATTCACGAAAACTACGATTTGAATTTTAAGTAAATTTTGAAATCATGCTAGAATTACAAATATCGGTGACATGTGTTATAATTTCAATTTAAGCAAAAATTGAATGTACAGTTTATAAAATGAGTGAGTAAACCGATTTTTTTCAAATAGTTAATTACTTATTATATAAATGACAAAGAAAAAATCAAATATAGTTCAAAATTAATTAAATAAAGTATAAATTTTGTTAAAGAATTTCGCTGGAATTTTAGATGTCAGTAAATCTTTTACTACTGACAATGCTAAAGTTTTGATAGATTTATTGATCAACGAAGGAAAATGTTTCTACCTACCATCTTGGATTTTTCGTTAAATTATTAACTTTCTAGAATCAAAGATGACAAGTAATTTTTTTATACGCAATAAAATGTGTGATCACAATCCTTCAAACATATTTATCGCATTCAAAATTATGGCCAAAAAGTTCATACTAATTTCTTTAATTTCTTCGTGTTATGCGCTGGAATCTGTAAGATCAACGATCTCGGTCTAATGTTCAACAGTCCATCTTGGATATGGATGTTTATAGTGGTTCGGAATCCATTTGAACTGTAGGTTTCAGTCTCATTAACTTTCTTGAACAAAAGATATGGCCATTGAGCGATAAGCAAATCAAACCAGGACATGGAAATACTCTATCTAGTGATTGGAATTTAAAAAAAGAAAAAAAAAAACATTCGCTTAACACATGTTGGAATTTATTTAATATTTGATGACCTTTTCAAGGTCATTATAAGCGTTTTGTAAAAAAAAAAAAAAAAAAGAAGATAATTAAATAAAGCTAAGGTGATTGGTTTATGATTGCAACTGAATGCTTAGCAAAATATTGTGGCACAACCAATGCTATTTGGAGACAAGAATTATGTGAGGGAAACCATCTCCCAAAATCAAGAAATTTCTGAATAATCATTTGTTTCCAATACTTTCGCACCCATATTTAAAGGGGTTATATTATTTATACATTTGTGTTCGTGATGATGAACCACTATTCTACACTTTGAATAATATCTAATTTTTCAGAGGCAGTTTTAGCACTTGATTTATAAAAAAAATAATATTACATTATTATTCCATATTGAAGTCAATTTTTTTTGTTTATAATATACATAGATAATCAGTAAATAGTCAGAAGACACGGAAAAATGTTGCTAATGGTAATGGTTTAGGTAATTAAATATACCTGAACCTTACTTATAAAATCAATTTAAAGTGTGATTATTTGGCAAAAGACCAAATAACCACTTTAAATTGATTTAATAAGAATTGCGATGCCATTTCCATAGCTTTTCCTTTTCTGAATTATTCATTCGATCTTTTAATTTGCTCAATTTTCTTATGAGTGCACATTTTTTTGAAGACATTAAGATTTTATTAATACCGAAGATTTTAAGCTATTTAAAATCAAACGGTAGATATCCTTTAGCACTTCAAATTAAAAAAATTTTTTAAATGTTTAGTCACGCATATGAGCTTATTGCATTGACGTCATCACTAATGCATGCAGCGATAGTAAAAACACATTAAAGGATTCATTATTGAAAATGTGGCGAAATAAAACTTGAAATTGTAATGAGACCTGAAATTCGCAATAAAGTGCGATAAGACTTAAATTTTCAATAAGTTACCTCGAAATATTCTTATTGAAAGTCAGCCTAATCTTTTCGTCTAATTTAAAAATAAACTTATGATAAAAATTAAAAAAACAGCGATGTTTGATGTCATAATGGCTTGGTTTCAAGGTTTCCGTGAGCTTAACATCTCAAAGTTGGGAAATCTTGCCATTTAAAGTTATAAATCAATTGAGGTAGAGCAAATTGTTTAAAAAAAGAATTTTTTAATCAGATTCTTTTTATTATCGTTATTATTTTAAATGCATTTCTTTTCACTTTGAACTTAATTCTTTGGATATCATTTTAGTTTAACTGCTTCGCATAAAAATCAATTTTGAATTTAAAAAAAAAACAAAAAAAAAAAAAAAAAAACTTTTAATATAAATAAATTTAGAAAAGCTAACTTTTTTCGATAAATTTTAATATCAAATTAACATTCCAAGAAAGAATGCTGATGTTTGTACGTTACCATTTTGTGTTTAAGAACCTGCAAAATATATTTTAATCTATGAAACCCAGAAATTCAATTATGCGCCTCTTCACCATTTTGTAGACAAGGAGGAATGTATGTAAGGAAAAAGAAAAAATAAATACAATAAATGAGAGCCGAGTTCCATCTGTCTTACGCTTTCATAAAAAGTGAATCACCTTTCAAAATCTCTTTAGATTGCATTTGCGTGTATACTGCCATCTATTATCTTTTTCTGGAAACACGTTATATAAAATTTGTTTGAATAAAGTAACTGTTTTTTAACCATGGGCGGATGTCATTAGGAAATTTTCTAAATGTAGTAAAAAAGTCATTATATGAAATACTTAATTTATACTTAAAGAATTTACTGATTACATCATAAATATTTAATTTTAAAGTCTATATTTTCTAGGGTAATTTGATTCTTTAGGCTCTCATTGATGGGTTTTTCTACGGTTGAATCATAACATGAATACTGCAGTTCTAAAGTTACATGACTTGTAATTGATCCTGTGATAAATTACTAATTAGAATGAGAAAGGGAAAAACTTTTCATGAGCCATGTCACGCGTCTCTAAATTATGCGCCAAAACGTAATTTTCACTGACTAAGTTGAGTTACAAAGGAAACCATTTCCATCTTTTTTATGATCATTGAGATGGTAAAATATATGCTGCGCCTCTCAATCTTTTAAATTTTAATGCGAGAATAAGTAAAAATATTTTCACGTCATTCGAAATTCATTCTTGTAATTTTCCTTACATTAAAAAAGAATGCCTCCTAGGCATTGCCAATTTTTAAATATGAATCTAAAATTCACAGGAATGGAATACGGTAGAAAGGAACGCTAATGTCAACAGAAAAAGACAACTATTTAGAAACACTGGAATGAATGCTGAGAAAGAGCTATTCCCTTTCTTTTCATGTTGCGTTTTGGCAGGTTTCAGTAAAAGATTGGATTTTCCACTCGTTCAGTTGGGCAAGGGACCAATCTTTATACCCTATTTTCCATTTCATATATAATTCATGAGCACTTATTTCGCGTCAATTCTTCTCCACGTCATTCACAAACTTAGCAATGAAATAAATTACAAAAACCAATTATTCACTATTTTGAATCAGCATACTTTAGCTTAGACATGAACTTTATACATTCTTTAACTTAGACAGAACAAACTTGACATGAAGCAACTGTGTACCGTTTGTTATGTAAGACTCTTATATTTTACAGTGTTTCCAATCCATATAAGAAATGTATGCACTCTTTAATAATAAATTTACGCATATACACCAATAGACAGTCTGTATTATCAGGAAGGTCGATAAACAAACCCGCGCACGTTAACGAATTCACTAATCCGAACTCTGCCAACATACTAGATGAATTTCAAGATTTTCTCCTTCTCAATTATTTACCTAAGATAAAGATTTATGAAATATATGATAAGAAATGTCGCTTTCTTAATCATGTTTTTTTATTGTTGTGTGCATAAAAACTTTTAGAAGAACCTATCACAAAACTAAAATAATTCATTAAACAATAGGAATCATTATATAATTTGTATGATCATTATACAATTTGTAAATAGTTTTGTTCTTCTACATACTATATTAATTCTAAAAGAGGTAGTGAAAGGAGTTGTGTAATAACATTCTTGATTCAAATGTAAGACATTTATCAAGGAGAAATGCAACAGTTTTCTCCCAAAACTTCGCAAACTTTTTAATGCGTTTAAAAGATAATTGATCTAGTTACCTTTTGGTATCAAAATGCTCTGTAAACTAAGGCATATTAGTATTTCACTCATCTAATGAATTATAATGCTTGTTAAATTCCGTATTAAGAAGGTTTTTTTTATTTCAAGAAATTCTAATGCCATTTTTAAAAAATAATCAGTAGTCAATGAAACGCATTATAAGAAGCATCATATGGTGATTTTCTGAGAAATTTATGATTCATGTAGAAAAGTGTTCTGCAAAATATCTTTTCTCGATAATTTTTCAAATGAAATAAAGATATTAATTCATTTTATATGCTATTTTATCTCTAAACAAATTCTCAATGTTAATAGTGGTGATTTTGCACATCAGAAATTTTGAAGTTATTAATGAAAATATTATAAAAAAATTTTTTCATATAAATGATTGAAAATTCCAATGTCAAGCTAGAGTAATTAAACAGTCATCGCATTGCTCTCACAAACTGTTATTCCAGTTCATTTTTGTAAGGACATAATTTTAGAAGCTTGGTAGGTAAGTCTAGTGAAGAGTGATTATCATCAAGGCTGATGATTTATCAGTCTCATAAATAGGGCAACTAGAAAACAAAACCGATTTCGCAATACAGTCCATTTTAATTGAAAAAATTTATTTAAATGAAATTTTCTACAAGAAAAAGGAATTTATTCATTGACGATCTATTTTTGCGCGAAATTTTCATTTATAAGAAGTAAAAATTAGTGATTGAAATATATAAAATTCATGTAGTTTCCTAATTTTGCCACTCATTATGAAACTCCTCCTTTAGGGTATGGATGATTTGTTTTGTTTACCGTTCTTCCTACATTTCCCAATAGGAAACATTTAAAAATGTTCTAGATTATAAAAAAAGGGTTGAAAGTGATTTACACATTTCATTAATTAAAAAAATAAGACTTCCGTCTTTTTTTTTATCTTTTTTTGTGCGATTGCACCCCCACCCCCCATTTTACATATCTTTTTTCATATAGCTAACATTAATAAGGCATGGATTGTAGACAGAAAGTAAATGTATAATTCGTCAAAGAAAACAGTTAAGAAATAAACAAAATTTTCAAGAAAAAATCTATTATTTTTCTTTTTATTTATCTACTTCATTTACCTTTATACATGCTTTGCTTTTTAATTAACATCTGACATATCCTCTTGAAATGGCCAACTCTTAGCATTTTCTTTTATCTCGGCCCTGAAGAAAACTATCATAAATGTCCTTGAATTTAAAAATCAATTCTGTTTTTAGTAATATAAGCATTTCTAAGCAATACTTACATTACTCATATAATTTTTTGCAAAAGTCACTCAAAATAAATAAAATGCTTTTATTGTTTTCAATTTATAGCCTAGATACTCTCCTGAGACTGCCAAGGTTTAGCATATCTTATTAGCAACACTTTTATTATAAATATCTTTTTTTAACTTGTGACATCATTAAACATTAATTTAAAGTTAAAAAAGATGATTTAAAAAGAGATGAGAAAACACGCTATAAATATATAAAAAAAAAATAAAATAAAAAAAAAACATTGTCCAGGAAATAGAAGATTGTAAGTTAATTGCTAGATTTTAAAATTTGAAAAGTTAAAAGTCCTAAAAGCATAAATCCAATTAACTGAATTTTTGATTATCTGCATGCGGTCCGGACCCAATTAATTCGAATAATTGGAGTTCTACTGTACTTGATATGCATAGCTTTGACTTGCTTTGAGCAAGTCGAAAAACTTGATAGCAATAAAAAAAATTGATGGGAACATCCTACTATCAAATAGCTCCCTCTGGTGTCGAGCAATGAAGAGAGTAAATTAATTCTGCAACACAGTAATGGTTACGATTTGCTTTTTAACATTTCAATTATTTTTGCAAACTCAGAAATAGAATGGAAAATTTATGAATTGAGAGATAACATATTATTTTTCACACATATTATCTATAGATTATTATATACGTATATTATTATTATTATGCGTATATTTAGATTATTATTCTGCATTTTATCTAAAAATTAACAGACATTGAATTTAGTTTTTATATCATAAAAAATCAAATTTATAGAATTTTTTCTTGATCCGTGAAAATGTAATTATTGAAAATAATACAATTTCTATAAGATATAAATTGATCAATTACTTTTTAAATTTCGGAAATAGTTAAAATTACAATAATTTGAATTAAGTCCAACGCAATATAATGCATTAAAATTTGCAATTTACATTTATGATTAAAAAATGCACTTCTGGGACTTCATGAAAATTTGAAATTATTGTATTTATCGTAAAATATATATTTTTGTTTCTTTAATAATGTGTATTTGAAAATTAGGAAAATTAATAATATTCATAACTGAATTGAAAATTATTTAATATTTGAAATGGAACTCGTTTCTGAATCATTAAAGTATCAACATTTATAATGAAATGTTTCTTGAAATTTCATATTCATTTATATAAACACCCAAGAAATGAATAATAAATTCATTTTATATCTGCATTAGAAAAATGTTATAAATACTGTGGTAATGTCTCATTCAGAATAATTTTGAATAATATATATTATTAAGATTGTTATTTTATAGAAAATTTCATTTTCATTTTCTACAGATGTTTTTCAGATGTTTCTACCTTTCAATTATGAAAAGTATAAAAAAATCTTTGAAGTCAAAATTACTATAATATTATACAAACTTTATTGTTTAAGCCAAGATATAATTTGACTATCGGAAATTCTGCATCAAAAGACATTTTCTTATCTTTCAGTAAAATTTCGTTTAATTTGTTCTTAAATATATCCTTTTTTCTTTGTAGAATATTTAATTTACTACGAAAATTAAATTTTATAGGATTTTCATAACATATAAGTAAAATGTAAGGAAAGAGAAACTTGTCAAGAAAAATGTTTTTGATTTACAATTTTTTTATGAGAATTAATTTCATTTTGATTGCAATTTTATATTCGTTATGTTTATTAAAATTAATTTTATCACAGGGTTTTTTAATTTCTTTGAAATAATAATAGAACTGTTAAAAAAGATATCAATTAAGGTACATGACTCATTTTCCCGATATTAATTGCCACAATAAACATAAAATAAAACAATAATGAAAATTTCAACTGATACTTACAAGAAAAGGAAGTAAGAATGTTGAGAGAATTTCTTGTGTTATGTTCACTCAAATATACAACTTACTTATATTTTGCTGCTTAAAATTAGTTAGAAAAGTGATTTCTTTGAGATAATATTTAGTTGTTCTTGTTATTTATTTAAATAAGCTTACAAAAAAGATGTTTTGATTGAAGAGTTTTATAATCAAGTTATGCTATTTTTTATCTTTTACTAAACTTATTTTTATCAAATTTAACAAATTTAAATTTGGTGTTAAAAGAAAAACATTTTTTCAGGTTTTGGTTCGGTTTCTCACTCTACGGTTGTTTATTTGCACATGAGGTTTAATTAGACCAGGACTTATGATTTTAAATGGATTCTCACCCCTTTACAGCCAATCCTAACGGAGATTCAAGCCCACGAACTGTTGAACCGAAAGCCAAAAGTCGTTTTTTGAAAAGAAATTGACCATCAAATGTGAATAACCAGTATGTAATTTAATTACATGGATAATTAACTTTGCTAATTAGCTAAAAATTTACTTCAAGTTAAATTTTTGATAGCAGCAAATAGGATTAAAGCTCAAATTTTTAATAAATTCATGGAAAATCATAATTAAAACAACTTAAAAATTTGCTTTCTGTTCTACAACGTTATGAAATAAATTGTTTTCGTTTTTGAATGTTATTTTTGGACCCATTTTACGCATTTATAATCATTAATCTTAAAGGAGTGAATAGTTTTAAAAGAGATTGCGCTTTTGCCATCGCTTAAAATCCTACAATTCGCCTACTTCTGTTAGGCGGATTGTTTGGAAGTTTTCTCTCATGGTGGATGTTTGTGGTTTCCGTCTTCGATACAGGTGAATATTAATACGGCACTGTCATCCCAGACGGCATAATAAGTCATCCCAGACGGGAATTACGCGATGGATATTAAAAGGCTTTGCAATGGCCTAGAGCCGTAAGGCTGCCCACAACGCAATGTAAAACAGTTTTAAGAGTTTAGCTGTAACATTTTTTCCTCTCAGGAAATAAACTTTTGTAATGCTAAAAATGCTTGACTTAGATAACAAGTAATATATTATTACTGAATGTATGTATTTTACTGAATTTTTATGTGAATCATAGAAATATTCACATTATTACATGTTATATGTTTTCATTTAATTCAATAGTTTTTAAAAAAAATTATATTTAGTTTTGACGAAAAATTAAACCGACGAAGAAGAAATTAGTTAATAAAATCAGGTAAATAATCAAATTATATCATTATTTTAAGCTTATTCCTTTCATTAAAAAAACACCATTATTTCATCTTATAAGAATCCATAGCAAATATTTTTCCAACTGTATGAAGCTGTAAGTTATATATTAAATTACAGGAGTTAAACCATTTTGATTCATCTTACCATTTTCTCCTCATTTGGGTATAAACCTGCATTAAGATCTCGTAAACTGACAAGTTTTAAATCTATATCATTAGATATTTCCTTCAGCTCCTGAAAGAAAAAAAAAGGCGTTTAAATGTAAAAAATGTTTTTTTTTTTTTTTTTCCTTTTTTGAATTTTACATCACATGAATAAACTTTTAAAAAATGCTAAATAAAGAAAATTGTTACTTCTCTGTATTAAAAATTTTGTAAATTTCTTTAAGAAAAAAAAATGTTCCATCTCACGTAATTACACAAGAGATTAGAATTTTAGAACAATAAAAAAGTTCTATGATTAGTTAAATTTTATAAGTTAGGTTAGTGAAAACACATTTTTTTCTAGACTAGTAATTTTAAACTTAATTTTTTATATATTATGGAGAAGGATTTCATATGAAAAAAAATTTATGAACTTAATAAAAAAAATTTACTTTTTATTACTTTTTCTTTTAACAAAAATTTAAAATCTTTTACCAATCAACATGATAATGACTGAAAATGTCAAAATTTTAAGATGATAAAAGTTCACATCCGTAACATTTGTCATATCATTTAAAATGTGAGTTAATAATGATACATTTTATTCATTATTTTTTTATCAACATGATTGACAAGAAACTAGAAACATGACAAATATTTCAGAGTGTGTTAAAGATTAATCTTTATAAGCATTACAAAATACATTTAATAGTTTGAACATTAAAACACATATTACTAAATTATAAGACCATTATTTTATTTTGCTATTATTTTTTCCAATAATAATTCCTCTCCAATTTTAAATTTACGTAAAATAACAAAATATTCCAGAAATTATGAACTAAAAATATTTTTTTTATATTTACGAATTTGGCACAAAAAATGATTTTGGCCTGTCATTGTCAAGCAGAAATTATTCTTTTGTTAAAATTTCATTCTTTGGCATTAATTTCATTTTGGAATAAATCGTTTTAATAATATATATGCTTCATCGTCCTAACAGATTTAATTTGAAATCAGGAAATGTATCTCTGCCCGAAAAAGTTTTATTTCAAAGATCAAATGATAGTTTTCTTTCTAATAATTGATTTTAGAAATATTTAGCATAAAAATGCTGATCACACAGAAGCTTATATTGAATGAAAAATTTTTAATGTAATCCAATAAATTTAGTGAATTGAAGGTTATGTTTCAATATATTTCTAATTTAAGCATTTGAATTTGATATTATTTGTAATGCTATTTTTTGTTTATATGTATGAGTGTTAGGAAATATGATTTGTCTTCTCCAATCTGCTCAAAACTGAATATGTGAATTTCAGCTTTCGAAAGATCTTTCAACATATAGGTGATGATTCTGGAATTCCTCTTTTGAACACTTAATTGAAATATCTACGTCAAGGAAAAGGAAGTTTTTACACTGACTTCATCTTCGTAAACTTTGTTAACTAATAATAGATATAAAATGTTTTGCATTAGATAAGGAGTCCTGTTATGATATCTGGAAAATAAAAATTTTATTTGATATACTCCTAGAAATAAAATTTGTGCGTGTGTATTTACAGTCCCTATAAATGTATTCAACAAAACTTTGTACTTAAATTGACCAATATTATACAAAGTGTTTGTCTGATGTAAGTGCATCGCGAAGTTAGTTTGTATACAGTCCCTATAATTATATTCAATAATATTTGTACTCAAATTGACGAATATCACATAAAATGGATACCTGTTGTGCGAGAAAATTGTAGATTCAAAATTTCGAATTAATTTTTCAGGTTGGTTTGGTTGTCGCTCATTAGGCTAATTAATTCACGAAGGCTAATTATACCGGGACCTGCTGGTTACAAGTAAATTCCGAACCACTTAAAATCTCCAAACTCAAGGGAGGATTTGAATCCATGAGCTGTTGAACCGAAAGCAATAGTGCTAACCTTCTGGTTACCATCTCTGCGATTGATTTTCCCGAAAATCAGAGATGGAGTACAAATTTAAAAGTACATTGAGTAGCATATTTTTACCTATATATATATATATATGTATATATATATATATATATATATAATTGAGATTTGTAACTTGAAGGAATTACATCATGAGTTTAAAAATAATGAAATCTAAACAAATGTTGCCAATAAAATCAGTAATAAACACCTTTCCGTGTGAAAAGTTTATATTGTTAAACTTTTTTCTCAACATAAAACACAAATTTCATTAAGACCATAAGCATTAAAAGGGAAAAAAACCAATAGCATGAATTTTGAAATAAAAGCGAAGAGTAATTCAGCAATTACGGAGAAGAATGGAAACAAAGGAGATGTTTCAAGCAATATAGTAGTTATTCCATATTGTTAAAAACATTGTTTGACCAATATTGTTGCTATACAGTTGCAGCTGTTGCAGATCCTCAATAGATCTGACATAAGTCAGATCATATCCAGAGGGTTGTTGACAGCCAGAAAATCGATGACAGTAAGGGGATCTGGTGTTTTGTCAGTCCTGGTTAGTCCGAAGCAATTTTAAATAGGATTCGGTGATGGTGTATGGTCAAAGCATTTTCTACAAGTGAGGTAAGCTCTGGTGCCTCATACAATGTAGTATTTATGAAATATTGCTTAATGCATTTAAAGTAACGACCAATAATCTATTGTGAAACCTAAAAGCAGCGTACACTTTGGAACTGAATATCAGTTACTATGCTGTCAGTAAACATTGAATAAAAATATTTGTTAAAATAAGTACAAAATCATCTTATTCACTTAACTATGTAATATCAAGGCACTGCAAAATTCAAATTGTTGGTTTTCGTTCAAATACGATGATATGATGATTCCTATTTTTATTATGAAACCAATTTTCAAAATATACATATATCTGGAAATAAAAGTTGGAAAAATGAAGACCAAGTAAGGAATCTGTGTTTTCACCAAGTATAGACCAAGTATAAGAAAGGAAGTTTGAGGTATGATTTGTTAAATAACTTATGACAGTTCGTACACCAGACTTCATCGACACTGTCTCAAAATTTTTAAAAAACTTTAGCACAGAAATAATACTACTTACAGGTATTTTTATTTTATTTTTGATTAAAACTTCTTCATTATAGCCAGTGATTTTTACGCTGACTTTTAATTCTCCAGTTCCTCCAGCCATTTTAAACTCCTTGAAATCTAAAAAGAGAAATTCTTACTTTTCATACTTATTAAATTAAATTAAAATTTGTATTATATATATGTTATATATCGTACATATATAATTCTAATTTTTAAAGCAGTTCATTTTGTAGGTTTGCAAAATAAACAGATAACTTTTATTAATATAACAAATTGAATATATACGAGGGTGAGAATTTATAGTGTTTTATTATTAAATACTGGAAGTTATAAGTTATAAATTGATTCAAAAAATTCAGTTCAAACTTGTTAGAAAGACACAAACGAGACAGAAATGGGAAAATTTTTAATTAACCTTTTAATTTATTTTTCATAGTAATTTGTTCAAAAAAGTTAAAAATTTGTTAAATTTCTAATTTTTGCTTAATTCAATCTTCATAAAATTTCTGTACCATAAAGTTTACATATTTTTCAGATAATAAAAGATTCACCGTACACTCAGAATTTTCTAAAAAATTTCAAATAATTCTGAAAGCAATTTCTGAATAAGAATGTTAAAATATTATAAAAAAATAATCCCATATATTTGAAGGCAGAAATTTGCTGGATTGCTTTGCTGTTATAAAAAGTCATTCTCATTTATGGATGTAGTACCAATCAAAACGAATATTTTTAAGACGCGGACATAACTGGTTTTAAATTTTATAAACTATAACTGTTCACTCAAAATAAGTGCTTCGTTATTTAGAAAAAAAAATTTCATATAAGGGGAGAATATTGTTATATTAATCTAGCTAAAAATATGATGTGCATAATTTAGCATAAGATTAAATATGTATTATTAAAATAATATAATTCAATATCTTCTAAATGAAGCACATTTTGGATGCAAATATGTTTTAGTAAATTATGTCTATAAATTAATATTGCTCAGTTGTGGAGAGATAGATTTCCACTATCACAGCAGCTTTTAATCAGCTGGATTTTTTTAATTAATTCTTCTGCGAGTGTAAATTGAATGAAGCATTTTTTAAAAAAAAATCTAGCTATAAACATTTTTTTCCTTAACAAATTAAGCCCGTTAATTAATTAATTTTCTTGCGGGGAAGAAAAACATGGAACAAACAGTAAAATTCTTATATTACAATTATTTTTTTCACTAATTGGTAACAGAGAGCCATTAAAAGCTGCAAATAATTGTGAATCATTTGACAGTACATAAAAATTATATTTGTTGATGCCTCTTCTAAAAGACACACTTTATAAGCCCCTCGGCTTTATTGCTGAATATTAAAATATCTGCAAATTGAATTCATCATCAAGACAAACTGAAAATTATTTAAAAAAATACAATATATTGAAATATCGAATGATTCCTTCTATTAAAACGAATTTAAGAAATATAATAACACAAATCACAAAAATAGAATAAAAGTTAGATTCACTTTTCCTATGAATACAAAGCTTTTGGTTAGTAAGAGAATTTTTAAAAGAAATAACTAAACTGTAATAACAGTTTTTTTCACGTCAATAAAATAATGTTCCATTACAAAACGTACTCAAATTAAAAAAATTGCAAAAAATCGGTACACTAAGAATTTGGATTCCTTTTTTTTTTAATTTAAACTAATTATGTTGATTATTTTCAAGTTTGAAAAAAATAGTTAAATTTTCTGTCAGAAATTTTATACTGCCGAGACTTGTTTTGGATCTTAAATTTGAAAATAATATATATTTGAAACTTGACCACTTGGTATTCTCATGCTTTATTTTCTCTCTAAAACTTGTCGATCGAGAATCGATTTTAAAATTGTATGCTGTTTCCATATTTCAAAATTATTATTTTAAAATTTAATATATAGGAAAAAATAATCTTTTCATAAAGTATTTCTTATTTCCAATTCCACATTTTTATCTTAAAGAATTACATGTACTTTTCATTTACTTTAATCGAATAACTCTGAGTCAGTCTACAATAAATGCGTTTACATAATAACCAGTGGATTAAGAGTCCATAATCAAGATAACAATTAAAAAATAAATAAAAAACAGACATAGCTGTCATCTGTCCCCATGATATATAAAATTTCATGACAGTGCAGCTGTATCTAAGCTGTTTTCCCCAGTTGGCGTGCTAATTTTAGTTTCCTTCTGTCACCAGAAAAGCATCTGGTAATTCTCGAACAGCTCTTAGTGAAACTGAAAAAATTTTCAACCCGGCTTTAAAAGGAAATGCTATACTCAGTTTTGAAAGTTTCACAACCGAAAGTCAAATAACTAGCTGCATTCCATTTTTATAGCCAAATTTACATTGTTGGAGAAATAAATGCAAATACATAATTATCTTCTCAAGCACCTAAAATAAAATTATTAACATTATATAATAAGATCTAAAAGAGATTTCTATTAAAAAGAGCAGTGGAAAAAAAAACATTTTTGGTTAACTGTTGCATTGTTTAATAATAGAAACAAATATTTGTCTTAGGAAAGGTAACAATTAACGGAATATCTAAATTTACGATATCGACTAAAAACACAAATGCTTAGATTTATATAATTAATCATATTTTTATTTTATGACTTTAGTTTAGCTTTTGTATAATAAAGATTTTGTAGGAATACATTTATTTGAATAAAATTAAAGAATTTATTTATTTTTCTGAAAATTTTTGAGAAACAAAATTAAGCTTCCATGCATCAAATAAAATAAATCAAGGAAATACAGGCTCGATGAATTAAAAATCGTTTAAATTGTTATGTTAATCAAAAAGATATTTTTCATTGAGATGAATAACAATAATTAAAATAGGAAAATTCTCTTATTTTTAGCTATTATGAAATATATCCGAATATTATATCGATTTTTATATTCCTTGGCATTTTGCTGTTTTCAGTTAGTTTTCTTCATTTCCTTAAAATCAGATTTGTATTTTCAACCAAAATCATGTCTTCAAAAATAATTTATCAGATATTAAAACTAAAAACAGATTATTTATAAGTAATCACCTTGTAATATTTTCGAATAGCATGTCAACACATGTAGTTAAATACAATTACGATACTTTCTAAAAAGACAAAACTATGTATGCATATTATCAAATTTTTTATGATGCTTTGCTGTAACTTCTACAACATATTAGCTTTTCCCCTGTTTTTCAACCACAGATAGCTTGAAATAAATCCTAAATCGATTTAAGATATTACATTTCTTACATTTCTTCGCAGTTTACTTGTCCATGATTACTTTATATTGTTTTAACAATTATCTATTTAGGTAAATATTTAACGAATGAAGTCACTAAAATTAGTCATATAAAATTAAAATAATGATGCTTTTTCTGGCAATAGTTTTCTCTAATAAAAACTCTTAGTCTTAAATAACTAACTTAAATAATTGTTTCCCATAATAGTGTATGTGTGATAAAATATGCATAGACAATAAGGGGCGATCAGTACACATGTTTGGAAACGTGGCTTAGAATAATGGTCACCTTTTGAATAAATTCTTATTAAACCTATCATGCACTTCATTAGAATAAGAATACTTAATATATAATTTCTAATAAGTATATCTAATATGAGGAATGTAAAATATTTTAAATATAAAATTTAATCACATAACTTTGCTCTTTGATTTCATGCATGAAAACTTATAATACTTTTGTTTTCTAATAAATATTTAATATTTTCTTAATATATTGTTTGTTACGACATTAATTCCAGTCATTTTTCTGTGATCTCAGACATAAGAATTTGTTTTCCAGGAAGAAAATTTATTTTGCTTATTTTTAAAAATTTTCATTTTTAAAAATTCACCAATTATTATGAGATATCTTCTTAAATTTAATTGATTTTAACGTGTCTTCGTTTTTATCATAAACACGTATTTAATTAAATCTCGAGAACATTTTAATAATCATTTTTTTATTTTCTACACAAATAAATTAAGAGTATATTCATTTTCTCTAAAATAATTCAAACTGAAAAAATTAAAACATATTAATTAAAATTTAAATATTTTTTTAAGCAAGAAGTCATTTCTTAATCAAAAATAACAGTATCAAATTTTGTTTGCATAAAAATTGCTATGAAGTAAGACAAATAATATTTCAAATGAAATGTTAGTAAGAGAAATACATACACTGCAAAAGTTATAATAAGAAAAATGCAAATGTATGCTTAAAAGATTAAAATATTTTAATGATTAAATTCATACATAGCAGTAAATTAAGGATGGTGATAGAACTAGCAACAAAAGGTGCAGAAACTAAACGAAAGTGATTTATTCATAAAGATCGTGTATTAAAAAAATAAGAAAGAGCAAGAGAGAAGGTATATTGCACACCAGGCATACAAACTACGATTTTATTGCTTCCAGGAGAACTTAAGCGACATATTGTCTGTACAACAACTGAACAGTACGGTGTTAGTGTAATGGTTAATGCATTGCATATCTCTCATACGATGTAATGCAGTCTGTTCAACGCCGAGGTATGCTGAGAATCACATTATCGAACTGCTCTTATGGCAGTTTGATTTGTTTGGTTTGTTTTGTTTGTCACGCAACGGTCATTTTTTGCACATGATGCATTTATAGCAGAGAGCTTCACTCAGTAAGCAATGTTCTCTGAAGGTCTGGTACAGATGTAGGAAGTGGTTCATGGGCTGCAATTTCTCAGCCAAGCACGTCCCACATATGCTCTATCGGATTCAAGTCCATTGAGAATAATATAGTACGTGTGGAAAGGCTTTCGGTCATTCCACACGAATGATATCATGTGATTGAAGGCATTCGTTGTAAATGTTCGAACGGCGAGAGTGGGCATTGTCACCCATAAGCACAAATTCAGTGGTCACAGCACCTTTAAACAAACGGACATACTGTTCCAGAGTGATGTTCCGAGAAATATGGTCTATAATGGTTCAAGTCTGAACATACAGATCTGCTCTGGAGCTCAGGATAATGCCACTCCAAATGAGCACTACTTCACCACCATAGTGTTGTCGTTCAATGATGTTGTCGTAGTGGTACCGGGTACCTGACGTTCTTCATATGAAAGTCGCTTCTACAAACTAAAACTTGACTTTTTGGAAAACATAGTGAAAGCCCACTGTGACGGTGTCTACATCGCATGTCCTCTACTCCAGACTAACCACTGGATAACAGTGATTTGCAGTGAATGGAATAAATCTGACAGTCTGCGAATATACAGACTATATAGTTCCAAACGCCTGAATAGTTTCCTTTGAAACGTCCGTACAGTGACTGACGCAACAGATCCGCTGCTGTGATTCGTCTGTTTATTTTTGTGGTTACTAACAAATACCAGTCGTCATTACTCGAAGGCGATTTCTACTATAACATCTACTGACATTTCCTTCATCTTGGAATTGTTACCACAGCATAAATCTGACAATTTGTGTTATTCCTAGTTCTTCGGATACTGTCTTCTGCGTACGCCCGCATTCCAGGTAGCTCCCCGATTATTCTACAAAGTAAAAAATCATCTACAAGTGTCCTCTATTTCATACTAGGCACTCGGGCACTGTATACCGTATGAATCTGTAGTAAACTCGTTTCCTTCTTTGCCACCGGTTCTTATATCCCTTATAATCTCGCTGTTGCGGTGTACTCTGGGCGTCATCATGTGCCTTTCAGTAATTTACATATAATGCTTGATATTCCTACAAGTGACATGATATTCCTACAAGTGACATGATATTCCTACAAGTGACATTTTTCCTTTTACGTACGAATTCCGTGTTTTTGGATTATCATTAATTTATAGACATGTTGAATTCATGAAAAATATATTATTGTCAAACTTGTCACTTTAATTGCATTCATCAAAGTGTACATATCATTGTGACAAGACTGAACTAAAATGTTGAAAATGATTGGTAATATGAGATTTAAAGTAATACATAAAACCTTACCATATCATTATTTATAGGGTTTGCGGGACACTTGTAGATATTTTGGTTAGTTTGTCAATCAACAGTCAATTTCCATACACAAGGGCTAATTATGCCGAGTCCTACAGTTTAAAGTGGATTCCGAACCGATATTAACATCCATAACTGAACCCACTAATTGAACCAAAGGCCAGAAACACCCGAGAAGAACTATTTCAGACTTCATTTAGCCCTCTTATATTTCATCATTTTCCTAATACTAATAATTAATAGTTTTTGATTGCATCATTTTGTGGAATTGCTTACCTAAATTAGTGTGCCACCCTTTTGTCATATAACCTTATACTGATCAGTAATTATATTCCTCAGAAGGTATTTTATATAACTTAGGGAATAAAAAATGGCTAAAAGTTATGAATTTATTCACATCTAATTAAAAATATATAATAGATAATGAACAACAGTGTCTGTTTTTCCAACGATTAGTGAAAAATAGACATTAGATGCATACACACCCGTCTAACTTGAAATTCCTTTATTCAGTTTTTATGAAAAGTCATTGATTAGCAATTTTGAAAAAGTAGGATAAGTTCTTTCCTCAACATTTGCATTTTATCCCCGTAGAAAATGTTGTGTAAAAGATCTAATTTTAAATAGAATGCAAAAAGCTCATACTTTGTTGGACACGAAAAAATTGCTCAAAGTTCTACCATTAAATACTCACTCAATAATTTATTAATAAATGCTCATTTTAAATTTTTAATGAATATGGAATCTCATAACCGTATATTAAATTTTTGCCAATTCAAAGAGTAAAATTATTTGCTGTCGTAAACTTAACTAGGTGGAATCACTTCGAATGTATTATTTTGTTTGATATCACTTAAAAAAAAATATATATATATATATATATATATATATATATATATATATATATATATATATATATATATATATACATACATATATATATATATACATACATATATATATATATATATATATATATATATATATATATATATATATATATATATATATATATATATATATATATATATATATATATATATATATATATATATATATATATATATATATATATATATATATATATAATTCATTTAAAAACAAAGTATATGACAAAGCTACATACATTAGATCATTACAGTTTGTTTCTCCTAGACTATGGCTTGAAAAATTCATGTTTCTTAAATTGGTTTCCCTAGCAATAAGAAGCTCCATGTGAAATGAATTACTTATTATATTTTTTGCTTAATCAAACGCTCTGGTTTCTTAAAAGTAAGCTTCTAAAGCAACCGAAATTTTCCCATTAAATTTAGAAATAAATGAACAAAAAGCATAGAAGAAAATTCCATGCTTGGAAAAAGTCCCCTTATCAAAACTTTGCATTTTGAAACACATGAAATAATACTTCTCATGTAATTTGGAGTAATATGAAGTAAATAATATAAATTACTAAAATACAAACTAAATTTCTGTTAAAGTATCCCCAATGGAGGAACAATCAAAATGTCTCCTACGGGGATTATTAAATTGAGGAAGGAATTCAGTTTCCCTAGTTACAAAATCTAAAATGTTTTAGTCTCATACATTAGTTCAAAAGAAATAGACTATAATAAAAAAAACAATGATTACTTCTGTTTATAAAAAACTTAATAAATTTTACTTAATTAAACAAGCATATTACTTGATAAATTTTACATAATTAAACATTTTTAAAGTACTAACAGAATAATCTCTCACAGATTTTAATTGAGACCTTATTTAATCAGTTTAAAAGAGGTAGAGAAGAATAACAGATCAGAGATTAACAAGCATAGATTAGAAAATTCAAAGTCAGTGCAATATTTCTGGGTCAGAGAATGACATAACAAATAAGAATAACAGGAATAGATAAGAATAGCATGGCAAATTTAAATTCAGTGGAATGTTTACCACGTGAAACTTTTCTGTAGCCAGCTACAGCATTTTCATACGTTGTAACCCCAGTGTGACCATCCACTGGTGCTGCAAGTGATTCATCAGACGCTTGCCAATGAATTTTGAATGAAGAAATGTTTGAGAACTTCCTACCAACCGAATCTTTTAGCCACACATCAACAGCAAATAATTTCTCGCCATAAAAAGGAACCTATAAAAAAATTAATGTCTTGCTTTAATATTTATAAAAAAAAGTTAAAATGTTTTGTATTAAATTCGATCTCAGAAATAACAGACATTTTGAAAAGTGGAATCGTACAGGTAATTTTCAAGCCAAATCCGGTTCCCGGTATTATTTTACACTAATGCACGTACAATTTTTACTCGCTTTTAGCAAAACAGTTTCATCAAATGGCATATTTTCAAATTTAATACACTGAGTTCAAACATAAGCAAAAATAATTTTAAAGTATTTTAATTTACTTAATATTTTTTATAGAATTTATAATAAATTTAACATTTTTATTGATTTCATTTCATAGCTACATTTATATTATGTAGCATTTAATGCACTGATGTTATTATTTTCACATTCATTGGGCTTTAATATATACTGTTTTTGAAAATTAATCTCACACTACTTACATAATTTAAGGCTTTTCGCATAAGGTAAGCTTTATACTCTGATACAGTTAGTGGATAAAATAAAATAAAATACATTTTTATTTCACTAAAATCTTTTTTGATTTTTCCAAAATTATAACCATTTATTTTCAAACATATAAAACCGAAAAAAATCATTTAAAATATTTTTTCCAATGATTGTTATAAAAAATATTATTAATCAATATAAGCTGACTGAAAAAGCCTTTGAATTATTTAATACCTGATAATACAATTAACATAAATGTAATTGCGTTTGAAACCAATTCATGTCGTAGAGTTTTCATGGTTATGTCACGCGATAAAGTGAGTTGTCAATACCCTGGTTTGTTCATCGATCAACGGTCACTTTTGGCACGTTACTGCTAAATCATTTGAAACCTTTTGCTTCAAATGATTTCTATAAACATATCTATAAACACAGGTGAGAATCGAACCCATGAACTGTTGAACTGAAGATCGGTACTCTGGTATTTAGCTCAAACAATCATGTGATGAAGTGGGTATATTCACGGAGTGGAAATTCCCTTCAAACTGTAAGCCCAAATGAATTTTCTTATGTTTAACAAAATATACCCAAAACTATAAATCAAATTTATAATTATGATAAAACTATTTTGAAAGAGAGTGTGGTGAGATAAAACAATTTTACTTATCCTATATTTTAAAAATTTTATAAATTTATAGATCTGAATAATATTTTAAAAATTGAATTTGAAACACGTGATTAATTTAATAAACCAATACTGTCATAAGGCATTCCTAAATATTAGTCAATCTTGACAAATTAAATATACTAACTTTGCATTCTCAAAAATTCACTGCATGAATGTAATGATTTTTGCATTCTCTTATAAGAAAGCTTATAAAATAAATATTGAAATTGTTTTATTTTTAATTAGTCAGCGTTTTCTGGAAAATCAATAATATTGACTTTTATTCAGGTATTTAATAAAATCTTACAGTAAAATGAATTTTGAAAAATAGGAGAATCTACGAGTTATTAGAGAGCATTACTGAAATAATACGAATACCCATCTACAAAGAATAATTAAAAAAAGACGACTTATTAAATGATTACATTTTCTTTTAAATGTGTTTTTTTTTGGAAAGTTACCTCTTTCTTACTATTTGTTATAAATGTTTTTTAATTAAAAAAAATTATTTTTAAATATTATTAGGATGAAAAATTTAGAAAATTAAGAGGGTATTGACACATTTCTTATTAATTAAATTTTTGTACGCTACCCATAAATTACTTTAAACTGAGAAGGAACCACGTATGTTTATATTTTTTACAAGTGAGATGTTAAGAATTGAACAATAAATGAAACAGAAGGGATTTTAAGATCATTAGAGTTAACTGGAAAAATTTCTGATCCTAGAAAATATTCACAAATAATCTTTGGGCTTGTTTATTGAGCATTAGTTAAATAGATGCTTTTAATCAACTCATTTGCTTTCTTAAAAAATGGATCAATATTGAAGAAGTGAATTAAGTCAAATATTAGCCCGGAAAATTTATCTCTAACCAATAAACCCAGAATCAATTAAATTTAATTTTCATTCAACACACACAGATGAGCCAAGCTGAATTAACTGAATGGTTGGCACTGAAGTTCATAGGTTGATTTTCGATTCAAAAAATGATTATGTATGTTCTTGATGTGAGAGCTTATAACACTTATGAATCCACTTAAAACTTTATGTCCCAATTTATAAATCCCTGAGTGCAAAAAGTAACCACAGAATAATAAATAAAGCAAACCACACAAGAGGAATGATAGCACGGATGTTGAACAATTTCATTTCTCTTACCTGAACTATATAATTTAAAGGTGTACGTTTGGTGAAACAAGATAATTAGTCTTGTTTGATCAAACAAAACGGATAAATAAATCAGATCTCTTTACATATGCTCTTAAACTTTGAAATAAAACTGAAAAGAGTGACGAAAAAAATTTCAAATAATCTCTTTACAATTGAAAATTTACAAAATAACCTTAAAAACGCTATTCAATATCAATACCATTACCAGAACTGATATATTATCTGGCAATTAGTATCCAGAAACCCTATAATGATGTGGGGATGTTTCTCGTGGTTTGGACTGGGTCCGTTAGTTATTGTGATAGGAAGCAGGGAACTCTAAGGTATATTTGGACATTATGGTCAATGTTACTCTTCCAAATCTATGGCATTATTTCGGAGTAAGCCCATTTCTTTTCCAGAAGCTCCATTCATACATCGAAGCATGCACAGACGTGGTTTGACGAAATAGATGTTCAAAAACTGGACTGGTTTTTTTCAGAGCCTTGATCTAAATCTCACCATGACCTGATCTAATCATCCTTTTGGGATGAATTAGAACGCACATTACGTAATCAGCCAAATCAACCATCCTCTCTGCAAACACTTACTTCAGCTTGTAGGGACAACTGGAAGTCAATTGCTATGACCACATATTAAAAATCATTATTGGAAAGTCTTCCCAGATATATGCATCGATGCAAAAGAGGGACCAACTTCATGTTAATAAGTGCTTCAGAGAGCTCTAAGTCCATATCACTGGATGTCCGGATGGTTTTGGTGGGATAGTATATGCCGGAGAGAGAGAGAGAGAATCACGGTTTTAAAAATAATGTAGAACTCAATAGTTGTGGTTTCTAACTCCTTCCTTAAAAAATAATTATGTTGAGATGCTTGAAACTTTAAAATGTAATGCAAATGTAAAATTCCAGATTATTAGTCCAATTTTCATTTGTATTGATTCAATCAAGATTTTTAATTAAATATTATTGCCGAATTATGATAATTTTCAAATTTTGAACGTGAAACTTATTACGTAATTTAATTAGACCAATGAAATAATCTATCTTGGAAATTATTTGCAAATTCAGCTTTTGTAGATATAAGAGACAAATATAGTTGAAATACATAATTTTAAAATTATTTCTTACCACAGGAATGATGTGGTAGGTCAAATCTGCTTAATGAACAAGACGCGAATGATATATGCCTAAAATATTAACATATGAGAGACTCTACGCCAAGTAACTACAGTCAAAGTGGAAAATATGTGTCTGTAAAAATTGTAGAATCAAATTCGACTTGAGATCAGCAACAATAGTTAGACATTCATTGCTAGGTATCCCATTGATGGCGATTCATTTGACGGGTTAAAGAAAATATTGAATAAACTTCAAATGAATGGAAAAAAATGTTTCTTGGTAAAATGAATCATGATTCGATTTGTAAAAACTCAAGGATTCGTGTCTGAAGCTCATAAGGTCGTAAGTTCGAGTTTGATCATTGAATAAACTGTTTTTACATGGTAGAAAAAATTCCTAAATAAAAATGAAATTGTAATATTTAGTTTTTTGTAGTTGTTTAGAGATAAGTAATTATGGAATTTGCCAGTATGACAATATATAGTAATACCAGAGAATATTAGCTTGAAGAACATTCTCGAATATTTCAGGCAATGTTTCGGCTCTCACGGTGATCAAGATTGCTGTGCTTCTGGATGAACATATTTAGAATTGTCTGTCGGAAGAACAAGCTTTTAACTTGGAACACCTTATAACTAATAAAATTAATAATAAAAAGATTCATGTCCCCAATTCTCCTCTTGTAAATTAGAAACTGGCGCTTCCTCAATTGTGCAGATATAGAGAGCGCTAAGTGACTGGAAGAGAATATAGATTCTATTAACCGAAGGTAGAAGTAGCAGTCGTTGGTAAGAAAACGTGTCAAAACTACTAAATTGTTGCAAAACTACATAATATCTGCTCCTAACTTGAGAAATAATTGTCCCTTTCATAACTTACAATTTGCACAAAAGGTAAATCCACAGAAGAACTTTACTTCAGCTTGTTTCTAAAACTGAAGACACTTTGGATAGAAAGGAAGTTGCTTTGCCTACTTTTAGAGACATTCAGGGTGCTTCCTATAATACTACACATCTAACCATTCTTGAGTGACACAAAGCTAAATCACATTTCTTATAAACTTATTGTGATCCTACTTTCAGACAGAATTATCCAAATGAACAGATTTAGAGAATTATTTGAAAAAAGACTACCAGAGGTTGTCCTAAAGGAGTAGTTTTATCCCCATTACTTAACTATTTGGTATTTAATAACCATATTATTTATTTAAATCATACACTACTGACCATTAAAATTGCTATACCAAGAAGACGACATGCTACAGACGTGAAATTTATACGAAAGGAAGAAGGTGCTGTGATATGCAAATGATAAGCTTTTCAGCGCATTCAGACAAAGCAGGCGCCAGTAGCGACACCTACATTGTGTTTAAATGAGGAAATTGTTCAGCCGGTTCCTCATACACAAATTGCATTTGAACGTTGTCGCCTGGTGAAAAGTTGTTGTGATGCCTCGTGTAAGAAGGAGAAATGCGTACCAGCACGTTTCTGACTTTGATAAAGGTCGAATTGAAGCGTACCGGAATTGCGGTTTATCTTATCGCAGTATTGCTGCTCGCGTCGGTCGAAATCCAATGACTGTTAGCAGAATATGGAATCGATGGGTTCAGGACGATAATACGGAACGCCATGCGGGACTCATGTCACTAGCAGCCGAGAAGACAGGCATATTATCCGCATGGACGTAATGGATCGTGCAAACACGTCACGAGCCGTGAGTCAAGAAACGGGGTCGTTTGGAAGACAATAAGTGTCTGCACGAACAGTTCGACGACGTTTGCAGCAGCATGGACTTTCATCTCGGGGACCATGGCTGTGGCTTCCCTTCACGCTGCGTCATAGACAAGAGCGCCTTCAATGGTGTGATCAACGACGAACTTGGGCACACGAGGGGCGAGACGTCATCTTTTCAGATGAATCCAGGTTCTGTGTACAGCATCATGATGGTCGCATCCGTGTTTGGTGGCATCGTGGTGAACGCATACTGGCAGCGTGCATTCGTCATCGTCATATTGGCCCATCACTGGGCTTGATGGTATGCGGTGCCATTGGATACACGTCTCGGTCACCTCTTGTTCGCATTGACGGTGCTTTGAACAGTGCACCTTACATTTCTGGTGTGTTACGACCCGTGGCTCTACCCTTTATTCGAGCCATGCGAAACCCTACGTTTCAGCAGGATAATGCCCGACCGTTGCCGTGTTGCCGGTATTGTATGGACCTTCCTTGATACGGAACATGTTCGGCTGTTGCCCTGGACAGCACGTTCTCCAGATCTTTCACCAATAGAAAAAGTCTGGTCTACGGTTGCCGAGCGACTGGCTCGTCACCAAACGCCAGTCACTACGGTTGATGAACTGTGGCATCGTGTTGAAGCTACATGGGCATCTGTACCTGTACATGCAATCCAATCTCTGTTTGACTCAATGCCCAGGCGTATAACTGCTGTTATTACTGCCAGAGGTGGTTGTTCGGGGTACTGATTTCTCAGGATCTATCCAGCCAAATTTTTTTAAAATTTAATCACTTGTTATTTCTAGTATAATATATTTGTCCAATAAATATCATTTCGTTATCTGCATTTCTTCCTGGTGTAGCAATTTTAATGGCCAGTAGTGTATATTCTACTATACTTAAGGCTATGCAGAAGACATTTTCCTAATCATCCTTAGCAAAAACTTAAGCATAACCTACCAATTCATGCATTAATGTATTAAGTTATGTTAGTAACTGGTGCAAAGTAAGAGGTCAAAATGTAAATTCTAAGATGACCACATTTATATTTTTTACTCGCAAAGAAAATGTGATGGATTTTTTGTCAAGAACTTTTGAATATCCAAATCAATATAGCATTGAAGTGAAATATTCAGGTTTATTTTTTTACCAAAAGCTCACTTGGAATAAACATGTTGGTTACAAATTTAATCAAGAAAAAGTGCACTATTATGTGCAGACATATGCTTGGTAAAGACTGGGAGCTGTAGCCAAAAAAATTGTTTTGAATGTACTCAGAAATTATCAGACCTATCATAACTTATGCTTCTGTGACCTTGTGGTGCAAGTCTGAGTAGAGAACTGTGTGGGAAAGGATTGGGAGTGAAGAAAGATTTACCTGTCTGCGCATCACAGGTTGTATGACTCTTTACCAACCAATGCATGGGGCCGCTGTGACCTGGTTGCTTAAAATTCTGTTTTCATTATTGGTAGGTAGTGAGTTCAAATCCCGAAGATCCGTAGTGTTTGCTTAAAGGAGTCTGGGGCACGTTAAAATGGGTATGGTCGCAATATCCTCCAGCTGAAATGTTACCTCTGGGTGTAGTGGGCCGGGTATTGGTGATCTTCTGCTTGGTCCTTGCTTCAAAATCAAGAAGACTCCACCCGGCTGCTTCTACACAACTAGTAGAGCCCAACTCAGGACTAGGTATAGGGAAGTATGCTAGTCCGACACTAAAACAACCTAGCTGAGCACTACAGACTATCTTAGATCTGATCTTCCTGAACATAAATATTGCTAAAATGACTCTACATAGAATGATGTTGCAAAATCATTGTCAAGACAAGTCCATTGTTTAAGCTCATATTCGTATTACTTGGAAAATTCGTGAACGCATTCTAAAAATGCCTTCGGACACATAGAAAGCACTTGCGTGTTTTACAGATAATTTGAGGATATTTTCCCTACTAGAAAAGAATGGGAAAATACGTTTGATTATAATATCGGTGATCATATCTGATTCGCAGATGGATCAAAGAAAGACAATATTTTAGGATTAAGGATACAGGGTTTATCCCCCAGATAACCTCTCAAAAAATTCGGGAGGTATGCACCTATATTTCAAGCTGAAGAAGTTGCTATAACTGGCTTTTGGCAAATTTAAAAAATGACTATTAGTCAGGTTCTTATTAATTACTGCCAAGCAGACTTATTGGCTATTAACTCATTCAAAATTAATTAATGTTTTAGTGAAAGAATATAATACAATAATTTTAAGTGAAAGAATTTTTAAATAAACGGACACAAGAATTCATTCTTATCAGGGTGACAGGACACGTAGGTATGGAAAGTAATGAAACAGCTGACGAGCTGGCAAAACAGGGATCTTCTTCTAATCCAATTTGTGCTCGGTCTTTCAGTGACATCAATTTATGAATTATTAAAGGAGCTATTCTTAAATAGGAAAAACAGAAGATGAATAAAGCTTGGATTGAGTCTTCGCTACAGTGACATGCTAAAAACTTGCTCTACAAGTCACCTGCAAAAATTGCTTTTGAAATTCTTAGATGCCAAAGATGGATGATAGAAACATTGGTGGAATTTATCACCGGGCACTGTTATTTTAGAAAAACAACTTCACTCTTTGGGACTTTTTCAACAAAATCCTGTATGTAGAAAATGCCATATTTGGCACATGATATTGTATATGAATGTGATATCCGTACTCGATTGACCAGTTTTTAAATACTCTAGATACTACTTTAGCTCTACAAGAGCCCTATCTTAGAGACAAAGTAGGAGACTCTAGTAGGTTATTTTGGATTTAGAGCTTCGTGTGAAGTATTTTAGCAGAGGTGACTTGACTTTCAAATCCAATTTAGAAGAATGAAAGAAAATCAAAATTTGGTGTTACAAAAGCAATACATTGATTCGATTTCATTTGTTATTTCTTATTGTCAAATTTAAAAAAATCAATGCATAAAACATTCATTCTGTATTCTGTACGAAGTTTTTGTTTTCTGTATCAAAACGGTTGGAAATATCCCGCAAATTAATGAATAAAGCATTATTAATCTATTAAGAACCTTTATTATTTTTTTGTTATTTTTTTCATACATTTGATTAAAGTATTTTTAAAAGTTATTTAGCATCCAAAATCTGTGAAAAAAGGGAACAATTAAAAATTAAATAAAAATTAAAGCATTAAGTTTAATAAATAAATTGATGGCATTATTAACTCAACTTGCCATTTTTTGATGAGCCCTACAAAAACCTTTTAATTACTTGATTCTGCCTGGATTTACTTTCAAATCATTGAATAACTAATGGTGTTAATACACAAATAATAAAGTTTTAAACAATATTTAGCATTCTAATCTACTGAATGGGAAACAGATTAATGGAGCTTAACATAAAATATTCACAGGTATTATTCAGAAATATAAGTATATTTACTTTTACAATATTGTTCTTCTCTTTCTTCTCATTTTTTCTGAATAATTTCAAGTGCACAGAATGTGGTTGGCTGCAAACAAGCCTAAAATTTAAAAATACTATTTTCAGAAAAATATTTAGGTAACTCCGAAAAATAGGATATCATATTAATTCTTTTTTAAAAGAAGTATTATTCAAATTTCTGAATGTATATTATTCTCTTCTCTTACACACATATACAAATATTACCAACATTCTAACAGAAAATTTATTTTTTCTTAAGAATATTCATCATATTCAAAATTAAAATGCAAATACTCACAAATAAAATCAAGTTTTTTACATAAGCATAACTCTATTGTGTCCTTTTTTTTAAGAAACGTTTTCAATTGTTTAAAAAGATTCATCTCAAACTTTAACCCCATTTCATGTTTTAATACATAGAAACTGAAGTATAGGTATTAAATATTTAATGAAATTAATTTTTTTCTAGAAACAAACTGGAAAAGCCTGAGAAAGGGGCACTGGTTAATGTCAAACTGGCAGTCGAATAGTTAGCGCTCTGGCATTTGATTAAACATTTTGGGGGTTCGA
Organism: Latrodectus elegans; assembly: GCA_030067965.1. Taxonomy (NCBI): domain Eukaryota; kingdom Metazoa; phylum Arthropoda; class Arachnida; order Araneae; family Theridiidae; genus Latrodectus; species Latrodectus elegans. The sequence goes on along the minus strand of CM057817.1, from coordinate 63,431,767 downwards.
GTCCTACCTAGAACATGGACATTCGTAGTGATTTAGAATCATGCTAAACTGTCGGTCATGATCTAATTAGTCATCGCGTGCAAAAATGACGTATGAAAGACAGACAAACCAATAGTCTAGTTCGAGGGAAAATAAATATTGTGTTTATTTTAAACGTTTCCTGATTTATTAGAAATATAACATGGATTAGAAAATTTAAGACGGCATGCGAATATCTTTTAAAGGATATAATATTTAGTAGTGTATATTTTCGATTAAGATTCTTTTAAACAATAAAAATGTATGCTTCTTTGAAAGAAACTAATCAAAATTTTTATTACTGTCGTTGAATATATTGTTCCATAAAAATGCCGATAAAAATTAATTTGCTTTAATTCTCAAACCTTTAAAAAGTGCATCATTGTTATCTTAAAATAATATAACGAGAAATTAGAACCATAAGAACTGCTTGTTTATTATCATTATTATACGAATTAAAGCTTTTTTCAGAATATTATTTTAAAAACACCAAAGAAAATTTCTATAGATGTAGATTTTAAAAATGCATAACTACAAGTCATTTAAAGTTAAATATCTTTCATTATTGCTACAAAATTTTAATTTATAATTGAATTACATTCAGGGAAAAAACTTCGAAGGATTATCTATAAACATGAATATTAAGCTTGTATAAATATGTAAATATTAAGCTTGTAGAATATAAAATGAATATTTGTACACTTGTGCGTAGAAAATATAACCCAATATGTAGTACAGTGCATTCAGTTTTTATCAGAAAAAACAAAATCTGTTCACTTTTATCAATTAAGACCAATGCTTCACAATTGAATTAGAATAATTTATATGCTTTAATCTCAAATGTGCGTTTAAAATGTTCTTCAAGAATTAAATAAATATTACGTTTTAAAGTAGAAATATATTTTGAAAGATAATTTAAATTTATATTTTTCTCACTATTTTAATAAAGTGTTTTTATTTAATTATTTTTAAATTCTTTGAGAACTATTTATTTAGTTAAAATAATCATTAATTTTTAATATGTAATAAAATACATTAATTTAATACATGAATAATTCATGTCATAATGAAATTATGCAATAATATTTAATTGAAAATAAAATAAGTATCTAATAGAATTATAACATTAATAGTGTTCTTTTTGATTAAAAAAAATATCAGTATACAAAACAAATACCGATATTTTTCATCGAAAAGAATTAAAACCTTCTGTTTGGAAAATATATCTTCATTAAAATGCAACAGAAATATAAGACAAATTTGACTGTTACAGTTTATAATCCAAAATTTACACAAGCATTCTCTTTGTACCTACATAATTGATGTTTCTGCTTTCGCCGGATGTGGTAAAGTTGCTGACTCTTCGTTTCCTATGCGGAAAACCAGCACCTGCAATATTGGGAATAAAATTAGCATAAATTTAATTGATTACCAATTTTTTTTTAAACAGAATTTGGTTTTTGAATATATAACGGAAAAAGTTATTTCTTCCTTCACAATACTTAATATTATTTAATTATGCAGTCAAATAGCTAATTAGAGAATTTTTCTGAAGTAATTTAATTTTATCTATAAGAATTGCAAATATTATTTTTTAAAATACGTAATACTCTTACAGTTTCTCCCAAGGACTTGCAGAAGACTCTGAAAACTGTTAGATCCCCTGTGAAGTCAGAAAAAATAATCACTTTTTATAACCATCAAGTCTCATATACATGTTAAAAAGTTAATAAAATTGTAAAAATTATAAAAATCATGAGCTAAATAATTCCCAGAGGATATTAATGAAAAAGTGAATAATTTTGTATTTTATATAAGGAAACTATATCAGATAGTCAGAAAATTACTTACTATTATACCTCACGGGATCTTTTATCAGATCAATATTTACAAGGCTTGGATTACTAGCTTCCACTGTAAAAAAGACAAATATATTTCACGTAACTGTTTCTGTTAGAATAAAGATAAATCCAAGAGAAATTATTGTAGATGAAATACCATATAATATGGAGTTCTCACCAATTATGCTTCTGGAAATTGCGGTTTTCATTATCGGAATCTCAACATTAAATATATTTTAATCAAAATTAAAGCAAAAGGAGTAAAAACAGACAACACACCTTTAAAAAATCATGGAAAGAAATCTCTCTTCTTAATCCATGTGTTTTACAATGAAATCCAAATTTGTGTGATTTATTTGAATAAGTTTAAAATAACGTATATTCTTCAATCGTTTTGGATACAATTTTTATGATGTATAAATTACTGAAGTCAAGTTGCTCTGAATTTCATTTGTAAATTGACTAGAAAGGGGTATATGATTTCTTAGTTTTGCTGATTTTTAATTTTATTTGGAAATACCTTGATACATTTTCTGCATCAAATATGACGATACAATTCATTTTTGATTAAATTAAATATTGAGGAACATATGAAAAAAATGAAGCCCCATGAGATTCCGCAATAAAAGAAATTCATAACTGAAACTGGATCTCTGATTATGCGATTTTCAATTAATTTTATTATTTAGGTCGCGAATACATTACCTGAAAAAATAAGGAAATTAATATGAATTATTTTGTAATAATAACTTTGCATAATGAAATAAACAATTTCTAATGATATTTCCTGATTTAAAAGTATAGATACAGTAAACTAATTAGTTATCAGAATTCTTGTTTGCATTGTTTTTTTAAAATTGTAATTAATCTTTTCATTTTGATTCGCGCTTTTGTTTTGTTATATTAGATTCAGAGGAAAATATATGAAATAAAGAAAACACATTTCGACATAAATTTAAGTCATGTATTACATTAATTCTTTTAATTACTTTCCTTCTTGTGCCACTTATTAATATTTAATTCACATTATAGTACCTTAATTAATCTTAATTAAGAGCAAAATAATGTAAATTATAAAAATTTCATTGCAACATTTATTTGGGTATTTTAGTGTAAAAATACTATAAAATTTTATAGTACCATCGATTGATAATCAAAATTCTCTCCCTTAACAGATGTTTTACATAAGCCAAATTATTAAATACGAAAAAATATATTAAGGATTAGAAATATCTGTCTTCAAAAATTGAATTGTGAAAAATTACTCTAACCAAGTCTGATAATAAAAAGATTTTTTTAATCAAATCTGCTGAATCCTAAGTTTTTGATTTCAATTTTTATTCAGAAACTAATTCTATTTCTACAACTGGAGTACCAAGTCAAAAGACAAAGAATTTTGGTGAAATTTTGTCTATAATGCAAATAGAGAATATTTGTAAATTATTCTTGAAATTCCTACCACAATTCAGATAAATTTTACTTCTGAATTTATAGTTTCTTTTGTTAACTTAGAGAAATAAAAGCCTAAATCAATTAAATGTTAAAGAAGAAAATCAATAATATATTCAGTTATAATTAAATAACAATTTAAGAAATATATTACAGATTGAAATATAACAGTACTAACGTTTCGTATAGTGTCCATCTTTATATAAAGGCCATTTTCTTGGCCCACCTTCAAATGCTATCTCCTTCGATGCTCCCAATGCCACCACAGCAACTCTGACTGGATGAACGGGCTAAAAATAGTAAATATTTATAGAAAAATCTATTGCATAATTAAGTATTGCATGTAGGGAATGAAATTTGCATAATTTATTATTCCACGAAATAAAAACGAATATATATATATATATATACACACACACACAAAAGGCAACCAATATCTTAAGCCTCTACTATCAGCTAATTGTTCAGTAACCCAGATAAAAAAATTAGAAATGTGTAAGTATTTTACACTCACACAATTCTCTCTTTCTTGTTTTACTCTCTTACTTAACCAGTAGGCTACAGATGTCTTGTCGTATATTTTTTTAATATCTATATTTTAACTAGGAATTTCATAAACTTTGTGTTTTAAGTTATAAATCAAAAATATTTTATTGAATACATAATGAGAAATATATAAAAGGAAATATAATAATGGTATCCCCATATGGCTTGTGGGTGGTGCAAAGTGTGGGAGCCATCTGATACATTTAAATAGACAAAGGAATACCTATACTTTAAAAACATTGGTTGTTACCAAAATAAAATTTAATGAGCCTTAAATGATGCATACAGTTCATAAAATTGAAATACCTTCCAATAATCTGAATTGTCTTTTATAAAATTTCCTAAAAAGCATAACTTGCATGAAACAAAATATTTTGAAATTTTTATAGAAAAATAAATATATTTCTAAAAAAAAAAAAAATTTTTAAAATTTCTGAATTTACTGCTACGGGAAAATTGATTCTTTGAAACAATAACCAAATCACGATATGTTAATAATAGAAAATATCCCAGCTTTCTTCCACCATTAAGACATTTACTAGTTTTCTAACGTTTCGTGGTGTACATATTTTTCTGGTTTCGCATATTTGAACAAAATAGTCGTTTATATTGCCCATCTAAAGAGATAGGACTTTTCATCTGAATTACTAATGCACACTATTCATTCCTTCCCTTTCTACGATGTTAGAATAAGCTGGATTTAAAAGATCTGAATGTTGTTCAAAAGTTTTATTTGACAAGAACACAAAAAGAGTATCAAGCTGAATATATTCTCAATATACTTTATGTTTCAGAAACTATTATTCGCATAATATTTTGTGCAACATTCATAAGTAATCATTTTAAAACATTCAAAGGATTTTATTTAAATGTTGATTAATTTTTCCACCTTAACCAGATTTGGTCCAATTTAACCCTAGATTGTCCTTTTTAGGACTATTGCTCGATAGCTTTACTTGTGATCAAAAGATTGCTTGTAAAATTAGAAGAAACTTTAGCCAGTGACATATAATTTACATACCTAAATAAAACTTCATCCAACTTTCCAAGGTAACGTATATTTTATTGGTTTAATTAAATTTTCTTCATATTGTATGTTAATTTGAAGCTGATTTCTTCCTGAAATCTGCCAAAAATAATTTTTCCATTCAATATCAATCATTGTATGTTTAAAAAATTTTAAAATATTTTGTTGTGTGAATTTAGGTAAACTAGTAATCAGAATTTTAGCATCCTAACAACAATTAATCTATTTAAATTTATCATTTCCCATCAATATAAAAATTTTTTTTATCTCTCTCCGCACTTCCAAGCCTCAAATAAATAATTCGTATAATTTCAAGAATGCCTCAAGAATCTTCTAATTTTACTGACTTGTTATATTTCCTGTATGCTAATATTTGTGACTGCTGAAGTGAAAGCTTTTAATCTAATTTGGAAGACATGGTTTGTTTTTGTGCCATCAGAATAAGAATATTTTCTTTTTTTCAATTTTCAAAAGTAAGAAAATAAATAGATAATACCTAACAACTTGTCACCATATCCATCTATATTTTTTTGGAATGTGGTATATGGGCATCGTATCTTTCGAGATACAATTCAAATGTATTCTGACACTTCCCAATTACGTAAACAATTTTTCTGCAACCAGCTATGAAATAAAGTAATCCATGGGACATTTAACTGGAAGACAACACTTGACTGCATACTCTGCGATTCTTGAAATAATGTTTACAAAGATGTATTCTTCTGTAGTTTGTCAAAACACCAAACTTGCCTCAAACAATGCATATGGGAGATATGTTAGAAGGTGAACTTCAACCACTCGGGGCTGATTGATTAGTTGGAACATTTATGAAAGAATTTAAATCAAATGATCATCGGTAACATAAGATATTCTTTTTTTAACAAAGAAGCAGCTTATGATGCAGTCCACGATGGTTTTAGAACAAACTGAAATTAATATTTTCTTTTACTGATCAATAAAATACTTTTTGTTCTTTCATCTTGGCCAAATCATGTATAAACCGTAGGTTTCAGGTTCCTGGCTCTATATTTTTTCTCAATAAACACATTTTCATGTAACAAAACGTATAAGAAGATAATAGACAAAAATGAAAATGAAAAGTGGAAACTTGAAATTGTCAAATTTTATCATGTGTGTATCATTGCAAAATTAATACTAAAAACAACTAAAATTAAAAGTAAACACCTAAATTTTTTAAACTTACTTTTCAGTAATTATACACGATTAGTATTTTATATCCCTAAACAGTTTGATATGACAAGAAATCTAATTTTGTATAATATTCTATTTTCTTACACTACTCCAAGTTGAATTTGATTCTACTCGCTATAAGATTCTATATAACCCTTTTGTTAAAATAATAAAAATGAGTTGCTTGCGGCTTTCGTTAAATAGTTTTCCCTTTTCCACTATTATGAAGGTGCATTAAACTTATATTACAGATGTCAAGCCAAGAATTACTTAAACAATAATCCTATAGGAATTTGGCTTAAAGTACTTTAAAAAAATAAACACATAGGAAAACATGATACTAATCAATGTCCATGAATCTTGTCATGGCAATGCAGAATATTTGATGAGAAAAGCAATTTTAAATCATCTGGAAACAACACAATATACACTACAAAGCAAATGTTAAGAAAGTAGAATTTCTTTAATCCTTAAGAACTTACCCTCAAGGGTTTGAAACAACTCAAGACAGTAGTCGTCTTGTGCATTGTAATATTCTCCGTTTTATTATTTACATGAAACACATTTACCCTTGAATGTCCAGGAGATCTGCAACGAAATTGTAAAGTCATACAGCCTTTACCAAATGCTGGAATGTAAGGTTCTGAAAAATGACAAAAGCACATCATAAATGATAAGAAATTCAATTTCATGATATCTATTTTCATTTGAGAAATTACGTGACAGAAACATTATTTCGTAAAGCTAATATTTTATTCAACTCACTTGAAAATAGTCATCTAATTCAATATACCGAGCAAGGAATATTTTTGTAAATCACGAACACTTTCCGAATGGTAAAAAACATAATAAAAAACTAATGTTGTTTCATTAATTTTTAAATTCAAAATAGCATTTTAAAATATAGGAATATATTTCAGGCAATATAGTTGATATCACTTATTTACAACTGGTTTTTAAATACTAAGAATTATGGTAAGATATAAGTAAATAGAAAAGTTCAAAAAATCACCCTTTGTGCATTAATTTTTAAATACAATATAGCAATCTAAAATGTATTAATACGTTCCATGCAATATAATGAATACTCTTTTAAATGGAAATATCTTTCAAATGTTAAGATATATAATCAGATAAAATCAAATAAAAATGTACAAAAATCACTATTGGTACTTTAATTTTTTAATCCGACATTACAAGTCAAAATGTATGAATACTTGCCAAGCAATATAGTCAATACAATTTAATTACAAGTACTTTTTAATTGTTAAAAAGTGTGGCAAGATACAGTCAAAAAATCACTCTTTGATGCATTAATTTGAATAACTTGATTCATTAATTTGAAATTGCTATTAATAATATTGAATACTTTTCAAGAAATTAACAATCAATAAAATTGTAACATTAATAAAAAAATGATATCAATTCTTACCGTGATCGTAAGTGAGAACATGTTTTTCAACAATTTCCACTGTTGTTTCCACTTTAGAACAATCATCGAATTTGCGAATAACTTTTTTCTCTGAAAAAGTAATTTTTTCTGATAAAGTAATTGTTTGGATAAAACGTTGATGTGAAAAGTAATAAAAAAAACCATTATTACAACTGAGAGAGCGAGAGAACCAAACTAATTTTTTTTTTTTTTTTTTTTTTTTTTACAAAAATGAGGTCAAATTAACCCTTGCTTTTACGTACTAAATGTGTATTTTCTGGATGAAATTTAAATTTATGTATTATGTTTTATGGAGAAAACTTACAATTTCATTCACGATAGTGATAATTCACTAGAGGTGATCACTTTATTAAAAATAACTTTATGAAGACACAAAACTGGTGCGTGTAATATTTATAAAAAGTAGAGGAAATAAAAACATTTAAATGAATAGGACTAACAAACAGAATGCATTTTGTTAATGAAGTTTTAACGTGGTTTTTCAAGTGTTCAACGGTATTTAATATTAGAAAATCATGATATGTTCGAATGTATATGAATTTTTAAATTACATTGATTTAGAATCAATTAATGTAAATTGCACTATCTCGTTCTTTGGTCTGAAATATCCCAAGAATGATTCCAGCCAGTACTAGGGATACCAGACTAGCCACAGCTACAAGGGATAGTGCTTGGGAGTTTTCCGAGTTTCTTCACTTAAGATATGTAATTATGACCTATTATCTCTGAAAAGAAGAATTTCTAGAAGGCTTTGCTTGGTGGATGTATACTAGCTTTTCAACAGTTGCGAGTCCACTGTGTTTCTTTTAATTGTTGATCAACATAAATGAGACAATATTTCAAAAAACTAAATTCATAAAATAAATATACCCAACATAAAACTGAAACTATCAATTTATTTCAAGAATATTTTGCTCAGTTAGGAAAATGGGGAAAAGGAAAAAAAATCTCAGGTATAAAAGCATTCTTCAAAAATAATCAAAATTATTACTTCTTTAACTTTGTAAGTTAGGATTTAATTTATTCCTTAAGAACTAATCATATTCCTATTATAAAACCCTTATCTTTTTCCAAAAGTATTTCTCATTATACATTCTGATGGAATTTCTTCATATTCAGTTTTTGTCAATTCTATTTAAATCAAAAAATAAGCGATAGTATACGTAAAAATGATGTATTTTGAAAAAACTTGCCTTTAATAATTTCATATTAAATTTAATTGCTTGTTAAACTTTTTTACCTTAAATTTAACAAGAACAAGAATTAAGTAACAAGAAGACGCGTGCTTCGTGTGTTTTCCTTATAAATATGTAGATTTAAGTATTTCAAATACCCAAGAAGTTTACAAAAGAATTTATCTAAAAATAATCTTTTAAGCCTTATGAAAAAGTGTCTATATTTTAAACATGATAAGACATCAAGATTATTTTTATTTAATTCAAAAGTAATTACAATTTTTTATTAACAAATATAAAACGACTTTTAAAAATTATAAGAGAATCAGAATTTTTGACTTTTAAAAGATATTTCAATGAAATTAATAACTTTTTTTCAAAACTTCTTTTAAATTTTTATATATATAATATTTTGAGATGGTTTTTTCAGATCAATCTTAAAATTAAATCTTTTTCTAGTATGGATTTCTTGTTTAGATTATAGTAAACTTTTAAATGGACTGCATGAAGGTATTTTTAAAATTGCATTAAAAAATTTTTAACAAATACAAAACAATTTATACTACAAATTTTATACATAAATGAACCTATATTTATGAACATTTGTTTCGTATTTGTAAGCTGAAATAATTTTTTTTATTCAAAATATCTGCCTGTGGTTTCTTCCAACTACAATAGTTTAAATTACTAGAAATGTTTTCCAATCACATTTAAGTGTTTATTGACCGTAAACTCGCATCTGCGTAAATATAATATTATTTATATTATAATTTTTCTTTATGGTAAGTAAAAAAATCTTCTTGCTATAGATAAAAATAATGAGGCAAGTAAATATGTTTTCCTTTGAAAATACAAGAATTTCTTTGGTGTGTATCTGGAACAGGATGGATCAAGTTTCGAATCTATGTAATAGCCATTGAAACTGATAAGAACTTTATCCCTTTATATCGCGTTTGAGAACTTTTTCTGAATGATTTCTTAGGATTCTATCTCAAATTATCATCATTAGTCCGGAAACTGACTACAAAAAAATGAAATACATTTCGAATTTAATTTTTTGTTAAATGTTCTTAAAATAATCAGATATGATTGATCATTTTAATGCACCTCATACAAAATATTCTGAAATAAAGAATTTTTCTTTTGATAGATTTATGAAAATGATAAATTGATGAAAAGTTATATTAAAAATGCAAATTCAAGAATATTTAATGAATTTATCAAAGATTAAATGCTTTCATGATTTTCCACAAGACTTTGAATTCTAATGAGTTATGGGAATCTATTATCTAAATCACATTTACCACTACCATCAGCTCATTGGTTTCTTCTTTTATAATTACTTATACTCCTCTTCATGAAAGTTTTATACAAGCTTTTATGCAAACTCATAATGTCTCTTCAAAGTCTACTCTTCTAATTTTAAGCAAATGTTTGTGGGTTCAATTTTTATGTATTCCATAGATGTTCTTAACTTATCGGAATCCACGTAAAATTGCTGGGCTCTGTTGAATTAATTTTTATTTTTGAAATAAGTGATGATACAGAGAGATCTAAAGCAACTTTCGATTTTAAAACATTGATTCAATGTCAACCCTGGATAATATTATTCTTGAGTGCTTTGGTAAAGATTACAAATTTAAATCAGAAAATAATCAACCATATAAAAGGGCTTCTAAATGTAGGCTAAATGATTAATTAGGGATATCACGTTCTTTTCATTTTGATGAATAATGTCCCTAGATAATTTTGTTTCATTCGTACACAAACCTATTATCAACACTTAGTTATATTTAATTTAATCTTTAGTTCTATGGCTCCTAGTATTTATCAAAATAAATGTCAAAAATTTAATTCGAAATTATTGATCTTGTTCATAAACCATAAAAAAATCCGTCTTCATTTCTTTTCTCTTGCAAAATTAGCACATATAGGTTTTTTAACCTGCCTCTTACATTTCCATTTGCTTTTGTTATAAGTCTGTAAGCTTTTGCACTCTAATAAAACTTTACAACAGTGTTCACAATGCTGTCAATAATATTTTTTGATGGATGCTCTATCATAAAAGATGTGAAGATAAATGTACTATGAAGTTAAACAATGTATTGACTTTTTACTCCTATTTTTTATTTCAATGCTTTATTTTAAGTTTTCTTGCGAAGCTGTTTTTGTGTCGGTAATGAGGAATTATTTTCCTTCAAATTAAAAAATAATTAAACTGGCATCGTTTTTCAAATTTAACTGCACTGGACATCAGCATGTATCAAAGAACTATTCAAACCTTTTATATACTGACAATTAACAGCACCTGACATTGAAATTAAAAACATGGTTGACTTAATAAAAATTTTAAATACATCAACTTCTGATTCATTATTTGAAATTTTAGGTTTAGAGAAAATTAAATTATTCCGTTTTTTGTATAATCTAATAGGAACTTATTATAACCTAGTATGTACTCATTATGTATTAATGTCCTTCATCGATCTCAGCAAATCTCCTAGCCCGGACGGTATCCAAGGTTTTACGCTTGTAAACCTGGGATGCCTGGGAAAAACTAAGACTCCTTGACATTTTTAACTCTTCGTGGACTCCCCGAGGAATAGAAAAAGGCCATCATTATTCCACTTAAAAAGCTAAACAAGAATTCTTACTCCCCCGAGGACTTCAGACCGATTGCTCTAATTTGTACCACTTGTAAAATCATAGAGAAAATGATTTTGATCAGACTTTGTTTTTTCTGGATGAAAATAAACTTCTCCCTGATCAACAGTATGGGTTTCGTAAGGGCCATAGCACTATTAAGTTTTGTTTTTTCTCAAACCATCAGGGATTCCCAGAATCTTAAACCTACTAATCACAGAGTTGCGGCTCTATTGGACTTGTCAAAGGCTTCCGACAGAGTTTGGAAGCATAAATTCATCATTAAACTGCATAATACTTTCAATGTCCGAGGTAATACATTGGCTTGGATTTCTCCATCACAGGTATATAAGGATTAAATATAACAAATCCTTTTCAAAGTTTTCTCAACTTGGGCAAGGTGTTACCCAGGGAACTGTTCTCAGCCCAACTCTTTTTTCCTTATATTTGACTGGTATTGAGAGGACTATCTCTCCTGACACGCGCATTGGAATGTTTGCTGATGACATTATTCTCTGGAGCTCTGGAATCTCCATTCCTCAGATAGAGTCTTTCTTTGGAGGCCTTCTCCAAGTCTGAGGCGGAATCAGGTTGATCAGGTTGAATCAGCACTCATCAGGTTGAGTTTTAATCCAACCAAATCAGTTACCACCTTCTTTACTACAGATAAGCACTTATATCACTACCAACCTTCTTTGTTACTTAACCATCAGAAACTTACTTACGAGAAACATTCAAAATACTTAGGATTCATTCTAGATCCGGAATTTACATGCAACAAACATATCTAATACATTACCTTGAAAGCCAGGAAACGACTACGCATCCTGAAATGCATTGCTGGTAGAGACTGGGGAGCGGATGCAACTACCATTAGAACTACATACCTAGCACTAATTAGGCCCATTTTAGAATATGGATTCCCAATCTACTGTTATGCTTCTAATTCCAATTTGGAAAAATTAGAAAAAGTCCAATTGAGTGCTGCACGAATCATCACTGACTTGAAACGCAGCTGTCCTTCAGAAATATTACTCTTCGAAGCAGACTTACAACCTCTCCATATCAGAAGACAATCCTATGTCTAGTCAAATATTACAATAAACTCAACAGTTATGGCCAAGGCAATTTCACGTCAAATTACCTAAGCAACTGGACTCCGTTCCAAAGATTAAAGAAGCACAGTCCCTTCAGTCTGGTTAACTCACTACACTTAATCGGGAACAATGTTGAACCACATGCCCTTCACTGCGGTTTGAACCCTGCTGAGGCTCTTCCCAATGTTCACTTCAATTACGAACTTTCTATGGCAGTCATCAAGAGGGATTGTTTACCTGAATTGCTAAAACAACTATCCTTGGAAATCATTAATAATATACCACAAATGACATAAAAATCTACACTGATGACAGCAAAATAAATCACCGAACTGGCAGCAGAATTTTCATCGAGACTCCTCATGACAAACTCTCTCTCTTAGTCAACGTAATCCCAACTTCTGCTCGGTCTTTCGTAGCGAACTAATAGCCATCAACATCGGATTATCATCTATCATGAGTAAAACTAATTATAGTGATGTCTGTATATTAACTGATAGCCGTAGTTCAATTCAACATCTACAAAATTGGACCTGCTTGGGAGACCAAACAAGCCTTTCTATTCTACACAAGCTTAAAATTGTCTCCCTTCGGCATAATATTATTTTCAATGGATCCCGTCTCACGTGGATTTTGGAGGCAGTGAAATAGCAGACACTTAAGCAAAGGAGGGCTCAGGTCATCTTGTTCCTTCTTCTTCCGCATTTACCTACCTAGAACACTTTTCCCTGAGAAAAGCCCAGATTAAAATCAATTGGCAGGTACCTTTGACTCACCACTTCTACAAGGGTAGAAAGCCGGGACTTTCTCTGGCTCTTTCCTGTAATAGAAAATCTTGCACTTGCCTTGCACGTCTTGCCACCTGAAATGCCTCACTTTTGTAGCGGGTAACAAGACCTTCCCCCTCTGTCCTAAATGTCATGGACACCAAACTTCTCCTGAGCATACCCTGAATTGTACGAATATACTATGGGACGAAATCTACCCTTCTCCCCTGCTTGTCATCGATTTCCTCTCAGTCAACAGATTCCTAGATTAATATGGATTCCTAGATTTGGTCTTACGCCGTCAGACCCTTGGAGACAAGCAACAACAACAACAGGTACTCATACAATTTGTTTCTCCTAAAATTATTCGAAAAAACAATAACTCAATTTCTATTATCTGATTTATTCAAACTCAAAGCAATGAAGTTTATCCCCTAATTTTTTTTGGATGTATCCAATTGCTTATAGATGGAATACTCATATCCAGAAAGTGGAGTCAGAATTTTCTATTTTATAATTCTTATTGAAAACCAGTAAAACAGGCTTTATGTTTGCCATTATAACAAATTATTTTGTTACACCTAGACCTCAGTTGGGCTGCACCAGTTAGATGAAAGTAGCCGGGTAGAGTCTTTGTGATTTTGAAACAGGGACCAAGCAGTAAACCTCCCACTACTTAGCCTGCCATCCTCAGAGGTGTCAGTTTTCTTGAAGAACACTGCGATAATGTCTAGTTTTAATATGCTTCTGCCGCCTTTAATGAACATGACAGATTTTTATCGAACGGGATTCGAACTCACAATCTTCTGATAATGAGACGCCCTAACCGACCAGGCCACAGTGGCCCTTACAGTTTATTTTGTTACATCATTACATGAATATGAATGACAACATCAAAAAATTTTTATGATAGGTTACATTTTGCCATATCTGCCTTTATAAATTATATATGAATACCAAATAGAAATATATTCATGTATCTTTCTTTCTCTAGACATATATATATAATCAAACAACATTTCTCAAATGTATATGACCCTTAACCATGTTTTTGAAGTAAAAAGTTTTTAATTTAAAACTTTATTATTTTTGTTTGTGTGGGTACCTCAAATAACATAGCTTTTTGCGGAAATTGGGGAGACGTTCAGCAGAATATCGTATCAGTTATGGAACATTTCCGTCAATGCATTACACTGAACATTTGAATCTAATGTGTCGACACCTGAAAATAGTAATTTAATGTTTTACATAGAGGTAAACGACCTCAATATATTCTAAAACAATTTCTAGCAGTTTGTGTCTTATTAAGAGCATTTTTTACTTAAAACAGTGCCACACACACACAACTAAAGAAAAAATTCAATTATTTTTCTATTGAATAAATATTTCTCTCAAATTTTCATTTCCTGTACACTTGATTGTATTCCGTTAAGTAATTTTCAAAAAAAAAATGCTCTTAATAAGGAAACTATAATTACAATCTTAATTTAAAAGAAAGTCTAAAAGTACCTTAGAGAAAGTCACATATTTTACAAAGAATTGCGAAATATGTGACTTTTTTAAGTCAATATTTTGCCTTATAGGAAAGAATTAATTACCTTTACATTCATATCCAAGAAGAGCCACCGGTATTAAAAGCGTATTTTTTACTTCTGCTTCCACAACAGTCGGGTAAACTTCGACATCAATGATCGGCTGAACAGATATCTAAGAAACAGAGTGTCAGTTCTGTAAAATATGACTTTCAAATAATCAAATATTTTTTGAGAAACAGACATTTAACTACAAATACTGATAACAAATTTAATGACTTAAAATATAGCTTGGTACTATCAAAATAAATAAAATATCTATAAACACAATTTTCGAGAATAAGAAATAGCCCTTTTTGTTATATAATTGAGAAAATTGATAGAATATATATGAATACAATTTTAAGAATTTTTTCATACTATGAAAACATCTAGAAACTCTAGTCATGACACCATATGAAATGACTTTTTGTGAATCACTCAAACTGATTAGTCAAAATGAGATTTGTTTTAGAGATTCTATTCAACAACTCTTAGAAGATACACTTTGGATTTCAACAGTTACAATTCTTGAGGTAAGAGGGTTTAAAATCTCTAAACATAGTTACATAAATGTAAATAAATTAAACATTTTTATTTTTTTATGCAGAACCAAACCTACCTCTCTCTCTCTCTCTCTCTCAACGGAACTTAATCAAACTTAAAAATACCTTTAGTACTTACTGGAATTTTAAACATATTTTTATGTAATATGAGCTTAAATTATAGTTTTTTTAATTCAAAGAGTTCAGTTACAAATTATGTAACATCTTGATAACTATATATAAAATTAATATACCTTAGAATTTTACCTCTTACCACATGTACAGTTAAAATTAAAACCAAAATTATATGAATTTCATTCATTGACAGAAAGTAAATGACTGAAAACTGATAGAAATTCTGATAAACTGATTAGGTATTTTGTATTTTCATTAAAAATAAATAGCGTATACAATAATGTTAAGTTAATGCTTTAATTCAATGATTAGTTAGCATTTAAAACTCAATAATTTACTGATTTCATAAACGGAACGTATTGTTTAGTGAATTGTACTTAAATTAAAGTTATTTACATTACTTTTATTTATTTTATACACATTTCAAATTTTAACTGAATTTAATTAGTCAAAGAAAATGAAACACCGTAAAATGTGTACATTTATACCTCCTTATCTGATCTACATGATACTTTTGCTGTTTTCCATCAAAAAATGTTCACTATTCCTTCAAAGAACTTTGAAATTGACAAAAAATTGTTTTAATCTCAATCTTAAAACTTAACTTCATAATTTTAATCAAAATTAACAATTTTAATTTTATTTTAATCACTTTTAACATTAAAATTAAATTTCAATCTTAAAATTGACAAATCATGAAAAATTAATAAGGCCTAACAAAATTGAAGTTTCTTTCCAAAGATTTCAGTAATATCTTTAATTTATAAAATTTAGGGGCAACACAGAAATTCTATTTAAACAGACTCTCTCTCTCTCTCTCTAAACTAACGAATTTTTTTCAATTTTGTGTGTTTTTTCCAAAATATATCTTCTTATCAAATTCTGTCAAGTAACTGTGTTAATACAATAGAGTTATTTAATATCTACGTTTTGTGTATTTATTGTAAATACTAATTTGGCAATCAACTTACGTAAGCAGTGGCAAGAAAATTGACATTCCTTTTGTCCGTTACTGAAACTTTAATATCTGATTCTTTATGTATATTAACTTTGACTCTATGCGTTTCCTGGTTCACAACAAGAGAAGCTGCTGAACTGTTATCCAGGCCCCAGGAATAACTATTTGTCCCACCAGAAGCCTGGAAATTAAAGCATTAACATAGATACTAAACTGAAAGTCCGCTAAAATAGAAAAACGGGCGTAACATTTTGTTTCTCATTAAAAAGACAAAAACTCACCTTTAAAGTTACTTCATGCAAAGGATCAGTTGTAGAATCAGACGGCAAAAGCACAAAAGGAGGGAAGATTTGAAGCTTATGACTGACTTTTACTTTTACTTTAGCTGATAAAGGACGTTTCTTTAAAGAACCATCCTAAAGAGAATGTGAAACAACAGTATAAATGAAATTATAAAGTCATTCAAATTGATATTTTACCTGAACTAAATACATGATGAGCCTTTCATCAACATAATATGGAATTTAATAATTTTTATAATTTTTTAAGCAACTAAAGGAGAAGTAAAAGATGAAAATACACATAAACTACTATTTAAGCATTTTAAATTGCAAAAGAAGAATTATAAAATCTGCTCATTCTTTAGACGTTTGCAGCTCTATAATCTAATCTGAGATTATTCCAAAATAAAGGCTTTTATATAAGGGCTATTAAATTAATAGTTCTTTTATTGCTCTTTAATCATATTAACTTCTTACCAATGGCACTAAATTGCATTTCCATCACCTTTTAACAAAATTAATATTTCTTATGACAATAAAATATTTTGCATGAAGCTAGTGACCTGAAACAAATTACATAAACATTGAAGAATCCGTGGTAGCTTAGTGGAGAAAAGCGTTGATCTTGTAACCAAGAAGTTGTAGGTTCGTTGTATATTTTGCTATACTGAAGACCGGCGGGCTGACACATTTTATGTACATTAAAAATTCCATATTATATTCACTATCTTTTAATGGTGGAGTGTATTGTGTACAGGATGTTGCCAGCTCAATTATCGGTCACGTCACTTGTGACAGTGACTTAAAATATATGAAATCTTTCCAT
This sequence comes from Latrodectus elegans, assembly GCA_030067965.1. Lineage (NCBI taxonomy): Eukaryota > Metazoa > Arthropoda > Arachnida > Araneae > Theridiidae > Latrodectus > Latrodectus elegans. The sequence continues at coordinate 63,414,244 of CM057817.1, read as the reverse complement.
GATCAACATAAATATGAAGTTGGTAACTTATCATAATAACTTTAGTAATTTATAACCAAAGAAGGAAAACATCTGCATTCAAACAATGTATATAGATTTTGCTTTATTCTATTAATATTTCGGTACACATTTTGAAAGGAATACTACATATATTATGCATTATACTTAGTACGTGAATGTGACAAACTGTAAAGATAGTTTAAGTGAAATTTTGCGCCTCATTGGATCAATCACGTTAACTTGCTGAGCTTATTGTTAAGTAATCATTTCAGAAGGTTGCATATAACTGTATGATCTTTTGAAGTTTATTTGCTGATTTCTTGCTTCCTGACTACTGCTTCGTGTTTTGATTTCTACTTAAAAAATGTATTGGTGGCATACATAATATGATATTATTTTAACAAGCATCATTAAAAATATGACTTAGAAATATCCAAGCAAATATTTCTTACTCTTAGAATATATATATTATGAATGATAATATATTCTATAGTTTATATATATATATATATATATATATATATATATATATATATATATATATATATATATATATATATATATATATATATATATATATATATATATATATATATATATATATATATATATATATATATATATATATATATACTATATTCTACAATATATTCTAAGCTTACAGCTTAGTCATACACCTTATAAGTGATACAGGTTAAATATTTACATGATATCATTTAAGTACTTGTCAAATTTTTAATCTACCTGCAGAATAAGCCCTTTATATTCAGCCTTGATGATGCCTGATCCTGGTGCCAAAGTCTGCACAAAATAATGTGTTCCATTCTCTGTTGTCTTATTGACATGAAATAGCTTGCTAGGAAACGTTACTTTAACTCTCACGTTCTGAAAGAATCCAAGATTTAAAGTAAAATAATCTAGTCAATCAAAATTTATTTCTATTCAGTATTTGTAGACAAATCACTTACATCTGATGGAGTAATTATGCCTGAAGTGGAAAGAATATTGACACTTATGACATAACTTTTCATTTCCTCGAGGTTTGTAAATCCTCCGCGTGATATCTTCAACTCTAGGGAAAATAATGTATTAGTTCATTTTGGAAATAAGTCACACAGTTTTATATACATTTTTTTTCATTTGACATAAATAAAATCAACTTAAATAATGTAAAGCATAGAATAATAATTACTTATCATGTTGTTTCAATTATTTAATAAATAACTACATAAATTAAGTGCACACAAACACACACACATATATATATGTATGTATGTATGTATGTATCGTATAAAAATAGCGATATTTATGGGGCTCAGTGTTTCTTAATTTTGCTATGCATTTATATTTCTTAATGCATGAAACTTTTGGTATTTTGTGAAAAATATTCATAAGAATTCAGCAACGTTTAAGAGAAGTCCTCTACAATATCCCTGATTCTATCGAAAGTTGAGTGGTCAGAAATGTAGAAAGAAGTTTTCCCAGCTCAATATTTCAATGTGTCATCCTAAGTAGTACAAAGACTATTATATTAGTTTAAATATGAGAGTTCGGTGTCTAAAACACATTTTCCAATGGGACCAAGAGTTTTATTTTTCTAAACTTGATTGCCACCTGCTTAAATATTGATCAGTTACCATTGAGAGAAAATGGGGAAATTTTAAAATATTTAAATTCCTATTTTTTATCACGAGTTCTCATTACGGGAGATAGCGCCCCCTTGAAGGCGTTCACCACTTTCAGAGGGGTGGTAGAAAACCTAAAAAAAATGAAGGACCCTGATATAGTACAAAAGGACGAGGATAAATGAAATGAATAGTTACTAAAGTGTTAATAGTGAACGTAAGTCCAGTACACCCAAGCGACAATTATAAATATTTTTTATAATTTATTTTTATACTTGAAGCATAGTGGGTCTTATGGACAATGGTTAAAAGCAAAAACACATATTTAATTCTTTGTAGAGAGCGTTTTGGAAAATGATAGGGCATTTTTCAAAAACAATTAAAAAAATTTAAAATCCCATGGGTTATATAATAATGCAGAAAGGATTAATGGAAAATGAAGGAGGTTGTTTTCTATGTTAATATTGTGAAATGTAATTAAACTTTTGTAATAACAAAGCTATATAAAATCATAAAATTACTTAAGACGTTGAAAATATTATTCAAAAAAATGTAATTAGTTTTCCTGCATTAGATGACTCGCAATGTTTTGTGTCTTTTTCAAATAAAATTTCTCAATAAGAAAATTATATTTTATTCATCGAAGTAAGCACTGTTGCAAATAACTCGCAACTTCATAAGAATTTATTCCAGTTGCAATAAATGAAATCAAAATATTCGATTGTTTTTGTTTTGATTTATTTGACATTATAAAATTTACTCTGTTCTATGTGATGATTCATACTAATAAATTAATTTTATTTAATCAAAGAGAACCTGGAGGAAAGGTTTTCCGTAAGACAATCATCGTATTCACATTTTCTCAGTGTGTTTTACTGTAAAAACTGCAAAATCCGCATCTTTTATCTGTATCTCAACACTGCTTGCTCCAAAAGCGAAACATATTTTACCCGTTTCAATTATTTAAAGCAATCATGTCAACAGAGTAGCCACGATAGAGGAGTTCAAGGGAAAATCACAATTTGAGAGGAACACAGCAATAAGTCCCATTATAAGGCAATACATGTATTTAAAGCCATATAGTTTCAGGGTCAGATCTTGTATTCTCCTCGAAAACGCGTACACTTTTTACTGTGAGCCAGTATAAGCTACTTTTGAAACAAGAAATTTTGTACTTGTTCCAATTATTCTAAGTAGACCATCCATTTTATAGTCTGGTCACGTGGTAATAGTTCGTTGTAAACCACGGCAGCCAATTTCTCACATATGATTCAGTACGAGATTCCTGAAATGAGGAAGAGCCTTTTCTGTGTGGGGATCGAATGTATAGGTTACTGTTATAGATGTGAATGCTCGTGACTATTAAACTGGTTTCAAGTCTTATTACTACTCAACAAAATACTAAATGTTTTTGACGGGGGGGGGAATGAAGAGAAGGAGTACGAATAGTGCTATAGTTGTAAAACTATAGCGCTATGTATGAGATGGAGACACTTGTGCTAAGCTTATCTAATGTTTCAATCATTTTAAATGTGAATGACTGGTGCCATCCGATACATAGAACTTACTCGCAAGATTATGATGTGTTTGAAAAGATTTTAGATGAGTCTTGATCTTCAATATCATACAATAAATCATTCTCATTTAAAATTATTCGCTCTTATGTATGTAGTGTGTCTTCTAGTGAACTTTCAAAGGAACATAATTTTTTGCACTTCTCATATTTATCAACTACTTTACCGATATTACTACCGATATATCAACTACTTTGTTTTTGCATGCAATGATTACAAACATTTTTCATTTTGTGTCTAGACCTTGTGTTATTTTAAGATTTGCAGTTCAAATTGTGCCCGTGTAGCTCAAAAACATGTTTTAATAACTTTCTTATTAAAGATGAATAATTAATTTCCTTTCGGATTAAAAAACTAAACTGAAATCTGTAAAATTTTCAAAGAAGTGGTCTTATGTAAAAGCTTTAAAAACCATCAAAGGCAATCGAGTTCAAATCGATGCCTATAAGTTTTATGATTCTTTCAATGCAACAGAGGCAAATTTTCCCTGAATACTCGACATTTACTTTAAACTTTTCTCTTAATAAAATTGGTGGCAAAATTTGTAGTTTTCTTCGTCAGTATCATGCCGTTCTATCCAATTTCAATGCTAAATTTTATTATTGTTTAGTCAGCATTTTTGTTTACAATGCTACGTAAAATTACATATTATAATCCATGAAAACTATACGCTAATATGCTGAAATATTTTATAAAAAGAATTCTTTTTATCAAAAAGAGTATAAATCTTTGTGCTTAAAATCATTAAATTTCTTAAGCTAAACTTGACAAGAGTAATTTTACTGCATTTTTTTTAAATGGGAAGTAATCAAATCAAGTTTTTTTTTCCCCCCAAGTGTCTTGTAAGCACTCATTTTTGCTTCATTTCAAATCAAAAGTTTAAACCCAGCAAATTACAATGCTAGACTGAAAGCATTTGACTCTTCACCATGATACTTTGCTATTACATCAATTGAATGAAAAACAATGCTTTAGATGCAATCATTTAAGAGAAAAAAGAGTATACAGCACATATGAATCTTCAATTAATGAATTAATTGTTTTCATTTCAAACTTGAAATTTTTGATACATAGAAAGTTACCGGCTTTTATTTAGAGTAACTTTAATTTCATAAATTAAAAAAATAGAACAATTTTTAAGTAAATATACTTACCCAATGACTCTGGTTCTACAACATAAACTTTTATTTTCACATCAGGTAAGCTATTATCTGACAGTTGAGAAAATGAGCAAACTTGAAAGATAAAGACATTTTATAAAATATAAATGCGTGAATTTTGTAAAAATTGCTTACGCTTAAAATCTTAAATATCTTAACCTGAACATTATTTATCTAAGTTAGTGAGTACTATTATAATCTTTTTCCATAATTGGATTCCTATCGAGCAAACAACAAGTTGACAAATATATTTCAAAAAAGAGAGTCAGAATGAGTAAACAAATTATAAATTGAAACAACTGCATGTGAAAAAATATTTTTCTAAATTATTTTGCATCACCTATTTCAAAAGGGAGAATGTTTATCAATTGCGTAAGAAGTACATGTTAAAAGATAAAAGCATAGTTTACCTCTTATGCTCTTTTATCATAAAAAAATGATTTATTATAAAAATGTAAATTAAATTTATAATAAATTAAATTTTTACCATGAAAGATACAAGCAAAATTTTTCTTTTATCATACAGTTTCTCGGTAGTTACTCTTATATATTTTCCCCGACATTTTCGTGCAGGTTAAAAAGAATTAAAATAATTTTTTACTACTGTTCATATATAAAAAAATATAATCCAAACTATTATCTTTCTGTTAGAAAATTGAACAAATTACTTTCTTCTATTCAACTATGCACTCTTTTCAATTTTGTTATTAAGATAATTTCTTAATTATGTAAATATAAATGTGCATTCAATTTATATTTTATTACCATATTTATTTTAAAGAAATACTAGTTTGTTAGCTGTGCATAAGAAAACAATAACGATTTGCAATTAATGTGCTTCAGGATAAATGTTGTCAGCAGATATTGCACTCATGAATCTACATACTGCATTGTAACTGGGGGGGGGGGCGGAGTCTCAATTTTTCATATAAAATAGGATATAAAAAAATTTCAGTCATTTATATTTGGTTTCCTCTGGTAATCTGCTTTCCGAGGAAACTTTTGTTTTCGCTATTTCAACTGTATTATTCATGAGCTTTATTTTTCCTTATGTACACTTGATAGAATTTTAAACTTTTTCTTATCAGAAATGAAGAAATAACTTGATTTTGCTACCATATGTTTAGTCAGATAATTTAAAGTCATGCAGCTTAGCTAGTAGATGACCTCTCGTCTCCAATTCAAAACTTCTTGGGTTTAGTTCTCACTACGAATATGAATGTTTGAACTCGAATTCTTGTTGAGAGACGTGTTCTGAACATACTTAAAATAGTATGTTGCAGTCAAATTTGAATTCATGCGAGAAAAGTGCTTATAGTGATGACGTACAACATAAAACCAGTCCTAAGACAAACAGTTGTGTCCTCAACTTTATAAAATTGATATTTTTGTATTTTTATCGAAAAACTTAGCTCGCCAAAAAGATACCATTGCATATGCTGAAATTCAAATCAAAACCTTGTGTTAGGCTTAAGGGCACTCTTTTACGTAAATTATTCAAAGTTAAGTATTTTAATATATTCTAGTCTGTAAAGCTAAGCATTTTAATTTTACAGTTACAGTTTAAAGTTTATGTTTACAATATATTTTCGTCGTATAAGACTGCCTTTAGATTTACTTGCTATAAAAAAATTAAAAGAAATAAATATTAAATAAATAAATTCGGACTATTCTGTTTAATGTCATTAAAAAATCACTGCAGGTCACCTTGAATGAAATTCCGCCGACTAGAAACATTGGCGCAAATATTTCCAAATTGACACCAAATCGTTTTATATTAGTCCTTATTTCATTTAAAGAAAATTGAAACATAAAGTTTGTTTTTAAAAATACTGAACTTGCTGTTTTAGATTATTTGATTAAAATACTGTACAATACTGCACAATTTATTTCCGAAATTGACCAATCGTAAAATAATTTGATTTTAACGACCAAAATATTAATGAAATGAAAAAACTTAAAAAGAGTAACATTATACCCCATTCCATAGTTTTAAATCCTTTATAGCAAAAAAGCCTAAATGTAGTCACAACAGAAATATTGGAACCCTCTTACCAAGTCCCCTTTTGAGCCGATATTTGCTTATAATTTTTAACGTAGCAGCGAATTTGTTTTAGCTGATTTCAATACAAGTTTCACATCTGGTCATCATGCCTGAACACCTTCTAGTTGCTAGAATCCCATATTATACAAAAATAGTTAATCCCATTCCAGGTAGATTGCATATTTTCATAATTTTGTGGTGCAAAAACAGAAAAATAAATATTAGAACTGAACTTGTTTTCTATTGTTTGAGAAAAATCGTGTCATTTGAGGACATTTTTTTTATTTTTTTGGATCAACGGCATTTTACACGTGTACCTAACTACTTTTTACCACTTCTATCAACTAATGATTCAACATTGTGTTGTGCACTGAAACCTTTCTACGCTTTATTTACGAGTAGAATGTTTTGCACTGAATAGCCCTAAATTTGCAATTATTCGCCCCAAATCTCATTCCTAGTAACTCTGCAAACCTTGAAGCGATGCACAAACTTCTTAAATCGCAACAAAATCGGATTCCTTCAGAATTAAGAAAAAAAGAATGATATCTTGATTCTAAATAAACAGGAATGTTTCTTTCTCTATGATATTTTTCATGCCATTATGATCTTATCCAAACAGAAATTTCTTTTGTCGATAGATTATCAAGACTACAAGGGAACTCGAAGATCATTGTGTTTGTTAACATTTACAGAAATTGTCAACTCCTTTACAACGAAAATTTTTTATTGCTAAGGATCGTAATCACAAAGGAATGTCTGTAACGAACAAACTTCATTTTCGGTAGTAATAAGAATCGTAAATGTGTTTCAAGACGGTAAAGGAAAAAAAGACATGTCCAATCTTATTATCTTTGAAGTTTTTAGTTTTACTCTTAGAGATTGTTGCCACTCTGAATTACTATAAGCGAAATTTTAAAGTTAATAGTTAGTTTTAAGCGAAATTTTAAAATAAAATTTTATGAGTCACTTTTGATCATAAATAATACCGACAAACATGTGAATAAAATTAAATATTTCTAAGTAGATATTGAGATTATATAACAAATTTCAATTCATAAACTTCATTAGGAAAAGATATAAGAAAAAATGTTCAATGTGTTACTATTCAAATAGCTTACCATAAGTTTTGACAAAAATTCAGGTAGCTATTATGGATAATTTAGACTTGTGAAACGCTGCTATACACATAATATAAAAGCAATACATCATATGAAATTAGTTTTACTTAGTATTTTTCGAAAAAGAGTACTTTCAGGAGTACAAACAAAAGGATACTGCGCCATTTGTATGTTAATTCAGTGTCACCCAGATCTTCTCCAGTAATTGTCATCAAATCTTCTGACAACTTCACAATATTAGATTTGGAAGAATGAACAGATATGTCATCTGGATGAACTGAAAATTGAAAAAAGAATATGTAAACTTATAATATATGTATAAAATTTGCTTAACATTTCTATTCCTTAACAAGGAAAAGTCATATTGATTAACACATTCTTACCTTTTCCGTATAAATAATTTTATTTTACAGTAAGTTATTTAACAATGTTCATTCAAAATGAACATTGTAAAATAACTTAATAACTTAGTGAATCCGACAGAACGTAACAATATTATTCTAATTTATTGCATATATAGCATGGCTTTCACTTTTTATATACAAACCATGATTTGATTTCATAAAATGCGTTTCGTTATTTCCGCTCCTGAGAAGTGAGCTTAATGTTAAATATGCCAAATTTTCCTTATCGAATTATGAAATAATTATGAAATGCCACTTGGTGAACAAATATTTTCAAGAAGGAATACTAAACAATGGGAACAACTGGGTTAGAAATGTATCTGAAAGTATTTTAACATATACCCAAATAGATACTCATTGTAGCAAATAAATAAAAATAACGTTTAGTGCAGTTGCATCAACTTGAAAAATATATGCATCAGTAATTTCTTTATCAGTAAGTTTAGATCCTCCGTATCTTTAAACATAATTCAGATGCTATTTTGTTAGAAGTTTCAGCTAAACTAACATAAAATTTAGTAAGATTATTTTTCAAGCTAAAACAAATTATAATTTATAACATGCATTTAAATCTTACATAAATTAGAATTTTAGAAACATTTTAGTTGATACCATTTAGATGCATGAAAGCGTACATCTGAAACGTACTAAAATATATGAAATTTACCAGAATTAAAGCATGGTAATGGGAATAAGATTAAAACTTGGTTATTGGAGTCTTATTTTAGTCATAAGATTTTGAGCTTTATTGTTTTAAACTTCTATTCATCCTCATCAAATGCCCTTATTATTTAAATCTTGGGATAATATTTTTAAGTAAATCCCAGTTAGAACTTTGTTTTACAAAATGTCTATTGACAAAAAAAAAATACTCAAAGTTTTGAAGAATTGTCTGTTCCTCGATTTAAAAATGTTTGTCTACAACAGAAGTCTTCATTTGCAAAGGTCAAACATGTAATAGAGACGTGTTCAAGCTGCAATAATTGAGAAGATTACTTTTAAATTTATAATATTCCGACTACATTAGACTACTTATTGAAAGCCAACTTAAGTAACAAGTTCATAAATTCAAACACTCGCGAAAATACTGCATTAAATTCATTTTTTTTTTTGCATGAAGCATGCATGAAAATAAACACTTACCACACAGAAATTTTTATTATTTCACTTGGATCTCTTTTTTTATTTTTGCGATTTGAAGCAGAATTTATACGAAAAGGATATACAGTATAAATAGATAAGACATAGTTCACTTTTGTGTTGCATACATACATGACATAACAAATATAAATACTATTTGAAATCATAAATAAAAGTATAATTAGTTTCTCAAAAGTACTATATTCTCACCGGAAATTAGATTTCCTAGCCCTGTGTGTGTTGAAAAGCGTAAATGAACAACAGAAGATCTTAAGATTTCAAACGAAGTAGATGGATAGATCTTTATATCTGGTAAGACACGTACAGAAAATGGGGATGAATTTATCGTCTGAAAAGATAATTTAATGTTAAAATACAGTTCATTACATATTGCGTTTATTATTATACAATATATTTGATTGTGTATTAATTCATTTTCTTTCATGCAAGACAACAAATAAAGTTCTTGCAATTTTTTTATTTTTCATTGAAGGAGGGGAGTATAACTTTACAAATTAATGAATCGCCTAGTTTAAAGACTTATGTGTTGAAAATAGCAACACCAGTCATTATATAACCAGATCAATAACGCAGTTTCCGAAAATATGGTTCAGTTGGAAAAGTGGAGCAATGTCCCCCATAATGCCAGCCCAATTGGCACAAGACAACAACAACACAACACAGTTTTATCAAACATAAGAAGCAGCTAGCTGATGGTTGTTTGATTTACGATTTCAAACATGGCTAATAAGCACCTACGTCAAGTCGCCGAATATGTTAAACATTTGGAGATACAACTAAAAAAACATACTGGAAGGCATAAATTTAGAAAATTCAAGCCGGGAGTTTCAAGCTAAAGAAGCAGATTTATGGAAAGCACTCACAAGCTTCTTAGCTTCCAAAACCCCTTAGACTTACAAGGGGATAGTAGAACTGGAGACACATTTGGAAGAAGGTGTTGGATACCAATGACGATTACTTCGAGGACAACAATAGTCTACACTTTCCATAAACCCCTTACTTCGCAACTATTAGAAATGGTAATATCTTTATTGGTTACTTTATAGCTTGTTTTAATTCAGCTGATAATTTTAAACTTTACAAACGAATATTCTACTAACTACATTGAAAATTTGATTTTAGTGTTTTCTTACATTCAAAATCCTCAAAATTTAGTAAGATTTAAATTTATTAATTCGAAGTGTTTTTAAGAAATTTTTAATACAACATTTTTAAAATTAAAAAATAAACAGTAATAATTTATTAGTATGAAATATTGACATGAGTATTAAAAATAAAATATTTTGTTTTTTATATTACAGCTATTATTCAAATTCAAAATTAGCTAATTTACTTCCAGACTGAAAGAATAAAATATAAAAATTTGAAATATATAATAGTAATTATATAAAAATACACATTTTCACTAAGACGCTAAAAAATTTAAGAGTTTGAAATTATGACAGTAAAAAACACAACTTGCAAAATTGACCATAAATAAATGAATTAAATATCCAATAATATACAGAGTAAAGAGACACATATAATAATTTACGAAACTTCTACATAAAGATTTCATTATGTGTATTAACACTGTAATTAAAGGATTAATGTCAACATTATATAAAAATTGTTATATTTAATTCATTATAACAGAGATGCTGCCATAAAAATGACAATATCACTGCAAATGATTTCCATTTTTGTTTCATTTTTATTGGCTAAGGATTTAGAATAATTAGTGTTCATTTTTAACATGAAAGAAAAGAGACTCGCAATGTTTGTGAAACAAATTTTCGAGACAATCACATTTTGATGAAACTGATTATCATGGACAGACAATGTAAAAAAAAAACTACACGGATAAATATAAGAATATTTACATTTTTGCTTGAACCATTTCAATTCAATTTTATAATTTATATTTCTTTCTTTTGAATAATGAGAGTTCCTGATATATTTTAAATACGACACAAATATCAAGCTAATATTAAAGCCCTATTTCGTTGATTGACCTCCCTTCTTTGTTCTATCTTTGGCAAATTAGGGTGGAAAAAACCTACTTTGAAATCAATTTTTTCGAAATTCGCTGTTGATGTCGAAATCATACAACTTCCAATGGACACGGCCTCTACTAATACAGAGTTTGAAAACAATCCTCTTGTCTCCCACTTGTCTTCCAATTCACGTGAAGCATAGTTCGACTCAGAAAATGTCTTCAACCTGGAAAAGAAAAATATCAACGATAAATATTTTTGAATGAAAAATTTATTTTTTAATATGAAGTTAAGCATTTCTAATTTACCTACGGCTCATGGAAATACTTCATTTTCATGAACCATATTTTTGATCTATAATTTAAACTGGGTTTGTGAAAATTTAAATTGGGTTATTGTGATTCGTTTCCAGCTTCGTAATTTGCTGACAAATGTGCTACCCAAAATAAGAAAGCCTCATATTTTTTAGCATTGATTCTGATGATGCTGTTACAAGAGTTGGCACCATTCTCTCCACACTACACTAAAGGAAAGAAATGGAAATATTAAGACATTTTCAGATTGATGTTACTTTATATTTTGGATGTCTGGGTTAGATATCGTACAAAAGCTAAGTTAATTGACAAAAGCAAGAAACTGTGTAGTGTTGCTAAATAAGTATCTTTTTTGTTTCATTATTTCAATTATTAATTTAAAAGTTTCAAAGCATTTCTCAAAAATCTTTGAATCTATATGAAAGAGATAGACTTAAATATTGTTTATAATTAAATTCTCTGGATTAAGGTACAAGAACTACATTAGTGTAGATTACTTAAGCAATGATGTAGTTGTTTGTTTTAACAATCTTGAAATTATAGGAAAAATTGTTACTGTGATCAGTATAATAAAGTCAGTTCTGTAGAAAAGAGATTTGTAAAAAAATTATTTCTAAGAGAACACCATATTTACTAATATATCGTTCTACAAGAAAAATGATATCAAACAACATTGCTTAGCAGTTGCTTTACGAGAAGATAGAAGCATATCTAATCACTCTGACCAGATGCCTTCAAGAAAGTGACACATTTTCTCCGTCTTTTTTGATAACTGTTCCCAGAAGTATCTCTTAAATAATAGAAACGAACTCAATGATCGAATCTTCATCAATAGAATCACGTCGTACAGCAATAGCTTTCCATTTCACGTGAGAGAAAAAGAGAGACAGAGAAATGCATTCCCATTTAATATGATTCGAAGCAGAGAAACGACTTAATTCTACTGACATAACCGGCAGAAATATTTAAAATGGACTAAATTGCTCGCAGGGAAAAATCAGTGATGAACTAGCTATTCTAAGCTTTTGACTCTGGTACTGTTTTCTAATTGTTGCTAAATGATCTGCTTTCACACTCCGTAGTGTAATTGTTTAAAATCTTGTTTATATGAAGAATAATTTCGACCCATATTAAATTCAGATTATTAAGATATTTCTACAATATGAAGATACACAAAAGCCCATTCTATAGCATTCTAGATAATTAATATTATATAATTTAAGAGTTATTCTATGTGAGTGTGATTTTCATCACGATTTTACCCACCAAAGAACGCCAACAAATGGCACAGATGCACATTGAAGAATAATTGCTTTTGTTTTAATAAACTGATGCATAATCAGATATTTAATTAGGAAATAATAGCCAACATTCAAAACTCTAACTTCATCATCAATAACTATTTTCAAACAAAAAGAACATTACAGATAAGGAAATAATGCTACTTTTCATAATATTTCTTTGCAGAAATGACTAAACAATATGTAATGTGTATGAAATTATTAGCTATTTTAATAAATTTGCCTAAAAACTAAAATGTTTAAATATGTGAATGATTTATTCCATATGTTTGATAAAGGTATCATTTTCTTCAAATCCACACATTTTCATCATAAATTAGAAAATTAACTTTGTTGAAAATGCTTAATAGTAGTTAAAAAAATATAACATTTAAAAAAGATAAAATATTTAATAATATAAAACATATAATATTTAAAATAAAATGTTCTATATATATATATATATATATTTTGATTTTTTTTTTAATAACATGAAATATGGTGAAAATGATATATTATAGATTTGTATTATAACACATATAATACACTTATAGATTTGTATTATAACATTAAAACTCGTCCGCAAAACAATAAAATACACGTTTAAATAAATTTCATTAAGAAAATTTATTTGACAAACGCAAATATCTATTTTTTCTGAAAATGACGAGAAGTTTACTCAAAGTTGGTAAGGACAATTGCTTTTTTCATGAATCTATTGTTTATATGGCCTTATTCAAAAAGTAATTCCGTATTAGACAAAAATTAAGATACATTTTTTAAAATTTTAATAATATAAATAAATTAATAAATTTAAATCTAATTATCATTAAATAAAATAAAATTAATTCTAAATTATTCCCATCATAAAATCAACTAAGCAATATCTATTCTTCCTGTAGAGAATTTCCAAATCAATAAAAGTAGCTAAGACAAAGTAAAAACGATACGAGGGTTACTTTGAAATTTTTGAGATACGCGCAGACAAGAATTTACAAAATAAAAATAGCGGTTTAATTTTAAAATACAAGGTATTTTAACACAGAAGACGATTTTTTACTGACTTACTTCAACTTGTTTAACATAGAATAAATTTTAAACAGAAGAGAAAATGGAGTTGACACGAGAACATTTTAGCGCTATGATTTTCTACGATTTTAAAGAAGGATTAAATCAAGAAGAATGCGTTCAACGGTTGTAATTAGAATTTCGTGATGAATCTCCAGCTCGTGCTACTGTATTCAGGTGGTTTAGAGAATTTAGAAGAGGTCGCAATTTTCTTCAGGATGAAGAACACACAGGTAGGCCGCCGTCGGCAGTAATCCTGGATAATGTGTCTGCCATAAGAAAAATGTAAATGGATAATAATCGCAGTACCTACCAAATAATACAGAAGGAACTCAACATTGGATCCGCAACCACACACAAAATCATTCATGAAGAATTGCATATGAAAAAAGTAGTTTGCCGTTGGATTCCCCATAATCTGAGCACCAAAAAGAGGAGCGTGGCAGAATCAGTAAAGAAACTCTTAAATTGCTAAATGATGGTGGCCACCGCATCATTTCTAAAATTGTAACAGGTGATGAAACTTACATACCGTTTTTTGACGCTCCAACACGTCAAGAAAGCAAAGTATGGGTGTTTGAAGATGATCCCAGGCCGACAGTGGTGGAAAAACAACACGCACTGAAAAAAATGATGTATGTCATTTTCTTCAGAAGTACGGTATTGGTCAAAGTCATCAAGTTGGAAGAACAGAAGACAATAACAGCAAACTGCTATACCACTAAATGTCTTCCAGAAATTCTACAAGAACTGAATGTTAGGGACTAATGCTTCACAAGGACACTGCATCTTCACATACAGCCGGATTAACAGTTGAGTTTCTTAAACAAAAACAAATTAAAGTGATCGAACATCCGAATTTATTAACCGAATCTAGCTATGTGCGACTTTTGGTTATTCTTTAATCTAAGAAAGAACTTACGTGAACGTCTTTTTCATTCAGAAGAAGAGATTGATGTGGCTATAAATGCATTTTTTTCATCTATTCCAAGAAATGAATGCCTTGCGGCATTTAATCTGTGGAAAATTCGCCTACAAAAGTGCATTGATGCTTGAGGAGACTACTTTGAACACACTGAAAATTTTGTAATTATAACTTTAAAAACCTAGATGTATATCAAAAATTTCAGAGTGACTCTCGTATATACAACATGACCGTAGACATCCCAAAAGTTTTCAATAGAAATGCTTGCCCAAACAATGATATTTCCACCTCGAAAAGTACGATATTCTCGAAAATGCTGCGTGTATTTGCTGTGTTCTCCTGTCAACTTATTAGAGGATGCAAGACGAATCTTGACTCATCAAAGAACATAACTTTGTCCCGATCAAGCACACCCTTATTTACATGTTATCTATACCATTTTAATCATAATTATTTTGATCAGGTGGATAAAATAGAAACAGTTTCCTAGTATACATTGTCTATTACCGTATAGCCTTCTGCTCATAGAAGTGAAAAATATCACCTTGTCTATTATAGCCATAGATATAATACGTGTAGAGGTCACTCTTAGAGAATACGCTTACTTCCAACAGCAATATATCAATCTTCCAGGGAAATCGTAACCCATGGGCGATTGGACATTTATTTGAAAGTGTTTAGTTGGTCTGAATTTATTTCCATAACTGTAAAATGATGGAAGAATGAACGCCGAAGTATCGAGCAGCATCTTATATTCATTGTCCTGTTTCAATGCTTCGCACTGTACACGAGCGGTTTTAGATAACTTTTATGAGAACTATATGTTAAGAAATAAGGAATAAAAATTTAATGATTTGTTCAAAATCTATTTCACTTTTTCCATGAACAATTAAAGATTTATCATGAAGCTAATTTTAGTGAATCGCATATATAAAGCTACCTATTTCATATATTCTGTAAGAAAGTCAAGTACTTAATTTTTATCAAATTTTAATTTCTATGTTGTTGCATATAATTTTTTCCAGAAATATAAATTAAGAAATAAAAACTTCATAATATATATGTATTGTTATGTATGTTTCTTATAGACTTTATACTATTCTATAACTCTTTTGTATGTAGCTGAGCTATACGAATAGTTATTTTTAATAAAAATCCAATTTCTGGTATTCTTTCTAAAACTGCAGAGTTTGCATAATCTTTGAAATGATTTTGTTTAAAAATTCTTACAAATTTCTATGGTATTTTTATAAAAGATTTCAAATTTTAAATGCTTAACGCTTACTATAAATTTACAAATCTTAAGGAAATCTTCATTACTTTAAATTTAAAAAAATTTACAGCTATAAAAAGAATGACTGAGTCTCAAAATAGTAACTATATGAAATAAGAAAAACAGAATATATACTTGCTAGAAAATACCTGATTACTTCAGTTTCCAAAGGTTCACATGAATTGTGTGTGCTCCAGTTGAAATGAATTCCATTCACACTGCTGAATGTATTACCTTTAATCAAAAAAAAGCATTGTGTAAGGGTAACATGATAAACAAACGTTCCATT
The DNA here is from genome assembly GCA_030067965.1 of Latrodectus elegans. Taxonomy (NCBI): domain Eukaryota; kingdom Metazoa; phylum Arthropoda; class Arachnida; order Araneae; family Theridiidae; genus Latrodectus; species Latrodectus elegans. The sequence continues at coordinate 63,398,030 of CM057817.1, read as the reverse complement.
TTCTAGAAACATAAGCATATACATGTAGTGTGAATTTCTGCAAAGAACGAGGGGAAAAGGAGCAGTTTATAATTATATAAACTCGGGAAATGTTGTCGAATAATCAGTTCTTTAACTTTCAGTTCAATAATTAAGAAATACTATTCTTAAGTGGATGTTTTTCATGACTCGGAATAAATTATAAACAGTATGTTTTCGTAAAATTAGCTTTCATGTGTAAATAGATTGGTGGAAAGAAACGAATCAAAACTTTATATTTTTAGTTTTAATTCATTAATCCTCTGTCTGCCCATCCCACGATTTTCACGAGCAACTCAAATGTAACAAAATCTGACTCAGAACATGTGAAATAGTTGTATAATTTCATAAGTCTAAAAATATTTCATGGCAGTCTTCTCAGAGATTAGTAACCTAGGCCCCAAAATTCTATGTTTTATCTAACTTATAATCCTCCAAAATCCATCAATTTCATAAAATCTTGACTGTCATAAATTTTTTTAAAACAAAGGCCTTAGTCACACAAAGAATGATAAAACAGTAATACTTTAAGCTGCGATACGTACTAGGGAGTTCATCTTTTTAGATAAGGAAATATTTGAAATTTTAGAAACATTCATTTTCAATTTTCCAATGAAAATTCATTGAGTAATCTTCATTTTCGATCACAACGCAGCCTTTTTTATTCGTACTACATATCTGCATTCATTCAATAAAATTACAGATCATTAGTAAGCTACCGTATTTCCTATAAAGTGAACATTTATTATGCTGCACTTTTAATATATAGAAACCATATTATTGACAGTGGTACGTAAATGAATGTACCGTAGTCTTTAATAGATAGCACCTGAAGTGTAGCTCTGTATCTCCTTGTAACTCGTGGTTTTGGGATGTAGAAGCCTAAATTTTAGAGGAAGAAATCCTGTTTAATTTTCTTCGATTCCCGTATTATTATGTTCTATGCACGTAGACTTAGATTTGAATTAATATATTCATTTGCTAGTTTACTGTGGGTGTGGGAAGAAGGAGTCAGTTGGGAGGTCGAACAATCATTTGTTTAAAACGAATCGTTAAAAAATATGAACTAATTATCTGTGCTGCTGTTATATAAATCGTAATCATGTAGACAAACTGAGATCATTTTAGTTTACTATGGTTTTTACAAACAGCAAACATGATTTCCTTAAATTATACAGATTTATTGCGAGTGCAAATTCTTTTTTTTTCTTTCTTTTTCTCATGTTAAATGAGGGTGCAATTTCAATAATTTTGTCCCTGCCCGATATGTTGTACTTTTATTGCTGTCAAAGTCTGTGGAGTAAATAGCACCACAAGCAAATTTTTGTATAATATGTTACAATGAAATAGTATAATCAACGACAAATAAATCAAAATTTACTGTGGTTAATTACAGAAACTCTGTTTTTCAGTTCTTAACAAACTGAAAACAATAGCTAATTACAGTTCACTTTAAAAAAATAATATATTAGTACTTAAATTCTTTTGAAGTGAGAATAATTTTATAGCTTTTTTGAACAATTTAATGTATGATTTGATACACCCTAGTTTAATAATAATATTCTCTCTCACACACACACACTTTCAAGGAGAGAAAGTTTTAAAATCAAAGCTTTTTTTTATTTGCTACTCTTTATCTTTCTCTGGATATAAACATTGCGAAATTGTTTGTATACCGTCTAGCTCATTATTAGAAAATGTATACGTTGGGCATTATTGTGCATCCTGTATGATGTGTTTTGTTAAAGCTTCTTTGCCTTCCGTTTCATTAAACATAAGCAGCTGGAGGGTAATGATAAGTAAACGCTTCTTTTCTTTACTTAGCTCCCACAATTTTCGAAAAAATGAGCTTCGTGTAGGGTAATCACTTATTTATTAAAAGCATTCCTGCTTAGTTCGAAATTTTTCATCGTGTTCATTACGAAACGATTTTCTGCATGTTTATGACGATATATTGTATTTAAAAATATAAAGTTCTTGAAAGAAACATTTTAGAGGGAAAATTGTATGGTGTGCTAATCTAAATTAAAACTATTACAATAAAATTTAGTAAGAAAATATTTTATGTGAAATTTTATCATAAAATTCATATTAAGGGAGTTGAAAAGTTCCTTATTTAATCTTCGTTAATATTTTTTTTCCTACTATTTAGCTTCTTTTCCAAAATGTTACAGGAATTCATCAAAAATTTAGGTTTTGTTAATAATGTAGTTTATTGATTTATAATTCATCATATCAAGTTAATTTATATTCATTTTTCTTTATTAATGCCAATTCTATAAATAAAACTCTTTTAGTGAGGGAATGAAAACTTATATCAAAATACTTTCACATAATAAATTATTTATTTCAGTCTAAAATTAACATTACAAATAATTTATTTAAAATTTAATTAAATAAAACATGAAATTAATGTTTAGTATTTATATCATTAATTAATATTCGTGTAAATCTTTCTAAATAGAGAAAAATAATAATTTAATTCGCTATCACACACTTGTGAGAATGTATTTAACAAAATCTTAACATGAGCAAGCACAAGTGATTATTTAGCATTTAAAATCATTGTCATTTCAAAACTTTGAACAGATAATTTTCCCGAACAGTGAGCAAGATTCAAATATCTAATAAAGTGTTAGTATTTTATGGAAAAATTATAACATTTTCTCCCATTATTCAAATTTTAATAGATACTTAATATATTTTTGAATAATTTGAACAGAGAAAATGGAATGTCTGATGATTCTAATTACATTTGAAAAGGAGAAAGATGCAAATATTTTTTAAAGAACTTTAGTAAACATCAAAATATCCTAAAGCGAGTTCAGTGTAGCTTTCGAAATTTTCTTACTATTACATCTTCGGCTTTCTCTTTAATTGTTTCGTTTGATATATAATGAATGTTTAACACAAATGAAACATTACTTATAAAAATGGTACTCACCTAAACTGTCTTTTGCTGCAACAGAAATTGTTATTGGAGGACCATTAAGAATTATTTCATTAGTTGTAGAATGTAGTTCAAAAGTTTTGGGGACATCTGTAATAACGTCACAGTGGAGTCGTATCGATGCATCATCTACAATAGAAACCGCAAGACATTCATTACCAAAATATTTTTAAAAGCTTACATATCAAACATTTCAATGTTGGTACGAATAATTTTGCATTGAAGCACTAAGAATTCCTTCATTTCTCAATGGAAGACTTTCATACATTACGTTTGAAGAAACATGCTTATTATGTTACGGTTTTATGGTAAAATATAATGATTATTTTTTTTTATAATTATAAAAAAAGTTTAATATTGAACTTACCATCGATTAGAAAAAATTATTTTTTTATAGTCTATTGTAATTTGGAGGAAATAACTTTGGTAATTTTTAACACACATAAATCTTTGTTTGTTTGCTAAAATCATAATACTGCGCGCGCGTTTAAAAAAGAAATATTAGTTTAATTAAGCACCTGATATTTTAAATTGCCAGGCTAGAAATAGATTTAAGATCCCGTGGAAAAGTAATTCTTTTTGAGAAAATTCTAATGAGCTTAAGGTTTGATCTTAAATGACAATCTTAAGGGAAAGAATGAAACTTTTTGGTATACAATCGAATTTAATATTTATAACACAGATATTGCCATGTAGTTTGAAACTTTATCAGTAGTATTTGGCATGAAACACATAATGTAAATGTACGTCATAAAAAATTAGAAAATAACCGAGGAACACGAATGATTAAGCAAATAATAATAACTTTAAACTCTTTCGAAATTTTATGTGTTTGAAGTCCAATCAAAAATCCAAAAATATAGAAAATGCTTACAAATAGTACCATAAAAATTATTACGTGAAATGACTTGCTATATAATTATAAAAATTTCATCGTATTTAGAGTTTACAAGGTTTATTTCAAATAATGTAAAAATAAAAGAATGACAAATATAAATACAGTAGAACTCCAATTATCTGAATCGCTGATTATCCGAATCTCTTTTAGAATTTCAATAAATAAATTAGACTAAAGTAGAGACGGAAAAAAAAGAAAAAGGAAAAAGCTTAAGAAAAGGAAAGATAAGTGGAGTAGAAAGATGAGAATGACATGTCACTTGAGAAATTCAGAAACATTCTTTTGAAAATTCTTGGATGTTTTGAAGTTACTGCTGAAAATATAGAAGAATGGATTAGGAGTCAAACACTGAATTTATTCTGTTGATATTACCACATTTAGCATCAAAAGTTCACCTTGCGCCATAGCACAGTGACTAAAGTCAATGGCTTTGAACGAGAAGATCATCGGTTCAAACCTGCGCGAGGCTGACGATGTTTTTCGTCCCTTTTATGTTCGCTCTTTTAAATAGTTGAGAAAGCTCTAAAATATGAAAACTTCTCTGTGTTATTTGAATATTTCTAGAATGTTCTTTAACCATTTAAAAACTTGTGCGAGTGGCAGTTCTTGACTCTAAGCCTTAGAACCTGTTAGTCCTGACTAATGAACGTTATTGCTTGTTATCAAGACTTCTTTACTATGTTAGAAGAGCACTTTGAATAAAGATGACAATATTATATGTTCCCAAGCAGTAATGCATCATCCTTCATTTATGATCCCATGCAATTTTACGCATTTTTTACTTAAAAATATTTTTTATAATTTCAAGTAATTCTACGACAAAGGATGGAGGAAGAAAACTAGCTAGCTCTTTAACCACTTGCGAAAATATTTCGTACAATTTTCAAAAGTTATACGAAACAATCTTCCATAGATATTCTTAATCGGTTTTAAAATTTGGTAAACATAGTCTGAGAATTTATATCAATGTTTTTTTAGAGACCAAAAAAATTTCCTTAATTTCTCAGAAACAGATGATTTTGTTGAGATGTAGATTGAAATACTATGTTTCTCATAATGGAAAGAAGTCTTTTTGAAAAATCAATGAAAAAATTATAAATTGATGTATTACATGTATGTCATACATGTTCCAAATTGCCAATCGATGGCTAAATGGTTAGCATTCCTTACTCCTGGGCTGTGGGTCCCGGGTTCCAATCCCGATTCGAGTATGGATGCCTCTTTCTCTCATGTGTTTCTCTGTTCTTTCTTCAGAAATGATGTATTATAGTGACCTACCCTATAAATGGGGTTTCTGTTGGTATGACGTGGGTAATGCTACTCGCTTCCGTGACTTGGTTCACAGGTGCCCCACAGGGTAACGATAAATGAGCTGCAGTTTCCGGCTTTGTTATGGTGAAGAGTTAGTCACCCAGTGCCCCCCGTTATTAAAAAAATATTCAAAATTATTTATCATGCTAACATTAATTAAGAAATAATGAAATTCTTCATCTGAGTCCAAAACATTTAGACAGTTTCTCACAAATCGATAGTTATTTAGAGGAAGAGTTATGGATTGAAATACATTTTTCCTGAAAACTGCAAACATGTTTTGTAAAAAATAAATAAATTCAAATTAATTGTGTTTCTATTTCCAAAAATAACATTAACTATTATCTAAGTATAACTATTTCAATATATAAGATCTTTATAATACAGATTCTTAATTGAATTTAAAAGCAGACAGACGCAAATCGAGAAATACTATTAATGCTTCAGCAGAATGCAAAATTTTACATAATTCCTCAAAAGTTCCTGACTCTACTTGCGAAAGGAGTGATAATTGAAATGCTATTTTTCTGACACAAATGCAATCAATATTTGTAGAAAAATCAATAAATGAAATTAGATTGTTCCATTTATCAAAAATATTGTTTATCATTTTCATTTAAACTATAAGAAATATTCTAGCATGTACATGCTTAATCAGGTTTAAAATAAGACAAACGTCGACTGAGATATGATAGAAACGTTTCAGAAGAGTTCAACACGTTCACATATTTTATCAAAAACTGATGACTTTGTATGGCAAGATATTATGATCAAAATACTATTTTTCTGATAACTGCAATCAGACTTCATAAAAGTCAATAAAAAATCAAATTGTTCTTCAAAATGTGTTTAGTTTTTTGTCATCATTATCCTTTACAGGAAAAACCAGAATTCATTGAATGAAAAAAACTTTTCCAGGTCATCATAAGGCCTCCACCTTGTTGTCTGTTAAAAATCTTATTTTGATTCTTCTTTGATATTATACAGCATAGAATTTGCTTTTACATTAAAAGGACCAAAGTCCTGTTTCTTTTATGTCGTTAAAGTTGATAGAAAACTCTTTTCATCATTAAATCTTTATATTTAGTCTTCCACAAACAAGTTTAAGTTTTTTCTTGTATTTGAAAATTTAAAGGTTTTAATTTTTATGATTAAATTACTTTAAGATGTGATAAAAGCAATATATACAAATTATATTTTTATCATATTTTTAAAGAAAATATTTCTTTACTCAATTTTTGCAATGTACCAGAACACGATATTGTGTCACCAGGTCACCACATCAGATAAGGACTTAAGGATCTTCCTAAATTGCTCAAAATGTGGGATTGTATATTCATTTAATAGATTACTTCTCTCCACACACATACAAAATTTAATGGAAGAAAAAATTATAATTTAACCTCAAACTTGCCCATTTAAACCAGTTGATTGAAAACCCTTTAAATAGAATGAGGCAAGCAGATGTAAAATAAAATTTAATTCCTCAATTATTTTGAAATGAAAATCGTATTTCATAAGATAAATGATTAATTTTGCTTAGATTTTGGATTTATTTATTATGACATATTTTCTTAAAAATATCGGGTTTCCTCAATTTTCAGTTTTTTATTGGATATAATTTGATACTGTACTGTAACCAAAAAAAGTATTTTTCAAATTTTATAATATTTATAATTCAGTTAAGCCAATTTTGATGATTCACTTGAATCGCTGTAATTTTGACACTGTATATTTCATTCACTTAAATCTACTCGATCCAACCGATTAGATCCTGCATTTAGGGGTAGGATTGTGCAAGGTTTGCCAACATAATATTTCAACTTTAGTGATTCATGTTTGAGTAGGATATTTCAAATCTTTTGATTTATTCATTATAAGATTTTATGAACATAATATACATATAAATCCCTCAAATGTGTACATTATTACCTATGACTGGTGCATTTACCGAATTCACTCTCCCCAACACAACAAAAAAATTTGTTATGTTTTTAGTTTCCCCAAAGTTCCATACGGGCTGTCAAAATTTACTACATTTAAAATCTCAATGGAAAAATTATAAGAGTGAGAAATAAACTAAATGTAAAGACTATAACAAGTAAACAAAAATATTATCATGTTGTTAATTCGAAATAAGTATTAGACTTCAAATCGCTGTCTTGTTAACAATAATTAAGAATGTTACAAATGCATATTACAATCTTAAAACATTTATTCCAACCATTTTCTGTCTCAAATATACATTCTTTTGCCAATCACTAGGAGATGTCTCTAATCAGATGCCAATGATATCATTAGATAAGTTTATTATCCAAACAACGATTCCAATTAATTTTGATTTAAATGAAAGTACTGATTATCGTGAACTTTTAACAATGAGTATCAGATCAGTATCTATAGCTCTGTGGTTCATTTTCCTATACCTTTAATGCTTCAGCTTTGGATGGTTTTAATCTAGAATCCAATAGCTATGACGTCAAGTAGATGTATATAAAGCCAAATCAATGGTTTAATGCCAAATCAATAGCTTTAATATAGTCTTTTCTAAACAGTGGAATTTACCGCGATAGTGATTATACAAAGGACAGGTTTGAACCCATGACCTTAAATAAAGTAAAATTTTAAAAGGTAATAAAAATTTAAAAAGTTATCTCATAGTTTCAAATATGACTGACTCAAAAAGGTAAATATTTAAGAAAATAATAAGGAGGAATATTAAGAAATATTAAAACAAATAATGATTAAATTTCAATTTCATTTCATTATATTTAACTTTTATATTAACATTTTCATAGTTTTATTTAAATGCGTGTATTTATATCGCATTGCAACTGTACAACAAATTTATGGGTAATGATTTTTTACATAAGATGGTTCTAGCTCATACATTTTTGAGCAAAGTCTAGTGAATTTTAGTTTTATGCAATCATGAGGTAAGCCATCATCAGCTGAGTCATAATCGAACTCGCTACATTCTGATCACAAAAGCCACGTTTTCCCAATTACTCACAGTCTCAAGACAACGCAAAATAATTTTGTTTTATTCTAATCTTTAGTAACTCATTTAAAGCTTTGCCAATGTTCTATTGTAGTACCTTTAAAATTTGGAAAATATCATGTGTACTAATAATAATGTATTTAATAAAAATGTACTTAAAGTTATGAATACTTTATTAATTAATTTAATTAATATTCTTAATTAATAAATGGAAATAGTCCCACCTATATGTCTTTAAAAAATTCGTTTTAATGTATCTGATTTTTATGATAATAAAGAATATTAGAAGATTGTATTGTGATAATAAAAAGGAAAAAACTTGCCAGTGTTTTATGTAATCATTATGTAAGATTTATAGGTATTTTAAATACATGACTTAAATTGCTTTTCATTTGCGGTCATTTTCATGTGCATTATGACTAATTCATCAGTAAACTAAGTTTTAAAATGGATTTCTAAAGTTACATGGGGTGGAAATGAAATCCACGAAATACTGAAAGCCAGACACTAACCATTGAAAGTTGGCAGCTCACCTTACATTCATAGTTAATTTCTTCCATAAAATTTATATGCATAAAAGGATTTAAAAAATTAAAAATACTATATTTGGAGAAAATTTTTTGGTTCAACAAATTTAGTGAAAAATATGTACTGGAAAACTTGAAAATATCATCATAGCATCCTTCAAAATCGCGAATTTTCTTTTTACGTAGAAATCATATTTAGAAATGGAGTAGTTTCAACATCCGTCATTATTTGTTCTGATTTTTGATATTATCACTGAAAAATATCTATTTTAAGAGATAAATATTGCAAATCAAAGAATCTGCATGAGATAAGAATGCTTTGTTCATTCCGAAAGATTAATCAAAAGAAAGTTTCATAAAACACGCAAGTAATCACTTTTAATCAATGACAGAAGGACTGGAGGAAGGTATTCACATTTTTTAATTTCTTCTTTTTAAAGGGCATTAATTTTACTTAAATTATCAAAAACTATAACTGAGAAATACTAACAGTTGTTTGTTTAGTGAAAATTTCATATCTGTGATGACTTTTTACGTGAATACTTTGATCAACTTTATCAAATGAATGAAATTTTTAAATTCAAAGTGAATAAATATCGTTTAAATAGAAATTGCTGTCAAACTATTTAATGGCAAATCATTTATTTTGAAAGCATGGTTTCAAAATTGCAATTTGAAACACATTTTCTAAAAATATAAAAATAAATGTGAGAAATCAAATAGTTTTTAAATAAATGAAGTCAAGCATTTCGCCATTTTAATAAATCCGAAATATTTTGTTTCATCTTTTGCTTGCTTCAAGAAAATATAGGAGGTCATAGCCTAGAGAGATAAGGAATGACTCTTATGAATGAAAGATAATAGGTTCAATACATGCGTAACAGAAAGTTGTCGTGTCTTCACATGTTAGGTTCATGTACCTAAGGATCTAATATACTTCAGCCGGTGGGGAGAGGAGCGCCAGCTAAGGTGTTGACCTCATCACTTGGCTGTGATTTGCTCAATGGCCTTGGACAACAAAAATAAGAAAGCGGAAACGTATCACAATAATGTAGCTTAACTTAACCAGGAAATAGTTATCAGATCTGCTGAATGGAAAATCTAAATGAATTGTTTCGCAGCGCACTCTGAAATTCCTTACAGCTACTAATTTCAGCATCACAATTAGAAGAAAAAGAAAATAGATTATAATTTATTTAATATTCTTTATGAAATTGAGATTTAATAACTGGGGTGTTGATTCTCCATCAAGACGAAAGGAACGCTTGTAAAATTATAGTTAAAATATCCTATCAAAAATATCTTAAGGAATTTGCTTTTGTTGAAAAATTTCAGCTAACAGCTTCTAATTAGGAATTCAAAAGATTCATAAGAGAAAGCAAAACTGGGGCTCAATTTTTTGTATCTAAAATCTCTTTAAAGGCTCAAAGTTTTTAAGGATTAGTACCTCCCAGTTCACCATTTCTGAAATTTGTTAGATCAAATATTTAAATTTATGCTTATGAACCATTTTACTTTACACTAATTGTAGACTTTTATGTAAGTTATAGGCATGTAAAAAACATTCAAACGTATTTTTTGTTCATCTCCAATAATATAACTAAAAAAAAATGTTTTAAAACAATTTCTTTGGTTAAACATGTCTAAAGTTATTTTTACAAATGAGTTAATAAAAAAATATTTTCCGAACTTACCTAAACGATAAAAACTTCAGGATAGAAGTTAAAATCAAAAATGTTTAATTTATCTTAAGAAGTAATTAATTCAGTAGGCTCGATAGCACGGGAAATAGTTATCATTCTTATAAAATAAGTATTTTTTTATTCAAAGAAACAAATGAAAACAAATGATTGTCTTCTCAGATTATTACTATTGTGATTATAAGGATTTATGTGTTTAACATCCTACCCGAAACTTTATCCTGGATTAAAAAATCAGTTTCTTTGAACTACTTTAAATTATATTGTCTAATGTCCCAAAAATATTTTTTCAATGCCAATTTTGTATCTAAAAAGATGAAAAAGATGGTTTGAACTAGGATTAGTGAACAAAATATGATTATAGCATGAAAATTACTCGAACCGATCAACGGGATGCAGAAACCACTCTCCTTAATAACTAAAATAATTACTTATCTCAAAACTATTCATTTGTTCCTTTCTATTGTAACTATTTCATATAACATAAATAATTATTCGGACAATTTGATAAATATGTAATTTATTCATGTAGTTATCGGACACAAAAAATACGTAATCATCACGTTGATTTATAAAGCACAAATATCTTAATTCTTTGGCATAATTTTATTATATTGAAAGTAAAAATACTTAAAAGGATTTCACAATAACCAAATAAACAAATTTGATAGTTTTCGAATATTCTTTAGGTTAGGAACAATTGTTCCTTCGAAGTGATGAACAATTAAGCGAATACAGGGTGACATAAAAACACATTCAGTTATGCAACACGACAGTTTTTAAACTATGGAAAGAATGCAGTTGTCTGTTGATTTTGACTGATGATGACCGAATGAGTTTGCCGAGCTGGCAGCCGAATGGTTACGCTCTTGCCTTCGGTTCAACAGTTCGCAGGTTCGAATCCCGCCTTTGGCATGGATGTTTGTAGTGGTTCGGAATCCACTTTAAACCGTAGGTCCCGGTCTAATTAGCCCTCGTATGCAAAAAATGACCGTTGAGCAGCGCCAAACAAACCAAACCAATCGTAGTTGTGTGTTGGGAAAAGACATCACAATCGTATCCGGAAAGTAGCTTGTTCGATAACCGACCCATATGAAAGTCATTGTGCTAATAGTGTTTATACTTGTTTAAAATTTCATATATCTAATATCAAGTCACTGATGGCACACATAGTAGGAAGAGGAAGATACCATTTCAGGGGTTGAACTCATCACTCGACCATGGGTCAATATTAAGAGGTGGTTAGATGGATTATCAGCAGTGGTCGATAAAAATGGCTAAACGAGAACATAACACAATGAATGACTAAATCTCGACAAAGGCTTACTCTAATTTAGAATATAGAAATGAATAGTTGAAGAACTCAGATAAAATTGTTATACGTTAGCAAATAATTTTTAAAATGGAATAAAAATTTTCCCTGCAAGCAATCAGAATACAAATAAATGAACTTACAATTTTTTATTGTTAGTTCATTTATTTGTACTTACAATTTACAATGAGCTTACAATTTTTTTTATCTTTTATTTATTAAATAAATAAATATTTAATAATAATATTTATTTTTATTTATTTTTTTTTCATTTTCAGATAATATCATTCCACGGCTCAACAGGTCTCTTATGTTAGGCAAATCATTAAGAATTCTTTAGATAATCGCTTTTCCGTCTTCGCGGTTTTCATAGATTTTGAATCAGCATATGATAAAGTATGGCGATTGCGTACTGTTCAGAAATCGCAGAATCTGGGAATTAGTGGTAAGATGTTTGAATGGATTAGGAATTTTCTAGCATAGCGTTTTTCTGCTATTAGATGTGGCTGCGGAATTTCTGGTTTTAAACAGACTGAAACTGGCCTTCCTCAGGGAACTATTAGTCCGATTCTTTTTAATGTTTTTATCAACGATTTACCGAATACTTTAGCACCGTCGGTGGATTCTGCCTTTTTTACTGCTGACTTGGTTATTTGGAGCAGTGCTTCAAAAAAGAACCAGGATGGGTTGAATCAGATCCTCAATGGCGCCCTGATAGAACTGGAAAGCTGGTGTCTAAAAAATGGTATGTTAGTGAATCGGGGTAAAACCATTTGTCAGTTCTTTACTCTGAAAAGACAGCCTTTTACCCCGAGTTTGACATATAAAGGTGTAGATATTCAATATAATTATTCTATTAAATATTTAGGTTGCAATCTCGATCCTCGTTTAAATTGGAGAAATCATGCAGAAAATCTGAAAAATAAAGTCGTTAGAAGTCTTTCTGTCTTGAAACATTTGGCTGGCTCGAGGTGGGGCTCCAACAGAGAGACATTGTTAACTACTTACAAATTATATATCCGTCCAATTATTTGCTATTGTTGTGAGATTCTCATCACAGCCACAGAGAAAGTAGTTAATATTCTTGAGGTTTTCCAGAACCACACACACACACACCACACACACACACACACACAAGCATTGCGAATTGTTACTGGAGCTGTGAAAACTACCCCTGCTCTTGCAATGCAACTCCTAACCTACTTGGAACCTGTTCATCATTTTATTAAAAGAAAGGCGATCTTGCTGTACCAAAAACTTGTGCGTTTACCTGGCAACTCTTTCTGGAGGAACTAAAACAATGAGATCCCTAGAAATCTTAAGACTCAAACTGGCTTCTCCAAGCTGCCCAGACAAAATCCGATGCTTTAAATTTGAGTAGAGACTATTTAATTTTACTGCCTCCTACTTGTCCTATAAATTATCTGAAGTTGAATATAAATCTTGATCTTATTCAAAAAGTTGTTAAAAAAGAAATGGGTGATATACAACTAAGATCTTTCGCAATAGAGACTATTGAGGTTCGCTATCCTGAAAATGAGTAGTTGCATGTTTTCATTGATGGTTTTATGTTAGAAAGAACACATGGTGCAGGAGCAGGTATCCATTGTGAGCTTTTCAGCTTTTATTTACCAATGGGTTCTCTTTCCACAGCCTTTGATGGTGAAATTAAAGCTATTACAGTGGATATCCAACAGCTATCGATTCGCAGTCACTTTTTTAAAAGAGCAGTCATTTTGTCAGATTATAAGAGTGCGCTTCAAACTCTTTTGAATAATCAAAATAGTTCCCAAAGAACTTTAGAATGTAGACCTTTGCTTAAGGCTCTGGCACCCAGAATTTCTTTCCAGTGGATCCCTGTCCATTGTGGTATTTTGGGCAATGAAAAGGCTGATTCACTGGCTAAAAAGGGAGCTTTGATAGATCAACGCATGAATCGCCCTCTTTCATTTCATTCAACTAAATTGTTCGTTAACCTGACTCTCAAGAAGACTGTTAAACAAGATATGGTTCAACGTGCGACGCACAAGAGATGGAAGATTTTGGGAAGGAAAGAACTGTTCCCGTTTTTCCAAGAAAGACTGCGGTGGTCCTTTTTAGAGGTCTAACTGGACATGATTGTTTGCGGGACCATCTCTATAAGATTGGAGTGGTGGTTCCCCAGACTGTGTTTTGTGTGACTCTGGTCAACTAATGACTTTTGAACATTTAAGTAGTTGTGTGGTTCTTTCTCAGTATGAAGGCATTGTTGAAAAGTATTGGAGAGCCCGTGAACTAATAGTTTAGGCACTAATGCTCGGCATTTATAAATAAATAATAAATTTTTTTATTTATTTCCATAAATTTTTCATTGAAAACTTAGTGCATTAACGAGTTATATTTTTATTTATAAAACTATTCTGTAAATACTTTTTGGGAAAAAAATGGAAACTTTCCATCTTAACGCTCTTTTTCTGTGCATCTTCCCGATGGATTAGTTTCTATTAATATTGATTATTTTAATTGATGTTTAAAAATATTATATATATATATAAATTCAGAAAGCATTTCTGCATTTTCTTGTATTATGAATTTATGAAAATAAATTGTTTTTTATTATTGAAGCATGGATAAATATCGCAGTTTTACTTGAGATTCTTTTAATACAGTTAAGTGCAGTAATTATTTAAGAATTCATATAAGTACCTTAAAATATAGTTCATAATTAGTTATAGGTTACAAAATATAGGTATTAATTAATATTTCTCTTATTTTTTAATATAATTTCATTTTAAGTCGATGTTTATTGAGCTCCAAGAAAATAAAAGGTTTAATTGCATAATCACCTTTCATACCAAATGTTTTGAAGAAAATATCCAAAAATTTACTATTTACTTCATTATCAAATAGAAGGAACCAAAATAAAACACAATATGTAAATTTTAAGTTAATTTATAATTTTTTATTACATATGTGAAAGTATTTAGTTTTATCATTAGCATCCACCGCATACCAATTTACTACGATTATAACATTAATTCATGCACCTTCGATATCTATTATCAATTTTAAAATGGTAGAATATTTTTTTTCTTTTCAAGCTTCAGGCCGAGTAAAAACAATATAAAACATTTTATACTGATAAATATTTTTACAACTGAGATATCTTGAGATTATATTTAATTGCAACACAGATAAAAGTTCTAAATAACTCGGAATTGCCAAAGATGTGAATCAAGGAACATCTTTACCTAATTTTAAACTTTTATATCATTACGATTAAAATACCTGGTAAAATTTCTTCCTCAAAACTTAAATATAATTTTAATTTATTTACTCATATTCTAAATAATTAAAATATTTTACCTTTGTGGGATGCAGTAATTCTTGTAATTTTTCTCTCTCCAACATCACCCACGGAAGAAAGAATGGCTTTATTAGAACAGTTATACAAATAAGAAGGAAAAACAGGCGTTACAGTAATGATATTTGAATCTGTTGTGAACCTGAAATAAAATTTTAATTAATTTTCTATCTAATTTATCTTAATCAAAAATTCATTAAAGATGATGCACACATGCAATAGGTACCCGTTTATAGGGTAGGCAGCCATTCACAACCCATTCATACAAGGAAAGAACAAAGACAGGGTAGATAGAGAAAGTACATCCATACCCAAACCGGGATTCGAACCCAGGACCTCTCTATCCACAGTCAGGCACGCTGACCACTAGTGAAGTTGGGTGACTTAGAAAGATATTTTCTCCTTTTGATGTTTCGTTTATTGCAACAAATTCCAAAAGGAGTTATTTAGAATATGCGTCATTTGTAATTGGATGATTATTATTTGGAAGGTAATATTTTACAATTCATGGTACGAGAAATCCAGCATCTCCTAACAACAGCAGATGCATATACTGGTATCATGACACATCAGTTTTAAATATCATTGTCAATGGATACTCTATTAACAACAGATAGTCAACTAAATCAGTAAAGGAAATAATGCGTGCTGTGCGTGATCCGTTTATAGTAATAAAATATGTAAATGTATTTTTTAGTCGAGTATATTCAACTTGTATTTGATTTTTTTTTATATCTCACGTATCGAAATATGAACGCTACATTTTAAGATTAACTGAGAATATTGTAGAAACACATTTAAAAGAAAACAAGTTTCCGTATTCCTAGGCTTAAGTTTCATAACAAATGTCAACGCTTAAAGAAAATAAAGAAATGGTGATTTTCACATCATAATCAACTGCTACATTTAAAAATATATATAAAAAATAGAGATCTTATTTTAACATGTTCTCTGCGTGTTCAAAGCATATTAGGTGATAATCTATTTAATATCTTTTATTGCAAATTAAATGTTGGTTTCTTAGTAGTTGTCAGTTTTTTAAATTAAACTAAATTTCTTCATGCTAAAATAAAATGAATAATTTTACTACGAATTGTAACAGATTAATATGCAACCATTATTAAGTTAATGTTTTTTCCGTCACGACAACATTATAAAATATAATATATACCACAATCATTAATTCTCTACTAAAATTATTGTTTGCTAATACCCAGCTATTTCTGGTATATTTAAGTCTTTCGGCACCCCATGGGAGAGAAATGATGGCTACTTGTAAGGGGAAAAGCAGTGGGTGTGTCATTGTGATCCCGGAACTGGGTACTTGTAATTTAGAAGGTTGAACCAAACAGAAATCCGCAGGCTTAGTCTTCTACCTCCAAAGACATTATTTTGTATGAAAAACATAATAATTAATTTTACGTGCAACATCCACTATTAGTTAACATTGTGGTCTTTGGCTTGTTTAGATTTCGAACCCACTGCTCTCAAACCATGTGTATAACACCTTAGTTCACAAATATATCATGGCCTTCACGCCTATTAGAGTTATTTAAGTTATCATTATTGTTATAATTTACTTAAATTATTTAAGTAAGTCATAAATTTACAAATGAAGACAAAACAGGTGTAATTAGTACTCACTTTTCATCTCCAAAAGCATTTTAAATCGCAATATTACGAAATTTTTTAAATGGATATCCTTTAATATGAAACTATAACCGGGAAGCTTTTATTTCTACAAAAAGAAAAAATCTTTTCTGATATCAGAATAATTTTTGCTTGCTCACATTTGAAATCTTGTCGTATTTTTTATTTACATTGCTGTTTTTGCACCAACATGCTTCCTTATACCTAACCCATAACTGCTCTGTAACAGAATAATTTACATTGTAGTAGAGCGATCATTATAAACTACTAGAAAATGGCTGGGATTGTTACAAAGCCGTACATAGGAATACAGGATTGATAAATTTAAAATCATAGATAGTAGACAGCTCCCGCGAACTTCTACGCCACACAAATGAAAGGTATCAATAAGCGACTATTTGTTGTACATAAGCACATACATTACTATACATAAGTTGTTTAGTATCCATTAGTCCAACTAACTTAAAAAATAAATATAAAAAACTGATTAAGATAAAACATATTATTTTGCCTTTATAAAAGGGCTAGCCAACTTCTGCTTTTCATGTCATGTTGATGATCATAAATTGATCTGCATACAAACAAAACATGCCATGGGTTAGTTTTATTCAAAATTTATCAAAAGAAAAAGATTTATTTCTTCTGTGGTAAAAAATCTCCCTCAAGTAGCGAACTTCACTTAAAATAGTTGCCACTAATAAAGTCGAAATAGCAAATTGATGTGATTTATTCTGCCTTATAGATTCATTCAAATTCATGTCTCGGTATTAACCGTTATTAAAATTCTGATAATCTTGACTTATATTTGCCATATATTTTAGTGGACTTTACGAAGAGTTGAAGCGAAAATGTGAGACATTTTTAATTTGTCCTCTATAATTTGCAAACTGTAAATTAATGTCACATAAGAGTTATCTAATGTATTACAGATAGTGATATGTAGTGATAGAGAGAAGAAAACATTAAGAAAAGTTTATAAATGTGAATATTTTAGCGTATACACCTCTAAAATTTTAATAGGCGAGGAGCAAAAAATGTGTTCATTTTCCTACTCAAATGCAGATTTAAAAGGTAGACAAATGAAACAATAACCAAAGGGAAACAGTTACGCTTCTTATTGTCAAATATCAAGTGAAATTATTCTAGTGTATCGAATTTCCATGAAATGATATTTCTTGAAATAAAAATTAATTGTTATGAGAAACATTGTCAGGGAATTTCAGAAACACTGAATGCGTTTGATAAGATACCCAGTACAGTGAATAAAACCACTTGAGGCTTCACTTTAGACTTCTGTTAATAGATCCATTCAAATTCATGTCACGGGAATGCTACAAGTAATTTATTTACTAAGAGTACTACAAGTAATTTATTTAGGAAACGTTTGCAATAAAGTTTCCATTATTATACTATTTATATATATGTAGAAATTTATCAACATATTATAACACACACACGTAATATAAAGATTTCAAAAAATTTAAAAGGAAAAATCTCTTGGAAGAAACTGGTATTTATTCTGGACACAATTTATTCTGGTTTCTGTTGTGAGAATTACATAAGCATTCAGAGATACAGGTCAGAATTCTAAGCTCTTTGGCACCACGTATTCCAGCATCCTGAAGCTGTTGCAAGAGATTTTAATATCCATTACGTAAGTTGCCTGCCGGGAAAACATTTCATAAATAAGGTGGTATATTCACATGTCAAGAGGGAGAAAACCCAGAAAACTTCTATCCCCCCACCACAATAAATACACATGCAGAAAGGCAAAGATCTTCTCCATTTGTTAAACAGCGACTGGCACACGTTAAGACCTTTTGAATAACTTTGACTATGATAATAAATTTTATAATGAATAAAAAAATACATCAGTTTATGAATATAAATGATAAAATCTAGTAGATGCATTTGTAAATTTACATATTATATGACATTATTCATGTTTGTTAAATCTGTCTTTAAGCGAACTTATTGCCATTGAAGTAGGCCATAGGACCATACTTGTGGAAAAACGTTATGGTAAGATTTGGGTTCTATCGGACAGCATGAGCGCCATTCAGCATCTAAAGAATTGGAGTAAAGCGTGTGACAAAACTAGCATCTCTATACTAGACATGCTTAAACAGATTTCCTTTTTTCGAAATGTACATCTGCAAATGGATTCCCTCGCATGTCGATGTTTGTGGAAATGGGGTTACAGATAAACTTGCTAAGGGAGATTCAGAAGCCCCGGCCCCTGCCTCTACCAAAACATTTTACGAAATCTCAGCAATCAGGAAGCATTTTCACAAGATTATATAGATAACCCCTCCAATAAAAGAATGGTGCAAAATAATTAGCCCAGATGGTTCTCTAGCCCTCACTTGCGATTGAAAAGATCACACTGCTCTTTCCAGGTTTGCCAATGGTCACTTGAGGAAGTTTGGTTTCTATAGAGATCAGAAGATTTTTACAACATGCAATAAGTGCACTTCAAAAATTGCTATCCCGAAATACATTTTGGGCAGTTTTTAACTCCCCAGAATTCTTTAATGTTTTTGGACTTTTTAGGGTTTATAATCTCATGGACCTTGTCTAGAAGTGGAGAGTATGAAACAATACAAATCTGTCTCTATCTAATTCTAAATCTTCAGATTTAAAATCTATTTACTCAATTGTGTCTTTTCAGAATTTTTTGTTGGCTTATCAAAATTGATTAAAATACACTTTTCCCAGAGTTTCTACCACGTCTAAGATTTTCGATGAATAAATGTTACTATATTCTCTCATCAAGCCCCCATAAGCTTTGATCTAAGAAACAACAAACCCCTATGGCCTATATAATACTTTTATCTTAGATTTACCTAGCATTTCTAATATTTTTAATAAATGAATGCTACTATATTTTCTCATTAAACTCATTAAGTCATCATAAACCTTGATTTGAGAAATTACAGACATATGGCTTATAATATCTTAGAAAATTTCAGCTCCCAATAAATAAACAAAGAAATGGAAAATATAAAGATATAAAGGATATAAAAATACAAAAATTAATTCCTTTCTAATTAATTGAAGAATAGCTTCTCCCGTTATAATATAATCTTTATATTCTTAAAACTCCTTCATTTGTGTTAAATAGATGTACTTTATGAAGTACTACTTCACATGTTGTAAAATCTTAGGCAATAAATGACTAGACCATGACAAAAGAAGTATCTTGTGTGTGTGTGTGTGTGTGTGCGTGCGTGCGTGCGTGTGTGCGTGTGTGTGTGTGTGCGTGTGTGTGTGTGTGTGAGTGCGTGCGTGTGTGCGTGCGTGCGTGTGTGCGTGTGTGTGTGTGTGTGTGTGTGTGTGTGTGTGTGTGTGTGTGTGTGTGTGTGTGTGTGTGTGTGTGTGTGTGTGTGTGTGTGTGTGTGTGTGTGTGTGTGTGATAATACGAAAATATTGAAATGTAATACGGTTTAAAATATTCATCTCTTAACTCTCATGTTTTTTTCTGTAATTCAAGCTATCAATTACTTTTAATTGCTTACAATTCCGATGGAACAATTGGGATTTTAAGTAACTCCTTTTGATTGCCTCTTCATTTTTGATGTAAATGAATCAATTATGCAATCAATCAATTTAATTTGTTTTAATTATTTAATTAAGGAAATTAATTAATTTCATGCCACAATGAGAAAAGTCTAATTCGCAAAGTCACAATAAATTTTCTGTTAAAATAAAAGTCTTGACGCAGTTTTAAAAATGAAGGATGGTAGCAAGCTCTTGGGCCTTGTTATTTCATCAATTATAATTAAAATTTTATAAAGCGAAAGTTTTGTATTTACAAAATTTTCAAACAAATATTTTGGTTCTGATCACTCATTTTAGGGAATAATATAAACATAAATCTAATCGATTTTTCATGTGAAAACAGATGTCATTTTGAAAACTAAGATTCATAACACACAGTAATCATTTTGATAAAGAATAAAAATAATTCCATATATTCTTCATTATTCACAAAGTAGTTATTTTTATAAATTTCTCGTATATTTTTTGTAAATGAAGATCAAATTATGCAAATTATTTGATGGGCACATACTCTATAGCATGATCTAATTAAAATATTTATTTTAAGAATTGATGAATGGGAGATTAAATTTTATATTAAATTTCATTGAAAATAAATTTCTTAACTATAAGATTTTATAGCGCATAAGATAATAAACGATATTTGCTGAATATAAGATAATACATTGATACACAATATAAAATATCACTGAAGACAGTAAGATATTTAATAACAGCGTATTTTTTTTAATTAAAAATAAACAGTACATTTTCTCTAAACCAAATATTACATGTCTTCAAATAAAATTTTATTATTTTTTTCTGACTTACCATTCGAAGCAATCATTGGCGCTGACATCACTAACTTCTAATACATAAGTTGTTGGCAAATCATACAGGTAATTCAGCAGCACATTTGATGAACTTAACTTAAATGCTAATACGTATGTAAAACAAACATTGAAAATTAGATATAGAAATAAATTCGCCGCTATAAGAGGCTTTGTAAACAACAACATAGCGCGATCGCGTGGATTCCAAGGAAACCACTGTCTACCTGCTACGCTAGCGCCCTGATATTACAATATGAAGTAATACTGCCGAAAAAGAAACCTGTTTTGGAACGCCGTTACCTGCTCTCCGAAATCAAGGTCAATAGCATTCCTCCCGTTAACTCCGTGAATACGAACCGTCATCCGGCGTAGACGCATCCGGCGGTCACCTATTTCGCCCATTCCCGATTTCTTTGAAATTAAAAGGATTTGTGTGTCAGAGAAAATCTTCCTAGATTTCAAATGATTTCAACACCAATACAGTGTTTGAAATTATGAAAATATGCGCTTAACCATATTAATATTAATTAAAAATATGTATTAAATATTTTTATATCTGTTGTTGATGGGAGGGTGATAATTTTGCTGAAAAATATACCAAAAGTTATGATGATAAAAGCACATTTTGTAAGAGAAATTTAGGTACTAATTTATAGTCATTTTTGGTTTGGTTTATTTGTCACTCAACGGTCATTTTTGCCCGCACATTAGATAATTAGTCTGAGATCTACAGTTTAAAGTAGACTCTCAACCATTTCAAACACCTTCGCACGAAATGGGATTAAAAATCGTATGCTATTAAACCAAAAATAAGAAAAAAAAGATATTAAACCAAAGAGCGCTGACCATTCGGTTGCCATCTGATTTTATCTTTCAGAAATGATAATCTTCATGAGATTGATACTTCATTTTAATTCCTTTTAAACATGCATTTGCTAGCTTATTTTATATTCATCTTAAGTGATCTAAATAAAATAAATATAAGTAATGTAAAGTTAAATATATTACAATTAAGTTAAGCACTATAAATTTAATTAGTACATGTTCGGATCTATCAAATTTATTTATTAATTGGTGATTTCTTTAGCATTTTTTTATTTGGTTAAGTGACATCAATGAAAACATTAAATGCTGATTTTGTATAATTTATTAATGTACTCTTTACATGAAAATGAAGGAAAATTGAATCATTAGAGCAAACAGTCTCTCTTTTCATAATTTTATAATAGAAATATAATTTTCTTCTCGGGTTTTTAATTACTTAATAAAAAAATCTCAATAGTTCAAAATAAACTATTTGATATGGAATATTTCAAAACAAAAGGGAATTTATGTTTATATTGGTTAATGATACAAACAACTTATAATACCAGCTGTGAAACCATGATGAAACAGAACTGAATTCTTACTCGTATATTTCCTTAAAAATTATTTCTTTCGTTCACATCTTATACGAAAGCATGATACTGTCTTTTTTGATTTAAAAAGTTATTTTCCTGAAAACTTTAAATGAAAAATTTCATTGCTGTATGAAAAGAAAATTCCAAATATTACATTATTTTCCTTATCCAACTCTTACAAACAGTTTAATAATTAATTTAATAACTTTACTCTAACAGACAATTTAATAATTAATTTGACAAGATCATTTCGCGATTTCATATTTTAATTTTTAACTAACTAAAAATATTAATTTATATTTTATTACTATATAATTATTTGGGATTTATATATTAAATAAAAACTTTAAAGCTTTACAATGAAATCTAAAAATAAAAAATTTTCATTTCTTTATTGAAAGTAATTAACTTCAGAAAATATCCTCTCTTTTATTTATCGGAGCGAGGATTCTTGAAAGTATAAGATAAGCATAAATTAAGTTTTTACGGTACACTGATTTATAATCACAAACTCAAAGATGATTAAAAAATTTTTATCCCCCCCCCACGTCACAAATGAGATAATTTCACTTTTTTTATATTAAAAAGTAGTGTGAGAAACTTCATGCCTAATTCATGTAATCAGGATATGTGAAGAGGTTCAAAAATATCAGAATAAGTAAATCTTTTAAAATGGTAAAGAATGATATTTTTGAGAGTTTAGTTTAAGAATTCAATTTTATATAGCATTTCTCTTACATTTAAGAATAGCTATTCTCAAATAAATATTTTATAATTGTATTCAATTTATAAAATAATTTGAATTGGTGAATAGAATAAGTAAAAATATTTCGCAATCTCATAAATATAAAGAGAAGTTCTAAACTTCTTTATATGCAAATAACTTTTCCAAAAACTCGAGACTACTTTACACAGCGAAAATATGCTTTGGTTTGAAATCGACCGATTTTATTTTTCTTTCATTTCAAAATATGTCACGGAGTATTGAAATTTAAAAAAAGTGTACGTGAAATACAACAGTAACTCACAATTTTTAAAGTAAACACGATATTAGTAGTCTAACTTTTCTAAAAAAAATATTCATAACTGAGCTGTAGTCAATAAGGTTTTTAAAAAAAACTTGACACTTTTCGGAAAAAAAAAAAAACCGTTTATAGATATTATCTCGTATCGCATATCAAACATATTATTTTAATACTTCTTTACAGCAAAATGTCTCCCTGACAACTTCAGTAAATAAATTGATTTAAATTCACTTCATCAAATTGAGAAAAAATATTTTTTTAAATATTTGCTTTCTGATAAAAAAATCTTTTAAACAGGAGGAAAATATCTGTTAAAAATGTAACTGAAACTGCTCATATGGATGCAATTGTAATTTGCGTATTCAAGAAGTGAATTTATTGTGCTCTTTAGAATGCAAAATCAAAGTGGTGCTTTGTTACCCTGAACAAACGGATAAATGATTCAGAAGACTTCTTTTATATTAATATTCTGCGGAGGTGTGTTCTTAGGAGTTTTCCATACCTTGCTTGTGAAATGTGAATATGGATTGTTATTTATGAAAAGACCTCCCGAAAAAATAGCTAAGGAAATAAGTTTAAAATTCCTTGAAACAACTTTCAGTTGCTAGGTTCCTTAATTACAGATCCTAGAGCAAATGAATTAAAAAAGTTTTCATATATGTTGAAAGATAACTAACTCTCATAGTATAATCAAATACAATTAATATTTTAATTATGGCAGAGATGGGCAATATATTAAAGTTACATACGAATATTTTCAGTGAAAGAAATATTGATTAGTTTACAGTAGTTTTCCGCTATTTGACTATGTGCTATAGGAAAACAAACATTTTCCATACATTTTTTGTGAAATTTCTATTTGAAGTGGAAACTTTCATTACAGCTCTTTTACTTTTATTTTATTAAAAAATTAGATTTTAAAATAATTTTATTTTGTATATTTAAGTTTCAATTAAATTTTCTTGCTCCTTATGATATTATATATTTTTTAATATATAATTTCCATTTATTTTCTTATTTATTATATTTTTAGTTTATAATACATTACTTTCCATATTATATGATTGCTAAACTTAATACAATAATTATTTTTTAGCTTTTATTTTAATTTAGAATTTTTCTTATCCACGGCTAACCACTGACTTGATTTTCAAGAAGAGAATATGCCTTCTTCTAAACATAGAGAAATATAATGAAATATTAAATTTTCATTTATATCTCTAAACTTGCACTATAATATTTAAACTGATTTCTATGTTTAAAATAGAGAAATAAGATTCAGATAAAAAAAAAAAAGAATAAGAAAGGAATTTTTTTCCAAGAAGATTCAGTTTAAACGTTTTATTCATATTCACATTGTCTCGAGATTTTCCCCTTCTACATGAGATTGCTTTTAATTTTTAAAAAAAATTATATCATACCCTAACTATTTTCGTTGAAAACTTATTTCTAAATATATATTTCTCTTATCACGTTACACACACACAAAAAAAAAATTCCTCCTATCTTTAGATATGTGTGCAATCTTGTTAAGATTACATTATTGTGTGCAATATACGCGTTTACAGCTGCCTCCTCTATTTCTTCTAAAGAAAAGTTCGTCAAACCTAACCAATCATCTGGTAAAGTTGAACTTCTGTCAAGTAATGGGTGGATACCTGAGCTGATACTTTTCTCATCAAACTTCTGCTGCACACAAACAGGCGGAGGAATTATCACTACGAAAGATTAGCACAGATTAGTACGAATAGCACAGATTTTCTCAGCACGATGATCTTTGGCTGGCTTAGATATGAAATCCATTATATTCAGGAAACGAAAGCCATGCCTTTCCATACCAAGCTGTCACGGTTTCAGCGCTCCGTTAAAATCAGCTTAACAGCAACATAATTATGCTAGTGGTGATAATCAGATGTATACTAAGACAAATACTATAACATTTTTGTCTTTCTTCAGGCTCAAATGCTTGTGGTACAGAACCTATCTTATGTGATAGATCTTTATGTGCAAGAAATTATCGTAGAAGATTAAAGAACTATTTAATACATTATTAGACAATAACAATTAAATGTAAATAATTAATAATAAGAAGTGAGATCAAAGCTTAAGTTGACATAATCATCCATAAACTTCCACATTACATTAAAGAGGGCATGCTATTTTTTATGAGTTTGAAATATGGAATCTATAGTACAGCTTTAATCTTCATTTTGGACCAGATTTTGATCACTCTTTCTTCCAATCAAGGTGTACTTGTAACAATTGAAGTTTATCCTACTTTAGTTTGAAAATAGAACCATATGCTAGCAAACTGCTATTTGAATTACTAAATAGTAAAGAGGAATGAATGCATACCAAAGGAGCTGAAAATGAAACTTTAACTTCTATACCGGATTGTAGGTTCTAAAGGTAGTTAATTGTATTTTTTGTATTAGTGTCACACCGAAGAAATAAACTCAAATATTTTCTGCAATCTTTGACACATAGTAAGACAGTCGTCTATAATACTTGTAAGTATATTTGGGTCACATCAATTAACCAGGTCTGCATATTAAGTAAAACTCTTCTCTCTAGATTATTACATTTCATTAATCTAAAGGTAAAAGAACATGAATAGTTGCTGATGCTGGCTCTGTTAACACAACAATCTATGCCACTATCAGGATTGAATTAGTAACTTTCCCGTTACACGATATATGCTTTTATTTTAATTAATGTGATCAAACTAAAGGTATCATTTCAATATTAACCAGCTTCTTGTTTATCCATATCGTGGATCACAGACCAAATCCTGGTGCACAGTTATGAATATTCATCAATATGTCACTTCTTACGGTAGATTATTAAACTAACCCGATGATTCTCTCTTTAGATATTCATCAACAATTCACTGTATAGTTAAATTATGAAATTATGTATAATTTACCCCTAATATTTGTTTCACCATGAAATAAAGATTGCAATTTACCCTTTTTTTTATCAAAAGGAAGCATTTTACTGTGTTGTTGCTGATGATTTGGGATTAAATCTTTAGGAAGCATCCAGAGACATTAGATATGATAGAAAAAAAATGTTACTAATTAAAATTTGTTTTTTTCTAAGATTTTAATTTCGATCTCTCAGACTGGAAAAAATATATAGACTATTATACCACACGAATGGCAATGTCGTAAAATGAATAAAGTTTCATGTATGCAAATTTGCAGCCACTTAACTTCGAAAACGAAAATATAAATTCAAACATTCCGCTTTCTTATCGTCATTGTTCATTTGCTGTCTTTCACCTTTATTTGATTTAGTTTTGTTGTGTGTAAAGCTTTATTCCGTTAGATTGTCATTTTAGGTTTAGCCTTAATTGTTTCATAATTATATTCATCAAATTTTAATAATTTTATTAGACCATTCATAAATAACTTTATTCGTCAAGTTTTAATTATTTTATAAGTCCATATCACAATGCCTCACCAAATAATCAGTCGATTTGAGATTCGTAATCTTCGTCCTACTGACATAGCAGAGTTGATACGTTTGCCTCAGTCAGAGGGAAGAGAAATGGGAGATGAATCTGAAGTTTTATCGTGGATGCACGTCGATCCCTTTGGAATATTTGTTGCTGTGAACGTAGAAGACGAAGAGATTGCTGGCTGTTGTAGCGGAATTGCCTTATCAGACAATCATGGTTACATTGGAATGTATATAGTCAAGAGAACTTACCGTGGCGTTGGATTAGGACGCATTCTCTGGCAAGCAGCCATCGGTCACCTAGGAGACAGAAACATCAGTTTAAGTTCTGCTGCAAAGATGATTCCTTTTTATCGTGAGAAAGCTGGATTTTGTATTTCTGCTGACTGGACAGTTAATTTGTACGAGACAACGCAACCTTATCTTCCCAATAACTTTTCTTCTAATTGCCTACCTTACACACTACCTGTTCGCCCAAAAAGCCAGTTTCTGCAGTACGTGATAAACTATGACTCTTCAATTCACAAATACGATCGTTCTGCAATTGTCAAGGAAACTGTTCAAGAACTTGGTACTCTAACGATAATTTCTTTTAAACTGTCTCTTGGTACGTCATTCAAAACTACAGGCTACGCTTGCATGAAGAAAAGTATCCAAGGTCACTGGTTAATAGCTCCTGTCTACGCCGATGACTACTCCTCTGCAACTAGTCTAGTTTACACTCTGTTAAGCACATTGACCGACGAACAGCGAAATGAAGGTGTAGTCGCAAAATTGGTTAGTTCTAATCACGAGGCAGAGAAACTTTTTCGTCAGTTTGGACTAAGCAGGACTTCATATCAACTCCAACGTCTCTTTACAAAAGAAGTTTTCGAGATACCAGAAAAGAAGATATTTGCTCTTCAGACTTCAGTCTTCTGTTCAGAATAGTTCATATGTTTGTAACAAAATCGTAAGAATTTTATATATTTTAAGCTATAAAAATAATGAATCTTAACATTTTAAATGTCTTATAGATAAAAAAGAAAGAGTAGCCATTCTAGCATGTATATATGGCCTATCTAATTTGCACAGTTGAGCTGTGTAAACTTCGTTTAACGACTTAAGGCCTCTGCTATAATTGTCTGACTGGTTATTTAAATAGTTTTTAATTATTGGATAATTTTCAATTTAATGTTCTTACCTACTGAATTTTGTTAATAAAGTATTCTGTGATATGCGTAAACTATTGTCTCTTTAATCCTTTGGATTGTAAGTGCAGTTAATTCTAATTTTAACTTTATTTTAACCAGATAACATCCCGTTAGACTTAAAGTCGATAGCTCACGCAGTTTAGAGACTGCAATCTTTCCAATTAACTGAAGATTATTGAATTGTTAAAGAAATCTTTAATTTGCATGATCAGTTTAAGTTTTTACCAAATAACCAAACTTAAGTTAATTTGGATATTAAATTCAAGCAACATAGAATAATATTAAACTATACTTTTTAAAGACATTAACGTTAAATGGTTCTTATTAAAGTGTTGACAACCAAACTTTCTTAAATTTCGATTTATATTTTAATGATAAGTTTATATGTTTGTGTATTAAAATGCTAAAATTATTTATGTCTAAAATAGCTCAAATTTGAACAAAAACCACAATGTTACTTCTAAACTATGGTAAATCGATAGGATATTCTAAGTATGCTATATTTTTCTCTACTAACTTGTACCTTTTACAATATTAATACAGAATATAGAGCTAATTTTTAGTAGCTATATATAACTAATTTGTAACAGTGTTCATAAATTAAGGTGAGCAAAACTTTCGATGGATTTGCATTATTTCAGAAAATGTAATTTGTGAAACAATAATTGTAGTGCTAATCTCATAGTTACATATACATTTGTATGATCTAGACTTCTCAATGTATATTTTCCTTGGGGTTTTTCCTAAACTTCAATTTGTCATTCAAAGTTGTTCATTTAAGAGTGGAATTACCTTGAAAATGTGATAACTTTCTTTTGAAATTTAAAAGCTCGAGTTCAGTACACTAAGAACTTTGCATTTATTGTTTGATATCGCGGTAAAGTACTTAAACATCGTAATAAGACTAATGTAGACAAAATTAAATAAAAATTTTATATAGAAACAAATATTTCATTTTTTGAAAATCTGTCGGGATACGCCTTTATGTGCATCTTATCTAAATTTACTTCAGAAAGCGGAACATTTCTAATTTTGAGATTTTCAATACGTTTTCTCCTTTTAGGTTAAAATTTATCATAAGTGTCATCAATATACTTTTGGTTTGAAAATTATAAAACGATTAACAATCGTGGAAAATCTTATAAAATTTTCTTACAAATTGATACATTTTAATAGAATAAGTGGGAACTCTTTTTCGAGATTTAGTTATAATATTCTACAGCGAATAAGCAAATTCATCAATTGAAAGCTATTTTCAAAGATTTCTTGCGGAATATATGTAACTGGAAAGTCCATAAAATGACAAAGCTTAAACTGACAATTTTTGTTAAGCGTTTTTAGTACATTTCTAAAAATATCAAGTGATATTTAGCTTTTAAGTTCAAGTTTGTGGTAGGAATATTTACATACACTTTCCGTCAAAAGTCAGCGTACAGTGAATATTCTTTATTCACGCTAAAATATTCCTTACTTTCATTTGTTAAAAAAAATACACTTCCAAGGGATTCATTATAAAATTATATATTTTAACTAACAAAACAAATAAGCCCCCATCTTGCCCTAAAATTTAAAAATACTTGATAAATGACATTCAAAAGCCTCGCCAAAAGTCAGCGTGCTTTTATAAAAAAAATATCCTTCACAAATCATTTGTTGAGCATTTTTCTCAAGGCCCGATTTCGAAGTAATCTTAAACTCTTTAAGTCTCATGTTTGATTATTGCTTTAGAACTTTTCCTTGAAAACATGGCAAGTAAAAGATGATTAGTGTTGATGAAAGAAAGATTGTAATAAGTCTTTGAAAATCTGGGAAATGACTCAGCGCAATCACTGAGACTGTTATTAGGAGATAGTCGTTGATTTATAGCTGTTAATAACTTTTTGGATCAAAAAGTTGGATACAATAATCTTTTTGGATAAAAACCAAGAACTGGCCGTCCAACTGCACTGATGCTTCGAGAGAACCGCTTTCTAATTCGGTCTGTAAAAAAGATCCTCTATTGTCAACATCAAAAATAGCAAAAAGTGTTGCTGAAAGATTCCAGAAAAGTGGTAGCTTAACTACAATTCGAAGAGTATTGAAAAAGCATGATTTTAATGCTAGAGTTGCAAGGAAGAAACCATACATTTCACCAGTGAACAGAGCAAAAATAATTGCGTTTGCAAAAGAACATTTGGATAAGACTCAGGATTGATGAAACGAAGTAATTTCTTCAGATAAAAGCAAATTTTCCATTTTCGAAATAAAAGGAAGGAAATATGTCTCTGGAAAACCTGGTACAGATCTCAAGAAAGAAAACCTTCTGTCACATGAAGGAGGAATCGTTATGGTTTTAGGGTGTATCAGAAGCAGTGGGGTTGGTAACCTGGAGTTTATTGAAAATCTATAATAATAAAATTGTTACTTGAACATATTAAAAACAAACCTTAAACAAAACGCCCTCAAATTTGGATTGAATGAAGATTATTTCTTCCAGCAGAATAACCCAAAGCATATGTCACACATTGTGCTGTTATACATGGCTTCGGTATCATTTCCAAAACAACTGCATACATATCCCTAGTCCCCAGACCTAAATCCCTTTGAATATTTGAGGGATTTGCTTGAATGAAGAATCAGAGAACATCACATAACATCCAAAGAAATGATAAAATCTGTTATTAAAGAATATGACAGAAACAGTTTTGGAGATTTATGCTCGTAGGCTTATAGCTCGCATTGAGTAGGATTGAGTTTTTTCTCAAAATTCGTCAAAAATTTAGAACACCATTTTGTTATTAAAGAATAATGGAAAAAAATAACTTCAGAAGAGACATCAAAACTTATTCAATCGATGCATATTGATTGAGAGAAAATTTAAAAAGAAAAGGATATCCAATAAAGTATTAAATTGCCCAAAATTAGGATTAATTTCAACATTTTTGTAAAAGTATGTTGGCTTCTGGGGCAAATGATTTCTCTTGTTTAATTTATGTAAATATTTTATTTTATTTTGTTGCATTCAAATTATTGTTTCTAACTAGCATTCAAATGTTTATTGTTTGAGATATTTAAAATGCTCTTATTAAATAAGAACATTTTAATTCATTAACGAATCGTTATTTTAACACCAATCATTAATCATTTCTACGCAGACTTTCCAGGGTAAGTGCATGTTGTGTTTAAATTCGAAATAAATATAGGTCTATGGTAAACAATTCAAGTTTTCCTGATAAGTAACATTTTGCAATTAATACATTTGAACAAATATACGAGAAAGACTCAATTATAACAATATGCGGTTATTCTTACTCTCAAAGGGAAACAATAGAATAATAGAAATATTGAAGAAATGATTAATATAAATACCCATTGGGCTATATAAGAAAGCACTCAAAAAGTTGAACTGACCATCACTTTTATGGTTTGTAGAATCGATTCCTGTATTGAGCTAGAGTGATTCAAAATTCAATTTAAACATAGGTCTAGGTGGAACTGTGTCTCTTGTTTAAAAAATTGACAATTGAATATTTATTATATAATAACAATTGCTATTATCTGTGGTCAGAAATTTACAAATAATACCTACAAAAAGTGATATTGATTGATTAAAATGAAGCGTGCAAAATTAAAGCTCCAACCTTATTTGAAAGATTATGAACAAAAATATTTTCTTACATAAATATAACTCTACAATTAATGATACAAAATTCAAAGATAAAGCAAAATTTAAAATATACTGAACACTGATTCTTCACAACTGAAATATTCAACTAAACTAGTGAATATATATATATATATATATATATATATATATATATATATATATATATATATATTTATTTTTTTTTTTTTTTATTTATTTATTTATATATTTATATATATATATATATATATATATATATATTTTTTTCTTTATATATATATATATATATATATATATATATATATATATATATATATATATATATATATATATATATATATATATATATATATATTACTGCAATGCAAAGATTATATTTCTTCAAGTAATATGAAATAAGTGAAAACAAACCATACAATATCTCTTTCAAATTTGTAAAGTCAAGTGTCTTTAAATATTTTAGCGAATTCTTCTAGTCAAATTAACTGCGCTTAAAATATACAGTTTCAAAAAGTGAAATGAATATCCTAATCACTCATATCAGATTTATTATGAAATTAGTATTGACTTATATGAAAAGCTTAATATCGTTGAAAATATTCCATGTCTGAATTCTGAGTAGATGCCATAGCTGAATTCTGATTCTGAGTAGAGATTCTATAGTCTATTGAAGAACTAAAAGCGTACTTTCACTTAAGCAGGTGTGAGTAAGAATGAAATGTTGATAAAGTTTCACCCTTTTGATACCCAGCGAAGAATGTTCCAGAATTGATAACATACCATCATCTTATCGCTCTCCTTCTATTGGTTTCTATCAGATTTTAACAGATGAATATTTAAATCGACTAACAATTTAGTTTAATGTTTAAGATTCGATTACTGCAATTTTGTATTTTATATCAAAGTTTGTGTTGATTATGAGTCGTTAAAATAGAATTTTAAAAATCAAAAGACTTTTATTCGTAACAATTTCTGAGGGATAAGGAAATTCCAGCTGTACAAATCACAAATACACTGCTGCAATTTATCTAATACAACAGGAAATGGCTTCCAAACACAAATACCTCAGACCGATAACAGTTTCTATGCACTAGAATAGCATTCAAGACTGAGAGTTTCACTCTTGGTCTAGAGATTTCATGAGGTTTCTAGCAATTCAGCCATTTTCATCATTTTGTAATGATTTGTATACCTTAAAGTTGAATTTAACTCTGCTGTTTAACCAACCATTATAGTTTTATAACACACAAAAATTGTGTTTAAGTGACCCAAATAGGTTGATTACAATCCACCAGCGAGATACGAACTCGCGATCTCCTGTTTACTAGACATGTGTTTTAAGCAACTATGACATAGCGCTTTTGTCTTCACTACTAAGCCTTCTATCCCCGTGGGTACTATTCATATTTGTCTTGACGTGGAAAGAATTTCACCAAGAATCTCGCGAAAAAGTCCTAAAGTCACCAAGAATCTCGCTAAAACTTGCCAATTCACCAAATCACTAGAAAGGCAGTTTTAAATATAGAACCCTACTGCATTGAGCAATTTCTGACCAAAATCTATGTATTTTATATTTTTGAGATATTTTAAGACAAATACACATACAAAAATTTTTAATGGTATAAACAGTTAACAGTAAAAAATTTATAACAGTGTTTTATTGATTTATATGTAGTGAAATTTATTTTAAAAGTTAAATAATTTGTAATTTGAATTCTAATATTTAACAATTTAATTAAATATTTCATAATTTAGTGCAACAGCTTAAATGCATTGAATTAAAAAACATTCATTTATCTAATAAAAGGAAACATAAAGGAAAATTGAATATAATGTAATTGAGTACAAACATTTTACATGCTGAATTATAAATGTTTTCTGCTTTTACTCCATGATTTTTTGCTTTTAAGAATGAAATTTATGTCTAATAATATTTAAAAAATGTTTTTTTAATATTTTTTAAAAACTCTACAATTTTACAACTGAAATACAATATACTTTTACAATTTTAAATATTCCCAAACATTATATTAAAAACAGACATTTGTTATCATCTCCTGCGAGAAACGAAGTTGTAAAACAGGAAATTGTTAAAAAGAGTGTCTCTACTAGAAAGAAATCTCCAGATGTAAAAGCATGGTTATCTTGGAAATAAATAATGTATTTGATTTGAAATGCTCTTATTCTTAAAATAATTTTGATAATTTTATTTTAATATAATTTACTATCATAAAATATTTTTTGAATAGTAATATTCAAAATAATTTACTATTATAAAATAATTTACTATTTAAAAACAACTGCTATAAAATAAGTGACAAACACATGAATATGTGAAACAATAATATTTATTTATATATTTACATTCAGTTTTTAAAAAGTCAATCCTTTCCTGTTAAAGTTTCGGTTATTCCATTTGAGATTTAAAATATGGCTATGTAATTCTAATAATATCCTACTTGTTTAAAAAAGCTCTTATTATCTTCTTTGAGAGACTGTGGAAAACTTTAAACATTAATTTTTATTTTATTCGATGCATATTTTTTATTTTCTTTAACAGGTCTAAACATATTACCCAACCTTAAAAAAATTTATATTTTGCAAATTTAGAGATATTCCCGCTATTTTTATTTTCCGAAATAACTCATTTATGTGCTCTGACGTCACATAAGAGACAGCCTGACAGTATAAAAGCTTCTGTAAGGTGCTTTCATATCTAAAATGTAAATTTCTTTTCGTTATACCATGTGAATTGTTTTTACATAGATAGTGAGCCATATTCATGTATCACAAGAGAGGAAACCCAGAAAGTACCCACCCTAACAGACGTGTGTCTAGAATTTAGTGGCACAACAGCCATCTCTTGTTCAACAGTGATCTTTTGTTTGCTGTGCAAAATCTGGTTTACTTATTTCAATCAGTATTTTATTTTTTCAGAGAGAGAGAGGCTTCGTTTTTCAAAATCTCAGTTTAAGATGACCATACTCGGTGTGGGTTTGAAATAAAATGAATCTGGTTTCCCAAATAAATGTCATGTTCGGATTATAAATTCTTACAAACGCTTATTAAAAAAATTTTAATAGTTTAAGAGAATTTTTTGTAATGGTACATTAATTGTTTCTCTCATCAATTAACTTTTTTTCATTTAAAGAACTATTCCTCCTAATTCCCTCGTGTCTAATATTTTATTATCAAGGTTAATTCTAAAAAACACCTTCTATGTTACTAAAATTATGTATAGTTCATAGCATAATTTTAGCATTAGAGTTATCTCTGTATTCTTGGTTCAAAATTTTCTTGTTTTAAATTTCTAGAATAATTTCTTTACAGACTTCTACCTAGTCCTTTCTAAGCACAGCTAACTTGCTTGGTTTAAATACTTATTTCAGTAAAATCAGTAACATTTTAAAAACTTCATAGTGCTTCTGTCGTTCTTGTTTTTCATTTTTTCCCCCTATAATGCATACATCTCCTCTAAAGATAATTATTTTACCTGTTTATATGATTCGATATTAACTGGTTCTAAAGTCACTAATTATTCTTTCAGTTGAATCATCATATTTTCAAAAGTAAACTAAGTTATATCTGAGTTTCTTGCTCCATACCAGATTAGCGGGTGAAAATTTTGCTCTCACAGGTCTTTAGTGTAACATGTTCAAGTTCCTTCGAAATGTTCTTAGTATTTCACTCAAAACATGGTTTTTCTGCATATGTTTGAAAAAGGCTAAATATTTACAAAGACAAGTATGATCTTACATTGGGTACTAAGAGATACTAGATGCCACCCACTCTGTCCAATGGTCAGCGTGTCTGACTGCGGATAGGGAGGTCCGGCGTTTGAACCCAGATTCGGGCATGAATGTCTCTCTCTCTTCTGCATTTGTCCTTTCCTTGAATGAATGAGTTGTGAATGGTTACCTACCTTATGAACGCATACCTATGGTATGTGTGTACTGAGGCAGTTGAATTCCACACCAATTTATGGTTCAGTTGGAAAAGTGGAGTAGCGCATCCCATATTACAAACATAGTTGGTACAAGACAAAAAAAAAAAAAAACATATTGAATCTAGATATTTTTTTAATCTAAACACATTGAAATAATGAGAAATTTATTGCCAGATTGCAGAATAAATAAGGGACCCCATGAATTGCCTTTGAAAATACATCAAAGATGGCAGAAACATATTATTCGCGAAAATAACATAGAATATATATTTTAACTATTTATTACTATTATTATTTAAGTTATTTTGTTACTATTATATATTGTGTGAAACGGTATGCTTGAAATATGTGAGATTATCAAACTAAATGTAGTTAAAATATTTTAAGGAATTTATATTATATGCTATTAATAATTGAACTAACATTTAATTCTTATGTAATTTTTAATATGTGAATACCTTGGTAACAATACAAACAGAAATAGACTTTTCTATTTTATTATAAAATATTAATAAAAATTTTAAGAAGGTTATATTCAATCAAATATAAATCTAAAGACTGAATAATTTAAGGTCGTATGACTGATGTATAAGCATATATATAGTAATAAGCATGAATAATAAAAGCAAATTTACATTAGAAGCGAATTTTTAAAGTAGTATAATTTTGACTAAAGCAAAATGAGTTTCTTTAAATTTGAATATTATCCAGTATCTATTTTTCAAACATTTTTATAATTATAATATATTGCTTAACAAATACATACATTATGTTAACTTAGTCAAATATATATTTTGTGTTAAGAGGTTAATGCTGTTTACCTACTCCCAAAATAATTTTAATTTTGCTGATTGTACAAATTATTCTTAAAGAGAATTTCTTATTCAAAATAGAATTTTAAAAAATTAATTTAAAAAAAATTAAATTGAATAAAAATAAACTATATTTAACGAAACTGATAAACTTTACTTGATAATAAAATAGTATTTGAACTCAGTTTGCAGCCCAATTGCAATTTAAATTTAAGGTAAAAATTTTATTATATTTTTAACATAAAAAATAAAATCTTCCCGATTAAAATTACTTCCTTGTTTATGTTAATAATGTAAATAAGAAATTTTAGCTCTAAACTTAAGTTGCGATTTGAAAACCAAGTTCTTGATTCTGCTTTGTAATTCAATGATTTTTTTAAGTTAAATGTGCAGTTTCTTTTTCTGTAAAAAAAATATATGTGGTGACTTTCCTCTCAATATAAAATGTTCCTCTATTAAAATAAAATGTTTCTCAGTTGAAATAACTGAATATTTCTGCAGACTTTAATCAGAAAAAAAAAATTTTCTGGCGGCGAGCCCTTTGTGACTAACTCTTCACCACAACAACACTGGAACCTGCTACTCATTTATCGTTAGCCGGTGGGTTCTTGTAAACCAAGCCACGGAGGAGAGCACCATTGACCACATCAATCCATCCGAAATTCTTGTATAATTTGGGACACATTCGTTCATCATCTCAGAAGGAAAAATAAGTAAACATGAAGAGAGAAAGGTACATCAATGCGGGAATCGTTATTCGAACCCATGACCAACAGAATAGGAGTCAGAAACGATAACCACTTTGCCATTGATCGCATTTGGCGAAAACTCTAGCTATTTTCTATAATCAACTTTTAATTTGGACCTATTAATGGTTAAAAACTTTAAAAACTACACGTTTTTTAAATGTAAGCGCAATTAAAAAAAATATCAAACAAAATTCATCGAATTTATAGAAAATACAAAATTATTGTATCAAGATAAATAGCTTTCTCATGCACACATTTTTACAGGAGATCTAATTAAGTTATAGAAACAAGAAATCAATTAATATTTTGAAAAATAATCAAAAGTTTTCAATTAAACTTTTTAAAAAATTTTCTGCCTCGAAGTTAAAATTAATCACCTATCTACAAAATGAAAATCAATCACTGCCATTTTAAGTTTCAAGCAAGTTTCAAAAGAAAATGTATCGATTAATGCACTTCAATCAATTATAATTAATATGCTAATTAATTATATTAATGGTGTATAAAAAACTAATATAATTCAATAGAATTAATACTCATATACTATAGAAAAAGTGAAAAGAAAAAACTGCTATCGGAGAAAAAAATTCGAAAGAAATTGTATCATTAATAAAATTTGGTGACTAGCGGTTAGCAGTCACCAATACACGCGCATGATAAAAGTCGCAATTTTACTATCAAGGCAAATTACTTACCATACTTGGAATACTTTATCGCGTAAGACATGTTCTTGACATTACATTTAGAAAAATATGCCAAATTGGACGAAGAAATGTCAACTATTTACCTCATAACATTTATGAAGAATTCCTAAGGTATTATGATTAATCAAATAAGATCGGAACTCGTTGTGGAAATCAAATCTGCGACTTATTGTAGGAATTGTTGATTTCACTCTCAATTGCTCTTTCTCACGTTGACTGACTAACTGAGCTTCGTGCCAAGGTATGTTTGTGGAATTTATTTCTGCAAGTCATCATAAAAATTAGGAGTGGATATTAATCAGGAGTGTATCAATAAAAATTAGGAGTAAATATTAAAATCATCTATGGGAGTTATTTGATAACGTTTAAACAAGTAATTGTGATGTTAATAAATATCACTAAAAGCAATTCTTTTAGTAATTTTTGAATATATATAATATAAATATGATTTATAATAGCATAGAAAATAATAGAATAGTACATGATAGAATTTTAGTTTTTTAGTTTACCTAGTTTTTAGGATCGTCTTCACTAACTACTTAATAATATTTTTTCACTCTTTTTTTGAAATTTCATAAGCAAAAAAATAATATTTTCTTTGTTGCTTGTATAAATTTACTTACCTTCAAATTTTATTTAATTCAATCCAGAATTCCTTTACGATTCATAAATATGCAACAGTATTTGGGTTCATAATTTTAGAAAAAGATACTAGATTGATGGAATTTTTTCCATAATTAAATATATATAAATCTAATATTTGCAAAAAAAATACTATCAACTTGATTTCATAAGATTGATGGAATATTTGATATACATTTTAATTTGCACATAAGAGCCGATATAGGGTACGATGATTATGTTTCGTTATATAAATTATCAGGCACTTTGTTAAGCAATTTTTGGCATTAATATCGTGTTTAATTTTTCTTTGTTTCATAAAGCTTTTTGATTATCCACACTGAAAAAAAAATACTTATCAAACCATAAAAAAATTTCTAAGTTTTTCATAACTTATTGATTTTTTGCCGATTGAAATAAAATTTCGTATTTATTTTTTGTAAAATTCTGAGCATCTGTTATCATTTTAAATTCCTTGCGTTGTTTTAATTGTTTAGTACTTTCTTCGATATAGTTTATTAACACTTCTCTATTCTTCTTATATTTTTGTACTATTTTTTTTTCATGTAAAATATGAGGGCCATGATTTTCACGCGAGCAAGTTCTTAAGTGACAATATAATATTAAATTATATTTATTTTGCATTCACACAATATTTATTAGAATGCTTAAGCCTTTCACATTTTGTAGAATTTTCAAAAATAAAGTGCAAATACCATCAAGGATAATTTCAAAAGTTCCTATTTTCATTTCAAATTAAAAATTGCTTATTTTCCAAAATATTTGTAAACTATAATTTTTAAAAATAAACTTTTTTTGAATAAATAAAAATTATTTTATAGTTTTAAGCAAAATGATAAAAAATAAAAATTTTCCAGCATCATTTATCAAAGTACTTATATTAGCATTTAGGTATGATAAAATATATTAAATATTATGGACTGAGCTTAATCTGTAAACTAATATTAATTTAAATTTAATTGAAGATATTGCTACAAAAATTATATTATTGAAAGTCAATTCGTTATTTTATATTTTTTCAGAATTGTGTTAATTATTTTTATTTTATTTTATTTTATTTTTTTGCACAGCTGAAAAATGTCAATTAAAAACCTCGAACTGTGTAAATGTCCTTAACCCATTTAAATCTTAAATGTTTAACAATAGAATATGAATGATCATTTTCCAATCATTCTTAAGTTACCAACTTAATTATACATCAAATCCTTTCCTCAGTTTATCAAATTATTCTTTTAAATTAATCATTCATTCAAACCATTCTGATATCATAATTTTTCATGTCACAATTTAGGCATACATTTAAGTAAAAGAAAGAGTGTCTTAAGTAAATAATTATCTATGACAAATTTTGAATTAAAAATTACGTTTTTATAAAGGAACGTAAAACTGGACTTAAAAATAGTATCCAGATTTCTAAAAGAATACATAACGAAATATTGTTCTCTCATCAAGATATATGTAATTGCTTTACGATATACTTTTTAAATAAAATGTTAAATCCAGTTTTTTTACCTTGGCATCAACAGTCTTAAAAGACAATAATAAATGCCGTATGATAGCGTCAAAATCCTTTGAATGTCCATGCTATCATTTGAATGCAAAAACGGGCACAATCCTGTAAAATTACAATTAAATGTAATTTTTTGATTATTTAATTTTAATTAATCACTTGAGAACAACTAAACGATATAAATTACAATCCAGTGAAAAAGAAATCTCGTACATTTTTTATAGACAAGGAAACATTTTTAAAAATATGTTATCACTACTTTCATAATTAGTTTGTCTTTCGCTACAATATACTAAGTAAAGTTTTAAATATTATATCTAATTAAATACAGATTCTAAGTACAGTACACCAGAATTTATAAATGTCAGTTTATAAATTGATGAGGAAAACTACAAAATTACTCCTACACTACTTAGGGGGCATCTTAAGGCTGTTGTAAGGTATTTTAATGTCCACTTCGTAAATGCTTTTCGGAGAAGACAGAAGGCAGTATTCACTTATAACAAGAGAGGAAATAAAGAAAATTTCCAAACGCCCACCCCGACCGGCGTTCGTTCAGAAAACAGAAATGCAATATCTGTTTCCCGTTGTTCAATAGTAATTAAGAGTTAACCAGCGACCCTGTGCCCCAAAGAGCGCAGTCCAACCATTAGCCCTTGAATAAAACTAGTTGCCTCTTTTGTTCTTCCCATGCCATGTTACATTTCATAAACCGAAAAAGTTTATGCGCTGTGAAGAGAACAAAATATAGGTCAAAACTATATCATATTTTTAATTAATAAGATGAAAGTTATCAATAAATAAAAATTCTATGTTAATGTAATGAAGAAAAACATCTGCATGCAAAGTTTAACAGTTTTTTAGTAAGTCAAATGTAGATAAACTCTGGGAATAACTACCTTAATTTCTGAATGGGATGGTATGTCAAGTAAAGTTCTGGTATCGTTGGGTAAAAATGCTGTCTTAATATTAGAAATAGCTTTGTGTTAATAATATTTTTCTGGTATCTCATTGTTAATAATCCAAATTATATTCAAATTAATGTTCTAGCCGATCACATTCTTTAAAATATGCAGTATGAATATCATTGGCTGTTAAACTTTCATGAGAATCGATATCTGTCATTAGAAAGTATTCTGAAGTAAACATTTTAACTCAGGCATCAAATTTTTGAATTTGTATCCACACAGAAGTATATATGTTTCAAAATAGACATATTCGCATCAACAATTCAAATTTTCTTTTAAATTCCTGATTTTTTTATGACTGAGTTCTTTTTAATTAAATAATTTAGTTAGATATACTTGCTTAACAAAATATTCAAGAAAAGATTTTAAAAAGTCAACAAAGGAACAATGTGATTTTGAAAATCATACAAGTTTGTAAATCATTTACTTCACTTTAAATTTATTAATCATATAATTGGAAAAAACTATCGATTACACGTTAATCTTTTCGCTCCGGCGGTATAGCTGTTGTATCAGGAAAATGAGTGTCTTAGAATAAGGCAAAATACAGAGGTTGTACCATGGACTTACCTCCTTTTCGCTCGCTCGACTTTCACCGGATCAAGTTTCCGGGGAGCAATTGAGGGAGATAGCCATTCTTTGTGTCAAAAAGTCGTAAAATCGGAAAGTAGAGGGTGCGGAAAATTTTGGTGGTAAAAGGATGTGTTGGCTCATTTCTTTCAAAAAAGGAAAAGCGAGTGTGTCTTCATTGTAGTAAATTTTTTTCATTATGTAAATTATCTTTCAAACGTTATGCTCCATATTGTAAAGGTTTCAATGGTGAAGAAATCAAAAAGGATTTGGATAATTGAGAAACATTTTTTACAAATATTACTTATTGTGACGAGTCTGAATTTAATATTTTATATGGCTGTATAGATGTTCGTCAAAGACTTTATTTTGATTAGTATGATGCTAATGTAAATAACAAACTCATTATTGTTAAATTTACTAAAATTCAAATATCACTGCATGAATAACATATTTAACTAAATTTTTTTATTAGCTTTATCTGTGGATATTTTACACTTTATTGCAAAAGAAATGTAGTAACGCCTTAAAAATCTAAAATTGATAAAGAAAATATTCAATGTTATAATGATCGATTGAATAATTAATTGAACTTCTCGTTTTCCAAAAGATTATGTAATGTGATTGATTTTATAAAACTACATGATTTTTGGTAAATATATCTTTATCTTAAATTAATATGATATCTTTATCTTAAATTATAAGATTTTATATTATAAGATTAATTTTAAGATCTAATAATTTTTGATAAAGTTATTACCAAAAATCTAGTAATTATAATATCAAAAATTATAAGATTGTTGATTTTTGAAACATGTAAAATTAAACTAAAATAAAATACATTTTGAATAAAATTATAATATAATTTCAAAATTGTAAAAAATTTATCTTTTCAGAAGACATTTTTAAAATTTGCTTTTTAAAAACATTACATAATCCTCCCGAATAGTTAGCCATTGATGTAGTTTTTATAAAATTCATTGGGAAAAAATTTGATATTTACACAATCAATGTATTTCTGAAAAGAAAAAAATATTAGGTGATAAAAGTTTACAAATGTATTTTACTATACAAATGAAATATTAAACTCTAGACTATGGAAGATAAATGCAATGATTATCATCGCATGCATTTTAATGCGTACTAAAGTATTTTTAATAGTTATTAAAGAAATTTAATTTTTTATTACATTGACATCAAACTTGAATGATGCAAAGTGATGTTTGCAAAATTCTTTGTGAGGCTCTACATTTCATTTGTTTAAATGTTTCACATTTTCCCACAGGTATAAATGCATATGGTTATATTATGTACATGGTAAACGATGTTCAAGTTTCATAATATGTTATAGGAGAGATATTGAATTTATAATATTCACATGTGTTCAGCCCAGTGAGCATAATTAAAGTAACAATAAAATCAAAAGAAATGATGCGTGGAAACACGAAGAAAAATGATATCTTAATTTAAATATTCAAAGATTAAATATACAAAATCAGTCTCTATTCGTTACTTTTTTGTTCAGTTTTATTTGCAACATTGATAATTATGAAAATTTAAGAATATTTTTCTTGGATAAATAAAGTTGTTTAAATATTCAAATTTATTCCAAACCAAAATTAAAATCTAATGTGTTTAGAATCAAACATCAAATACAAAAATTTCAAATAAAAATAAATTTAAAAACTTTTCATGAAGCGAAGATTTAAAATTATGGAAATGATAAAATAAGATATATCTTTAAACATATTGTAATACCGCAGAAATATTCTTGAATATTCTGTAAAAATTATTGATAAAAAAACCCAGACTGAATTTACAAAATATATAAATTTCAAAGCAAAGATTTCATTTAAAATTTTATTGACATTTTCAAATCATGTATATGAAAAAGGGCGATTGTTTACCGCTAAGCATAGTGCTTATGGTAAATCCATCCATATTTTCGTAAAAATTACGGCAACCATTAATCGGAAGCCTACACTCAAAAGATAAAAAAAGATTCACCTTCTTTTAAATAGGGTTTCTCGCACTGCCATAAGAGCATTTTCTTGACAATAGGATGCCGGGTGCAGAAGGTTAGTCACGAATCCAACATTATATAATTAACTTTAATAAATTATTATTACTTTACACAAACAGATAAAAAAAACATAAAAATTACAAAATTACATTCCCAGTGACTTTAGGTTTGTCATTTTTATGAACCATTCAACCAGTGGTATAGCGAGCGTATCCGAGTACTATATGTATTTTGCATCGCATTCAAAAAAATAGTCATATAATATATATAATCCTGCTGTAAGAATATGATGCAATAACTAATAACAGAAAAAGTACCTGTTTTAAACTAATTTAAAATATAGATAACTTTAAAGTCTATGTTCTACTTTTAAATTTGAGAAAAAAAATCTAATTACAAAAATCAAAGCTGGAATTGGTTTCAGAAATGCATTAGTGAAATAATCGGACTTACAATAATTTAGAATTAGTTTACAAGACATTATATTCATTTTACATATTAATATAATTGTTTTAAGAAACATGCAATTTTAAATCAATGTAAAGATGTTTTAATATATATTATAGATACAAGTAAAAGCATTTATTAGCAATAATAATCTGATATATTAATTATGCTGCATGCATTTTCATTGATATTCTAATTGATCAATTACTTTATTTGTATCGATCACTTAAATTTTATCGCTTCCTAAGTTTAAAAATGCTAACTCACTTGGGTGATCTTGTCTCGTGGTTGATCATAAATGTCAGAATTAATTTTAATGTATTGAACAAATGTTTACAACAAGTTACTAATGTTAAAATAGTAATGATTATTTGAAGTGTGACTCCCATAATTAGAAAAACATCTTCATTATCAAGAGAATGTGAAAATAAAAAGCTTCAATGGAATTTAATATTAATTTCTTTAAAATAAAAAAAAATTATCT
Source organism: Latrodectus elegans (assembly GCA_030067965.1). Classification (NCBI taxonomy): domain Eukaryota; kingdom Metazoa; phylum Arthropoda; class Arachnida; order Araneae; family Theridiidae; genus Latrodectus; species Latrodectus elegans. Next base: position 63,353,387 of record CM057817.1, on the reverse strand, counting down.
ACTTATATATATCTTTTTTATAAACTCAAAAGTATTCTCAGCCAAACACTGTAAATTCAAGATATTAGTTTTACCAAAACTGATACACTGAATAATATTTTTTCAAGTATTTCACTGATTTAAATTATCAACAGAAATTACAGACTTTAAACTGTAGGTCTCGGTCTAATTTAGCCCCCATGTGCCAAAATGACTGTTGAACGACCCTCATTTTAAGCGAGAAATTACAGATACTCAGATATAAAAGAAAATCATATCAGTCATATCTTATGATTTCGTTTTGAAAAGTTTTCTCTGTTGGTTATTTAACCAATTACAGTTTTCAACTTATTTTTAATATTTAATATAACTATTTTTATGATTTTTAAATATATTTCTTCATTAAAATAAGAGCTTAATCATTTTTAATGTATTGTTTGTCGCACACACAAGTACATATTTTTCATTCAAGAAATTTGTAACATTTAAAAATATTTCCAATTTTAAACTTCTTATAATGTGTGCATAATAATTATGCCTGATTTCATTACATTCCTCTAGGACCATTTTTTTAAGTCAAAACATGCTTTTATTACATAAATTGAAATAACTAGTTAAAAAATAACTATGAAGAAACATTTTATGTGTACTGAAGCATATAAAAACATTTAATAACATCTGATATTTTATCGATCGAAAAAATAATTTTTCAACATAAATTGTAAATATAAAGACAAAAAATTACAAGTCAAATATAAATTATTTTCGTGGAAATGCCTTAACTTTAAATAACTTAAGTAATTTAATAACTGAATTGATTTCAAATAAGTTATTTTAAATTGAAAATTATAGTTGCATGTTAATAAATATTCATTTCGACTGAAACTTGCTATTAAATACTCAAAATGTAAAGAATACGTGGTAGACAGAAAAAGAAACTTACTCGTTAATCAAAAGTCAAAATTTTTAAACAAAGTCCATCGTTTTTAACGAAATAATACTGTTTGCTAAAAACGAAAATTTTTGAGAGTTAAACTGGAGGTAATTGGGAAGTAATGATATTCTGTCTAACCAAGGAAACGTTATCAAGAAAAAGGACATTTTGTATTTAGCTAGAATTTGAAGATAATCACTTTGAATATAATCAATTGTTATCCACCCCCTGTTGTATCATATTTCGATTCCAGGAAGACAATTATCTTCACTAAATATCACAGTGATTTTCTGAGAAGAAACTCCCTCTTTTTCTCTCGAGACCAGTCGCTGGACACAAGTGCTTAGGACAAAAGGGATCGTTAATGAGAAACACGTTTCTATGCGAATTTGCTCACGATTATAAAGCGACACTTGTCTATGGAGCTACAATAAAGTTTGAAATAAAAACAGAGCATTTCTTTTCTCTGGGGCTATGCAAAAGTATTTCACAGAGAAGTTTTTTTAAGTCTCAATAACAACTAATCATTCAGTTACGTTTCGTTTTATTCTTTTCTTTTTCTGATACTATAAGCTTTTTTAATGATTTTTAGGAAATGAAATTTAAATAAAAATTTATATTATTAAGTGAATTTGATTAATTTGGTCATTTTTCCTTTCCTTATTCTTGTCAAATTCCTTTTTTACTTGGTAAGGAAGGGGCCCAAGTATAGTTAAATTAATAAAACACTGAAAAATTTAAAGTCGAAACTACAAATTTTTTTTATGTAACATTTATTATTTTTTTATAAATTAAAATTCCAAAGTTTTAACTCACTACCATCCAGATTTAGATTCACTGAAACATTAAGTTATTAAATGTAATTTTAAACTTAAATATCTATTTTTTTCTAGAATTGTATTGAACATGTACGGTATGGTAGTTTAAGAAGTCAGTAATTTAAATTTTCTGCAAGAGAAGTAAACCCTGAGAATTAATATATTTAACAGACAAAACTAATAGAATTCTATTCTCATATTTTTATGCCGTCTAATTGAAATTGCCCAGAGTAAAAGAGGACATAATTTAAATATTTATAATAATAATTCTAGTTATAAAAGTAAATTGTTACGAAATGAGAAATGAAATACTTTGCGCATATTTATTCATTTTATTTGAAACAAAATTTTTTTATAGGTTTAATACTTTTTCTATTGATAATTAAAGATACAAATTAAAAGTATCTCTCAAAGAAATGTTTTATTTGTGTTTTAATAATATATTGTAACAAGTTTTCGATATTAATATTTCAGTTTTATGAAATTTCCTTTATAGGAGATGCTTTTTTTTATTATTTTCGTAAAAATAAGACTAACATTTCACATTTTTTATTTATAAAATTAAATATAAAATATTAACACAAAATATTGCTTGTTAAGTAAAATGATTTAGTCCCAGTAAGAAAATGAATATCATGTCTATAATAATACTCGTAACACTTCAGAATATCAAAATTTCTACACATTTTTTTTTAAAATTTGAATCGCTAAATAATAAGTAATAACATCCAGCGAATTACTAATGATGTATTTGTAAGCTGATGCAATATTCATTAGATATCCTATTTTTATTTTGTGTTGAAAAGATCAATTTGTGCTTTATTAATATTACAATTTTCCATGGGTTTGTAACTTAAATTAGATAGCCTGTAAAAAAATTAGAGCTCATGAAGATCATATTGAATTTTACTGCATTCCCTAAACAGTTACACCTCATGAGCTAATTTTGGAATCCCCTTGAATTATTAATCCATATATCAAGAAATAATACAATTGTCTGATTAATATCTTAAAACTAAAATCCAAAACATCTCGAATGCTTAAAAAAGGAACTGACGAATATAATTTTTCAAAACTTTTATCAGAAATATATGATATTTTCGTCTCTCTCAATTACATATGTATAAGATTTGCAGAACAAAATAATGATATTGCACCACAAATCTTGAGCAAAATATAAAGCTTTAAAAAAATGACAATCGAAACACGATTAAAAGAATTTTTAATATATGGACTAAACTATATAAACTTATAGTTAATATGGAAATGTGAAAGAAAGATTTTTGTTTTTGGTAAGTTCTTGAACGTGATATAAAAATTATTAAATTTCCTAGAATAAATTTGATATTTCAATTGAAGTATAATTGAATCTTACTGAAAAATTTTGTTTCTTTTAGCTAGTATTTAGAGAACATCTCAAAGTGGTACTTAGGGCATGTTAGATCCCCTTGTTCCACCTTCGCTATGCCGCTCCATTCAACCGACCTCAAATGACTAACCTACAATAGAAGAGCATTATTTTAGCTGCACATTTCCATCGATTGATGTTCCCTAGTTTACTTTTAATGAACGTTTATTTTTTGCCCAAATTCCTCTAACAGCAAACGTCTATTGAAAAACCACTAATGAACGTTAGAAGATACCAATTTCTAATCCAAAACATCTGCTAAAAGTCATAACTCCTCTTAAATGAAATTGATACTACGGGACAGTAGCACATATTTTTGTATTATTTTTTAAAAGTAAAAATTAACACAATTTTTTTTAAAGTAAGCAGTTTCTAGGTATCTAAATCTTAGGTAACAAATTTGGGTGCTTCAGAACTTTGGGATTCAATCAATTCCTTCTGAGCACTTGCATGAACTTCATTCATTGGATCAAAAGAGGTTAAAATAAATTTAATGTGATTCAAGCTGGTAAATTGATTTACTCTTCAAATGAATTATGGAGCAAATGTGTGTGCTCTGTGAATAATCCAGTTGTTTATATGTAAAATCTTTCCTTACAATATCTTAAATAATAAAGTTTGATGCAATTTTACGAATTTAGTTGCTTTAACAGCTAGAGATTTATACCTGATTTGGGAGAAGTATGGTTAATTTCCCTAAATTCTTCAGGTGATCTGTTACTTCTATAAAAATTGCTAAGCTACATTCGATAAACAAATCCTTGCACAATAGACTGTTCTCTTTCACACTGAACGGGAAATGATATTGTGTGATCAGGCTATTGTTTGTTTTTTAATAACTTCTCACATAAAATTTCGAATGATTTTTTTATCGTACGATAAAAGTCGTTTAGTGTGAAAGAGGCCTAAAAGTTATAAATTAAAAACTTGTGCAATCGCAGATGATTATTTTAAAAATGTCTATTCATAATTACTTGTTATTATCAAATGTTCCTCCGCTGCTGTGATGTGAAAGCTAAGAAAAGAGTGCCATTTTTTGGTGTTTTACCATTACTTGATATGATTGAAAATTATGAATCATTTTGCGTTATACAACGATTTCAAATTAATAGAAATAGGTAGCCAGGAATCTAAATAAACAAATACTTTCTGGATACCATGCTGCAATTTTAAAAGGAAAGATTTAATGCACTAGTTTCATTTTTTAGAATTTCTCTGTCCTTCAGTAAGTTTCACATGACGTCATATCGGAAATTTCTATTGTTAAACTCAATGGTTGCAGTTTCGTAACTGCTATATTGTAACGCCATCTATGTATAATATATAGAAAAATAATGTTTTCTATTTCACATATTGAGCTTCATAAACTAATTTGTGATGTTAAAGAAAGTGTATGCCGATGAGAATGCTAAGCGATGTCGAAAAGTAGTCAGTAAGTTGTAATTGTTTTCTTTATATTAGAATTTGCAAAACAATAAAGAAAGTCAAGGAAAGCAATTGAGACTTGTTAAATTATGTAGGCGGCCCTGTTAACATTTATGTTTGACTTGTTTTTAAACAATTGCGATCGTCTAAATTTGGTGATTGCTTCTTTATGATGAAAAGTTTTGCATTATTGAATTAAAACTTTTGTATTTTAATTATTCGAAATTAAAGTTCAGTATCTCCCTTTTCAAAATCCTGTTTTCCTTTTGTTTTAACGTTTACTTTTGTCAAATGAAAAAGGTAATTGACAAAATTGAAATGTTTGATGGTAAAATAATACTAATTACTTTTCATATGTCTTAAAGAGTTTACCTATACATTTATTACAAAAACCGTTAATATCTTCCTTCTTTACTGGAATGTTTTTTTAAAATTCTAATCGAAGTTTTAAATTTAATCATAATTCTTTAGTTATATTCTTTTATAAAAGTGTATTATTATTATTTAGTGTATTGAAAACATAAATTTTTTAATTTATTTTATTAGTTTTATTATCTAATTACTGAAATATGATTGTCAGTCCAGCTTGATTGATGTTAACTAGTTTTTGAAGCTATTTTCCTCATTTTTCTTTGATCATGCTTTAAGATCTAACAATTATTTGCAATGCTTTTGGTTTTTTTCCATTACAGATTTTCATTATTTAATGTGTAATCTATTGAATATATTTATTAAAAAAGGTGAATATTTTAGTTATTTTTATTGTATATATATCTCATTGAGTTGTACAAATTTGTGATTTATTAGAATATTTGTTTTCTTCTTTGATTTTTTCTTTTATATTTCCTTAATTGTTTCATAACAATATTTCAAATATACTTAGCCTTTTAAACATTTTGACTTAACATAAAATTAAATATATGCTGAGGCTTGAGCTTTTTTATTAATATTGTTTTTTCTGTTAGAATTTCAAATTGACATGTTCAAATTATGTTTTCTTCTAAAGATTATATTAATATAATTTTTTGTTTTAATGTTAATTAATTTCCTGTATGTTACTTTGGCTTGATTATAAGCATAGATAATTTTATTCATATTCATAAATACTAAGTTTTTAGTTCGTGTTGAAAAATTTCAATTGATAAATTTAATGATTGAACTATATTAGTTTCTTTAAATGTATTGTACAATTACATCTGATTCTTTTGAAAATTCATATTTATTAATTTGTATACATTCATTCTTATTTGTAGAATATTTCTTTACTAAAATTTTTGGAATATTAGAAGTAGAATCTTGCTAATTGCTATACATTTTTATTTTTTGATAAATATAAATTGTAAATTATATTTTTTATATAGTCTTTGATTATTATTAAGTCTCATTTTGGAGATTTTGTTACTAAAGATAAGCTTTCTTAAATTCAGTTTTTATGAACTGTTAAAACAGTGTATAGAATTTTTTCACCTCTAAAAATTTTTAATTTTTGTGATTTGTTTGTAGGACAGATAACTTCCTCTACTTTTGCCCAACTGTTATTCTGTTTATTTTAATATCCCTTAATATAGCTTTTTTCTATGTTCATTCATATCTATTCGATTTCAAATATTTTCATAATCCTTTTTTTGAATAGGATATTGTTTTACCTTTTGATTTAGCATAATCCATGTTTAAATATCAACTATATGACTAGGTGCAAATGATAGTTTTGAATTTGGGTGGCTGTAATATGACAAAACAATATTTCTAAGATTTTGGCAATATTTATAAACTGTAATGTATGCTGTTTTCTTAAAAATGAAAAAATTGGAAGTTAGCTACACATCAAAACTGTATTTTATTACAAAACTGATAATCGGTTGGTTAGAGTTTTGTTTTTCGATTCAACTGTTCGTGGGTTCGATTCCTACCTCTTGGATAGATGTTATAAAGTTTTGAAGTCTATTTTAACTGTGTAGGTGTTACTCTAATTACTCCTTTTGTGAAAAAAAATGATATTCAAATGGCACTTATTTTATTACTATTTGCAATGCATATATATATATATATTTAATTTCATATTCAATGTCATAGGTTTTGTCTAATTACTAACAAAAGTATTTCCCTTTTGTTTTTCTGGATCATGTTTAAAAATATACAAAGCCATTATAGTGACTGATTATACAGTTATTAGGATTACGACATTAGAACTTTCCTTTTACATTATTTTACTCTTATTGAATTGTTTCATTTGTAATAAGTATAAGAATATTCTTATTATTGTTAATGCTTTTTTAAAAACAAATAACTTGTTCTTTCCTAATAACAATCTACAATTAAAAGTTTAACTATTTGTAGTTTATCACTGGCTCTTAGAGCTCTCTCTTTGAAATTCAAAAAGGTTTCAAGTTTAAGAATTTTTAAATAATTTAATTCTCTGTATATGATTAGCTTTGTGGTATTTAGTCTTTTTCACTTCTTTTTTATTAAATGCTAAATTATTATTCTTGTCTTAAGGAAGAGGAACTCTTATCTCTAATATGTATATATATATATTTATTTGATTTTAAATTATATATATATATATATATATATATATATATATATATATAATTTAAATATTTTTAAGTTGCATTTTCCATTCATTTTAAATTAGGATATTCATTTCGTAATTTTTTATTTTCGTAAAGTAATTCTTTAAATACATAAAAATTTCTTCTGCTCAAGAAAGAAAGTTCAATTTATAAATACTGAAAAATCAAATTAGAGGAAAATATAATTTACAGTCATTATGGTTTCATAGAATCAATTATTTTAAATTTTGAAAATAATCATTTTAAGTAATCAAACAAATTGCTTAAAATGATTTATGCTATTAATAGTTATTTGACCCTGATAAGGTATGTGTTTTAACAGCTTGGCATAATAACCAATGACAAAAATAAACTTATGGCAGAAGTTGACTACAGAATAAAAAGGTCTAATAAATATTTTGACTGAGACAAGAACTCGGATCAAAACTAGTCGTTCAAAAATCTGAATTTAGAATTTATAAGACTTTATTCCTGCTCTATACAAGTGAAATATGTACTTTAAATATCAATATTCAACTTACTTTTAATATGTTTGAAAGTAAATTTCTCAGAGCTGTTGTTGGCTCAATACAAGAGAAAATGTTCGCAAACTAGATGTAACTTTAAAGTTATACAGATTCTTAGCAGCTGCAGATAACACACACAGGTCATCTAAAATAATAGGTTAAGATAGCTAATCATGTCTGAATAAGCACAGAACAATGCAGTTGAAATTATGATTTAAAAAGTATTTTAGAGGTTCTTATTATTTTAGCTGAGGAACGTTAACTGAATGGTTGGCTGACACTAAAAAATCTAAGTATCTATAAAGTTAAGAATTAGAGAGGATTTGCAGTGGATTGAAAATGTATGTTTGTTGCACCAAGGAAGATTTTATTTGAATGTCTTTCAAATTAATTATTAAAACCAAACATATTTTTATAAAAGTTTTAGTTTAATGATTATGTTTATAATTTTTCATTATTAGAATCTCAACATCCATTTAAAATATTTCCCTAAAAATTTAATATTGTAATAAATGCCATTTTAGTGCAAAGCAGTAAGTCATGTATGATGTGATCAAATTAGTAAGTGCTTTGATTTTCAGACCACTAGTTAGTATTCTTGATTTCCCCTTCAAGACTAAAGGTATTTGTAGTGATTCAAAATGTGTTTTAAGTCATCAATCTATGATTAGCTCTTGTAAGACAAAAAATGATTTCTGAGTGAAAATCATACTAAACAATGTATGAAAATATATTTAAAAAAATACATGCATATATTAATTGGGAATTCCTATATTATATATTATTCCTATATAGGACAACTCAATCGCTATTTAGCGATTGAGTTGTCCTGAAATAACTTTCTTGAAATGACACATTTCTAAAGCTTTTGAAAAGATTAAATAATGTAATGAATTAATTTTTTAAGTTTTTGTATCTACTATTTTTTTTACATTAATTTTAATGTTTTTCCAAACTCGAAATCTATTTTATTTTGACAAATTATTGTTGGATGATTATTCAAACTTTTAATTTTTTCCCATTTAGTAATGTAAAACTTTTAAATTTGGATTTTTATTTTATGATGAATGCAATTAAAAAAAAGAAAAAAATTGTTTTAAGTTATTTATTTATTTTTTTTTTTTACTGCGCTTTAAGTTTAGTCTGCTTGTATTTAATACATAATTATTCTGAATTTCCATTTGAAAAAAGTTTGCTGGAAACAAATATATAAAAAACATATTATTTTTGGTCCTATATGATTTATTCAACCTCTTGAAAATTAGTCATTTTTATTTCTTGGGCTCTGGAAATTCCTATAGTTGTAAATTATTTCCTGAAAAATAACTTTAGAAATTTTTTTATTTCATCTTTAGGCAATTGTTTTCATGCTAAAAGTATTTCATGAACTTTTACATTCTAATTTTCAATGGAATAGATTGAAAAGTAATGAAGTATTAGTTTTTGGTGCCTAAACTATATATAAACATATCCAAATTAGCCTTGTGTAAACAAGAAATAGAGGAATAGTAGGTGACAACTTTTGTTTCTCTATGTCTACAAAGGAATAGAAGATAACTAATTTAGTCTTAAAATGTGTGATTTTTCATTAAATTGCTAAATCTTAGAGATATGGGATAAAGTCATATGGGTTAATTTCATGTTTCTTCTGTCTGATTTCTTACTCCATGCTGTTGAAAAACCTCTTTATTTCTATAGACCTGCTGCAAATCAAGCAATAAAAAGAAGGTAAGGAAGATGAATAAAATCAAGGTTAACTAAAAGGAGCAGCATTAGTCTGAAAATTAAGAACTTCCCCTTCAGAATTTTATTTTGATTGGGTAGTTATTGTAAATTATATGTTGTAGACATAAGAATTATAAGATGTAGAAAAAGTAGTTTATATATTCTATACTTCTCTAACAAATAAAATTTAAAAATCTTGGCACTCTTAATGGAGTTATTTCTTTGATTTTAGCATTTTCATTCTCTTTTAATTTTGTTTGTCTATGATAATTAAACAATCAATTTAGGTTTATAAATATAAATAAAAGATTTAAAGTAAAGAAATCCTTTTAAATGTATGCAAGTGATCTTTAAAGTTGGAAATGTGATACATCTATCATTTTAATTCCTAATTTATTTTGTAGGAAATATTGCCTATTAAAAGTTATTTTAATGAAAGTTAAGTTTTAAGTTTCAAATTGATTGTTCATGAAAGTGGTTAATATTTAATACAGGTAAAAGATGATGGAACTGTACAGCATTGATGCCATTTCCAATTTCCACGCCAAGTGCTGCACAGCTGTTTTGCCATCCTAAATTACATCACTAAGTGCAATATCTGCTTACTAAATACTGATTGGGTTAATTTCAGAATCCCATGCTACTTCAAATTCGGAATAATTGAATTTCATGATTACGTACCATAGAAGTATTAAAATTCTAATAACTAGAAACAATTTTTTTTTATTAAAACCCAAATTTTATATACCCGGCAATGGCTTCTACCTTTAAAAAACTTCAGAGTAGCACTATCTACTACAGTGACAACCAGGCAGTAAAGCTAAATTTCTAATGTTAACAAATTGCATTTTTTTTGCAACCTCTTATTTTAATTAATCAGGCATGTGACACCCACCTTCAAAATATTTCAGTATAGCACAATTTAACATCAACGTGAAACTTATGTAAACATACGTTTTTATAAAAACTAGAGTTTCTAATAATTCCTCTGAATGAAATTTTAATGTAATATAAAATAACTCACCTGGCTGAGAAAGAACAGTTTTATTAAGAGCTTCAAAGAAATCTTTGGTATTTTATTTATAGTTTCTCCGCCATACATACTCTGCGATGTATAAATTATACTGACCAGGCACATGATTAGCACCCCTACAAATCTTTTATTGGCCATCCAAATAAAAATTCAAAATGATAAAGCTTTAAAAAATTCAAATAATATAGTTTTCAAAAATTTAAAACAATATTTTAAAAATTATAAACAGTATATCTTCTGAAAATTTGAAATGTAACTTTTAAAAAATTTTGAAGTCCAATAACGGGAACATTAACATAGCAAATTCTTAAATTGTAAACAAATGAAATTACTCATTAAACGCAAGGGTTGCACACAAAACAAATCTTGCGCATGTAATAAAACAAATGTCTCGTTGTGCAAATCCATTAAAAACATTTAAGCCAGTTTGGTGCACTTTATTGTAAGCTTGGTATATTTTACCCTCTGTACAGTTCTCTACTCTTTAGCGTTAATGTATAATTGGGAATTTTATTTATAAAATTTCAAGATTTTATAACAGTTATCTATTTTTCACCTAAAATTATTTATGGATTATAATTTTGTGTAAAAATAATAAACTTTTCTTAATCTATTAAATTTTACTGATGCAGTAAATAGAGAATTTAAAAATAAACTGAATACTTAAACTCAGATCAGTTATTAATTATAAAATTTGATTTACACATATCTTCTGATTAAAATTTTACAGATATTTTATTAACTAAAATAGTTAAGAGAAAGCCAGGACTATAATATATGTTCTTGAAGTACTTTGAACAGGTTTTTATAGTAAATGAATTTTAAAGTATGGTAATTTTTCACAAGTATGGTTTATGAAAATCTCCTCTTAAGAAGTGTTTGCTTCTTAAATGCAAGAAATATTTTTCATGTATTTATTTTCTGCCCTTAATATCTCTAAGCATTATATTTTTGTTAATTTTAAATTATTTTCATTGAGTATATGTATGTAAATTTTAATCACTTTTATTTTTTCTCCTTGTTTTATACTTTAAATTATTCACTGAAAATAATGCCCATAATTTTTTTTTTATCTAGCATAAAAACTGTTGTAACTTTGTATAAACTGTTTTATGTTTACTTTAGCTTAAATATTTAGCTTCAAAGTGAAAGTAAATTGTTTCATTTCTAATAATTAGATTTCATTCATTGCAAATTCACATTCAATGCATTTTTATAAATGTATATCAAGGCTGCATTCTAATTCTTACTGTTCTAATCTGCAATTAAATTTTTTGTGAATTTGTTTCTTTCTCGGATATGGATATTTATTGTAATTTCTTTTCTACTCTAAGCTGTTGATCCCAGTCTAATTGAGCCTCACGTGGACAAAAATGTCATTGAGGAACAAATTAAACCATAAACCAAACCATCTTAAAATTGTTAATTTTGTTCATTAGTGTGAGAGGCAGGAAAAATTGTATTGAGCCTCAATTTAAACAGGTATGAAGATAAAATTTATTTGATGAAGTTGTAAGCAGAATTTAATAATAATAATGAAGAAATTTAGGAAAATGTTCATGACAATATTATATGGCACAATGCATTTTATGTCTAAATAAAGAATTGTCATAGGTAATGGTTCGATTGCCCCCACCCTGTCTATTGGTCAGAGTGCCTAACTGCGGATAGGGAGGTCCTGGGTTCTAATCCCAGTTTGGGCAGGGATGTACTTTCTCTCTCTATCTATCTTGTCTTTGTCCTTTCCTTGTATGAATAAGTTGTGAATGGTTGCTTACCCTGTAAAGGGGTACCTATAGCCTGTGTGTACTGAGGATGGCGGACTCCACACCAAAATATGGTTCACTTGGAAAAGTGGAGCAGCTCACCCCATTATGCTAGGCTAGTTGGCACACGGCAGCAGCAATGCTTCAATTAGATGCATTAACTTCTGTTATGCCGGCCAACTTGTCTAGTGGTCAGCGTGCCTGACTACGGATAGGGAGATCCTGGGTTCGAATCCCGGTTCAGGCATGGATGTACTTTCTCTCTCTCTATCCTGTCTTTGTCCTTTCCTTGTGTGTGAAGGAGGTGTGAATGGTTGCCTACTTTATAAATGGGTCCCTATGGCATGTGTGTGTACTGAAAAAGTCGGACTCCACTCCAAATACGGCTCAGTTGGAAAAGTGGAGCAGCGCACCCCAATTTGCCAGCCTAGCTGGCACACCAGAACAACAACAACTTCTTTTATCTTTATGTAATGTTTTTAACAATTAATACACTTAATTGTGACATTGTTTTAAAATAGTTTGTTTCTTCTTAGTTTAAATCAATAAAATTAATTGTATAATTTAGAAATTATATTGATTATTTTAGTAATATTTAAGATAGAGTAGGTGCTTTTTATAATTTTCGATTAAATCATATGAATGTCAACTGCACCAAACCTTTAGATTACTGCACTGGAATGAATTCTTACAATTTTATGACAATCTGATGAATCCATGTGGAAAATTCAGAGTTATTGTAACCCTTGAAGCCTTTGATATATGTTTCACTTTTACATTTATGGTGGAAACATTTGTATTTGAAGTTGTAATATAGAAAAATGAAATTTTATGTTCAAAGTGAATAAAATTAAAAAATTTGTATTTCTGTATTGAATGAAAGAAGGTAACTGCAGGTTTAGCACAGCCGAGCTGGCAGCCGAATGGTTAGTGCTCTGCCTTCGGTTCAACAGTTCGTGGGTTCGAATTCCATGACTTTAAACCGTAGGTCCTGGTCTAATGAGCCCTCGTGTGCAAAAAATGACCTTTGAACGACAAACAAACCAAGCAGGTTTAGCACAATTTCCAATTTTTGCACCAAGCACTACACAGTTAATTCGCCAGCTTAAATTACCTCACTATGCACAACGTTCAACTACCAAATACTGATTGAGTTCGAACTTCAACTTTGCAATTGCACACTATTTTAAAAATCGCATATCAAAATTTTGTATATTTTATTATAATTACTTACTACAGAAGTATTAAATGCTAATAAGGATCTGATTTCACAAAGATTACATAATTAAAAACACTTATAAGCTAAGTTTCATGGTGTGTACAATAGTGTGACATCCTGGTAATAAAGGTAAATCTGTAAAGATAAACAAAAAGTGCACTTTTAGAAAAACTGAGCAGTAGTAATCACCACCTTTAAAAAAAAAAAAAAACCTACAGTGTAGTGTAATATAGGGCTACATTAAAACTGGCTATAAATGTGAATAAATCATTTTTATGAAACTCTTAGTTTTAATTAATTGGACAGTGGCATCCACCTCAAAAAATCACTGCTGAATCCTAATTTCGGTGACATGATAGATTCAGCATCATTTGAGAGGTCAATAAAGTGTACTATCTTTAATTGTTGATTCAGTGAGATTTAGTTAGTATGTTTATGTATTGTCATTCTGAGATTAGCACATTTTTTGATTTTGAAAAATTGCGTATGCTAATAAATATTAGTCGCTCAAGCAATATGATGATGAATATGTATATCTTGCGCATTATGAATCATTCACACATGCTGATGATTATGAATTATTTGTGTATGCTGATGATGGTTATGAATTGTGTATTATATATTTGCGCATGCCATGAAAAAAATTTCTCTATTAAAACAAAGTTACTAACCTTCAATTTTTATTTTGAATTGAAAGTAGTTGAGATTGGTGTTTCAAAGTAGACTTTATTTCTGGAAAAGTTTTCTTGTCCAACATCTGATAAAGGTATGCATCTTGGAGAATGGGACGATATCTGATGGATACAGTTAGACTTGCTGTCAATGGGGCAATAAGAAAGTAATTAAAAGAACGTGGTTTGAAAACTCAAATCTTGCTGCAATGATAATCATGCAAATAACTGTAGAATGGATCTATGGCTATAATCTTAGTTATAGTGTCAAAGATCTTTGTATTGCCAAACAGACTGCAACAAATTGGATGATGAGAATGGAATGGCTAATGTTGAATTCTGTTCTTGTTGGCGAAGAATAAGAACACTGTTGATGTTTGGAAAAGAGTAAAATATAATCATGGAAAGCCAGTTGGTATTTGGTGGAGTTGAAATCATAAGTAATAAGTATTTCATGGTTGCGGTTGTTGATCGATAAAAAGAAACGTTGTTAAGTTTATTTAAAAAGTATATTTTGTCTGCCAATATAATCTTATCTAATTGTCGGAAAGCTTACGATTGTCTTAAAGATGAGGGCTTCAAACATTTCATAGCTAACCACATTTCACAGTTATGTTCAGCAATCTCTTAACTGTTGCACATGCAAATTCAATTAAAGGAACCCGGATTGCAGTAAAGTGGGCAATGAAAGCAACAAAAAAGTGAAAGATTAATTCGGCTCTTAATTTGCTGAATATATGTGGTGCCAAATTTACAACGAAAAACGTCATCAGAAAAATGAAAGAATTCATCAATGCAATCAAGTATGTATACCCAGGTGCAGTTACCGTAGCATAAAATAAAAGTTAAAATAGGTACAGATTTGTAATTTTCATTTGGATTTCATTTGCAAATTTGTTATGTTAAATAATTTGTTTAATTGTACAAATCTCTACTTATTTACATTTGTTATCTTTATTCATTTGAGATTTATATACTTTTTCCATGGTATGTTTATATATTTGTTACTTTGATATTCCATTTTGTTTGTCATTTATAATGTAAATAAAACATAATTTCTTCATTGGTTACAATTGTTGTGTCATTTCTACTATTCTCTATGTTGTTGCTCTATTCTTTGTTGAATGTGATGCCAAATATTTTTCGTCATCACATGCACTTTTCCTGGTTGGGGGACATTTTTTAAAATCATGCCAAACACATTAGAAACCTTAAGATTTTACCAAAATCAAGGTAATGTTATCTAGCCCTAATTTAAAAATGAGGATAAAAATTAATTTAAAACATGAAGACTCTTATAAAACTAGACTATCAAATTAATCAACATTACTATACTAAATAAATGTAAATACAATTATATGAAATATTTATAATCACAACTTAATATATAAGGTAAAATATAATATTATGTAACACAGCAATATTAATAAAAATGGTGGAATAACTCACCTAATCATTGCTTGCAGAATCATTGCCACTAGTATGTCTTGATGTTCTCTTAATGATAACATTAGTATTATTGATTTTGTAAAATAGAAAGAGCTTTTAATATTGAAAGTTAATACACTTCCTGACATTGAAAATGCAACACCAAGAAGAAGTGGCCAGAAAATCATGCAAGCTTCAGGAAAGACACAGCTTACCGAATTATGCAGATCATGTAAAATATGCAGTTCTCTAATGCATATAGGATAATATATAAGGTGAGGAAGTGGCAGGCTATGCAATATTTGTGCCTTTATTGCTGCTCAAAAAATAATCATTGGAAGTGTTTTCTTATAGCGAAGGACACCTGTAATATCAGAAAATGCCAGGTCATCATAGACAGAGTCAGTTCCAGCAGACAGACAAATTCATGAGAGGCATCATGATTGGAATGAGAAGGGCAGCTTGGTCCTTACAGCTAATTGCAGTCAACAGGCACCTAGACTTATCCACAGAGCACCAGCTGTGGTAAAGCTGGTTTGAACAAGGAACTGTGGAATATTTGCAAAGTGCTAGTTCAGCTAGAGTGACGTCAGCACACGTGGATCAAAGCATCCGATGGTAGTTGGTGGTGGCTTTGCAAAACACATCTGCTAAAATTCCATAGCATTTGCAAGATGCCCTGGATATTCCCATATTGAGTGCGTTTGTTGTCAATTGGTTGCTAGTGGCCAGTGCTCATGCCATCCGTTAGGAAGGCTGCCATTGACTTAAAAGCATAGTCTGGAATGGTTCCAGATTAGAGAAGTGTGGACAATAGAGTGCCACAGGATCATTTTCTTAAATGAGTTGTGCTTCTATTTCTTCAGTGATAGTTGACATATAGAAAAGTCCAATCCTACAGAATGTTCCATCGTGCAACAACACTTCATCAGGGTTTAAGGCGCCATTTCATACAATTCGGGGTCACCTCTAATTCATATTCATTGGACTACTATAGCCCAGTGTTACATGAATGATGTACTGCGGCCAGTGAAAATCCTCTATTTTCAGGGAGTGCCAACTGCGATTTATCAGCAGAGTAATGCCTGACTGCACATTTCTTGCATCAGCCAACATGCCCTGCAATTTGAGCAGCTACTTCCCTGCCCACCAAGCTTACCAGATCTCTAATTAATCAAACATGTTTGGGGTATGATTGTACACCATTTACAAACCTTGCCACAGAGAGCCTCCATCAAAAGACATATGTTAGCACATGATTGACAGGAAATGCAAATCCACTCCTCTGGATGCCATTGGTTCTCTCATTTTTTGTCTCTTTCTGACAACTCCTCCTTAGTGTTGGCCGAGCTGGTTGCTGAATGGTTTGCGCTCTTGCCTTCGATTCAACAATTCATTGGTTCGAATCCCACCTTGGGCATGGATGTTTGTAGTGGTTCGGAATCCACTTTAAGCTGTAGGTCCCGGTCTAATTAGCCCTCGTGTGCAAAAAATGACCGTTGAGCGACAAACAACTACCACCTTGGTGTTGCATTTTCAATGTCAGGCAGTGTACTTTGTTAAATAAAAACAAGATTTTATATTTATCTTAAAATATAAATACGTAATTGTTAAGTTGGTTAAAGTGTCTGAGAATAAACAGAAAAAGAACCTAAGAATTTAGTTATTAAATTATAATTATTTAAAAATATTTAAACTGAAACTTCATGTAAGAAATAATTGTATTTATTTTTTAAAAAATTTTATAATTAGTTTTAAGTATTCTTATTAGAAAAATATTTTTATAAACAATTTAAACGTTCAATAAATTAATTGAAAAGATCCATTTAAATAAATTTAAAAACTCTAACAATACTTATTATCTGCATGATTAGGGTAATTAGTGTGAAGAAAATTGGGTAAAATCCCATGTGCCGTTATGGGTTTGGCGCGATTTCAAATTTTTGTGTCCATCCTTGCATAATTATCTTGCTAGCCTAATTACATTTTACTGCACAATATGTGGTTTCTAAAATCCTGAACGTGCTCAAAAACTCAAGTTTAAAACATTATAATCTTGCACCATTTTAGATTTCAAGATTATCAAAATTCCTAATATTTATTTATAATTACTTACTACTGAAGTATTATAAAAAGTATCAGAAGTTCATTTCTCCTTGATTATAAATATGGAAAACAAATATAAATAACTAAATATTACAAAGTCTAGAGTGAGAGACAATTGGATGGAAAAATTCAGCAGCATAACTAATATGTATTTTTTTTTAAAACTTCGGCTGTAATTACCCATGCTGTGGCATCCATATTTAAAAAAATTAGTATGAATGCTATCGAGCATAAAAGACAACCGGGCAATAAATCTAATCGGTTATGTAAATAACGTATCTTTTTCTAAAAACTTTGATTTTAATTAACTGGGCCATTTGGATCAGCTTAAGAAAACATCAGTATAATTCAGTGTAATGCAATCTACTCAGAGACAATTGGGCAGTATAGCTAAATCAATAACATCGACATATAATTTTTATCAAAATTCAGATTGCAATTAATTGGACAATGGTGCCCGCCTTAAAATGTTGGTGAACACAATCTAAAGAGACAGCTGGGTAATAAATCTAAACCAATAATGTAAATAGGATTAATTTTCATAAAAAAATCAAGTTTCTTATTAACAAGCATTACATTTCTCAGTAACTCTGAATTCATGAATGCAAATGTTTCTAAACAATGCTTATATATATATATATACACACACATAAAATATTACATACATCTGCAAAATTAGTGAAATGCATGATTTAAAAGTATTCACGTATAATCATTGTAATCATCACTTAGAGAATCTTTGCCACTGGTCAAATAGTAAATTTATTTTATAACATATAAAAATTCTCACACAAAATGTTATTGGAAGGGTTATGACTCTGAATGTACTCTACAATGCATCTCGTAATTGCCAATCTGTGCTCCTTTGATGGTATATCTGTGAACACCTATATTCAGGTATTTAAACATCATACTATGATTATTTACTGTTAAGTAAGCAAAGTCTTCATTAAAAAAAAAAAAAAATCATTTCCAGTAATCTCATATTATTAGAGAACCTGAAATAATCACTTTAAGAACTTAAACTCTAAATCAGTAAACTTTAGAAATAATTTTCACTTTATACACTTAAAAACAGTTGATAAGTTTTCAAAATTTAACACTTCATATGTTTAAATTTCAATCAAATGAAATCTCACCCAAAGCTTCAAGGGTTATTAGCACTCCATACAAGTTTTGCACGTGTACACAATCAGGTTATGTCATAAAATGCAGGAAAAGATTCCGGCACATTAAACAACTGTTTAATGCATTTGTCTCTTTACTGCCTCCTAGCATTTTCTCAAAAGTTGAATATTCAAGTGAAATAACTTTATGTAAATCATAAAGTTATTTCACTTAATATAAAATATCTAATTTAAGTAAAAAATATTCACATTAGATTTTACAAATACTATAGGCACTTATTCTTGTGAACCTCTAATTTACAAACACTCAGTTTTATGAACTAATGACTGGTCCCTAGGCTGTCATGGCTTTGAAGACACAATGATAATTTTAATTCCCATTTATTAACTAAAATTTTGAAAAATCTTTGTCAACTCATTTTCCTACATTTTTCAGTTGGATTAATTTTTTAATGTGTTTTCTTCAATTTGTTTTTATTTTGTTAAATTTTAAGAAAAATGAAGGCCGATCTGGCAGCTGAATGGTTAGCGCTCTTGCCTTCGGTTCAACAGTTCGTGGGTTCAAAGCCCTCTTTTGGCATGGATGTTTGTAGTGGTTCAGAATCCACTTTAAACTCTAGGTCCTGGTCTAATTAGCCCTTGTGTTGAAAAAAAATGACCATTGAGCGAAAAACAAACATAAAAAAATAAAATGTTTTGATTTGAGAATCATAAGTCTTTCAAATTGTGGATAACTGATTGCATTGCTTTTGTTGAAATCCCTCTAAAAATCATTTCCTATGGTGTTTCGACTACCTAATGTAACTCTTGTCTTACAATCTGTGATCAGTACAATCAACTATAGCTTCAAGCAAAAATGTCATTGTTCTTTTGCAAGAGTAATCATTACATGGAACTGCAATATGAAATTGACTAAGCATTTATCTATGTCTGGAATCATTGCAACAAAAACAGCATCTGAATCAATTTTACAGACACACATATTAAAAAACCCATTGTAGCTGAATAAAGCAAAGGACATTTTCCTGATGACTTGTAGAGGAGTTAATTATCCTTGAACTTCAACAAAAAACTCAACTCTTACATAAAATTTCATTTTATGATACTTAGATGTAATTTGAACAAAAGCACTCCTTATATTTGCAGATTATTTGATCTTACATTACATATATAGGATTAAATAATTGTGAGTGCTGCAGCAATCAACAAAACTGAAAGATAAATGGCTAACGAGATTGAAGTACTTTTTTTTAATAAAATCAGTGACATGCATTATTTTATTGAAAAAGTGGAAAAATGTAGCTCGTTGAAGTACTTTTTTTTAATAAAATCAGTGACATGCATTATTTTATTGAAAAAGTGGAAAAATGTAGCTCTGATACAAAAAAAAAAGGTGAATTTTGCTGATTTTTCATCACAAAAATCAAATTAAGAATTTCTTTTTAGTATGAATTTTATTATGCATGTTTTTTTAATATAGTGCATACTAAAGGAAATTTTTTAAAAATACTTTATGTGTAAAAATAAATCAGTTTGTAAAAAAAATTAACACTTATTTTTCTATTTCATGAATTATTTTATCAGTCCCTACATGTTTATAAAAATTATTATTTATTTTATTTTTCTTTCATCATTTAAAAATAACTTTATAAAATATATGTATAAAATCTCAGGTAATTTTTCTTAGAATAATATGTGAGTAATAAAAATGAATTGCCTTTTCTTGTTCTGTATTTGCATGTTTAGATTTGCCATACAATTGGTAATAAAAAATACTTTTTAAACATTCAATATCTGTATTTCCTAGGAAAAACTTAATTTCTGGGAACTTCTTTATTTTATTAGAATGAAAATGAACCTTTTTAACAAGAATGAATGCAAAATTTTGTTAATTTGTTATAGAATACAAGGAAACAAAACTTAAATTTTTGCAATGTTTCTTAAATTTCCTTAAAACTCCTATATCCAGATATTTCTTTTATAAATGAGAACTGTAAATTCGGTTCTGTACTGCTTTGTGCAAAAAAATGACTTTGAGCACTAAGCAAAACCAATCCAAAGGTTTAAAAGTGAAAATTTCTAGCATTTTTTTTCAAGAAAGTTAGGTGTTATTCTCATTTTCTCCAAAATTCATTACAATTTCCTTTTCAGTAACATACTAGTTGATGATAAACGATACTTTTATTAATCACAGATGTCATTTATTTGAACATTTCTATTGAATGATCACGATGTCAAAATTACCTAAGTAGGGTTAATGTTTATGATATTTAAAATCCATTTCCATCTGCTTTTGAGTTAATTCTGTCTATAATGATTATTGAGCAATTAATTTATAAATGTCTATTAATTTAAATGGTTATTTAAAGTAATTCTTAAAATTATTTTAAATAAACAACCTTTTAAAATTGTAGAAATTAGCCATGATTTTTGGAAACTCACTGTTTGTCTGCATTCATGTTTTAATTCTGAAGGTAAATTTTATTTTTGGAAATATCACTTAATATAAATTATTAAACATATACTAAGCAATATTTTAATTTAGTTTGATAAAGTTAGACTTTATTTATCAAATTGATAAATAAAGTCTAACTTTATTATAAAAAATCCATAAAAAATTTTCAATTAATGTATGATTGTCATTTGAAAGTTTCACTTAAAAATAAGTTCATTCAATAAATATTTTCTATTTTGATGTGTAACAAGTTCATTAAAAAATAATACATACAGTTTTACATATTAATCAGTTCTTTTCAAATTTTGTTTATGTGGCAATAAAGAATATGTCCAATGTCGATTGCTTATCTCTCATTTCTAAGACTTTCCAGAATTGATTAAAGGCATTGTTGTAAAGATCCCTAATATTACTGATATCATCTTGCCTTGGGTGCCATTCTAAGACCATTACTCTGACATCCTCTCACTTCTTTAATGAATGAACAAGGAGGAAAGGGGCTCAACATGAAATCAGTTTTGTTTTTTAATGAAATCAAAACTAAAACTGATAGTCTACTTTGGTTATAAATATTCTATTGAAAAAAGGTCTTTTCCAGTATAGAACTTTGAAATTCAATAAGCAACATTATTCAAAAGGGATGAAAAATGATTTTTGGTTCATTGGGTTTACCAGCCCTGCACATATTGATCTGGAAGCAGAGAAGTCTTCATTTGAATTCATTTTAGTATGTTATCCTAATGTGTGCACCTTATCCGAACACTTATCTTTCATGAATGTGTTCAGTTCGAATTGTTCATCAACCGATCACCCACTGTGCCTTAATTCTGCAATAATCATATTAATTTTAAAGAAATTATTATTTTACTTCACATATAGTACTTGACATTTGAGAAAATTAGTTCATATTTGTCTATGATTTTCATATTCCATAGTAAATGAATGTGTTTAATTTAAATATTTTGTTTCTATATTTGATTTGTTTATAAATTAAAAATTTTATATTTATATCTCTACTTAATGCTAAAGTTTCAATATTTAATAGTATTTAAACAATATTTTGTCAAATATTTATTAGCTTTTATATGTGCAAAAACTGAGCTTAGAGTGACAAACTTGTCATACTCAGTGGAATAAATTTTAAATTATTATTTGCTTCTATTTTATTCTAAATAATTATAACTTAAACTGTATAGAATAATTTTCCTTCATGTTACTTAAATCACCTTTAAGTTCCATTAAGTTATTGCTGAACTCCCTAGATGGTTAGTGCTCTGGCTCTCAGTTAAATAGACCATGGGTTTGATACCTAGTGCAGGGTGGATGCTTGTATACTCAGAATATACTTTAAATTGCAAATATAAAATAATTAACTCTTGTTTAAAAAAGGCCAGTAAGTGACAAAAAATTAAACTCTTAAATCCTTGTTAATGAAATTTTTTTCCCTCATTTATTTATTGTGAACAAGTGTTTTGCTTTCTATATAAATTTTTACTCTAGCAAGAATTGAACTCTGTTTCTCTCACATGAAGAATATAATCTGTTCATATTTCTTAAAAGAGGCATAAATGATACTTGACTATAAGAATATTGATGCCAAATTTATGAATGTAATTTATTTTTGAATTCTTCAGTGAAGAAGATAAATTTTTAAAAAATAAATGCGACACTCAGTGCTCTACAATTAAACTCAATAATTTATTCTTGCATTGTTAATTTAGTTGAAATTTTATTTGTCATGATATAACCATGACTAAACCATATGAATTTTTTTTTCCTGTCAAAATTTCATTATAACAATTAATTACAGGGTGTGAATCTACTTACTTTTTGAATGATGCTCTTCCATCATGCTTGCCTTTGTTCTTTATTGTGACCCCAAACCCTTGCCTGTGACTCTTTAAGGGTATGTTGGTCTAATTAAACTATATGTGCAAAACATGCCTGTCGATCAAAAACCAACTAACAACCAACCAGCCTTGAGGGTATGTGAAAGTCTCAATTTCAAGTAAAAATTTTTTAACCTGTGTAATTTTTGAAAATATTAATTCATTGCTAGAATAACTAATTTGATGAAGTAATAAACTATAATGTTATCTTACATTGAACAATACTTTCTCAAAGTTCAATTTGTTATTTCTTGTCTTCTTTTTTTATATAATGTATATAAAATATAAATACTGTTTTTCTTAAGAATATATAAACTATCAAATATAAATTTCTATTAGTAGGTAAAAGTATTTAATGAACTTTCTAATTTTCTCCATTGCTTGATGAAAGTGGAAGTATTAAACAGTTAAAATTAAACTGACAGTATTCATAGACATATGATTCATGGTTAATTCTACTGAACAAATTTGAAGGTGACTTTAAATATGTTATGTTGATCATACAATCAATGTTTTTATAAAAAAAAAGAAAGAAAGAATAGTATTTTAAAATTTTGATATCGTTTGGGCATTATGAAAACAATGCAAAATCTAACAAATTTTATTTATTTACATATTTCAGTATCATTTTGGTCAGAGAAAAATACTAAAAACATATTTGATTAATGGTTGCATGCAAGATGATAAGAATGAAAGATAATGAATTATATGACTTTTTTAAGTCTATTTTATTCTGCTTCATCAATCTGTATATAGCAGCTTGCCCTGTTTTGAACATTGCACCATAAAACCCAACCAATCAATCATTCATCAATCAGTTTCATTTCTTTGATAAACACGTTCTTTGAAGAAGCCCCAAAGCTAAATTTTACAAGGGTTTAGATTTGGTGAGTTTTTAACAAAATGCAAATATGTATGCATACGTAAATAGATCCAAAAATTAAGTTAAATGTTTATTTTTTTTATATTAAAAGAAGTATTCATATTGAAAAACATTATTTAAAGATAAGAGGAAATAAAATACAATTCTTTTTTTAATCAATGTCCTACTTGACCACAGATTGTAAACTACTAGATTATATATTGTGCTAAAATTTCTTTCAACATTTTATTGTAAGCATACCTTTATTCTTAACATAGCTCTTTACTATTCATTTATAAATACTTAAGCAAAATTACTAATTTTTCTATGCTAAATTATATTTAATATATTACAAAATATAGTTATGATAATAATGCTATTATAGTTCCAACCTTAATATTTGACTTAGTATTAATATTGATAATATTATGTATATAAAAATCATGGCCTTGTAGAGACCATGAATTTTATTCATACAATTCTTCACACACATGCAAAAAACCTTAATATTTGATTTAGTATTAATATTGATAATATTATGTATATAAAAATCGTGTGTGTGTGTGTGTGGCCTTGTAGAGACCATGAATTTTATTCATACAATTCTTCACACACATGCAAAAAAGAGTATAAAGTTTATAAGTTGGAGAATATTGCATTTTAGACTTTCCTACATGGAATATAATCAGTAAAATTAGATTTTATTAAAAAAATTTTGTGAAAATTGAGTCGTATATACCCAATTAGTTTTAGGTTGTATGTTGTGAGAAAAATATTGATACTTTATAATGAGCTACTTTAAAAATATGAATAAATAATAAAAGTATTCTTAAAATCAAATTATTACAATATTTCTCATGTGGTAAGTTGAATTAACTATTTTCTGTAAGAGTAAATAAATAAATAGAAGTTTTAGAACAATAAATAGAAATTTTTAATTACTTCTTAGTGTAAGAGATTGTTAGTTGCAATGAGATACATATTATTTCTTGGCAACAAAAGCTTGAGTTTTAAGTACTGTTATGCCAACTGCAAGCCAGTCCAATTGCAGATGAAGTGTCATTCATGACATACTGATTGATCACTGATTGAAATTTATGCAGTGTAAGGATGTCATTAATGTTGTTGTGATTTCGTAAAATGTGTGGAGAGTGCATGCGCGACTTTGGATTTTTAGTAGGTTCAAAATGTATAGCAGTGCTCTGTGCAACAGCTGGAGATTTGATTTTCTCCATCTTATTAGAAAATTTTAACTTCATTTGTTATGTTTAAAGTTTAAATTTTGTCTTTTATTCTAAGTAATGGCCAATAAATTTAATTTATTAGTTTTCTTTGAAATAGATTTGATAGAAATTCCTTTGCATAAATAGATGCAATCTTTAAAAGAGTATTTTATTCTCGTATTTGTTAATTTTACTTCTACACACTACATATAATTTTGGGGAAAAAAATAATCATTATTCTGGTGAATGTAAAAAATAAATAAATAAATAAATAATAATAATAATAATAATTGCACACATTTTTTGCAAATTTTTTAAAGAAACTTATGTGTAGCAGCATAAAGTAAGTTTATTGCTGAACAAAAGTGTTGAAATAAATGTATATCCTATTTTTCATGTATTTTAATTCGTACATTAATGTAAACAGATTCCATGTTTATTTCTACTTGTTTTTTATTTCATAAATGATTGTGTATGTTAGTTATACATATAATTTAAAGCAGGATATATTCTATTAACATTATCTCAATAAGCCATTTTTATTTTTTAAAAGAAAGCATATTATATTTACATTGTTTTAGAAAGCACATCAAATTGTAAAAAATTGCTGTTGTTGGTGTTGTTAAATCTGTTGATGTGTAACTGATTGTTTATATAAAATTAGTTTTAAACAATACAAATCTTTTGTTTTATAATATAAGTATTAGTTATTCCATATTATAACTAAAAATATTTTTAATAAGAAGTTTGTTATCTTAGCAATATATAGAATACTAAGTAAGAATAAATTACTTCGATTGTGTGCCTGGTAAGTGCATATTTGTTTGATACAAACTGATATTTTTAAAGAAAGTTATTATTAAATAATTAAAAGAATAATGTTCCATGTGTTATATAATTTTTGAAGTAAAAATTGTAATTATGGTAAATATTTTAATAATATGCAAGGAAAACAATATTTAATATTTAAAATAAATAATTTAGTATAGAAAATTATTAAGCAAAATGCGAAAATTTCAAAACTTCATAAAAATGCAGCAGATAGAAATATTTCTTCCCAATAAAATATTCTTTACAAACTTAAATATTTCATATTGAATAATAATGAGAAAATTAGAGAGATGTAGAAAATATAAATTGAACTTAAAATATCTGAAAGTTTTCATTGGTTTAAAAAAATTCAATGATGTCGTGTACAACATTTCGCCTGTATCACAAGTAATTGATTAAAATATGAAGTACCTCAACCACATGTCCTTTGAGACAGCACCTTCTGCAATTTGTTGACATTGCTGACTTTGTAGCAGGCCTCACAGATGACTTCAGTTTGTAAGTGAAAAAGAGTGGAGTGCAATTAAAAATGTTAAATAAAATCTAGCTTCATATTATAATCAGATTTCACTACTTCATTTGAATCTTGTATGAAATTTCTTTATTTTTGGAATTTTTAAAAGATTTTTGGTATAAAATCACTGACAAAATTTGATAAAATTTGAAATTTTTTAGAAGCAGTCATGTCACATGATATTAAATCTTTAGCATTTGATACTTCCAAACCTTTATATTTAAAATTTTTTATTTTTTACTAAAGGACTAATCTTATAAAAAACACATTTAAGTGAATTTATATAATTATCCACCTTGATGAGCATATTAATCTGAAACTTGAAAGAAACAATTTCAACTGAATTAATGTTTTAGTAAACATGATATTAACACAATATGATATTGAATTGATGTTTTTTCATGATTTCACTATTAAAAAATTGAAGTTAGCAATATTATAACATTTCTGCATATATATTCTAACTGTTTTAAATAAAAATAATATTCTAAAGCACATAATTTCATCAACCTTTGTTTTTGTTTTTATTACTCATTGAGAGATTTGATATTATTAGTTAGTTAAAAATATATAAATTATCAAAGAAAAAAATCGTTATTAAATAGGACTGTAAAATCTTTTTTTTTTTTAAAAAAAAAACATAAATAAGCATGTATACAGGGATTGTCAAATTATTATAAATGCAAAATAATTCAATTTTGTGAAATACAGTTTTAAAATTTGTAGAATGTGCCATATAGGATTTATTGTAATCTTAAAAATTAGACTACAGAGTATAACAAAATTGTTTGCTTTGGGAACCAAAATCTTTTTAGCTGGTATTGTATTATAGAAACATGTTTTTTTATAGTATAACCTAACCTGTTACTAAAATAATTATTTCAGTTCATACATAGATATACTTGCTATTGTTGAGCATAAAACAATTAATCCATACAAAGTTCTCTATATGGTATATTACTAATATTTATCTTGATAATTTCTTTATATTTTAAATAAACATCTATTTTTATTTTTGTTAGCTGAATTATTACATACTTGAAAATGGTACCAGGAAGCTTCATTTGTGACTGCCTGCTGTTTTTCCAATATCTTTTTAAATCTTGGATTGAAGTGTCTGAAAAATGAAAAACCTGTGTGTCAATTAATGTATTAAGTAAGTTTTATATTTATAAATAATTTGTTGGATGAAACATTAATTTTACTTTTAAAGTAGTTGGTAAATTGTTTTCTGTGATATGTAAACTTTTTTAAAACTGATCGCAATTTTAAATTAAATAATATAAATTTGTAAAGTAATTATTTTTTTATTATTCATGTTTATTTCCTTATCAATTATCTAGTTCTATTTAAATATTAGATTTCTATTACCTTATTTTTGATGTTATGTGTGCCTTTGCCATTATTAATATGTCATTCCTATATATTGCATAGCATCTCTCACCCTATAATAGCCACATTTTACTAAACATTCAACTGCACTCAATATTTATTTGCTGTTATGAATTTTTAGTCCACAAATTGTTGTTTTTAAAATATCACTTGCAAAAAATAAAATGCATCCAATATTAATTTTCAATACCCAAAGACAAAAGTGCAAAATAATTATATTGTTACTTTTTGTTTGATCTCAGCTATATGCATATTACTGATTATGAAAAAAGGATAATTGAATTTTTTTCCATAATACTGTATTTCATACATTTAATATATATATATATATATATATATATATATATATATATATATATATATATATAAAATTAGTTTTTTTTTGTTTTTTTAGTTACCATTTAATATTGATTATACATTTGTTAATTGAGAATTGTTTTGTAAATTTTTGATATTTTCATGAATAGAATTAACTGAAAGTTTTGTTTACATACTAGAATCAGTTAAGCAATAGAATATGCAATGTTATTTAGGTGCAAGAAAAATAACATTAGTTTTTTAGTTACATATCTCTATGCATAGACATTTTAAATTTGAATACAAAAAAAAATACTGTTTGCTTAAATGTGTGTATATGCATTTTCAGTGTAATATATAATTGAGGAAAAATATATTAATTAAATAATAATTATGCATTTTGCCTGTATAAAATTAGCATATTTAGCATTTTCTTTTTTTTTTTTTTTTTTTTTTTTTTTTAGTTGTGATGCTTTTATCTTAACTTTGAAACCAGAAAAAATATTTTATTTATTTTAGACATTTTTTTTCATTTCATGTTTTTTCTTGTTTTGTCAAATTTTTGGTTCTGATTATTTTTATTACTTTATTTAGTAAATTTCTTCAGATTACAATGGTTAATTGTTTTTAAGAATTCGTTTTGAAGGGTTTATTCTATTTGCAACTATGAAATATTCATGTACTTTAGAACAAACTTATAGTATTTTATTAAATTTTTGTAGTGTTTAACTGATTTGCTTGTTTTTATTTAGTTTAAAATATTTAATTTTTTTCCTTATATGTTTAAAAATGTGTGAAATAGACAAAAAGAAATTTTTTTTGACATTAATGTAATTTTTCATAGAAAGATGCAGTGACACTAGGCAAATGAAAGAGGCAGTGTTTTATTGTGTGCATTATGGCTGCAAGAAATATTGGAAAATCTCAACCATCAAATCATACAGGACAATTTGAACAAATAGATAAACCAAGTAGTACCTTAAAAGTAAGATTTATTTTTTAAAATAAGCTTTAAATTGCACATTAAGTTTTGTAAATTATTGAAAATTCTTTTTAATTTAAAGCGTCATCCGAAGATGGAGCTCAGTAAGCCTGACTTGCTTCAACTTCTTGGAGTGCTGGAGGGAGAATTACAAGCAAGAGAAATAGTAATAGCAGTATTAAAGGTACAGTATGGTTTTCTTGCTTTTTATTAATGTAATTTTTTTGATGGGTAATGTTTTGAGTATTTGCTGCATCAAATGTGCTTTCCTATCTTGTTGTATCATACTATTCCCTGAAAATTATTAATGACCGTATAACAATATGTTCTTAATATTTTCTTAAGAACGTATCATTTAGAAACTACTTTCTTTCTATTGCTTGACTCTGCTGTTTATTAACATCAGATTGTAAATCACTAGTTAGTCCAAGAAAAAGTGAATGTTCTTTATTTTGTCCCATTAGAGATATGATTCTTACATTAGGATATTTGGAAGAATGAATATATTGAAACTATTCCTCATGTATAGCCCATTGAAGTTACATATTATATTACAAAAAGTTAAATGTGGGATTATTTTTCAGTATATCATTTAGCACTGGGTGCAGCTATCTATGTCAAATAGTTACTACTTTATTAGCCTTATGATATTACTTCAGCAATATAAAGAATATACTGCAGCAATATAAAGAATGGAAATTCTGGAGAGAAATACTTCATTCATCATTGCTAAAATGAGAAAATCTTCAAAAAGCATTTGACTAATTCTGTGTAAGACAGTTACCCTTAAAATGGACAGCAATAATAAATTTTTAAAAAATTACTTGGGTGACATAATTACCAAGATAATTTTTTTTAAATCTTAATTGGCTATTTTAATTGATTGCATTATTTGTAGCATGGAGAAAACATTTCCAAATTAATATTACTTTTTCAGAAGATGTTCTGTTAGAAATTAAATTAGCTCTATTTTTCAGATTGGCTGTCATTAACTTGGGCATGGTGGATAATATACTGGTTTTATGTTAAGTAAATACAGTGATGCAACAGTTTTGTTCCAATAATGAGTTAATCACTTAGCTGTTTATTATCATGTGACTTATTTAATATGTATGATGAAAAGAATATAGAATGCCCTCTTGGTAATATTATGATATGAACATATGATGCGATTTTAAAGAAGCGAATACAAGACTCAAACTTTTGATACATATTACAAAAAACAAAAAATAAAAATTTGAAGATGACAATGTTACGATTTTTAAATACATATTTACCCAACCCTTGAAAAAGTGGGAACTTTGTTTTCTTCAAAGAGTGCCAACATTATAAATCTGCCCAGCAGCTTGAAATTCTTTGCCATTCCAAAAGCTAACTGGAAGTGTGACAGATTGACCTAAAAACAAAAAGTGTTGAAGAATTCATAAAATACATTGTTAAATAATCTGTTTCCCAATAATTGGAATATATGGTTATGACTTCAAACGTAAAATTACTTTTGAGCTGTGCTCTCCAAACTTTTGAGCCTTAGGGTTGTACTTATTATTTGAATAAATTCCAAAGGCTGAAACTGTTTTTAATTTCCTGAATATCTAGTGGTCCAGGTGAAAATAAGTATTACCCTTTATATGCTAACTGCTATCAGATGGCCTTAATAGTCCTTTTGAAAATGCAATGCAGCAATTAAACATTCTAATTAAGGCAAAAGAAGCAAAACTGTATGGCAAAATAAAGTAGTGTGTAGTCCTATTTAAAAGTCATTTTCAAATCATTCAATACCCATACATAACATAGTTTTGATTAGACTTGTTGTTTATTGTCATTATTTTTATAATATGGAAATGAAGTGAGTAATAAAGAGTGAGTGCAGGATGTTCAAAGTTGATGAACTATTTTGTGATTTAGTCCAATAATAAGGTCGTATGTTGATTTGCAGTAAAACTATATTTGTTCTCAAAGACTAACATTAAATGGTATTATGTGAATTGAACATTTTCAAAACTATTAAAAATATAAAGAAAATTTGTAGCAAAATATAAAGTAATCTGTGCAATATTAGTGAAGTGACAACTATCAATTCTTATTTGTCTGCTTTTTTCCTTTTTTTTAACATTTTTGTTATACTGGATGGCAACAATCTTTTGATGCATTCATAGAATTTTATTACCGTTTTAATATAACTAAAATACTTTAAAAATAAATTTAATAAATACTAGGATTGACTAGTTTACATTATTGTCATTGCCAAAAACATTTTGCATTCCCATCACTGGTGACCTGCATGAAATTCTAGCTGCAAATACCAAATCTATAGATTGGTTTGCCAAGAGAGCAATATGTTTAGACTTACCTGCACTGTGAATTTTTTTTTTTATTTGAAACTCTTGTTCAGGCTTTTTAAGCTTGCTGCTTCTGTCCAAAATGTCATCAACTGACATTGTATGTCCTTATATTTCCAGAAATAATGTGTGGCTAATTTCAGAATACATAATCTTTCTCATCCAAGCAGCAAAGCTACAAGTAGTTCATCGCTAACTGATTTATGTGGTCTAACATAAATAAAGATAACAAACAGGCTAAGACCTGCTTAGCATGCCAAAGATAAAAGTTCATAGATACACCCATTCTGTAGCTGAATTCCATGATCCATCACAGCCTTTCAAACACAAGTATTGATATCATTAGATGTTCTCCACTTTGCTAGGGTTCCAGATATCTTCTCACCACAATAGATTGTTTTTCTTATTGGTTGAAAGCTATCCCATTAGAAGATCAAATTGTAAGTAACATTGCCAAAACTGTTGTGTCTACATGGATCTCTCATTTTTGAATGCCAGAAAAAAATAACATCTGAAAAAGTCATTAATACAATCAAAATGCAGTGAACCTAACATAGTAAAAGCTCCTAAATGAGGAAGCTAGGACATGTATTTCTGTACAACAATGAAAATCCTGTAAAAAAAATTAACTTTTCAAATTTCACGGGGGAAAAGAGGGAAGACAATGAACTTGTAGATAAATAGAATATAAAAATGTTTGCAGGATGTGAGAGCTAGTAG
The DNA here is from genome assembly GCA_030067965.1 of Latrodectus elegans. Classification (NCBI taxonomy): domain Eukaryota; kingdom Metazoa; phylum Arthropoda; class Arachnida; order Araneae; family Theridiidae; genus Latrodectus; species Latrodectus elegans. The sequence goes on along the minus strand of CM057817.1, from coordinate 63,321,165 downwards.
ATGGTGAAATATAACATGAAATAGATCAAGATGGTGTAAACTGAGACATCCTTGGCTTGCAACTGGCTATAGTTCTTGGAAAGGAAGTTATCATTCATTAGAGCAATAATATGATAGAAAGAGTTCATTAGAGTTAGCTTTTCTTGACTTTAGCTAAATACTTAGGAATTTGGATAAATAACCACAATATACCACCCATAAAGCAATAATATGATAGAAAGAATATATGTACATTAAAGATAGTTTAAGTGTCTCCTGAAATAATTGGGTCCATTCATTACCAATTATGTACTTGGAATGTGAATAACAGTGAAGGATTTAGGATTTTCTTTGACTAAAATGACCTAGGTTCTCCTGGAGAATTCTTTTCATCTCCAACTATTAGTTATCCCCACTTACACCATAAACTTCAAGACACAATGAGAAAATTCACAAGTTCCAATGAATTCACATAACAGAAGACAGATTTTTGTATCCAGTCAACTGAACAACTGCTCACATGTATTCATTCTTATGTATTCACCATACAATTTCATCTGTGCAGCCAGTTTATTTTGGCCCATTTGCTGTAAATGTTTCACAGACAAGTATTTTGATTTATATGAAAAGGATTGATTAAATGGAGATCATCATTTAAAACCTTTTCTCCTGAAAGATGAATAAGATATTCAGACCTTTTCCACCCTACCTTTATAGAATTTTCTCCAGTTTTGTTTTTCAAAGAAGTAATCTATGCCATCACTTATCTTAAAAGACTTCCAAGGTGAACCAATTAGACTTTTAAGAACAGGTTGAAGGGTCAAACTCGAAGACTATAAAGTTAATAATCGTTTATATTGGAAAAGGTGTGTGTGGTGATGTGATGTCAAATTCTATTTTGTACGTATTTTTTCCTTATATTTTTTGTTATGTACAGGATGGCCATGATTGTACGATGTATTCATAGAACTTTATTATTTATCATTTTGATACAGCTAAAATACTTATTTTAAAAATATAATAGATGCTTTAGGATTGATTGGCCTACATTATGATCATTATTAAAAACATCTTGTGTGTTCTCTTCAACAGCAATGTTTATTTAAGTTGATAATGAATAAGGGGCAGTAACATGTGCCAGCTTTTGTATGGCACATTTTTTAAATTTTTTTTTTTGAATGCAAAATCTCCTCATCTAATTAGATAATGAATGATTGTTTAAGTTAGTATTCTATGTCTATTTAACAAAACATTTAAATGGAGTGAATTTGTGAGACTGGTGGGAGAAAGCTTCTCCCTGGATTATACACTAATAAATTGTTCCAGCAGAATATAATTCTGTTTTAATCAATTATGTAAAAAATGTTTTTCACATTTTAAAACAAGTGAAATATTTTACTACACTGCTGAAATTGAATAAATCTGTTTATTCTGCCTTCAAAACTGAGTTCTTTGAAAATAAATTTTGAAACTAGTTTTGCAGACTTTAATGTCTTGGTGAATGAAATTAATTTCTAAATCCTTTTGATACTGGCATTGAAAAATCCTTGTCGGAAATTTCAAATAGAAACTATTTAATAGACAGTGAAATACCTAAAAATAAATATTAAAACTCATTTTTGGTTAAATTTTTTAAATCTTCCATGGGTAAAATTTGATAAGTTACATAAATTTGCTCATTGGTTGTTTTCATTTTGTACTACTTGTTTTAGGAAATTATCTCAAAAATCAAGTTCATAAAAATTATAGATCTAAGTTAACTGATAAGCATTTTAATTCATTTCTTAGTAATTGGTATAAATGGTATTGGTCCTCAACCAAAAATTATAGCCATAAAAAATCACATAAATCTTAGTATTTTTTACTAGTTGTTACTTCCCGTTAAGCTTTATCTGGCTAGTAAATAAAACCAAGTTATTATTCTCTGCTTATTATTCAATTTATTAAATCTGCTGTAACATCTATAAGCCTTTAGTTGTTTTGGGCTGTATTTTGGGGATCCCTGAATTAGAGAAACAAGGTCAACTAAAATTTCCCCAATTCATCAAGGAGGAATTGTCATGCTTTTAATCATTATGTTCATTTCCAGTGTTTATTTTGAAAAATTGTTGGAACTAATTTACAATTCATCAGTTTTGTTCATTCAGATTGTTCATCAGTTTTGTTCATTCAGATTGTTCATCAGTTTTGTTCATTCAGATTGTTCATCAGTTTTGTTGAGTAATTTAAATCTTTTTGAAAACCCTTCTGTGTAAAAAGTACCGATGTCCTTTTTTAAATTACTTTTGTAAATAAGTGCTGAAAAGTTTTTATTCATCATAAAAATCTGGTTTTCTCTTTTTGTGAATATGGGATATAAAAGAAAGCATCCAAGTATTACATTGATTTGATTAAGCAAATAAAAGTCAAAAATTGTGCTCTTTTTCCCTTTAATTTGCTTAATTTTACTTAAAAATTTCATACTGGAAAATGCGTAAAGTATAATTTTATCACAGAAATAATTGTGTATTTTTTTAAAATTCATTTTAAATTTTACTTGAATTATTTATTGGTTTCATTTTGTGTCAGTTTTGTAATATCTGCTTCCTCTTTAATAAGTTCTAATTCATAAAGTTGAACAAATTTTGGAAAATGAAACTTCTTCTGCAGTTTCAGAGTTAATAATTTTCTGTATTGAAATTAAAAAATCAAATATTTGTACAAAGATTAATTTATTAAATAATATATAAATAATATACAAATATAGACTGAAGTAAAAATTTAAATTGAAGAGAGTAAAACGAGTTTATTGTACTGAAAGAAAAACTGACAAGTAATAATCAAATAATTTGTTGTAAAACTTATGGCTTTGATTTCCTTCAAAAAATGTTACTTTGGAATGTTTCAGCTGTTAAATATTTTTGAAAACATTTACTTATTTTATAAACATTTAGTTGATATTAGAAGAAATGTATTGTTTTTTTTTGAAATTGAGATTTTATTTTAGTTTTTTTGAATTCCAATTTTTTATTAATTCTATACTTTATTCATATATGTGTGAATGAAATAAAATTAGAACTTAATAAATTTTTAAGTTTTTTTTTTTTTTTTTTTTTGCTATTAAAAATATTTGATATTTTTTTCTCAAGGCTGAACAAGTGAAGCAGTTGTTATATCCAAAACGGAAAGCTACTGCTAATGACCCATGGGCAGCTTTACAGAGAGATTGTTTAGGAGCATTTGATGCTACTTTTGATGAATCAGCTGTCAAAAATTTGTATGGGATGCAGCTATCACAGTTAGAAAATTTCTTAAAACAATATAAAGCAGCTCAAAATAATCTAAAACAGCAGCTACAAGATGCAGAACATCGTTGTGAAAAGGTGAATTTTATTTTTCAAAACTAATGTTCATTTATTTGAATATCTAGTATTATAAATATGAAATCTATTTGAATATCTAGAATTTTTTTTTTACAGTTATATTTATTCTACTGTTAAATTAAAATATGATCCTTAGCCTTCTAATAAAATCAGCATCTTGTTTTAATCATTCAAAATGAGTTTATTAGATATCTTAGCAAAACTTAAATATTGTTTACATTTGTCACAAAATATTTCATAGCTATTGATGATTATATTAAAAATTTTTGTTTCCATAAAGTTGCTCTGATAAAATATTTGTGTAGAAATTAAAATAATATATACTTGTTTTTTTCAAATTTTATATTTTATTGGCAAATTATATTCTATTATATGTTTATAAAATATATATTATATATAATATATAGTGCCTTGATTACTTCTGTGAAACGCATGCTGAACTAATAGTAGTCCAAAATGTTATATTTATATGTCTCAGCTATGCAGAAAGTGAGAAAATGTTTAATATAATGAAAAAGGAGAAATTATAGTTTCTTCATATATACGTAAAGCCTTGAAATAATTTTGAGTTAAAAAATGCCAAGAAGTTAAGAATTCTGATGATACATAATATTATGCACATTTTTATTTACAAGAATATACAAGCCACTGCCAGTTCAATGAAATAATTTTATGTTTAGTTGATTTAATATTAATAAAGTGTATAATTTTTTAATTTGTACTATGCAAATTCTCTTTATGAACCTGTAATGGATAGTTCCATTATTTTTTAATCTTAAATTTTAGTGTAAAAAATTTTGAAGTATGAGTAATATAATACTTCCCTCCTACTTGGTCTATATTGTTGATGATAGATTAGTAAAATGATGCAGTAGATTTCACCAGTCTCAAAATATGATAGTTAATGTTCTAAATTAAATGAACATTTTCTTGAAGATGCAGTCAGTGCATAGTTTATGAAAAATAATAAAATATATATCTTACAATCAGTTGATTATGAAATTGAAGAAAATGTTATTTTTAAACTTTTCATTTCTGTTTCCTTAACTGTGTTTTCTTATTTTGAAAAATCTCTGAAATGTCTTTAAATAGTTTTTCTTTAAAAAAGGAAACATAGCTACTTATATTAATCTTTTCTCTCATTGAGTATGTTCTTTGTTTTTATAGCTTCTTTCTGAGTTAGAAGAGGAAAAACGAAAGCATGCTCAAGATACAGCTCAAGGTGATGATGTGACATACTTATTAGAAAAAGAACGTGAGCGCCTGCATCAAGAAAATGAATTTGAACGTCAGCAAAATAGATGCATGGAAAAAGACATAAAAGTTTTGACTGAAACTTTGGAACAAGAAAGATTGAGACAAAAACAAATGATCTTAGTATTATTAGCAGAACGCAAGCGATTAATTTATCGCTATGCTGAGGAAAAACAAAAATGTGATAGGTTATCTCAGGTGAATATTTTTGGTCTGTTTGATCATTTTACCTCTATTTTCATTGAATTCTCATCTTTAAGTATCCAATTTTTATTTAGCCTTTCTTTAGGAATTTTATGAGCGATGAAACTTTGTTTCAAGACATGTTTAACTTCCATGTTTATATCAGATGTACTTAATATGAATTTAACATATGCATAATTTTTTGATTTTTTTTCTAATTTCAAAATCAATAATGTGAAACTTTTATTGGGTTACATTTGGCATTGCTTGTAAAAGCTTAATTTTTGAATATATTTGATATTGTCATCAACTTTCAGTTTCTAATCTTTTTCTTAAGAAAATAAACATTTCTGCTGAAGGCTTGTAATTTCTTTAAATATTACATTGGAACTTGTGTATTATTTGGGAATGTAAGTATTGCCTTATAACTATTTGTATTTTTGGGAATAGAAATCAGAATTTTAAAAATTATTGTGTTGGAGAAGATGACACTAACAAAATATTTTTATTTTTTAATGCATTTATTTCTTTTCTTAAAATGAAAATCTGTACTTGATTTAATCAAAGTAAATTTTCAATATCTTAGCAAGGTTCTATAATACTATTTTTAGGTTAATCAGATCCTTGGAAATTCCTTGAAATTCAAATTCAAATTTCTGCTCCAATTTTCATGCAAAGTTCTATAATGTATATTATAGAACTTTGTATCAAATGAGTAATTTCTAAATAAAGTATTTCAAACTAATCTATGTATCCACAAAGTTCATCTGATGTATTATATACATACATATATGAATGATAGCTGTGTGTTTCTAATTTTCCAATATGAAATTGTTGACTTTAATGAAGTCCAATACTAGAAGTGGACAATTATGGATATTCTCTTGGTCCACTCCAAGATGTACTGAGGTGATCCTGTTTTTGATGGCATTTTAGGACAAGAGGAAATCAAAGAATATGTGAGACTTTTTAGAGTCCACTTGTAGTTTCAGTGCAGGCATGGTTGGCCTGCCTGTCAAAGAGAAAGATAGGAAAAACTTGTTGGAAAAATATACTTAATATTTATTACAAATACCTTTTTCTCTATATTACTAGTAATTGCTTAACAAAAATTGTCTAGCTTTTAAAATTGTATTTTATGAAATTTCCATTTCATGTGTACTTTAAATTGGATTTCAGTTTGAAAAAAATGTTGATATTTGATGATTGAGCAAATTATTGTAACTTTCTGATTGTTTTACAAAGTAAATGGATAAAAGTAGTAACACATATATTGTTTATGGTCAGTGTCAAAATGGTTGTCTCTGAAGAACACTTGCATTATTTTAAAGTTGTGAATAGCTGAATGAAATTTTGTTTTTCAATAGCATCAACATAATTGGCCATTGTAAACTGTTGTATTGGGTGAAGTTTATGAGAAATGACTATATATTAATTATTAGGATGATATTACAATTTTTTTCAGTAAATTCATGTTAATTCTTATTCTTCATATTGAATAATAATTTTCCAATTGTATTGTCACTAACAGCATTGTTTTATTAGTGACTGTTTTTTCTTCTTTCATTTAATTCTTTATTTATTTTGAATCTCTTGGAAAATTCAGTTAATTATCTGCTGTTTTTTTAAATTCAACTGTTAAATGCCGAGCTGGCAGCCGAATGGTTAGTGCTCTTGCATTTGTTTCAACAGTTCGTGGGTTCGAATCCAGTCTTTGGCATAAATGTTTGTAGTGGTTCGGAATTCACTTTAAACCATAGGTCCTGGTCTAATTACCCATGGTGTGCAAAAAATTACCGTTGAGCAACAAACAAACAAGCAACTGTTAAAAGATTCCTTAAATAGTCTTTAAAATGAGACTGATTATATTACGTAATCATACTTTTTTTAAAGGAAAGTTGAGTATTAACTGGAATTTATTTATTAAATTAAACTACATGCTTGTACTCACTTTTTAACAACATGTAAATTCTGTGTTAAATGCTTATTTTCCTGTACATAATCCTTAGTAGTGTATTATCCTCAAGAATAGTAAAAGAAAAAACACATAATCTGCAGTGATGCATAATCTGCGCCAATTTTTCTGGAGAATATTTGAAAATATATACTGCTGATAATGTGGTGTCATATAACATAAAAATTAATAAAAATATAATAAATTGTACAGTAAAAAAATTTATTATGAAAGACATTTGATCGGATCTTGTACACACTTCATCACAAAGTACGATGAATTGATATGAAAGCACCAGATTGATAATCAAAAACGATAATGAAGCTTTGTTCGACGACTAAAAATACTTGGAATTTTGACAGGACAACTTGAAAATCATGAATCGCTCACAGAAATTTTACTTAAATTTTGCTTTATTTTTTTTTAAAGAAAATATAGTTTTTTTTTAAATTTACCTTAATATTTTACAATTTTCGGTGGACTTATTCAAAACCAAATATAATATTAGCTCTTAATATTAATGATGGCAGCATGATTATTATTGTATATATAACTGTTGTCTAAAATAAAGATCCAGTTCAGCCAGGTTAAGTTCAATCATGTAGTATTTAGAACGAGATGTAGTATTTAGAATTATATGTATGGAATGAAATATAATCACCAATAAAATCCTTATGTGGTGCAATCAAGCAGGTGATATTAATTGATAATTGATTATTTTTCTGTTTGCTTCTGTTTTTTTTATATTATGAAATTCACTTATTAATATCAAAATACAAAATTCCTGAGTTAAAATATACTTTCCATATCTTCTTTTGGGAAAATTGTGAATAATTTTTGTTAATCAGGATTTTGTTTATCAAATGAAATAAAGACTGAAATAAGTTATTTAGTATGCCTGGTGGAAAGTGCCTTTTCAATGACCAATGGACTCCGAAAATGTCATGCAAAGACCTATTTTTGTATGATTCAGAAGAAACTCATGCCCATTGTCTGTCTAGTGTTCAAGAAAGACCTCTGCATTTCAAATATGTTTAACTCCGCTGTTAAATCCTATATGAAAGGGAAAAAAAAACATATTTATTAGATCAGGCTACATCTGACAAAGAATCTACTCATTTAAAATATTTTTTTACTAATACAGCTCTTGTTGAAGAATGTGAACCCAAAGAATGTTCTGAAATTTTATATTCATTTGTACAGCTCTTATTAAAGAATGTGAACCCAAAGAATGTTCTGAAATTTTATATTCATTTGTTTCTTCAAAAGAAATTTTAAAGACTGAAATGTAATGGGTTTTTAAATTTTTAAACAGCAGAGTCAGCTACAGTTCTTGTAGCAGTATAAATTCACTCTTTCAAGAAATGTTTCGAGTCAGTGCTATTGCAAAGCAATTCGTTTGTTGTGAAATAAAGTGTGTTTATTTAACAGTTTTCAAAATTGCACTTAATTTTTACAACTTATTGAAAGAAAAAGTTAAGAATGCTTGTAACTATGTACCTCTCTTTGAGGGAAGTTGGAATAAGCATCTGCAGCCAAAACTATTGGACTATGGGTAAGAGTTTGGGACAATGATATTGTTAAGATGCTGTATTTATTATGAGATTTTTAAGGTCTCTCAACTGGAGACATTTTTTTTAGAAAAAGTGAATGAGAAATGCTTAGAATAATTATCAAGTGAATTATTCCAGTTTTCAATAAATAGTCTGAAAATGTAAACTTGCTCATTTTCACTAAAATAGCTGTGTTTTTTTTTTTTTTTTTTTTTTTTTTTTTTTTTTTTTTAAGATGCTTACAGTATTTAAATTTATTAAATTTTGGAAGCTTAAAAGGGGTTATACACATCTTAAAATATTCCGCAAATTAATAAATATAAAGATGTTTGAAAACTCTGAAATTACCTATTATTTTATACAATGTAAAATTCAGTAATGTAACAATTTTGTATTATTAAAAACTGTTATTGGTTATATAAATAAAATTTTTCTTTTATTACTTTAAATTCATTGAAGGCTTTCAAAGTATTCATGAAATGTAATTCTTACCTAAACAAAATGTCTCTGTAATTTTTATAGTCATTTGTTTCTATGTTTTAAGAGTATAGTTAAAAAATGTTGTGTATACTTAATTATATGCTTATTTTGTGAAGAATGATTGTTTATTAAGAAAGAAAACATTATTTAATGTGAAAGTCAATACCCTCTAGAAATATTTTGATTTAACTTCTGGAATTTGATTTTTGGAAATCTTTACAAATCGTGGATAATTCTGAAAAGATTCTCATAAAGCAGCAATTTTTTAGTTTTTACAAATTTGTAAAACAAGGTAAGGCATATTTTAAAAATAAAATGTATTTGTTTCGTTAATACTTAAATGAAAGAAATGGATTATTTTCGAACTGCACTGGATAAATTTTTTCTTTTGTATTGCATACTCTTTGTTTTCAATTACATTAACATTTTTCACCATTTTTAAATTTGCCTTTTTTCATTTAAAATCTTCTGTGTAACTTATACACTTTCGCATCTACATGAAAATATATGAACAACTTAAATATTTTTCAGAACAAACAGTCAAGACAAAATGCAAAATGATAAGCAATTGTGATCTTTTGAAGATCTAAACTCATTCTTGATTATAATTGGACGAAACTGGTTGTAGTTAAAATAAGTCAGCAAAATTGTGGTGTCATTTTTTATATATTTTAGAAAACAAACTGCATTTCTTTCAAAACTTTGCTGTAAGCTTTTCTGATTTAGAAGATTTATTTATCGCATATTATTCACAGTGGCACACAACAGAACTTTTAAACATATAATCTTTTATTTTATATACTGGAAAATATGGTAATTTATCTCTATAGGTGAAATTCTTGACAATGAAAATTATTACCAATCAACTAGTTTCTAGTTCTTGTAATTTCTTTTTCTATTTTGGTGTTTAGATGTAATTTTGAATTTATTATTTTTTTCTATTCTACTAATCTTAATTTATTTTTAAAAGATCAGTTGATTTTCATTTCTTACATGTTTTTCCAATCTGCATTTTAATTGTCTTAGAAGTTGTTTAAATTCAATCTGAAATATTAAATCAAATAGCTATTTAATTTGAAATTTTTTGTCTTTATTTTAAATAGGTGTCAATTCAGATTGAATGTTTAAATTCTATCTCCTTACTCTGTAGGCATTTATAGGTTTGAAACTTAAAAAAAAATTTTTTTTGATTTTGTCCACATATTTAAATTTCATTTCTTATTAATGTTTCCTGTTTTCTAAATTTTCTCACTTGTATACAAATAAAACATTTATTGTTGTAATCTAATTCACATTTTACATAACTTTTCTTAGATTCTGTGTGATGAGAAAGGAAGGATTGCTGATATGGTGGATGGTTTGGAAGAAGAAAGCAAAAAGTCTCTACAGATGGAAGCAGAGCTTGAAAGACAGCTTTGTGAATTTGAGATAGAGCGCGAACAATATAAAGCAGAGCTAAATGAGCTTGAAGCAAAAAATAATGAACTTACTCTTGAAGTACAAAAGTTACAGGAAACGGTTGAATCTTTACAAAAACAGTCAACAACTTCTAGTCTTAATTCTCAAGCTCAATTGGGCGAAGGTGTTAGAAGCACTATTGTTACCATGGTTTCAACACCACCAATTCGTGCAGTACCAACTATATCACCCACTGTAAGCCCACCTCGAGGCCTTGCTCGTGCTGTTTGTCCCAAAACTGGACCAGCTCCTGCTACACCTGCTAAGCCCTTAGGTCTCATCCCACAAGCACCTTCAAAAATTGGAGCACCTAAACCAACACCTACATCAAGTACTGTCCTATCACCATTATGTAGTCCTCCTTTAGCAACTGTTGGTTTTAAAACTACTTCTAAACCAGTAAAGCCTGGCTCACCTGCACCATTAATTTCTCCCTCAGCTTCAGAGAATGTTGGAACTTTATTACAAGTTGTTGCACCAGTACCTCAATATGCTGAAAGTCCATTATCACCTCCAGATAGTGAAAAAGTAATAGGGGATTCAAATTTACAACCAAATGCTAAAATGTCTAGTGGTATAAAAGTTTCAGCTTCTGTTACTGTACCTAAACCTGGAACAGCTGTTGTTGCTAATGCAGTAAATGCTAAAAAGTTGCCTATAGGAAGGGGTGCCCCTCCACCGATTCCTCCAAATAAACCAATTTTACCACCACAAGCTCTTCATAGGAAAGAGACTGGTTCAAAACCACCTGTTCCTCCAAGATCAGATGTTGCACCTGACAGTTCAGGTGAAAAAAATCCTCCAAGGTCTAGTGTACTCTCTCGTTTTCTAACACCACAAAAAACAAGTTCTGATGAACCTCCTGGTGGAACTACTCCTACAGATAAAGATGAGACTCAGGTGGGTGTTTCTAAAGAGACATGTACCACCACAAAAAATCTTTCTACTAGTAATTTAGAATCAGAGGCATTAGTACAAGAATTGGCTGATTTTCAGCAAATTCTTGTTTCCTTGGCATCTACTAATTTGTCAAATTCAGTAAAAAGCTCAGATTAAATTATTTTGGATTACAGTATATTTATAGATGCCCTCTAAATTATCATATTTGCTGTTCTGTATGTACTATTTGCATGTCTAATGCAAAATTAGTATTTACAGTTAAAAGTTTGACAATCGTAAAACTCTTATTTTTGATTATTTTTATACTTCTAAATTTCTTTTATATACTATGCAAAATATTGTTTATTCATAAATTTGTCATATATTTACATACTTCTTGTTTTGAATGTTAATACTTCTTGTTTTGAATCTTTTAGTATCAAAATTGAATATGGTCTTTTATGTTCTAGAATTTATTTTAAGTAACACTTAATTTATTTTAAATGTAGTTTTTACAGAAAATATAAATGAAAATAATTTAATAGTAACTATAATTTAAAATAGTAAGATAGTTTTGAAAGCATTGTCACATGCAGTATGCTATAGGAAATGTGAAAAAGTAGATTTAATTTTATGTTTATATTTAATTCAAATTATAGATTAAGTACTTCAACTCAGCATTGGTGAAGTTATTTGTGAACCAAATTCATTTCATTTAATACCTTTGGAATTCAGATTCAATATTTCTGTTCTTGAAATAATTTTTCTCATTTTCCAGAAATAGTGTGTGTGTGGCCACATGTTTCAGTACTCTTTTAAATTGCTCACATTACTGAAAAATATTTTAAAATTTATGAAATTTCTGAAAACTTTAGAGAAGTAAAAGATTTTCTTAAATTTATTAAGTAATATAAAATCTTATCGAATGTAACATATACACATGCAATGATTCATTATTTGTGTATTACTTTTAAATTCAAAATATTTCTGGTATAAACTAAAAAACATTTTATGTTGAGTTACTTAATTGTACATTTTTGTTACTTTTTAAGTTCTATTAACTTTAATTTGTACTATTAACATTAAGTGTTTCTTTTTATTCTCCTGTAAGCCATGACAGGCCAGAGTGAATTCTGTTACAAACTTTTAGATAGCCATCACTGTTTTAATCCAATTAGTTAAATTTGTTGCAGAAATAATCTTAAAATTTTTAATTCTTAATTTTATTATTTTTATTTTTTTCTTCAGGCAGTTTTATTTATTCTTACTTTGTCTTAACACAAACTTTTTACAATTAATTAAAAGTTCCTATTCAGTATCACAGACGACCATTTAAAGTTAACACATGACTAATAAATATGTAAATTATTTTTAATTTTGATGATATAAATAGAAATTTCACTGATGTAAATTTTGTAGCTGGTTTAGAATGATTTATAATCTTTGATAAGCATGAAAATATTTTCCTCGAATACAAAAACTTTTTCTCATTGCAGTATGCCAATGCCTACATTAGCTGTGAAATTTAAAGTCCTATTTAATTTATTCAGGATAAAAACAAAATTCTTGTTACTAATATAATTTTATACATATTTGATTACAATAAAAGTCTAATTGATTTATCGTTAACAGATTTTGAAAACAAAATATAACTGATCTTGCTTCTTATCTTTTGTTGAGTCAACATGCTTTAACTTTCTTTCTTACATTATTTTAACTGACCATTCTGCATTACTTGGTTAACGTATTGATACCTAAATCATCAGTTTTAAATTGTATGCTCTGATATGTAACTTAATAATTTGTATTTTCATTAAATCGTCTAAGTACTTTTATGACTTCTCATTATTTTTAACTTTTTTGGGAAACTGAAATAAGCTTCAGATTTAGCCACTTCAAATACTGAAATTAAAATTATTTGGAATCTAATTAAAGCACACACACATCCAAATTAATTGTATGTAAAAAGTTAACGTAGGATGAAAAATCAAAAGCAAACATACCTTTATATGATCTGAAAGAAAATTACAAGAAAAAAATTGTCAAATTCCTTATCTTATTACTAGTATCAGTTTTAATAAGTTAAAAATTCATTGTCATCAATAAAACTTAACCAAATTATGAATTTCTAATGTGTGTGCATATACCAAAAAAAAAAAAAAAAAAAAAAACATTTTTTTCCATTGTAAAAAGGCATTACAATGCATTTAAATAGTTCAGTTAATGTCAAAATCAAATGGAGCTGCCAATTTAATGTTTCTGTTTAACTGTTAAAGTGTTGATTCCCCAGCTCAGAGGTAAATGTTAATATTGTTTTGTAATCCACTTAAGTCTGTAGAAGCATGAAATCGGCCCTTCTGTGCAAAAAGTGATTGTGGAGTGATAAATAATCAATCTAAATTGAAGACTCATGTAGTTAAGCCGAGCTGGCAGCCAAGTAGTTATTGTTCTTATCATTTCAACAGTTTGTTGGTTCAAATCTCATCTGAAGTTTGCATGTCTGTAGTAGTTCCAAATGCACTTTAGTTTTAGGTTCTGGTCTAATTTGCCCTCATGTGTGACAAGTGACTGTTAAGCAGTGAATCAAACCACTTAGATTTTAAATAACAAAACTTTTTCTTTCTTTTTTTTTTTTTTTAAAGGAAGTTAATAAAATTTTTGAAAATGTTTGTTTTCATTTTCAAAATATTTCACAGTTGGGATGAATATTAATATACAATGAATTGCATGGTGTGTTCAAAAAAATTTTAATTTCATTATTTTCAACTGCTAAAGTCATGCATATATAGTCTGTAATTTGATTTATTTTAATAATCATTTCCAAATCAATTAAAATATAATTGAAAAGTCATTAGTAAAATGTGTATATTTTTCCTTAAATATTTATATTTTCTGATTTTAATTTTTAAGTCTACTAGTATTTAGTATCTAAATTTATATCCAATTTCATATGAATGATTATTTCTACAGCAGATTTTGATCTGATGTTTAAAATATTGCAATGTTAAATTTACTTTTAAAACTTTGTAATGCTAAATTTACTTTGCATTTGGATTCTTTAATTTGATGAAAACTATCCTATTTTGCTTAGAGAAAATGCTAAAACTTCAAAATTAATCTTAATCCAATTTAGTGTGCATCAATAATTTTCTATATTAGACAGGATCTTATATTACTTTTTTGATAAGGGTGTGATGTTTTTTAGAATTAATAATAATTTTAATTACTTCTTAATGCAAGTTAAATTTTCTTCTCATAGGTTTGTGGCACAAATGTAAACAAAAATATGAATTTGCAAATTTTGATTAACTTAGTTGAATAATTTTTAAGGTTTTCCTTGTGGTTTTCTATTGTATACTTGATCACTTCATTTTTTGTTGTGTTTTTTCCTCAGAAATAATTTTTTTGCTAGAAAACTGAAAAAAGCTACCTACGTTGATGATTTATTTTCTTATCCTTTTAAAAATGCCCAAACCATGGATTAATTTTTAAATATGTTGAAATTTTTTTAAATATATGTTTAACTGTCAACTCATTTCAAAACTAATAAATTATGTTAACAAATAAGTTATACTTTCATGTCAAACAAAACAGTACAATCAGAATATATAAGATGATTGTGTATTCTGAAATTGCTCAACTACTCTTCGTGCAGTTCAATAACTGATCCTCTTATTTGATGTCAAGAAATTTTAATTCATGAATCAATTGAACATAAGGATTGCTAAATATTTTTTTGAATGACTTCAAATTGTACTCATAACTATAATTTAAATATCAATTTTACATTTAAAATGTCAACTGTTTAACTGAATTGAATTCCAAATTTCACATACAGCAGTAATTTCAAATTTATTGGTAACTTTTCTTAATTAAAGTATGGTTTAATAACAAAGATAAATATCAAGATACTATTTTCAAGATTGTATTATAGGTTTAGCTGAAAAAAATTAAAATTTATAATCCATGTAAGCAAATTTAAATACATTAAGATATTTTGTGTAAATAAATAAAATAATGATAGGACCCAACTGCTCTTTTATTGTTATTTACCAGAACAATTGAAACTACTCAGTGAACAATTCTAAAATCTTGAGCATGCAATGATCAGTAAATAATTATAAATGTATGTGCCTGCTGGAAGTCTCCATGTAGCTATGTATTAATACTGTTTCATAAATTAGATTGAATTATAACCAATGTTTGGTTAATACACAAAAATATGATACTAGTTAAGAATATTATATTTGAAAGAAACAATTTCAATGATCTGGAAACTTGTTAAAAGCATACAAAAATATATCCATTAAGGACATTAAGTTTGAAAGAAACAATTATAATCATCTCCTGGAAACTATTGTTATAAACCTTAAAGATTGTTTTTTCTTACTAAATAGAAAGCTCAAATTGCAAATAAATTCATTTTGGTAATTTTTTCTTGGTATCCAAAGAATTAAATACTTTATCCCTATAATAAGCTTTTAATTGTGTTTATCTTTTCTACTAACATTATTTAGGTTCTGTAAATATTAATTTTACTTTTCTATACATGTTAGCATCATCACTCTTGCAACTTACTGATTTGCTTCTTTTCATAATCTGGGATCAAACAAATAAAGGTTCTCAAAATTTGCAATTTTTTTTGTATTTAAATGGTGTTAAGTGGAAAGAACAGCTTATTTTCACTTTGTGAAAAGTTTGAAACATTGAACTAGTTTTATACCGAATTTAATAGTCGTGTAGTAAAAATATTTTTTTGAGAATAAAATATTATTTTCAAAAGCTGAATGTATGGAGTTTTTGAACTATGTTAACAAAAAGAAATTTGTTAATCAGTATAAAAGTTGTATGTATAAAGGCAACACACAATAGAAACATTGATTTGTAAAAATATTTTTTTTATACAATTAGGTTAATTTAGTATAAACAAGGCAGTGTTTTGATTTTCTTATAATTTCTTAAGTATATAAATTTTTGATTCTGACCTCTAAATTTAAAAATTTCTTATTTTTTTAAAGTGTTGCACCAGCATACTTCTCTGTACTAACCCCAGGGGTTTTTATTAAAGTGTTCAACCAATAACACAATGCTATATACGAGCTTTTAAAGCATTTTCTTATTCCTTAGATTGTAATTAACAACAAATAGCTGTATAAATGCTGTAAGTTAATTTTTTTTAAATATATTTCTACAATTTATTCTTTATATTAATGTTTGCATTTGTATCAGAAGATTAGCATCCTGTGTAGTGTTAACTATTTTTTTCTGGGACCAAACATTAATAAAAATGTTAAAAGACTTTTAATGAATTTAAAAAATATATATAATATAATGCTAAAAAGTTAGTTTGTTCTAAATTTATGAATATTTTTCAATACTTATTAAATCAAACAAATGCATGTAATGAAGCCCAAATAAGATGAATATTTTTATGTTGCTAATTAATATACATTTAAAAAATTATTAGGAGTGTGGATTCATCTTTTCATTAGTAAATATTTAAAATTATCTTAATTTTTCTCATTTCATATATTTATTTTCTGCATAATTAAATGCATCATGATTATGTATAAAAAATTTACATTGAAATATAAGTGAATGAATGTACTATGTGCAGTGAAAAATACCAAAAGAAAAAAACTTTTTTTTAAAGAGTATTTTTAGCATTATGTTGAAACTTTAATATCTAATTTCCATACCAATAATTTTTTGCCTTGAATTATTGATTCGAAAAACATTTGTATAAGAAGCAAAAGTAACTTGTATGTATTTTAAATTTTACGTAAAAGTAAGTGCAGTTAGTTTCCCTATACTTATATTATGTAATATAAAAAATTAAAATCTCATCTATATGTAAAACAAATATATGTTTGAGGGTACTTGTTTATTTTTTCCAACTTTATATGTCATTGATTCCTGGGAATAAACGAACTTTATTTAAAGCACTTTTAATTATTAAATGATATTGTGTTTTTCTTGAATCAACATCTTAAAAGTTTGCTTACGGCATTCATGTACATATGTTTAGATAAATTTTGGCATTGTGAAATATTAAAATATTTGGTGTACTTAGTATTTTATTTCAAGTATTATTTTCATATTTTACTTGTGGAGTATTAGAAATGCCTTACATTCTTTTGCTTAAAAGTTTGTACATAATGTGCTGAAATTATTTATATTGTTTTACACCAGATAATTATGAAAATGTGCTTTAAATAAGGAGCTGTACCTTATATAAATACGTTTTTAACTTTAAATTCCCTATTTGTGTATTTATCTATACATATATGGTGTACAGCTTAAATGTTTTGTTTGTTAAATGAATCTTGTTCTGCATGTGATTGATCATATAAATATGCATGTTTATTATTATTTGTAATTATACTATACATACATATACTTAAAAAGCACAGCTTATTTACAAAACATTTAATTATAAAGAGTATAAATATATTTAGAATATGAAACATGTGTTATTAATGCTATGTTATGTATTTTAAAATTAACCACTAAATTTTCAAATATCAGCCAACTGTGTCTTTAGTTTTGTAATCCATTTGCATTTCTTATCAGAAGCAATCAAGATATTTAATTTCTATGTGTTCAATAGCTCAAATATTTATTCACTAAAATGGAAATAAAAATTTCTCCAGTCTGTATGTTTGGAAAGTACTGTCAATCTTAACCCTTTCAGGCGCACTAATCTTTAAAGTTGAAATATTAACAAAAAATTTGTAGGTATGTATTTGTATTTAGGCCTTAATGAGTATACAGTAGAAATTTTGTAAAGATTGTATGTACCATTTCGATTTTGTGGGTGTTCCATCACATGGAACACTGTACCGCAAAGGTCGTGAAAAGTAGGCATTGCAGTGAAGCCTATATATGCGTAAATGTTTTTGCATATGAATGAAAAAACATGCATTACACCTATGTAGCAGATTTAGGATGCACCATGGTGCATCACAAGAATTGCTACTCTACATAAAAAATAAATAAATAATAATAATTATTATAAATAAATAAAATAAATATTTCTGTACATATTTTTAGTTATCCAAGTAATGGTTTGAGGCTGCATAGAGGAGCCCAGTTGAGATAAAATATCGCCATCATTTTCACTGGCATCCAACACAACATTATCAGACTGAGACTGATCTAGTGGTTTAGGAACATATTTCTCTGTATCACTATCCATATGTTCTGATTCTCTTACAGAGGGCAAATTTTGAAGCATTTTTATTGCTTCAGAAGGACTAAGACCTCTACATGCCCTTTATTTGTAATTATTAAATTAAAAAAATTAGCTAGAAATTAAAATTATGTTTGCAAAAAGTAAACTAAAAATATATAAATTAAAAAAAATACATACACAATATTATAAAACGAATAGCAGTGAAAAGGAAAATTAGGAGCATAAAAGTAATGCTTCTCTAACCAGAAAAGATTCTAATTAACTGATATAATTCTATACCACACTGAAGCTTAACAATTCACGAAGCGAATAAGGGTGTAGAAATATTGTCCATATAAAAATTCATTCCTTTAAATTCCTCAGCATTAGTTTATTCCACCCCAAAAGTGAGAAAAAAACAGTAAAAAATAAACGCATCTGCACTCCTCGTCATTGAGTTCAAGGCTAATTGCACAAAGGAAAAGTGCCATTGCTGTGCAGTGTTCCAGGTGATGGAACACTTAGTTTTATCAGATAATTTTGCATATACTTTATACGTAAAAAAATTAAAGTAATATAGAATTGGTAGTTCAAGGTACAGGCAGCAAAATAACTCAGAAATTTCTTTTCAAACAGTTATTTTTGAATAAGGAAAAAAAAATTGGGAATAATCCTTCAAAATAAAGAGATTTAAATAATCTTCTTTAATTGAAAATTTATTGTTTTATGTAGTGCTGCCATCTATTATCAAAAAAAAAGAAAGTTTTAAGAACATTTAAGTCAAATTTCATCTATTTATCATAAAATGCAACGATTTGGTGACAATTTAAAGTTTGGTGTTCCATCACCTGGAACACTGAACTGCAAAGGGTCAAGTGAAAATTGTTACTTTAAAAATTTTTTATAATTTTAGCCACACTGAGTTCTGAATAAAATAAAAGCATTATTTTTCTTCATACACTTTTATGTTTATCCATATTTAGTTTCTGTTTAAAAGCACGTTTTGATTTTGCTTATTTTAATTTTTTTTTGTATTGTATAATAAATGAGATGTTCCAATTTTTAAATTGTTCTCTTTAAAGTATTGAATATTGTATAACATTGAACAAATTATTTAAAAATATATATTTTGTGTATTCGTATAATACATTTTAGTTCCATTATACAATTTATTAATTAGTTCTCTAATCTTTTATTATTCCTCTCTTAATTGTTTCTATAAACCCTTTAAAATCAGTCTTATTTATTTAACTTAAATTAATGAATGCATGTAAGGTAAAAATTGCTTCTTTCAGAACTATTTGTTAAGGTTTTCAATTAAATAATCTATAAAATTTTTGCTTAATAAATAAATGCCTTCCTCATGATGCTTTTGATCAAGTGTCTAAAATATCTTCAGTATTTATTTCATTTTAGGCTTTTTAATATACCTTAATTTCAGTAGTTATGATATTATTTCTGATAAAGCTGAAAAACTGTTATTTACTTTACTACTTAGTTGGGGTATTACTTTCTCTAATATTTCATGACAGTGTCTTGATCTTAAAAAAAAGCATACTAAAAAACAAAGGCTTAAAATTAAAAAATGCATGTTATAGATTTTGGTAATACTGAAAATGTCCTTATGTTATAAATACTATTTTAAAGTTGACATTTCCCAAAATTAATAATTTTTTGTTAATATTTATTTTTATTAAAAAGGTATTTGTATGTAAGGTATTTGTAAGAAATAATATATATTTGTTTAAGTAAAAACAAATATATATTATTTCTTTTTTATATTTATTTAATAATAATATATGCCATGAATGTCACATTTATATTGATTACATTTGATGTGATTAAATATAAATTAAGCTTTAGTTATATTAAAATTGTTTGATTTATGTACATAATTTTTTTAATCACTTCAGTAATCAACTAGTCTTATCTATTGGTAGTAGCAGAAAATTTTTATTAATTTGAAACCTAGCATTAACAAATTTAGACTTGTTTTATTATTATGCAAGTACTAAATAAATGTTATTGACAGGATGGAATGAATGGAGATTGTCTACTACATTTGGAAATAGAAAATGGGTCGAAAATGAATAGCTTTGATATTTTTGACTGAAATTACTATAATTTTCTTGTGGAAACGAATTGAACTACATAATAATAATCCTTTTAGTATAGGATTGTAAAGAAAGAATTTTGAATCTTAAAATGTGTTGACATAATATTCCATTGTATATGAATTTAACATTGGAATCCGACCAGGCATATTAGTTGAATGAATAAGATGTTAGAAATTTTTAAATTGTGATGTAATTATTTTTATTTTTGTTTGAAATTTATGACCTTAAAGTTAAGTTATAGGAAAATTTTAGGTTGGTATTCATGTTTAATTATTTTTCAGGTTTGTTAAAATAAATGTTTATGTAAGCAGTTGAATAACCTTAATTTGCTAATATAAGTAACAAGTTCACAGTAAAACAAAAATTCAATTTAATATATTTATAATGTAATTGAAATACAATATGTTGCTGTGAAAAAACCATGAAATAATTTAAGAATAATAATCGTTAAGTAAGTTGGTGATAAAATTATGCATTTTATTTATAAATTTAATTATCCTTTTCTTTTATTATTTTAAATCACAGTGATATTTATTCACAAATAGCAGTTCAGTTGCCTTACAAACTTCCTTTAATTATATGAAAAAATCTAATAATAGGTGTTTATTAAAATACATTTATATTTAAATAGCATTTTATTGTTAAAATCATAAACACAACTTGATGATAAATTGTGTTTCTTTACAAAGAATTTAAAAAATAATGAAACTTTGATACTGATTTTGTTTTTCTTTATTAAAAACGTTTTAATAATAGCAGGGTTTTAAGTCCTTTTTTAATACAGACAATTTCAGTTACGTTTCCTACTTGCTAAATAAATTTTCTTACACAAACTATATTTTGGAAAAGATAAATAACCATTATCCCCTTTTCTATATATTACCTGTTTTATGTTGGTTCCTTCAAAATATTTTTTGAATATAATTTACCCTGTAAAAAGTTAATTGATTGTCTCAAAATTATTGCTGTATTTACTATGAATTTACATTCTGGTGGTTTAAAACATAAAGATTTTCTTGCTTTAAAATTTCCAATTTTCAATACTTAGGCTTCTTAAACTGGCTTAGGCTTCTTTAAACTGGCAGCTGAAAGGCAGGTTTGTATGTTTCCTAGAATTTTTTTCCAAAATCCTTGAATTTCTGGAATTATGAGAGTTTACTTCTGGAAATTTTTAGTTTATTTATTCACGCACATATATTTATTAGATAAAATAATCAATTTTGTATTTTTCTTTTAAAATTATAACATTGAAATTAACAAAAAGAATCAAAATACTGGTATCCTTCGTAGATATAAAATATAAACAATAAACTGTTAAAATGTAATGTAAGCTAGACTGAGAAACACACACTCAAAATGAGTTGCCAACTAGAGCTCAGTTTGGTTTTGCTGTAAAATAATATAATTTAATGGTATTCAATCAAATTAGTAAGAAAATATTATAGCTTTCGATCTTGTTTCTTCAAAATGATTGGTTATCTGTTATTATAGATGTGGTGTATATATGTATAAAGCATTATGGAAGAAAAACAGTGATTTATATGGTTAAGTGACCACAACAGTTGAAAAAAAACTGTCAATCTGCATTCATTCCATATCAGTTCCTGAAATTTCATTTTAAAAATAAGTTATGAAAAGTTGAGTTATATTTTTTAAATTCAACTTCCTAAAAAAGGACTTGGAATTTTTAAACAATAGTAAATTAGGAATTTCATTTGAAAGAAATTTTTTTATGCTGATATTAGGAAATCCAAAGTGTTGCTACTATCATCCATTTTCCAAGTAGAATTATCATTTTATGAATAAAAGTAATATGAGTTTACAAAACTTTAATAAATTCTAATCCTTATAAGTTTTAATTATACAAAAAAGATATAATTTTTAAGTACTTTGTTAAATGTTATTGAAGCAATAACTTGTTGATTGAGAAATTATGAATACTTAAAATCTGATCAGTAATTAGAGAATTTGATATACATACGCTGTGCTTAAATTTAGAGCATAACTTAGCAATGCTCTGTGTAATGCAATTTTGGAAAATATATTGCTATAAGTAAAAATAATAAGAATTTTAGCAGCATGAGCTAGAAATTGTTATTGAACATTTTTTTGTAATGATTCAACCATTGTTAGTCATTTATGAAGTTAAATAAGAAAAGTACTCATTAATTTTCCTTTGTATCTGAGTAATTGTGAAAAAAATTTTGTAGAAAGTGCTTTGGTTAAATAAAAAAATGTATTTTTGTTGCACTGCACTTACTTTCTTTTAATAATAGTTCTATCTAGCATACTTCTGTTTATTTTAATTTATATTCTTAAGTGTGTATATGTCATTTACTGTTAATTTTTCTTTGTTGATTTATAAGTTAATTTATTGTGTTGAATTAACAATGTAGTGTAAAATACTGTTTTTGCTACTCTCAAGAATAAAGCCCGAGTTGAATGTGGGTTTTATCTGAACATCCATCTGCTAATAGAAAGTGTAAGAACTCAATTGATTGTGGCTAAGCATGACATTCATATCACATCTGAAATAAAATGTGTTAGTTGTGAAATAATTAGAAAAGATCTGACTTTGCAACTAAAGCAGTTCTTTGATATTGATATCATGTAAAATTATCCATTACATTAAGATAAACAAAAAAAGGCAGCATACAAAACTTTTTTTGTGAAATTGTTAAACTTTAAATCACAAGTACTTTGAAGATGATAAACATTCACTTAAAACATTTATGTAGAATATGCTGAAGAAACTGAATGAACTGGAAAATTAATATTAATTACAAAGTGAAATACACCATTTTTGATTTAAAGAGAGAGTACTAATTAATCAAATGGGAAAAATAAAGCAATTTTCTCAAATAATTAAATAACTCTAGAATGTGCATAAGTAATGGTTGTTCAACTTTAAGAGTTTGAAAATAAACATAAAACCCATACTTTTTAACTAAATGGCAATATAATTAGGAAAAGTAGAAAAATTATTTCATTTGAAATTTTATGTTTACTAATTGTATTTTTAAAATTCAAAATTAATTAGTACAAAGGAGCCATGTTAACAAATTTTGATTCAACATTTGAATGCCAGCACTTCCAGTAAAAATGTGGTGATTTGTGAAGAATTCCATGAAATTCCTGGAATTTCTCATAAAGCTGTTAGATCTCTGGGTTTGATTCCCTCTTCAGACATAGATGTTTTTAGTGATTTGGAATCCACTTTTAAGCTTATGTCCTTGTCAAGTGAGCCCTTGTGTAAAAAAAGTTACCATAGAATGACAGAGGAAAATCTCCAAAGAATTGCTTTTATGATTGATTTGCAGTGATATTCCCCTTTTATGCATAATCTTTGTTCTAAACTGCAAATTCAATAACTTGGCAATAATGGAAGTAATTCCTTATAATTTGAAGTGAAAATTTCAAGTTCTAGTTAGATTATTTATTCTTGAACACAGTGCTATAAATTGATTTAAAGGTAATCTTTTTTGTGAAACTATTTCTAATTCTATTAACACATTACAAATACTCTAATCACACACCTGAAACGTAACTATTATTTAAAAATGGATTTGTAAGAAAAATGCATGTAGATAACATCTGAAAATGTATTGTTTAATAGATTCTCTTCAAATCTGGATATTCTTTATCCCTAATATTGTTGAAAATGGTAAGGATTGCTGATCTTTATATTTTAGATTGGAAGAAATATGTAATTTGCATTGTACTTTCTCGACACCAGGATATTGACAAGAAGTATTTTCAGGCCTGTGAACTAATGGCTTAAGCGCTAATGTTTGGTATTTGTAAATTAACTAAATAAATATTGTGAGGAATTTCAGATTGGGTATAAGTGTTCAAAATGTTATTTCTTACTAAGTGTGAAGTGCTGCTAATGTTAATATATTTCATTGAACAAGGAAGTGATATAACTTCCTTATTTAATGAAACATTACTGAAGAATTTATCACCTGCCAATAGAAGTTATCAGTTGTTTAATATTGGTTCTTGATTCAACAACTGGCAAATGAGGCATTTGAAGATTCCATAACTTAGATTATTTGGCAGCTGATAACTTGTTGAGTAATACAGATAATAATTGTTTAAATATGAATAGTTTCAAACATTAATCATCATATCTTGTTGAAACTGAAACTCTCTAACGGATATTCCTCTTGTGTGTGTGCGTGCATGCATGCACAGTATTTGTATAAATTGAGCAGAAAATAAAATGATAAATTAAAGAATTCTTGGATGGATAAATAAAAATATTTACTGTTTCATATCATAAGTACTTTTTTTTTTTCCAATACAGACCCTTACAAATAAATAAGTTCTTGTGTTCTGAAAACCCTTAACTACTTGTAAAAAAAAAAAATGTCAAATTTAGCAGAATTAAGATTATTTAAATATATATGTATATATTGTGTTTCTGATATTTTCCCTAATTTTCATATCTATTTTTTAAAATCATTTTATTTTAAAGACTTTACCAACAACTTGTAGAATTCATTACACACACCAGATTGCTTTTAATTTGCATGACAACATAGAAGCAAGACAACATTAAAGAAGGGATAGGAATGCTTTGGTTAATTATGTAAATGTTATGAAAATTTTCATGAACTAAGTATTTAATGTTTTTAAAAGTATTCTCAAGTTTCAGCAGAAAAATGCTTGAAAAACTATGTAGATCTTAATTATTCAATTTAATCAGTGCACCTGAAACATATTTTTTAATAAAGTAGTTTTGGATTACCAATAATAATTTTTACAATAATTGCAAAAATTATTACTGCACTTGAAAACAAGTAATATTTTTTTAAAAAAAAATCAAAAAATCTACTATAAATAGTAAATTTTCTTTAATTTAATATTAATTTAAAACACCGAATGAGTTTAATTGTTTTTACTTGTGCAAATAAAAAATTCTTGCTTAGAAAATGCAAAGTTCATTAAAAAATTAGTTCAAATATTTAATTTCAATTTAAATTAAATTTAGGGTTCATGAAATACAAAAATTTCAAATGTGTGGATGTTTTATAGAATTTCTTAACAATTTATAAGTCTATAGGCTTCATTATCTATAGGCATCAATTTATCTGTATACTTCATTAAAGAGCCAATATTGTTTTGTAAAATAAATAAATAAACAATATTATTTAAAATATGTATCTGAAAATCATTTATATTTTTTGGAGTTCCTCTGTTAACCTGCTTATTTGATTCTGCAAGTCATAACTAATTTCACCCAATAAAATTAATGTTGCAGTAAAAAATAGTGATTAATAATTTACAGTAAAAAAATAAGGAAGATAGATAAATAACTTTGTTATGTTGTCCTCCCTCTACATGTATAATTTACTTTGATGTCTTGTGGTTTCTTCAAAAATGTTTAAAAATTATTTTTGTCCTGGTGCTTTCGATTGCACTTAAAGCTACAAGCTCTTCCAAAAATTTTATATGCCTATTAAGTAAAAAGATATTAAAAATCACTGTTGATTGGAATATACAGATGTCATACATTTTTCTTAATTTTCATTATTGTGTAACTTATACATTTTTTTCATGTGTTCTTCATCCAACTTAGCAACTGAATGGTTAACAGTCTGGCCTTTGCTTACTGTTTGTGGGTTCAAACCCCATTTCAGATATGAATGTTTTGGTTCAGAGTCCACGTTAAACTGTAGGTCCTGCTCTAATTAATGTGAAAAAAAAGATACTTGTTTTTCAAACTTTAAAAATACACTGTGTCATTTTATCAGGAATTAAAACATTTTTCTATATTTATTTTTCTTTCATTTCTTGTAACTTAAAAAGACTTTTTTAATTGTGCTTTGTAATATCTTACGTTTTTTCAGTAATTTTTGTCAGTTTCCATTATGAAATAAGATTTCCATAAACATCTTCAAAATACAAAGCAAAGATTTATTATACATACTCTGTACTACATATTTTCAAGTGTAGATGTTATATTCAAGACTCGTACTACTTTAAAGATACTTGTGTATGGGAATCAAGTGCACCAACATCAAAATTTAATTAAATAATAAGAAAGTTATTGTGAAGAAATTACATAAAATGTAAGAAAATGTTCTAAAATATTTTATGGGTTTTATAATTCAAAATTTAAATCTGTATTGTGAAAAAGAAATTGGTTATTTTTCATGTTATAGGAACTTCGGGGTGGATAACAAAAATTTGTGTGAAATTTCTATATTTTGATTTATTATAATTTTTCTGATTCTAATTAAATTACTAAATATAAAGTTTTTTTTTCAAATCTCTGCATAATAGATATTTGATTTTCTTTTACATACATGAGTTGAATACAGATTATATGTACACATCAATGTTAGTGACTTTCCATTTGTGATCTTTTAAATAATCCCTCATATCTTCAGTATTTGTCGTGAATAATGATGATAATTTGAAGTCTGCGTTATTTGTTTTTGTATGTGCATGTATTTCACTTTTCATTTTAAAAATTTCAGCAAGTTCTACTTGCTGCTACTAAATTACTATAAATTAAAACTTAGGTAATTATTCTATACTAATTAGAAAATTTCATATATATGGATATAATTGTAATTATTATTATAATAACTTGAAATAGTGGAAAACATCTTTAAAAATATTATTTTTTATATTCTTAAAAATGTTCCATTAATATTAATTATCTTATGCACTTCTGATTATTTCTCAATTCATTGGAATACATTCCTATTTAAGAGAATAGTTATAAGTTTTTACCAGTATTTATAATATTAATACTATTGAATGTAAATGTTGTATTTTAGAATTTATGGATAAAGAGTTTTTCTATGTATTTTACATGTTATAAAAGTTATATATATTTATTTTGAAGATTGATTATCAATTAAGGCCATGTTCACACAATATTTACTTTAAAAAACTGAAATTAATAGTACAACTAGTTAATCAAAAATTAGTTACTGAGAAAATTTACTGATGCTAAGACTTGTTTTGAAATTTTCAGGATACTCCAAAATGCACTTTGCTTTTTATATGTATTTTTAATAGTATGTTTCTTGTAAGAATATTTTGAAGTCTATAAGTTATACACTTCTAATATTTTTAAGCAAGTTTATAATAATCTGATATGCATATTTTAAATTTAATTTGTATCTAGAGTTTTCTGTAATTATAAACTTAATTAGACATATATAAATTTAGTTTTTGTGCAAAATTTTGAATTGCATAATCTTTAAAAAGTGGACAAAAATATTTTTGTAAATTAAACTTGTGATTTGCTACTTGACTTTAGCTGTTTTAGCATTTGTAACCAAGTGTTAAAATTAATGGAGTGAGTGTTAAATATATATAATTAATTTTCTTAGAAAAATTACCTTTTGAATGAAAAACCTAATTTTCATTATGTTTTTTATTTAAAATCCATTTTCTTGACATCAATATAATAATAATTTTTTAGAAAAATTAATATATATATATATATATATAATATATATTTAGTTACTTAATTATGACTCAGTATTTTACAGTGTTCATATTTTCCTGTTGTGTATAGTAGTATAGTGCATTTACATATCAAAGTAATTGCACTGATTTTAAATCAATATTATTTCTGTTGATTAAATGTTATATATAAATTTCCTGTTTCATCAGATACATTTCTAATTTATTTTTATGTCTTCTGTAAATTTTGCCCTACTTAAATATCTTTGCATCTAAATTTCAAATTTTTGAATAATGAATACTAAGTTCTGTTTTCTTAGTAAAATATGAAATTATGATTTTCTAAAGTTAAAAATACATTGTTTGGTTAGGTTTCTTAGAAATGAGACACTAAATTCTGCATATGCTTTGAAAATTCAAGATATTAATGCTTGTATCTTGGTGCACTCATTTTTGAAACTTGACACTGATTGAAAACAAAAAACTAGTATATGAAAACATTTTGCCTGAAAAAATTAAAAATATTTTAGATAAAATGTTTGCTAGTGAAATTGTCAAAGCTATTCTTTAAAACTATCCTATATTAAATGTTTTTAAATTAATGTAATACAATTTGACATGTATCATCGCTTCAAGGTAATGAGGTACTGAATGCCAGATACTTTGAATCAGCTGAAATATATAATTTATGTATCCATTTTTTAAGTTTATTGACATCATTTAAAAGTGATTTGAGAGCGACAATTTTCATAGTTAAAAATATTTCAGATGTAAAACAACAATACTTCTGCAAAAAATTTATTTCAGATGTCACTTATGAAAACCATTCTTATATTTCTTTTTCAACTTGTTTATTCCCCCATCAATTATAAACTGTTAATGTAAATTGTCCAATGTTCTTTTATTTTCACAATTTCTGCCAAAAAGGTTAAAAATATTTTTAGAATTCAATTACTGTTAAAAATAAAATTAGATTCTTTCTGTCTCTAAAATGTGAAATTTATTACTTTTGCTTCTCTTTCCATCAATAGCTTTCTACTAAAAGTCTTAATTTCTTGTTTTATGAAGTTTCCCATTAATCTTGAGATACATGCAAAGTAACCAAGATGTTTGAGTAATATAGATTTATATTGTATCTACTGATTGTCTTATCTATAGTCCTATAGTGGATCTACTTATAGTCAATATCTTGTCATTTTCCTGTGATTTAAAGAAATTTATTACAAAAATACATTTTAATAGAAAACAAAAATTATTCATTATTTGTTTAAAATATAAATTGAACAGTAGAAATAAAGTCTACATTTGCCAATCATTTTCAAATATTATTTCATGTTTTATTTTGATGTGTATTTTCCTATCTTCCTTACAAAGCTGTTTATTTTTTCATTTTTTTACTTATTGCCTAAATATTCAAATTTTAAGCAATAAAGTAAACTTACCATTTTTTGTGTACATTTTCAATAATTGTATTATATGCTAAAATGAGATGAATATTACAGCTATTCTGTAACTGTAGAAAATTTCTATAATTTTATATTTATATAGTATACTTATTTTTATTTTGTAATTTTTTTCTATTTAATTACATTTTTATATTAAAAATGGTTGCATACATAAAATTTTAAATTTTGTGCTGTATTAAAAGAAATTTGTATTTAAAATTATGAAACTTTTTTCAGGAATCTGCTGCAACATGATAAAAGATTACTCAAAAGTTATCCTTGAGCAGAGATCTTCTAAATACTCTGAAACAAAATGAAATCTGATGGTTTCTAGTTGCATTTATCAAGCAATTTGAATTTGTTTAATGCAAATTTTTCATATAGATTTAAATGTCTGTTCATATTTATTTATGTGAAATGAAATCATAAAACATTTGAAGCTCTGAACACTTTGAAACTCTACATTTTTATGGAGCATAAAAGTGAATATGAAGTAAAGAAACTTAGAGTGTCTAATCATCAAAACATTTAGTTATAATATTGTGCTGTTAATTAGCTTATTTATAATTGCTGTCAAAATTGCAGCTGAAACGTGTCTCCAGTAGCACTTGTTATATATGTGCATATCTGACTATAAGAAAACTAGTAAAAATAATTTTGTGTTACAGTTTGTTATATCATTTAGAGATATGTCATGCTTCTTTAGACTTATTTCAGTGTCTGTAAATACCTGCATATTCTGATTATCATATGTAATTTTTTATTGATTCTATTAAATATATTTAAATTCATTTTAGAATCAAATAATCTGCATCTATTCTTAATACACAATCATATTAAGTTGTTTAGGACTCCAGGTTGATCCTTCGCAATGAAAATATTAGGTGTTTGTATAAGTACTCTGTATTAAAAATTATAATTACTTCTGATATTTTTGAAACTAAGTTTATTATTTAAAATAAGGGAAATAATTTTTAAATATACTTATCCTTTTTTATTTTTGTCATACTGATGATAGCTTTATATATAATATAAATACTATTTTAATGTGAAAATTTTGTTTACATTTCTTGAATTCGACTAAAAAAATCTTTAGAATAGAAAAGAATAGTGTAAAAAAAATGTATTACTTCAAAATAAATTTCATTCAAATCATATCTATAAATGTTTAAGATGTTTAGAATTAGGGAAATTAAGAATTAACTTTATATGCTGCAAGACAATGCAACAAAGTAAAACTAATCCATTATATTTATTTTTGATTTCAGTTTTTAAAAAATTAAACATTGTGAATCAAAGTATTTATTTACTATTGGTTAATTTTAATTAAAATCCAGGAGACCAAAAGCCGAGCTGGCAGCCGAATGGTTAGCGCTCTTGCCTTCGGTTCAACAGTTCGTGGGTTCGAATCCCACCCGGGGCATGGATGTTTGTAGTGGTTCGGAATCCACTTTAAGCCGTATCTAATTAGCCCTCGTGTGCAAAAAATGACCGTTGAGCGACAAACAAAACAAAACAAACCAGGAGACAAAATGTATTATTAGAGTTATTGATTTCTCATTAAATCAAAGGAAAAATAAAATATTAAAAGTACATGGTTCTAAATTGTGATGAGTAAATCTTTCGGTTGATAAATTTCTCATACTACTTCATTTCTTGACTACTCACTGAAAATGTATTTATTTCCATAAAATATTTAAATTTTTTCTAACAATGTTTTTATCATGCATTTATTGAACTTCTAATGGAGAAGAGTAGAAGGGGTAGTATGAGATCAGTACTCTGTAGAATAAAACCTTAGAATTTTTGCTTCTAAACTATTAGCACATAATAGAAAGAACTATAATACATTTTGCTATTGAATTTATCTGTCTGAGTTTTGACTCTAAAATATAAAATTTATTTAAATGACGTTACAATAAAAATTAAAGGTGTATCCTGGTGAAAAGTAACCCATTCAATAAATGACACAATCTAGATCTTTCGTTATTATTACTTGCGTAACGAAGTGTTCGTCTAGTATTCTGAGTCGAAAGTATAGTTACGCATACTCAGAAAGACTAAATTGAATTCTAATAAAATTAAAGTTGAAATATACATACTGTTTAAACAGATAAAATTACTTCTAAGTACTTAAAAAAATTTATGTTTATTTATCAATTTTATTAAATGATAGCCCTTAATTCTTACAATCACATTACTTTCAGTATACATTGTCA
Source organism: Latrodectus elegans (assembly GCA_030067965.1). Taxonomy (NCBI): domain Eukaryota; kingdom Metazoa; phylum Arthropoda; class Arachnida; order Araneae; family Theridiidae; genus Latrodectus; species Latrodectus elegans. Next base: position 63,289,677 of record CM057817.1, on the reverse strand, counting down.
TTCATATTGACTGAAAATTTTTATTATATCCCACTAAAGAATTGTGGAAAATATTAATTTCTTACTCTTAAAAAAAAATTTTTTTTTACTTTTGAAATTGTTTGAAAATACGATTTGAGTGCTCAGATGAACTTGTTTACATTTTAAAATGTATTGAATATTTTTCATAATAAATTATATCATCATGTAAATAACTACTAAATTCTTTAAATACACGGAAATAAAACATCCTAAAAATTATCTATATGCTGTTATTAAATGTGTGAGACATACGTTTTTCCAACACTAGAATGTCTTATAGGAGAAGCCCAAGTTGTCAGAGCTCTGGTTTCTATTTCATGCCTTTGAATCTTATTTCAAGCCTGGATGCACTTCTAGTAGCTCAGAATCTACTTTAAAGATAGGCAATAATTGAAATTTTTCTTATATGACAAGAAAAAAAAAAATCTAAAGTCACAAAGTGATTCAAACTTCATGCAAAAAGAATAATAAGAACATTTCAGTTCTTTATAGCTCCTTTACTAGATTTTTTTCTTTTTTAAAATCTTGTGTAATTTACTTATACATCGTTTTCTTTATTCATCAAAACTGCTTACATAAACAAACTGTTTAAATGAGTCCTGATTTGTGTTTTTTTAATGAATTTGTAGTGCATTTTTGAAGACTAAATTACTAAATTTTTGTAAAAGCAAGGCTTAAACAGTTTTTATTTATTAAAAAGTAGATGCGTTTACGACTATCTTTTGCTTTCGTAATTTTTTTAACAAATCATTTTTTTTATTTATTTTTTTTTTTTACAGATGTAAGTTATAATTCAATAATGTTTAAAAAAAATTTTGTGAAATTATTTTCTAAAACTGCTACTTTTTTATTGCAATTTCTCAGAATATCTAGAAAAATTTTTATTGAAACAAAGTAAATTTTCTTTTAATTATGTAACTGAAATATGCTGATTATTTATTTTAATAACTTATTTATATCATTTACCTCAAAATTTTAATTTGTTTATCTTAAAAGTCTATATAACTTGTGATACAGTTTTCAAAGGGTGGTCCAAAAGTGTGTCATTCTTTTAATCTAATTTTGGTTTGTGAGGGTTTTATCTCTATCTGACAAAAATATATTTCAGATCTAAGTTTAAATAATCTGTTCATAATTTTTTGATGGCCAGTTTTCATCTGTATGGAGCTGTATAATTTCTGAGGCTATTGATGCACACTTCTATTTCATATATACAAGCTAATCACAGTGTGATTACCTGTCAAAAGTCAGAATAACCATCTTTCGCTGAACAGAATGTTGTGAGATGTGCAGAATAGGAGTCTATAAGGTTCCTGAAGGTGTTCAGTTGGATAGTGAGCCATAGATATTATCTTGAGGAAAAGTGATTCATATATAAAAGTGGGCATGGTCCACAGGACACATGCATGCTTGTATTGATCCATTGTGCCTTCCACAATGATGAGTAAACACAAAGAATGCCAGAAAAACATTCCTCAGATTATAATCCTCTATCCTCACACCTGGACCGTTCTGCCAATAGTTAAGCACCTCCTAACTTAATAGAAGACGTATTGATTCATTCCTTTATGGACAAAATTTAAACTTTAGGTCCTGGTCTAATTTACCTTTGTGTGCAGAAAAGGACAGTTGTGCAACAAACTGAACAAGGGGATAAACTGAGATGCTTCTCTTTTTTCTAGTGTAGACAATAACTTAATGACTTCATTCTAATTCACATAGAAATGTTTCTGATAGTCACCATATCTAGTTTGAATCATTGAGAGTGAGATATAAATAAATCTGCATTTTATATTCTTACAGCATATTTTTATGAGAAAGTTCTATGTTGTGGAAGCATTTCACACACACACATTTTCATCCTAACTCAACACAGAATCATCAGAACAAAATGCCTTTCTCTAGTAAGAAAATGTTTAGAATTTAAATGTTTGCCTTTTCAATTTTACAACTTTGTTTATTTTGAAACAGAACTGTTATCTTGAAAAATATGGACATTTATTTCAAAATTTTTTTTTATTAGAAAAGACAAATGTCGAAAAGTTAAAAGATATATCCTGTATAAAAGAAAACTTTTTGTACCTTATAAATTTAGATCATAGAATTGAGTGTTAAAATTATTAATTAATTTTTTTTTAATTTTTAATGCATTACAATTAATGTGATAAAAGTAATTTATTTGATGTGTGGTTTTATGTTTTTATCTAATTTTTAACTATTCCAATTGTATACATTCCAAAATCCTTGAATTAATATATTCTTTATTTTTTAAATATGTAATGAAATCAAATGCCATTATTTAAAGCATCAAAACAAAAGTAGTTCTTGGTTTTAGTTACAATTAAATGAAATCACATTAACTTGTAATTAATAATCTCCATAATTTTACTTTTTTAGTAATTTATTTTTAATTATTATTATATAAAAAGCTACATTTTTATGTACTGATCATTTAAAATATTTATTTAAAAATTGAACTTTAATCTTTATTTTGCTTCTTAAACACAATGATAATTAGAATATTTTTAAATTAATAAAAAAGAATTTTTAAAAGAAATTCTTGTCTGTACTTATGCACTTTAATGCATTACTGCACAAAAGCTAAACTATTTTACATAACATTTTTCACACTCTTTATTTTCCAAATATCGTCTGCTTTAAAGTGAAATTTAACTTGCAGTTGAAATATTTTTTATAAAATATTAAGCTGCAAGTTAATTATATAGATTTAACAATTAGCTAAAAGCTTATGAGGACTGGTTATTTCTAAGCAATGGCCTGCAGCTATTGATATGCACGTGTTAGATAGTTTGTATACATTTTTAAAGCTTATTTTGCAATAAACCTTTTAAACCACTAATTTTGCTTTTGATTTTTTTTTATATTTCTCTAGGAAAGCGTTCTTTAATTCGGATACATTTTGTAACCGTATAATTTCACTATCATTAGATACAATGCAATTTTTAAGTAATTAAATGTGCTTGCTCTCTTTAATGTAAAATACATAAATAATTTGATTGCCGTGTTACAATTAAAATTAACTTACATGACTTAACACTTTACAAATTTATTAATGTAGTGAAATGAATTCCTGAAATTTCTGACTAATTATTTTCATGTAATATTTTTTTTTACAATCAATTATATTAATGTTTATTTCGAATACTGATAATCTTATTACTAAAGTTTTTGTTTAATATTTATGTTTTATAAAACAAAGCTAACTGACTCCTGCTATGTCGAATTTTCTATAAAAAAGTAATTTGATAAAGTAATTATGAAAACTGTTTTATAAAATAATCAAATCAAGTATGCAAGATGCTGAAATATGTAATAATGTTAAATTATTTAATAATAGCTATATAAGTAAAATTTGTTTTATCTGAATCGTATTTATAATCATTGGAAATATAGAATGTGAGTTGCTACATTGTGTGAATATACCACTAGTCTAAGTGCATTTTACATTGAATATTCTGTAATTCCAATTACTTAGGCTAAAATATAAGTATCAGTTAGGGAAATAGTTTATAAATGAATGATTTTTTCTTTCATTTGATTTGCACTTTTAAACATAACAGCATATAATTATACATTTACGTGCGATCTCCCCAGGAGTTAGGTGAGTTAGATGTATTGTTTCGTTATATATAATCTAGGCACTTTTGAAACATCATGTAATATCCAGTATAAAGCTGTGCTGATAGTCATTTTGGTATATGTTTGTATATAATTTTGGAGTATGAATGCATAGTTAAAATCACTTTTTTCTTATAATATTTATAATTTAATCGAACATTTAAAAAAATAAGTGGAAACTGCTCTGGTAAAAATTATTCAAATTAATGCTGATACTCCAAAGGCATTAGATTAAACCTAAGGAGAAATTTATCTAAAAATTGAAGTTACTTTACTAATACACATTATTTTCACATATCATATATTTATTTTTTAAAAAGTGCACAATATAAATTCTAATTTCTTATACCATATGAGAAGTTGTTGTTGTGCCTTATCCCCCAAGTGTCTGACGAAATCAGACAAGGTCCATCAGACCGTTGACCCTAAGAAAATCGAGGACCAGAAGGGGGATGAGATATGAGAAGAAATATGCATGACTATATATATATATATATATATATATACACACACACACACACACTGAATACTATGGAGAAAATATAACACGTTTTAATTCACAAAATCAGGGCATTTGTTGCAAATGTTTTGACGAAAGCAACTTTCAACTTATGTAAAATGCTTTAGTAGTAAGTAAAAATTTGATTGCCAAATAAGCCAATAAAGATTGCCAAATAAGCAAATATCTGCAATTCTAAACTATTGAATTGTCAGCAAAGAATCGTTTCTAAATTTAAAGTACGACACATGTAAAATTGTGTGCAAAATATTTCTAAGAAAGAGTATTGAGTTTTAAAGTGACTTCGATTTTATAAAATATTAATAATGGATACACATTTTAGTATTACTGAGAAGCAATGCCAAAAAACAAGATATAAATTAATATTTAAAATCAAAATTAAGAGTTCAGAAATTTCATATCATAACACTTATTAAGTTCATTATAATATAAAATGTGTTACACAAATGCGCATATTGGTGTGATTAAGAAAAGGGGGAAAGAGAGCAAAAATTAGCTTATTTTGCACGTCTTTTTTAAATTATTTTTCTATGTAACATGTAGTTACGTTTTAAGAATTTTTAACTAATCGCATTGAACGAAATTTAGCATATTTAGGTTTGGTGGTCAGGTAGGTATACATTTCGCAAATTTAAGATTAAATTTTATATCCCCATCACAACGAAATTATATTACTGCACTCCTGCATTTACTATTTGGAAAAATATGCTTATTTTCCCACAAGTCATACAAATGGAAGAGCAAGCTAAATTTTCTCTAAATAAACCTCATTTAATCTTATTAAATAAAATGTTTATCAAGTTCACATACGTTTTTGCATGATTTAGAACCTTCCTGAACTTATGAGAAAAGAGTATAGTAATTTGTATAATATTGCTAAAAGATCTTAAGAAAAATATCCTTATAAGATGTCAATATTTAGTTGTTTTGTTCCTTTAAATTAGTTTTCCTGATTTAAAAGAACATTGATTGTAACATTGCTGATTTTAGTGTCTTTCTGATTTAATTTCTCGTTTTTTCTTAAGAAAGTAATTTCATTTTCCTTTCATTGAACTTCTTGGTTTTTATGAGATATAATTATTGAAATTTGTTATAAAAATTTAAATATATTATAATTAAATATTTGTTATAAAATAATAAATGCAAAAGTACAAATGTTAAATGTTTCTATTGAGAAAAATTTGTGCGATAAAAATATTATTCAGTTATACTTTTCGTATAAAAATATATTCGACTTTTCCAAACTTAAGTTTCACTTCATCCTTCGAAATGTTACTTTCTTTAAGAATGATTGATGTTACCTAAGAACAATTGTTAAACTAGACTTCTGTCATTTACATTATATTGTAAGGAATGAGAATATAGCTGCAAAAAATAACATACTCTGTAAGTAGAGAATCTTCTGGCAGTTCTACAAATTTACGAGGTTCATTCAGAAAATTAACATTTTATCATTTAAAAAAAAAAAAAAAAAAAAAAAAAAAAAAAAAGCAATACTAGAAATAAACGATTCTATAAATGCATGAAAAGCTTCCTTTACTTCTCTATGTAAACTTCTACTTTCAAACATTTGTCGCATCTTGTCAACAATCGACAATCTCGTATTCACATTTATTGTCCTTTTTGCATGAGTAAAACTGATTTACGAAAAATTTTGCTTTTACAGCGTCAAATTGATGCATATACGTAGCGATAGATATACCGTATAGAGGTATTTCATTATTTCAAACCTGGAAAAAATAGACTTTAATATGTATATACCTTGTTACATAGATAAAAGTCTTTATAAAATATAATATAAAAATACGATCGATTTTTGTAATTTTCCAAACATTTAAAATTCGTCAGAGTGACGCGTTTCGTAAACCTATCGTTAAAGCAGACAAGTGAAAAAGCCCTATTCTCGAAAGCATCGCTCTCTTTCCGTTTTGAATGGATCGCGATGCTTTTATTAGCTTCCCAAGAGATTCGCTTTTACCGTCTCTTGAAGATTTACTATCGGTGGCGGTGCTTTTTCTCATAATATACGTTGACTGACTGATGGTAGAGAAGTTTAAAATGGAAATCTATTACTTCCAAGCCATGTATAAACTTGATATGTAACACGGTTGTTTTTCTTTTTTCCAATAAATATTATGTTTTCTGATTTTTTTATAACAAAATGGTATTTATTTTCGAGATGATACTTAAAGATGATAGATATATTCTTAAAGGAAACTAGGCATCTTACCGTGTAGAAAAAGAAAATCCCTACTGATTAAAAATATTTATTGACGAAAAATAAATTTATTACATGTGTCTCGTAGTTCCGAAACTGATTCCACTTTGGTTGGCTCCTTTATTTGTTCCATATTGTAGATTAATGATTGTATCTCCAGCTCGAAGCTGCTCTTCAGTGAATTCTCTTTCGTTCTTTTCAGATGGCTTTGGTCCAAGGAACGGTCCAGGAAAATCCGGATGTAAATAACACTAATAGAAAGAAATATGGACTTAGGATTATCAGAATTTTTTTTATTTATTATTTGATAATTTATTTTTCGTATTTGAGAAATTCTTTAATCAGTTTTTAGTTAAAAATTTTTATTTTTAATTACTTATTATTAAATTATAAATAATGGATAAAAAAATATAATTTATTTATCACTTTAATATATAAATAATAAAGTAAAAATAAATTAAAAGTTAAATAATAATAAATAAATAAAAATAACGAACTCCTCAGTCAGGAAACTGAAAAATAGCTGTGAGAATTTTATTGCGTGACTGAAGTTATTTTTCTTTTCAAGAGAAAAACTGTTCAAAAGAAACAAAAATTCACCAAGAAAACAATTTTCTTTGTATAAATAAAAATCATTCTTTTTTACGCTTATGAAGTTTAAATAATATGGTATGGAATAAATTGTATCAATATCCCTTTATGGATTTGTGCGTGTATCGAACTTTTATCGTATCAATCATGCAAAATTTGTGTAATTTTTAAGAAATTGGACTCTTCGAAGCCTTCAACGTTCTTAAAAATTATCGCTAAGCCATATACAATCAGCCCAGATAGTAAAAAAAAAAAAAAAAAAAAAAAAAAAAAAAAAAATTCAAAAGAGAGTAATGATCTCGACAAATGTCTAAATATAAAATACTCTTGTGTGTGTATTTTTTTTCTCATCAATGATATTTTTTATTATTCGTCCTGTTTTGCCGTTATAATCCTTAAATGAATTTTCACTATTTTCTTGTCACATTAAGTTAAACATTTCTTTCATCATCATTTACTGTTATTTGTAACCCAGTATATTAGTATTTGAATCCCAATTTAGCGCGAAGGAGAATTGGCATATTTATGTTTAAGATTCAGTAAAATTTATTGCTTAATTTAATCAAGTTCTTTCTCAATTCTTAAACGAAATGTTTAAATCAGAAATGAGACATTTTTTAATTCGCAAGGGAAGTGTACAAGCCAGTTTAGGCACCGTACAGAGAAAACCTTAAAAGCTGGAAGATATTATAATACTACCATTGCGTATTTGATTTCTGGCAGGACTTTTCGCTTACAATGTTCTATATTCACGTATTGCGAAGGAGGAAACTCGGAAAAAGCTGTATTTTTAGTAATAAATCCGTAAAATGTTTTCAGCTAAATGACAATCATTAAAACATTTTTTCCCTTACAACAGCATTATTTCTAAAATTAGGTTAAGATTTATGTAGAATGAGAGCTTTTTTATGCTTGCAGAAATATCCCCACAAATATTGCATTTGTAAGGCCCACCTTGTTGGTTATGAATTAGATCTCAATTACTATTGAACAGTATTGGTTGAAAGAAAGGGTTGTTTCTGCTTAAAACGTTTCTTATCTGCTGGTATACGTGCTTTGAAGTTTACCAGGTTTTTTTCCATGAGGCTTATTAATATGTACCCACTATATATATGAAAAGCTAAAAAACAGCAGGTGTTCAAATATCGTACAATAGCTTTCCCCCCCCCTCTCGGCTGTTATGCTTTTCCCTTGGTTTTATTAATAAATGCATTTGCAGATGATTTAGTTTAATTTGTTGGTGGCACACATTTTGCATGAGAACTAATTAGAGACATAGAACATATATTCTGAATTACTGCAAGCATTCAGCCCTTAATCGAGAACTGAAACCAGGAATTGTTAAGTTATAGGCCAGACGGTTTTTCCTTCATTTGTCTTCTAAACACGAGTTTGAATAGTAAAAAGAAGGGAAAAAAAATGAGTTAACTGCGAAATTCATTGTAAGCTGGTATATTTACAATCATTCTGTCAAACGAAACCAAGCTTCCAGCTCTCTTGGATTTAGTTTAACAGTTCATGGGTTTGACATCTGCTTTAGGTATGGAACTTCTTAATGGTTCAGAATTTATTTTAAACTGTGGACTTCCATTAATTTAGCACTCGTATATGCAAAAAGTAATCGTAGGTTGATAAGTAGACCAAATTAATCAGGCAAACAAACCATTGCCTACATATAATGAGGTTTAAGATGTTTAAATTCCTGTGATATGGGTTCACTTGGTATTGCAAATTGTAATTAACACATTGTGGAAGAGGGTTTGGTCTATTAGATAGTTAAAAATGGAGCATTATTAACAAATAAATACTGAACCTCGGGCAGAATTGGTTAACGCGTTGAGTACTATGAACACCAAATACCTGGTAATTTTAAACAATGATCAGGTGTTGGGGTTGGTCTCTGAGCTAGGTATTAGATTACAGTGCATCAATGAAGGGATGTTTGCTTATATAAAGATTTAAATTTTGCGCAGTTCTAATGAGATATCAATAAATAACAGTAAAAGACCATTTTAAACATTTGAAACATTTTAAATATAAAAAATTTCATGACTACAGAAGTTAACCTAGTTTATAATATATTTTAATGGTATTGAGTATATATATATTTATTTAGATAAAAAATATATACTTAGAGTTATTATAATGTACCTAGTGTTTCAAAAAGAAATTTATAGTAAATGATTATTTTTAATTTTGTAGCTGAAAACTTATATAGATATATTTAAATAAGCCATTTTGCTTAAATTTTAAAAATGATTTTCGGAAAAAAAATATGAAGTAATTTCTGTTTTGTGTTTTGTAAATTTTATTACTATCAACTATTTATTGAAATTTGCAGTTTGTAGCAGTCAAGTCAACCAACCAAATCTGATGAATATTACAGATTTGGTTGATTGATATGGCATTCCACGATCACTTTTTGTATACGAGAGCTGATTTGACTAGGATCTACAAAACTGAATTCAGAGCTACTAAACATTACCACACTTAAGATGGGAATTGAACCCAAGAACTGTTGAACGTAGTTCTAGAATGCTACTCATGCATTTCCTAGCACAGTTTTTATTTCATAGAAGAATGCAAATGACTTACAGCTCTGCCCAGGGCCATAATACATTGGGTGACTTGAGGAATGTTCCGACGTTCCCAGAGATCGACAGTTTGAAACACATCGATTTCGGCCACGCCGTACTTTTTGGCGGCTTCTTGAAACTTGTTGATGTTTTCCATCATCTTGAACTGACCACCCTCTCTGTTAATTTTCTTGATAATACCAGGACTGAGTTGGTTCATTACCCTAAGTGAACGTGTAAAAATATTTAGAATTTAATCGCAATCTATAGATACAGAAAAAATATTTAATAACAATTTTAATCACTTCATAATTGTTTATTTACTCTGGGTCAGAAGGAAAAGTATGTTATAAAGTTGGTTTTTTAACCCAACATGTTAGAAAACCAACTTTGTAATTGCAATGCATGCATTCAGAACATTTGACAAGCTTTATCATTTTATAATTGCTTATTTATTCAACAGCTGGGGATAAAGTATCATAAAGCAGATTTATTACCCTTTGTGAACATGATAAAAAATATTGATATATTATTGTATAAATTAAAATTAACCATTTTATGGAGTATTTTAATCTATTCATAAATGTTTATTTACTCAAGATGCGTAGAAAAAAATATTTTTGTATGTACTTTAAATAAAAAATATAAAAAAAAACAAATAATAAGCATAAGGTTACATAACTGAAAATTGCATAAATTCAAACAGAAGTTCTCACAGCGCGAATCTGAAAAATTGCAATTTTGAACCCCGCAGTCTCTATACCGATCTCTAACATTCACGTAAATATAAATATCGTTAAATTAAGTTTCATATTATCAGAATCTTTATACTGAATTGCAAGCTATGAGCTTTGATTTTTTAATGTTTAAAATTTAATTCGTGACTAATTTTGTTTATATGTTTATACTTTCCAATGCCTTGAATATTTGTGCACGTTTAGAAAGATTGTTGGTGTAACTTATGACACTTGTACAAGCCAAGCTCGATAAGCCATTGGCTATGCGAATTTAAGCCAGTAGGTTGCGTCTTTCGTTAAACCACAACTCCGCTATGGTGAAAGTATGATTTTGCTCTAAACTCCTCCGATAGATGGCTACCACCAGAGGATCCACTCCCTCAATTTTGACATTGATCTTGAGAGGGAGGAAGTTTTCTCCAAAACATTACACCTATGAATCTAAGTTATCGTTACTGTTAAATTTCCTTTAAAAATTATACATATATATAAATATATATATATATATATATATATATATATATATATATATATATATATATATATATTTGTGTGTGTGTGTGTGTGTGTGTGTGTGTGTGTGTGTGTGTGTGTGTGTGTACGAGAAGCCTGGTGGCGTAGTGGTAGTGTTTCGGGCTCCCAAGGCACAGACAGATCTGAGGTTTGAGCCTCGATCTGGGCAAGGTTGACTTAGTTTTTATCCTTCCAATGGATTGAGAAAACTGAGTACCAAGCATGGTTGAGAACTAAACACTGAGGGTTTTGCGTTAGGTTGATCACACAACCGGGACATAGGTTTTGCACCGAAGGGCCCTCTGTCAAGGAAATAGATATGGGCATTGTAGACCTTGGCCTCACGGTGACTGTCGTGCCACTAAGTTTACCATACTTACTCATACACAGTATCCATCAAAGTCTCAAACTACATTAATTTTAGATATATATTTTAAACTGAAAAAATATTTCGAATTGAGAATGTTTTACATGTACATACGAGGATCACTCTGAAATTTTTGAGATACAACTAAGTTTTTAAAGTTATACTTACAAAATTTTAGGTGTGTTTAAAGTAGTCTCATCCAGCATCAATGCACTTTTGTAGACGCATTTTTCACAGATTAAATGCCTCAAGACATTCAATTTTTGGAATAGATTAAAAAAATGCATTTATTGCCACATCAATCTCTTCTTCTGAATGAAAACGACGTCCACGTAAGTTCTTTTTTAGATTAAAGAATAACCAAAAGTCGCACATAACTAGATCAGGTGAATACGGTGGTTGTTCGATCACTTTAACTTGTTTTTGTTTAAGAAACTCAACTGTTAATCCGGCTGTATGTGAAGATGCATTGTCATCGTAAAATATTAGTCCCCTAACATTCAGTTCTTGTAGAATTTCTGGAAGACATTTAGCAGTATACCAGTTAGCTGTTACTGTCTTCTGTCCTTCCAACTTGATGGCTTTGTTCAATCCCGTACTTCTGAAGAAAACGGCATACATCACTTTTTTCAGTGAGCGTTATTTTTTCACCATTGTCGGTGTGGGATCATCTTCAAAGACCCATAATTTGCTTTCTTGACGTGTTGAAACGTCCAAAAACGGTATGTACGTTTTATCACCTGTTACAATTTTAGAAATGATGCGGTAACCACCATCATTTAGCAATTTAAGAGTTTCTTTATTGATTCTGACACGCTCCTCTTTTTGGTGCTCAGTTAGATTATGGGGAACCCAACGGCAAACTACTTTTTTCATATGTAATTCTTCATGGATGATTTTGTGTATGGCTGCGGATCCAATGTTAAGTTCCTTCTGAATCATTTGATAAGTACAACGATTATCATCCATTAACATTTTTCGTATGACAGACACACTATCCGGGATTACTGACGACGGCGGCCTTCCTTTGGGTGTTCTTCATCCTGAAGAAAATTGCGACCTCTTCTAAATTCTCTAAACCATCTGAATACAGTAGCACGAGCTGGAGATTCATCACCAAATACTAATTGCAACCGTTGAATGCATTCTTCTTGATTTAAACCTGCTTTAAAATCGTAGCAAATCATAATGCGAAAATGTTCTCGCGTCAACTGCATTTTCTCTTCTGTTTAAAATTTATTCAACGCTAAACAAGTTGAAGTAAGTCAGTAATAAATCGTCTTCTGTGTTAAAATACCTTGTATTTTAAAATTAAACCGTTATTTTTATTTTGTAATTTCTCGTCAGTGCGTATCTCAAAAATTTCAGAGTAACTTTAGTATAATTTTAAATTTTCAGAAAATAGATTTTTATGAAAAATACTCCGTTGAAGTAAATTTTTATTTTTTTCATGTGCTTATGAAAATATTTATTGTAATATTTATTTTTGAGTTAGCTTGTATAATGTCTGACGTATAGAACTATTTATCATAAAAATTGACCGAGTTTTTAAACTTCGTTAAGATTTTAAGGAATGTGCACTAATTGTGAAATGTCTGTTTTAAGATTTATAGTTTGACACACACAGTTACAAGTTATCTGAAGTTCTCAGTATTATTACAAATCGCTACATATGTAATTCTATTGCTGTTGGTGACATGCAAAAGTAGCTTTCAAAATAGTCTTCATTTAACAATTTTTATATTTGAACACATTAGTAGAATATTTTTCTACATGTGAGAAATCTATTTATATTAATATTGAAATTGAAATTATGCGTTATGTGACGCATTTTCTGTTAAGATAAATTTAATAATTTATAATTATCTTAATTCAAAATGTAGTTAACAAAATATATTGTATAATGTAAGCGATATATTATGCAATTAATATAATTTATATTTGTAGTATATTAATTTTTAATTACTTTTCACAATTTATTTTTGAACATTTTCAATTTTTTAAAAATACAAAAAAATTTATATTTTATCGTTCTGGAAATTAAATATATATTGCAATGAATGACTTTTAAACGAAAAGAAATATCATTCTTTAGTTAAAATTTTATTCTGATTGCTAATGATTAGATCTGTTTGCATGATATCTTTTATTTTGCTGTGAAAGGAAGAAACTTAGCAAAATAAATAAGCTATTAGTTCTTAGTAGATAAAGTTAATTAGATTGGAAGAATTATATACAAAACAAATAAAAAACTGCCTTAAGTATTTTTTTTATTTTATTAGTATGTTAGTTTAAAGATGAGTACAAAATGTTTGTAAAGACCTTCTAAAAAGTGTTGCAAATCGCAGATTTTGTTACCTATATGAGTATGACTCTCTTACATGCATACAAATTAAATATTTCATTGACGCACCTTAGGGCAGTGATAAAGGACCACCCTTTCTTCGTTTATATATATATATATATATATATATATATATATATATATATATATATATCAAGGTTTTGATACCAGTCACACTCTTAGAGTGCAGGCGACGAACGAGCTTTTCTGTTTATATATACGTGTCAGTTAAAGTGAGTGCTTAGGAGTTTCGAGGTTTTCTTTTTTGCCATACATGAGTATGGTCCACAATCTATGAACAGCTTTTTGAAAAAGTAAGGCACTCGAATGATCTAAAACAGATTTGAGTAGAACGATGATTGGTATCAAATGGGTATTTGTATGTAGTGCGTGAGAGAAAGAAGCTTTTGCTGAAAGAATGCTATATGAAATCATTTATTTAAAAGCTGAAAACGTTTAAAATATTAGAGCCAAAAAATTCTTATATGAGGCCCTTAATGTTTTTGAAATATGTGCTCAAATCTTGCGAGCAAAATGCTTAATTTTAATGATCTCTCTGACACAAAGATGATTAATGAAAGGATGTGACTGTATAATTTTCAATAACAGAAAATTTCGTATTTTTTCTATTAAAATTAGCAATATACTATATATTATTAATTCGGATAGAATTAATGAGTATTCTATTAAATATTCTTATTTTATCAAATTTTTTCCTATTAATATTAAATTCTTTTAGATATTATTATTGATTATTAATTCTTCCAGAGAATAGATTTAATTTTTATACTAGATCTATATTCTGATAGAATTAAAAGTCGTTAGTAATATTTATTTTTTCTATTGGTAATAACAATACAGATATGAAGAGGAATAATATGAATTTTTAACTCTAATAAATGTTTAATTATTTATTAGAAAAGTTTTGGATAATCGTAAATTTCCATTGAATAAGGAAATGATTTAACGATATATTTATATAAATGTTACAAAATTTATAGCAGTAACTTGAGTACTAATTATAGATATTATTATGAACGATTTTTTTTTATTCTGTTGCCAAATTGTTTTATTATAAAATCAAAAAAACAGATTCGCTAAAAAAGCTTTTCTTGAAAAGGAATAGGAAAGTTTACTTACTCAGATGAGACATTTTTTAAAATTAGATGTCGCAAAATAAAGCCAGATTTCTGAAATACTGATTATTATTTTAGTTGATTATATTTGATAAAAAATTTCGTTTTTAATTATGTAAAATAAAAGTATTCAGTAGTTTATTCAAAATATTTTTTAATCAAATAAGGATTTAAATATTTTTATGTATAACTAAGATATATACTATTACAATATTTATATATTATCTGTACTGTATTTATTCTTTTTATGTAATTAAAAATATTAAAATTGGTTGACAGTGCAGGTACCTGTTCTGATATAACATTAAATAGGAATAAATTAATGTATATTCAATTTTTATACATTATTGCATATATGTGTTTATAGTTATTTGCTTTAGATCTAAATACAAATTTAATTATGCGAACAAAGTAAGTTCATTTAAAATTTAGTCTTATTATTACAACTAATTGGAGTTTTGGTGAAGCTATGCTTATAAAGTATGTTTTAAAATGAAGGATAAGAAACCTTTAAAATGTCTTACTGATGAATAACGACTTGATTGATTGATACTTAATAAACGCTTGATAAAGGTTAATCTTATTTATTTTTTCCTCAAATGGGCATTAAGTGACTGATTTATGTAATGTAAGCGAATAATTAATTGTAATCTACCCACTCAATTGAGAAGACATGCATTGTAGAATCACATTTAGTCTTCCCGAATCAGAAATATTTCTTTTATCATGGACTTGTTTCACAAATGAAAGCTGAACACCGCTGGTTGAAAATGAAAAATTATATTTCCTTTCAGAGAGTGAATAAATTAATTTGGAGCATGAATGGAGAATAATTTAGAAAGAATGTAATTTATCTATAAAAGAGAATCGTTTCATGTAAATATTTTTGTGTATTATATTTTTGAAAGAGAAGTTTTATCAATACCTGGGACGGGATTTGTAAGTAGGAATCAAGGGTCATATTTTGTATGTATGGATACTTTTATCCGGGATTTCATATCAGTGAAATCCTGTATAAAAGTTTACAAGATAAAAGTTTGGATATCCTGGATAAAAGTTTGCAGTTTGTGTAAGAAAAAAGACATTTAATCTCAATGCTGATTAAGCGTTTCTGAAATAGCTTTGTTCCAAATGTAATTCAGCATTATAAAATTTCTTATGCTATGCAATAGAGCATTCATTTTTTTTTCTAACTGATGAACTTGAGTTCAAACCCCTATAAAAAAAGGACAATGATATTCAGTAATGTCCATGCCTTTTTAACTGATTATATATTTCTGCTGATTGTGTGTATATATGGAATAAAATTATAAAAAATATTCATAACATATTTAATGAATATTTCTTATAATTTTATTCCAGATTATTACCAATAAAATATAAATTTCAAAGCTATTCTGTGTATAATGTATTATAAATTTTCCTTAAAAAATCACTCTCTCAAATAAAATCATCATACTCGCATAAGATAATTCCATCTCTTAACACCTCCTCATAAGGCAAATTAGGTAAATCTTTTCCTAAAATTTCTTTTATCCAATCCAAAACTTCAGCTTCCAGTTGTTTATCACGTTTTGCTGCAATCTGAAAAATAAAGAACAATTAATTCAATTCACAACCTCCATATATCTTTTATAGAATGAAAGAAAAGGTTTTTATGTAGATTTTTAATAATGGAGGATTAATTTTAAATTACTTTCAAGAAAGTTTCTTTGTCAAATGTTTTCTTATGGAAGGTGGAGGGTGTACTGGCAGAGCTTCGCTTTCCATGGCACAGATCCGAGGTTCGATACTCAGACTGGGTAAGCTTCACTCCGTTTCTCATCCCTTCAGTGGGTCGATGAAACTGAGCACCGAGCATTCATGGAAAGTAAGCACTGGGATTTTTCTGTTTAGGCTCACTCTCTAACTAGGGCCCCCAGTCACGAAAATAGTTATGATTGCTGTGGGCCCCATGAGAGTTGTCGTACCACTGAGTTTAGTTTAGTTTTTCTTATAAGGCTCAATATTGTTTATTTATACACATACATCGTACTAGATAGAGCAGGCATATCTAACCATGCAGGGCAAAGTGATCCAAGACATCTTGCTGAGAATTCAGTCCAAAGTCATAAATTTATATTTTAATAAGTTGAAACTCAAAAACAACTGACAATATTGTAGATATAAATTTAAAAGGGTATTTATATATTAGTTATTAAATATATGACTATTACATAGTATAAATGCCTTTTTAAATTTATGTACACACACACACACACACATGTATTTATATCTGTATATAAATATATATATCATATATAAAGTAAGATATTTTTGTAAATAAATTGCTGAACGATATTTTGAAGTATTTATTGAAATAAGACTTACCCAATTTTTTTAAGTAGAATATAATCGAAATTTTTATTAATGACACTTTAATAACTTATTAATGTCATAAGTGTTTCCAAGTAACATTTTTACGAACATTTTAACGGATAGATTACCCCCCCCCCCCAAAAAATAATAATATTCTCTTACCAAGGCTCATGAAGAAACTTTTCTGATCGCCTTCATGTTTTCTTTTTTCTTTCTTTCTTTTTTTTTTTTTTTATTGGGGTATAATAAACTTTTCTTACCATTATTTTCTGGCAGTAATTTTTCCACTAATTTTTTTAAAATGTATGCGTGATTACCGGTTACTTTACCCAATTACAAGTCAGCTTGGTACAAAGAACATTAAAATACCTTATAAAAATTGTAAACTTTAAACGTTGTAACTTAACAAGTAACTTTTACTGAATTCAAATCTTATTTATTTCATGTGTCTATCGTGTCTTTTCTGCACATTAATTTGAAATATATATATTCATATATACATGTATACTATTTTGGAAATTATAATTAATTTGTGAAAACATTAAATAGCGTAATTGCATTATATATATATATATATATATATATATATATATATATATATATATATATATATATATATATATATATATATATAATGGATGGCTAATTACTTATTTTGATTTATAAATAAAAAATAATCTGTTGCATAAAAAGAGACCAATTTATGTGACTTATTTTAAGAAGTGATAAAAAATACAGTTAGATTTCTGTAGTGAAGCACAAAGATGTGTTTCGTTCATTTCAAAGATATGACACGTGAAGAATTGATACTATATCTTTACAATACTTTTACAAATGTTTTTTTAACGCTTAATCTACTTTTCCTCAAGACAGCTAGTTGGATTAATACTTACAGTGTAAAGTAGACGATTAAAACAGCATCCCCGACTGAGATAAGAAAGGAACCCAATAACTTCTAAACCGAAGACTAGAATGACAGTCATACCTTTACTAGCTCACCCTTACATTGCAAAGGCTTGTCTAAAAATTTTATTTTACATTCTGCAAAAATAATTAGTTAATTTTTTAGTATGTTCTGAACCAAGATGATATTTGAATTTAAACTTAGTTGATTAGCGCATTTTCCTTAAAATAAAGCACATTTTTTTGTAAAACACCATCAGAGAATCCAGCATTTAAAGTTTTTTTTACCATAAAGTGGTTGTTTCTTTCTTTACAGTTGAAAGATCCTGATTATGCCACTTTATTACGATTCTCATTGGTTTAAAAATATTCATGACGTCAGATAACGTTTCATCCACGTGACACCATATTGAGACGGCGCTGTAAATCCGACCTGTTGATGAATTTGCTGCCTGCCTTCAAATCACATTCTTCGAGCGGCAGCAAACAAGGCGAAGTTCACCATCGAATATCTGAGAATATTGTCAAAGTTCATTTTATTAATAAAACGATTGCTTATGTAAGGAGCAAAGCATCGGTTTGAGAAGCCGCTTTTCATTGATTCAAGTCATTAACACATGGACCATACAACAGCCGATAAAGCAAAATAAAAAAGACATGACAAAACATCCCCTTTATGGTTAGTTTAAATTGGCAAGGATGATTTCAACTTTTAAAAATTTCATTAATTAATAAAATTCTATATTAAAATTTAAATTTTTTATATTCCAACGGAGAATTTTACTGTATGAAGAAACAAAAACCATTTATATAATATATGAAATTCTGAATGTCTTACTCCTATTTATCCTTTACAATAAGATTTCTTATAATGTATATTCTCGAAAAATAAATCTCTCTAATCGAAGTCTTATCGATTAAGTTACAAAATTTCAAACCCACTCCCGTTTCGAATTTTTCAATTTATTTTAAAAACTGCATTCTTATGTTCTTTTTTTTTTTTTTTTTTTTTTTTTTTTTACAAGCATTTTATTTGTACAATGTCAAATTGATATTGAATAGGAGCTAAGTAATTTTAAATATACTTTATGTTTCCTTTATGTATTTCCATTTTGAAATTTTTCTTTCATTTCTAGTTCAGTTTTTTTTTATATATAGCTAATTCGTTATTTTTTGAACCTATTGATATTGGTTTAAAGTTTAACCTGAAATTATTTTTCTTCTTTTTATATCCCATTACATTTAAGTGAAATGAGAATTTATATAGTTTTTCAAATTATATTATGCATCCATTCCAAAAATCCAGTTTATTATTTTAATTGGTAAATTTTTAAAAACATAACTTTTAAAAATAAGCAAAATAAATTTTCTTCCTGGAAAACAATTTTTTATGTCTGAGATAACAGAAAAATGACTGGAATTGTTTAATTTCGTAACAAACAATATATTAAGAAAAATATTATACTGTGTTACATTTTATATTTTGCATTATAAAAAATCGTTGAATTTAAACAACTGCTGCAAATCATTGCTTAAATTTAATTAACTTGAAATAACTTATCTTTTGTGGATAACATAGTTAATATTTAATTCTACTGAAAAACATATTAAAGTTTTTCTATAAGATTTTAGAAATTGCTTATGAATTAAATGACAATTTTAAATTTATAAAGCAAGTTTAAATTGATAAAGCAAAATTCCTGTGCGAGGAATGTATCAAAAAAGATGAAATAGGAACGTTGTGGATTTTTTAATTTGTTGGGCTCTCTATATTTTTAAATTTCAAATCATTCCTAGTAAAAGTGTTGTAAATAACATTTAGATTAAATATTTTGCGACGTTTATTAATTCGTTTTCTTTAGAAACGAAATTTTGCTTAATTTAAGTAAATATCAAAAAATGTATTTATTAAGAGATTTTTTATGAACATTGTATGTGTTTCCAGGAGTGTAAGATTCGTATTTTCGGAGGAATTCCATGGCTTTTATGCGTTTAAAAATTAAGCTTTTAACACTGCGTCGTTTATACTGGCTTGTGTCGTGAAGATACATTATTTTTTATATAGTGTATAGGAAGAGAATTAAATTTGGTAGAAATATCGTCAGTAAAATTATTATTCAAAAGTGTTGAAATAAAACAATCAGACAAGGAAAATATAAAGTGGACACTTATGTATCTATCCATGGGTGCGCTTACAATTGTGTATTATAGGGGCAAAATTCTGCAACAGTTAGGCCAGTTTTTCTGCAGAATCTTTGTATTTAACTTCTAAAAGGAGATTTCTAGTACGTCAATGTGTATTGAAAATAAATTGTTTTTAAAATAAATTTGACAGCTTGAATGAAAACTTGGAATTAAAATGTTTCCATTCTTGTAATAGTTGTCAGTGAACTTCTGGTAAGCTTTGTGTAGTATTAATTCTCAAATACAATCAGTCAGAAATAAAATTTTAAAAATAATTAACATAAATTTCAAATTTCATAAGTGTTTATCAGAAAAAATTGAAAATGAATCATTATTGTGTAAATGAATCTATGTAATAGAGTAATATATTCATGCTTAAGTCGATTTTTCAATGTTTGACTTATAAATGGTGTTTAATTATATACTTATTTCATTTTTTACAATTTTTATATTATATTTCAGTAAAGAGCTTTCAACATTAAATGCGATATTGTTGCCCTATTGTTATAAATGATTAAAAGAAATCATAATATAAGAGTCGCCTAGGGCTTAGTAAATTTAAGAGTAATGGATTTCCTCAAGCTTTATTCACTACTAGATTGAGCATCTTAAGCTCAGAATAAATTGAACAAATAAACTAAAACTGGGGCACACAATGATTTTTCCAGTAGATTGCACATTTTCTCATCACACACATTTTTCCTCTAGACTACAATGGGTATAAATGTAGCACATTAACATTCTAAAAAGGTGTTCATTTCCAAACCTATTTTTATTTCCAATTATACTGAGAGAGATTTAAGAGGGCTGGAAACGTATGATTAGTGCTATATTTCCTCTCTTTTGAACTTCGTATCAAAAGAGAGTTCATGGTTTAAAATGTCTCTTCAGAGATTTATGTTTGTAATGGTTCGAAATACACCTTAAACTGTTGCTCTAGATCTAATTAATACTAAACTAAAAAACTCAGCGGAACGACACCCTTCATGGAGACAAGGCCTACAGTGCCCATATCTGTTTTCCTGATCGAGGGGCCTAGGGTGCGAAGCATATGTCCTGGTTAGGTGGTCAATCTAACGCAAATCCCCCAGTGTTTAGTTCCCAAGCATGCTTGGTACTCACTTATCGACTCACTAAGGGGATGAAAGATTGAAAGAATCTTGCTCAATGAGAAGATCAAACCTGTGCACTGGAAGTGCGAAGCTCTACCCCAAAGCCATCAGGCTTCAAATTGAATAAATAGATGTTTTAATTTTTCAGTGAGAGGAATAAGAAAATTTCAGCACTAAATTAGTTACGCTGTTATATGGAAAGAAATGAAGGAAAATGAGATGGGGAGATGGTCAACGTAACGATTTCCTAATAAAACTTGTATATCTTATTTAATCGAAATTTTCGTGTATTATCTGATTATTTCAATATATTTTTCTGTTATGTAAAGTAATTTTGTGACTAATTTATCAATTTTGAAGAAAACCAAGTCAAATGAAGGAGCTGTATGATATGAATAAATATTTGAATAATTATTTCGTTCAAGTTTCTAAGTAACATCTTTTAGAGTACTAATAAAATTTCGCTTCTCATATTTATTAGTCTTGCTTATAAACTTTTATTATTTGATAAAAAAAGAAACTTCGGTGTTTATAAATGCTTACTTATCCTTTTTAAATCGTACTAAAATGCACATTAATAAATGATTACTAATTATTTATTGATTTGTTATTTTATATTCAGGTGGTAAGTATATTTTTTGTTCTCTACCGAAAAAGGTTTAAAAACGTGTTTAATTCACTTATAAGCTTGAAATATTGTAAGAAGAGAAATATCATTTAGAGAAACTAAATTAACAATTGACAAAACAATCTCTTAAATTTGATGGATAGAATCACAATACATTTAAGACATTGGAAGATGGTAATGAAGTTAACTTTTCATGGATTATTAACACGAGACAAAAAAACCATAAAATATTTTATCTTAAGTAGAGCATGTAACATATAAGAGTTGTAATATATAAAATATTTTATCTTATCTCTAAACTGAGAGCAGGTATTTTAATTTAAAAATCATTTGCATAGAATATTGAGAGGGGAAGATTTAGATTTTATTTACTTAGGGTACCAAATAGTATTTCATACGAGATTTAAATCTGTAGTAATCTGTATTTCATTACAATTATAACGTAAACTTATAACATGAGGGGTACATCGTAAAATAATCTTAATATAATTCAACTTTGATATCATATTTATTTATTGTTCACATACGTAATGAAAATTAGAGTTTTAATAAAACATTAATTACAAATGAAACAGCTCTTGATACGTTTGTGAAAAATGTTAGGATTATTAATAAAATTTCAAACTAAAGAAGGAGTGCATGGTAATAATTCGGATTATATATTTAGTTTCAAATGAAAGTAGCTATTGAATTATGAAACATTGCAAAGTTTACATAACTTCCAAACGTATATTCTTAGTATTAACGTAAAATCTGAAAGCCTATTTTTGGGACTGAGACTGAGAGAGTAACAATAAAAGGTGTTGGAGTACATTTTTGAAGAAACCTTTTGATGATGAAATGTAAAACAAATATCTCCTGCAGTGTACTCAGATGACTGTATCCGGTATGGAATCCAGTATTGATGTTTTAAATATAATAAAACACTGTTTTGATACAAAAATATTTAGGAAAAATCTATTGTTTAAATAACACTTCCAAAAATAAGTGTTAAGGAATATTATTAAAATGGGTAGTGCGTGCACTCAGTATTGCAACTAAAATCAGAGTTTGTTACAAATCAACTCCAAAATGTTGATTCGAAATATTTCATTGGCAGGAAATTAAAAAAAAAAAAAAAAAAAAAAGGACAGATTATTCTTTCATTGAAATTTTTTCCCGCGATGATAAATTAGTCACTGGAAAATACATAAATAAAAAAATGCTCATTTATAATTTTAAAAAAAATGTGTTATGAAAATAGAAACATTTCGAAAAAAAAAATTAAGTTTTATAAATAACTCTTCTAAAAATATGCTTCAAGAAATATAAAAGAGAATTTCCAACTTTAGACAAAGGTGATGTCATATTCTTGTGAATATTTTTTCCCAATGCTTTGCATTCATTATTGCAGCTAAAATCAGAATCTGCTATTGATCAATTCTGAAAAGTTGATTAGAAACATTTCATCGGCAGGAAATGAAATAACGAAAAGAAAAGAAGTATAAAAAGTGACAGACGATTCCTTCGTTCCCCCTCCCGACGATAAGTTAGGCACTGTGAAAAGAACCTTTCAATTTTTATTAAGTGCCTCTTCTGCGGAAAGTTTCCACTTTAAACAACAGTAGATGGATGACGCATTTCGTTCGTGCAAATCTGCCAGTGAGGAAGTCTTGGAATTTCGCCCTTCGTCACACGTGAATGTTGCTTGCTATTTATACAAGAAAGAATCAAAACACGCTTTATAACATTGTGCAGTTCGAATGTCCCTGATGCGAAATGCACGTTTTCAAACGATTGACATACTGATTTTACAAAAATAAATAAAACGAAACATAATTCAGAAACAAGTGAATGAACAAAGATTATAAAAAGAGTGTATCATTTTAATTTGTAAAAAACATTACTTATTTCATTAATAGAAGAATTCTAAAATAGTGAAATTCACTTATGTGTGCGCATTCTGATTATAGAAATTAACGAGTTAATATACTTATTTTACCCCTTAACGATCGTATAATTTTCAAAGAAATGGTTATAAAAATGACTGTTTTTTTATTTCAAAAAATTTGAATAGTACTGATATCTAACATAAGAAATCTATTTCAAATTACATTAATAATAGTGTAGTATTGCTATATCTGATGTGTAAAATAAGTAAAAAATACTTTTTGGTCTTTAAAAATAGATTATTCTAATTTTTTTTTTTTTTGTGTATTACTTTTGAACTTTCTAACTCGAAAAATATTACGGGCAAAGGAAACATGGGGCGAAATCTCCCCCTCCCCTCGTGATTTCGACAGGAATGAGGAGTTTGTTAAAGTAATTAGCAATTATTTTGTAATCGATAAATTTCGATAAATCGATTAATCGAAAATAAAACTTCGTACATTCTGTTTTAAATTACATACCAGAATATTTCTTGAAAAAGTTAACGCAGGCATGAATCATTTTTGTAAATAAGTTATGAACAAAAAATTTATTTAACTATTATATATGGCTTACTATAAACTACCATCACATACATTATAAATTACCATAATGATTTTCGATGACAAATTTTGTTTCTAAAATTGGTTTTCATTTTAAATAGCATACTGTCACCCATTAAATATAATCAATACAATGAAATGCATCAAATTGGCAGATGAAAACTTATCAATATCGTTCATTTCTATTGTTCCTGAGTTCGATACCGTCTTCGGATGATGTGGATGTTTATTGAGGTTTAAAATACATGTAAAACAGTAAATTATAATTGAATTAGTTATGGGGAATAGGTGAACAAAGTGCGACAGTCCAAACGTTTGATTTGCGAAGTTTTCTATTTACATGTATCATGTATACATAAGATTCTAGAAGTTTAAGAAAATTTTATTTACGATAATTTTTTGTTTCTTAAACTGTATTCATTATAGTTTATCTCAAAAATATAATATAAAGTTATATTTTTGCGTAATATGTTTCATTATAAATGTTTCTTAAATGATGATGAATAAAAAAAAATTAAGAACATTTGTTATATATATACTTAATATAGTTATTAAAAAACGCTTCTTGAAAATAAAAATACATCATTTCCTGTTCAAATAAATAATTATGTTGAAGAAAATTGGCTATGTGAAAAAAGTGACCACTGCGCAAACACTCAATCCTTCAATGCAAAGCTTACTTTTATGTGAATAACGATAAATATATCTGAAAAAGTTTCTGAAAAATTTCAAAAAATTTTACTTCAGATTTTCTATTTTTAAAAAGCTCTTTACTGAAATAAATTACGATAGAATTATTAAGTATTTTTTTAAATAGTGACAAAGAAAACAAGTAATATTTGACTATATTTTATGTAATTTCTAAGATTTTTTCAAACATAGTTTTGTAATTAAAAACATAATTTTATTAGTCAAAAAATAATTATTGTCAAAAAACTTGATTCCTTCTTAGTTAACTATGATGTTCAATGCTAATAATTGTTATTTTACATGTTGCCTACTGTATTAGTAAAAGGGTGTAGTTAAATTTAAATTGGAAACCTAAATCAATAGTAAGAAAAAAGACGTTTTCCAAATTTGTTATAAGTATTTACAGAAGTTCGATAAAAAAAAAATCATATTTTATCCCACATAAAAGAATTATTTCTTTATTCATCCTTAAATATTACGATAGAATTCTTTTAAACATTTTACTACTATTTAAACTTTCCTTAAAGGTTTTTCATAATCAAGTATATTTATTTTGCATATTGTTGATTGAAAATGTATATTTTGTTTCTCTTGAATTTTTGAAGTTTCATGATGAAAAATGAATTGGTTTATTTTCCTTACTTTTCAGACGCGGTTACTTTTTCACATGAGAATTAATATAAACCGGGATGAATAATTCAAAGTGAGTTTTCTCTCTTTGCAAACCTCCGCGACCGAGGTGAGATTCGAAATCATGAACAGTTGAACGCCAAAGCGCTTAATCACTCAGCTGCTTGTTTGATGCCAAATAATGGGAGAAATAAGTTAATTTGTCTGCAAAATAACTTTATTTTAAGGATTGCTGAAATATAGTGAGATACAGTGTTTGCAAATATTAAGTTACTACTTAAAATATAGACAGGAAGAGATATATTTTGATTTCTAATATATATAAAATGTCTATAAATTATAATAAAAAATAAATATGATTCTTATTATAAAAAGGGATACTAGGTATGGAATATTACTTAAGATATGTTAAATCTGAAGCATTTTTTTCATTGAAAATACAATTGCATTTAAAAAAGTAATTAAGAATGCATTTTGTCAAATTTTATTTTATCATTAGAAAATTAAAAGATTTCTAATGATTTCAGTTTTTTTAATTAATGAATAGTAATGGTGAATGTAAAAAGAAATCTTTATTGTAAAAGTTTCTTATAAATGTGCAGTTAAAAATATCATATATTCTTGGAAATCTTCATAATTATATTTTAAGTAATAATATTTGAAACAACGAACACGGTTTTTTTTTTTTTAAAAAAAAAAATTAAGTTCTTTCATTATAATATTTTTTGAAAGGGGTTAATTTTTAAGAAAAAAAGCATGATTTGACTTTCCTTTGGAGCGCTAATCGTTTCCGGAAATATTTGGTGAAATGTTATCATTGTCTAATACAACTAACTATCTCATAAATTCAGTAAAATTATTTCAAATTTATTAATTTCAGCAAAATATCTAAAAAGGAGAAAAAGCCAAGAACGCCATAAAAAAGAACCAAATTTCGTGCTGCTACATTTGACAAATTATAATCTTTATAATAATAGATGTAAATTCTGAATGTACAATGAATTTTTGTACAGACACCAAGTGAGTACCGCTCATTTACATAAATTCATTCTGAACATTGTTACGTTAGGTAATTTTTATACTGCAGGATATAATTATACCACTTGGTGTGGCTCATTCTGGTAGAAAATGTGAAGTCAATGCAGGAATATCTGAAATATTCTCTAAGTGTATTGCAGCTATTCAATAAACTCAAGGAGATATTTAAGCATTTTTATTGTTTTCAGCATAGAGACTTTAAGAAAAAATAACCAATGAGGCTATATAAAAAGAACTAAAGTTCACGTTGCTAAGGTCAACTCTATAGACTCTTTACACTATTAGGCGTAAATTCTGAATGTATAGCAAAATTTTTTTATAAATATTGAGTGAATAATTTTTATTTATGAGAACTGATTCTAAAATGAGTGCGAAAACTGCTTATGTTAAGTGTAACTTTCAAAGAATCCAATGTCTAAAGGATCTCTAGGTGCTAGTGGATAATTATGTGAAGTCTTGCAATTCGCTATGGTAGAATATGTAAACCTAGTGTAAGAATATCTGTAATACTATCAAAGTTTAATAATCATTTCCAATAAATTCAATAAATGTAGCAAGTAAATTCTTGGAATAAAGAAATGAAAATGCCATGAAAAGGATTAAAGTTCATGTTACTTTGATTGACAAAATCGTTTCTTTATCGTAACAGATGTAAATTTTTTGAAGAGTTTTATGTATTTCGAAATTGCGCTCATTGGCTGAAAAATTCATTCTAAACATCGCTATTATGTTTACGGAAAATCTAACTCATAGAATCCCATTTCTTATGACTTCTTTACACTGGAGCATAATTATGTGACATCTTCCAGCTAGCTCAGGTGGAATATGTAAACTCAGTGAAAGAATATCTGACATGTTATCAAAGTCTAATATTGATGTACAGTGAATTTAATGAAATACTTAAAATTATTTACCTTCAACAAAGAAACTAGAAAAAGAATGAGTCAAGAATGCCATAAAAAGAACTAAAGTACGTCTTCTCTCATGAGTAACCTTAGTGTGAGATACTGCAGACGTGTAATCATGTCAAACTCTTTAGGCAAGGTATTTCTTGTACCATCTGGAAATACATGACTTCACAGTAGAAAAGAAAAAGGCTTAGAAACCGTTGATTGAAAAGAATGCAGAGAGGCGTTTTCTGTCGACTTTTAAAATGGGAGAAGTATCTCGCCACTTAACGTTTAGTGCCGAATACCTATTCTTTATTCTGTGAAAATCTATTTTTATTTTTTGCTCTACTTTCTTCCAACAAAAGTCTCTTTAGTAACAAGTAATTGCAATGTGATTAGTTTCCCATTGCTAAAGAAGAAACTGGAAGCATTTACTCTCTCTTTGTTGTGTTTACATTTTTTATACGACTGCCAGAGGAAACAATACATCTTTGTCACACAAGACTTCCGTTTCTTTCTTTCTCGTCGCCTAGAGCATTGCATTTTAAAGAGCTCACTTCACTTCACTTCTAATCTTGCGGAACAATTTTAGTTTTTTGAAAAATTATTAAATTAAGTACTTTTTTAATAATTATATTTTATTTTCAATAAGTTTAAATTTTGAAGACGTAAAATCAACAAATTTCTCTTTATAATTCTATTTTAATTTCAAATAGCATTTTAGAAAAAATGATAAACTTAATGCTAATTTCTATGTTGTCTTAATTTTAGTCACAGTCTTTTTTACATTACAAAGAAATAAGTTTTACATTTCTTCAGAAGCATTTCAAAATTAGTGATAAAAATCTTATACATTATTTCTCCATAAAATATAATTCGATAATCTGAATTAGTTCAGTCAAAACAGAGTAAAAGAAATTGTTGATTATTTGAAATTTCCTTAAAAATAAAAGCTAATATAAAAAAAGGAGCAAAAGAACTTGAAAGCAGTATCAGGAAAGCGAAAGAGCGAAGTACTATTAAATATAAATGTTAATAATACATAATTAAGTATTTTTTCATAATTTGAAAGACATATATTGATTTTTATCAAGTAATGTGTGAAAGGGCTATATTTCGCTCATCCTAAAAACTATTTCCTAAATTTTTCATTACCTTCCTCAATAAATTTACTTTTTTTTGCATTTGCATTTCTATTCCTATTATCCAGAAATTCTATAAAATACAATTCATATGTATTCAAGATATGCCCCTGTTTGAACTGAAGCAAAGTTTGAGGCGAATTGTTTCATTAACTCAAAAATAACTGCAATAATAAATTTCACTTAACTCCCTAACAGACAAAAGTTTGTAAAATTATGCTTTTATTACCAGGATATCTACTTATATAAAATTCAAGCAAAACTACATTTGCATGAAACACACAAACTGGAACTATAAAAATTATGAGAATCTGAAGTAAAGCGTTCTTTCTCTTTGGAATTCATTTCCATTTGGGAATCATTTCAAAATTTCGAATTACGAATTTGATAAGTCGTGACTGTATCTAAGACTGATCAATGGCGAAAAAAATATTTTCGAAGTTTAAATATCCCCATTTTACAGTATAATGGCTCTGTAGTTAACTAATAATTTTTGTTTTTATTTACTATTGAGCAATTTTTTCTAAACAGGAGATGCATGTTCTTTTTAAATTTTATCGTTGTCACCATCAGAAGAAAAGCTTCAAGTAAATGTAAGCTAAAATGGCCGCAACTAAACTTGCTTATTAAAGATGTTTTCAATTGATAAACATGCAGAATGGTATTGTAGGGATATTCGGATACATGATTTTAAGGCATTAAAGAAAAGGCTATTTTCTAATTTTTCTAAAATCATTTTCGATTATTGTTCTTATTTTCAAACAGAAATGTATAACTTTTTTCATATGTGTTTAATTAAAAAATAGTTCTTCAATATTAGTCACAGAAAAATTAATAATGAATATAATTCTTTGTGTAAGTTGTAGTACTAAAGGCACATAATGACAAAGAAAAATCTTGCTTTTTTCCTATAGTATTTCCATGATGCGCTTCATAAAAGAAATATCTCTTAGTTGAATTATCATATAATACTATTTTATATCTTGAAAAACATATATAATTGGTTTCTTTCAATTAAATGGAAACACAATCGAATTTGGAAGCATAGTTTAAGAAAGTAATGGAGCCAAATGTCTTTTTTTTTTTTTTTTTTTTTTTTTGAAAAACTCACGTGAAATAAGAAAATAGAATAAAAAAGTGTTATATTTTTAAACTTTATAACAGTGAAGATGGTAAGCCATGATTTATTGGTAAAATAATTCCCATAAATATTAGCAAATTTTATATATGAAAAGAGTTTATAATCAATTCTCGCATATTCTTTTTCGCGGCATTTTTCTATTTATATTGTGTTCCCACATCATAACCTTTGCTGTGTCAAATTGTAATAACTTTCCAGAATTGCTTTTGTGACTATCACAATTAATAGTTAGCACAAAAATATGACTTTTTCAAAACTTTTAATTAATGGAACAATATTTGTCATATCTGTGAGTGATATTTTCAGTTTTCAATATTGAAGTTTAACATTACATTAATATTCATATTTGGTATATACGTGCTAAATAAATATTTGTGTAAAATTGATAAGTGCATTATAATTATATAAAAACATCGAAATTTGTTTCCTTCTAAGATACAATTTATATTCTAAATCATTCATGATTCAATATAATCATTTTAGTTTCAGAAGAAAAAAAAATCATTTTATGAAAATTCTATTATAAAGCGGTAAAAAATCAACTTAGAATTTTTAAATACTGTTGTATACTGTATGATTTCTATGACGATACATTTTTGACTAATAAATTATAATTCAAACAGAATTTTTGTTAACACTTGTTTTCGTACTCTGAGAATTAAATATATCCTGAAATAAATATATTATTGAAAATATTGCGTATTTACACCCGTATGTATTATTAATAAATAAATTACAAATTAAACTAAGTTTATTTAATCTTGATTTGATTTGATTGCCACGTCTACTGTCGTAATTTGCACAAGGAAGACAATTTGACTAGGACATGCTTTTTAAAGTGATCTAATACAAACTTGATGATCATAGTTCGAGTGAGATCTTTTATCAAGACATGATTACAGTGGGAGAAAATAGCTCCTTAGATTGATACTAACTTGGATCCTAAGAATATTTTTCGAGATGCAACTATACAGTGAATCAGCACATTAAATATGCTTTCGTATTTCCCACTTGGAAAATACTAATTGATTTGGTGTTTGGTATATATTTGATCCATGGTGTTTGGTATATGTTTGATCCATGGTGTTTGGTATATGCCTGATTTTTTTTTAATAAATGATATATAGACCTTTTCCTATTAACTGGAAAAACTTGTATATAAGCTTACACTATTGTAAGTTTTATCTTTTATATATATTATATTTTGTTATTTTTATCGATATTTTGTTAATAAAGTATGATTCGTACTATTAGATAACTTTAAATGATAATTTAATTAATGTAAGGATAATGTAAATTTAATTATGAATGTTCCAATGCAACGATAAAAGATGAATTACTGAGAGAAGTATTCGTTTGCAGAAAGTATCAAAAAATAATTTAAATTAAATATAAATATTTTTATTTTCTGTAGTTGAGTAATTCTATAAATGTTTTGTAATACTTATTGAATAAGAAATATTTTTCTTTTGTCTTGAACTTATTGAGTTCGCATAATTTCTGTAAATTTATTTTTGTAAAACAGGAAATCATCATTATTTAAATGTGACTGAAGTTTTAATAACAAAAACAATATAAAAGTTATTAAATTTCATTCTTCTGTTACTTCTTAATATATTTTCTAGTTATGGATTTTGAAGAGATGGTTTACATTCAATTTATTGTATTTTTATTTTTTAATGCAATCAGATTTAAGCAGATAAATTAAATTCATCCATCAAATTTTAGAAATTTCAAACCATTTTGCCAGTTCTAAGAAATACAAGATAGCATAGTTGAATATGAAACCAACTTGAAAATTATTCTTTAGAGATTCTTAGCATTATTTAAGTTTTTGAAAGTGACAGGACTTTAAAATCATATGACGTAAAATGGCACAAATGTCATCTCTAGCATTGCACGTGATTTAATTATTTTTGAGGAATAAACTGTATGTGTCATATATATAAATAAGATATTTATTAATATCTTAAAATAAAAAAACAATAGGGTATAGCTTTTAAAAAAGTAGTGCATTCATTGTTTTTAAAAATTTGAACTGCATACTAAATATTTAATTTATTCTGGAGTGAGCAAGTAACAGCATAATTCAAATCAAATGAAAACAGGCATTGCAAAACTGCTTTAGCTTTACTGGCTTTCATCATCAGTTGTCATGGAACATAAATTCTTAATAATATCTCCTCCGATAAAAAAATAATAATCCGAGGTACATGGTACACGTACCATTCATTAAAGAATAATGTAGTTAGGTGGATCAAGAGTTAAATAACAATATAACATAAGCTAAAAATAATTGACAAAGCAACCGTAATTTAGTTGTAACACTCTAAATACGATAACAGGACAAATAACTATAACACAAATACCATTTAGTCGAGCAGACTAAATAATGATATAACTTGGGAATAAGAACTTCAATATCACCAAGTTGAAATAGACAAAACAATAATATTAACAAAATCAATTTAAATAAATTGTGATTAGTCGGAACAGACTAAATAAAAATATGGAAGTAGTAACTCACAAAATGAAAACAGGAAAATAAAACAACAATGTAAATATTATTTCAGCAGAGCAGACTAAATAACACTATAATAAAGAAAAATCTAATGTTATCACGTTTGAACAGACTAAATGCTATTATAATGAAAAATAACGCAAATAATCCTTCAAAACAGATGAAATAATTATATAACAAAGAATAATTATACAAATATAGATCTGTAGGAACAGATTAATTATTAACGACAGATTTGTGAATACCAAGTCAAATTTCATCTAGTTGAAACATATGAAGCTGCTTTCTTATTGCTTTCATCAAATTGATTTTATTGTATAAGGGAAATAAATTATTCATTATTTTAGCATTTTCCCAGCCAAGATCATCAGATTATGCACTTTGTATCAAATAACCATTACTAATTATGCAAAAATTCTGATTAAAATTTCAGAATATGTAAACACTATTGTCATATGTTTCGAAGCATAAATATAATGATTTGTTTTATATACATTCAAATATAATTACTAGATATCTAAACCTACAATCATCAATGAAATACCCAAAATTTTACTGTTAAATTTTCTTTTGCAAAAATTTGTAAAGAGCCTCGCTGTACTTTTAGGTTGCAAGAAACTGAAGTTAATGAAGAATTTACACACAGTGAAGAAAACAATATTTAATTTAACATATATTTGTGTGAAGGAGAAATGGATGTTACAGTTAAAATATTTTGTGATGAACTTAAGCAATTTTATTGAATTTGATTACTTTTCCATATCATACTTTGCAAATGGACAGTGTTCCCTGAAATGACATATTCCAAACAAAATTTTTATATTTTTGAAACTGTACTTTATTAATTTCATTGCTTTAATTTATTTAAAATTCTGTATTTTGAATTGACAAGTTTGATTTGTTCATCAGTTATTTGAAAGTTTCATTAAGCTGTCACATTGAAACAAAAATTTCATTTGAAAAATACCTTATTTTTAACTTATATAATTTTCATTTTATATAAAAATTTAAAAAATAAAATCCATTGCATAAATTATTTTTATATTTTGTGTATTCCTAAAATTATTATTTTGTCACTTTTTTTGTTAAAATAAAAATGATTATTTTCTTGCTTTTGATATTTGGAAATTATATTTTGTTTGGGTTTGTTTCTATATGTTTTGGATTTAGTTCTTATTAAAATCAATAATTATTAATTTTTAGGATAAAGAGAAGCATACCTTATTGGCGATTTGCGCGCTTAGTCCGTAGGAGGGTCCCCGGTAAGCCATGGTTCTGAGTGCAACTCGATGTGAAGTGTCCTAAAATATCCCACCTACGATAAGAAAGGTGACGTCACTCCCCTTCATGGCCTTTTTTTAAATACATATTTGGCACCGCTGGTTATTTGAGCCTTTTATTGTCGACAGTCCTTTGAAATTCTTCATTTAGGCAGAGTTGACTTCTTTCAAAATATTGTCAAAAATTCTTCCTTCGCGATAGAAAAGTATTTTTTTCGTTTCCTTAAATTTTTTAGTTCCATATACGAAATTTTTTTTTTGAATTAAGACTATCTATATTAAAAAATAATTTCTTAAAATTCCTGTGAAAATTTATCAGAAACATTTTTTTAAGTTTATGTGAGTTTTATAAAAAAAAAATTATGGTTAAAATTCCATTAAGATTTCATCTTTCTGTCATCATTTTTCAGATGAGCATAATTCATCAGAATATTTCTTCAGATATTAAAGATAAGAATATTTTTAAAGTAAATCATTAAATTAATTCGAGCGTATATTCATTTTATTTAATAAAAGCAATGTGCATTAATAAGTTATGAAGGAAGTTATTTTTTTTTCTTTCTTATTATTCTAATTTCTAATATGAAATTGAATTTCTTTTAGAAGTTTGCAATTCTTATTAGAAAATAATTGTTTTCATTTTTTAATTTATGAGTTGCCGTCAATATTGCTGTTTTTTTATAATGCAAAATCAATTTACTTAATCTTTCTGCCAATATTTTCCAGAATGAATGATTTTTATTAGAATTTTTCTTCAGAATTAAAGTCGATAATACTTATTAAAATTATGATAAGAATTGATGCAACAATATATTCTAACTAGTTGAATAAAAAACAATGTTTGCACATTTTAATAAAAGCCAAAAGCTATAAAATTCCTAGTAAATTTATGTATGGAATTTGTATGAACTCTTCCATAAAATATTAATTTTTTTAAAGTAGATCACCCATGATTAATTTAATTTATCATACGTTTTCTTAAAAATCAGTAAAAAATTTCGCCTAAAACTTTGTGATAAATTTTCACTTTAATACAAAAATTACTTAAAAGCTGAATATTACAATTTACATACTTAAAAAAAAATAATGAAAGCCATAAAATATACAATGAAACTAACGAAATCATTTTTAATTATTACTAATTATTAATTTTATCTATTTTACACTTTTATAATTTCTATAATTAATTTTTAATTATTGTATGCATATTACTTATCTGATATCCAAGCTTTAATAGATTAAGCTTAGTAACTTCTTGTAATCAGATGATTTGTGACGATCAAGTACAGCATGGAAATTGATCAAAATTGAACCCCTTACATTTATGGTAAAAAAACTTCTAACATTGCCAGAGATACATTTTTAGGGTTCACAATAAATACTTACCAGAGGAGTTTATGTATTCGGAATAAAAGAACACCCCTTAAAGTAATTTGTTATTCATCGTTAATCATTTTACCGAGAGAAAGACACATCATGTTCTCACACTGGTAAAGCTCATTGGAGTCAGGTACAGTTGAGTTCACTGGTGTCAATGAATACCGTTTCTCTACTCATTCATGCCTTCGGTTCAACAGCTCGTGGGCTCGAATACCACCTTGGGCATGGATGTTTCTTATGGTTCGGAATCCATTTTAAACTGTAGGTCCCGGTCTAATTATCCATCGTGTGCAAAAAATGACCGCTGAGCGACAAACAAACCAAACCTCTACTCATTCAGTGGATTCAACTTCGTATTACTGTTGAGAACATGGTTGTTGAAAGGTATAGTACCATTTCTAACCATTGTTATTTATTTATTTTTTACTCAGTTTGATCTGTCTTCGTTTATTCTGCTTGAATTTCAATCGCATACTGTCAACAATAAACTATTATACAAAGAGAGAAAACCAGTAGCTTCTCATAGACTCATCAGTTCAAGAGGAATCATTGTTTAAATAGTTGGCTTTTTAACTTTGAAAATTACAATATTAAACATTAAATGTTATTTAAAATTATGAATTTCACTATTTTGCAATCTATAGATTTCTATAGAATTAATAATTAATAGAAATAATCACAGATAGTTAGTAGAAATAATCATCGCAATTTCTTTAC
The DNA here is from genome assembly GCA_030067965.1 of Latrodectus elegans. NCBI lineage: Eukaryota > Metazoa > Arthropoda > Arachnida > Araneae > Theridiidae > Latrodectus > Latrodectus elegans. Next base: position 63,253,930 of record CM057817.1, on the reverse strand, counting down.
GATAATTAGTACAACTAATATGTAAGAAATTATTGCATTTTATATTAGAATCTTTAATTTTTTTATCAATAATAATTTTTTTTATTATTTCGAATATTTAAAAAAATCAAAAATTTTTTAATCATTTATTTTAGAAATACTTGGTACATATGGCATTATTTTTGAGGACTAATAGCACACCTATGTTTGTTAAAAAGTTTTATCATCATTCATTAAAGTAAAAAAAAAAGGTTCAAGAATATCTAATCTTTTTCATTTAATTTCATTAACCTTTTAAGATGCTTTTATAATTCACAGCAACAACTAATAATAGCTAATTTATTTTCCTTATATGTATTTAACTAAGGAAGCTAAAAAGACAAAGGATTAATCAATTATGAGTATTGGCTTGTAATAATTTTGGACCTAAACAAAAAACAATTTAGCATCAATTGTAGAATATTTTATAAAATCATAGCGTTGTACCTGCTGAAAGAATTTTTCATAAATTGCGATAATATTCCTGTGGTGCTAGGAAATAATCCAAAAAATTACAATCATTCATATTGAAAGACGTGTAGATAAAGAAAAAACGCACACAAAATTTATCTCCTGTTGTTCCACAACTGCTGGGCTTGATTTGGTATCCAGTTCCGAAGAACGTGGTCCACTAGTTCAGTCCTAATGAATCTTGACCCCCCTCTAATTACATTAAGTAATTTCTCAATTTGTCTTACTTTGACTTAGTGAACTGTGATTCGTATTTTTTCATTTGAACTTTCAAATGAAACATATAACATGAGAGTGCTTTCAAATAGATTAGACTATTAGAAAATAAAGCAGGGACAATATTCTAAATGCAGTTTTTTCTCATAAACAAAATTTTAAACGTAAAAGACTTTGAAAGTCATTCTGTATCTACAGTAGCATTTACGTAATCACAGAAATACTGTTTTCATTGATGTTAATTTTTCACGATAATTAATTTTCCTATTTTTGATCATTTTACAATTCAGTTCGTGAGCATTTTAAAATTTTAAGGAAAGCTTTAAACTTCATATTTTTGACATTTTTAATCATGGACTAAATTTTTAGAAAACTTGTTAAATATGTGAATAAGATATTTTAATGGTTAATAACTGTAGCAAAATCTAGGAACCTATGAAAAATTTTATGCGCGATGAAACCTTCTCCAATTTTAATTATCTAATTTTTATAATTTTAAGTTATCATAGGAATAAATTTTATTTTTTACCAAGTATACAATTGTAGACGTTAAGGAACTTAATTTTAATTGAATACATACATCGTACTAAGCATTATAGCATGTTATTGAAAAGTACTGAGACAAAGTCTTAAGAAATATCCAAGGGTCAATTTCAGACATACAAGGTAAACAAAATTTTTTTTGCCGTATTTAATGACTCAAAAGAACATGACCTACAGAAAAAGCAGTCTATTATTAGTCTTCTAAGTAATCATCATCGGCATCCAGCACCTTCTGCCAACGTGTTTCCAGTTGTGCGATCCCCTTGTGCTAAAATTCCGAGGTTTTGGAAGCAAAGAAGCCCGTGAGTGCTTGGCGCACGTCTGTTTCATTGATGAAGGTTTTTCCACGAAGATGATTTTCCAGTTAATGGAAGAGGTTGTTGCTATCACTGTTGGTGCAAGGTCAGATGAGTAAGGAGAATGACACAAAGTCTCCCAATCAAGTCGCTGTATAGTATTCCTGATGCACCAGCTTGACATGGGACCTCACGTTATCAGCCAAGAGCAGTACACCCTTGTGATTAACGTTCTGGCTCCTTCTGTTGAAATGCTTGTTGAACACGTTTCAATTGCTGCGAGTACAGGACCCCAGTAACCGTTTGGCCTGTTGGTAGCAGCTCATAGTGAACCACTTGACGACAAGTTTACCAGACATCATCTTCATCATAGAGAGACAAATCTCCCAACCTGAATTTGTGAAATCAATTCCTTGCCGTACTTTCATTCACAACACTATCCCCAAACGCTTGACATATACGGCGAATTGATGCAGCAGTTGCTAAGCCTACTTTGAAGTCGTAAAATAAACAACACTGAATGAGCTCTTTCAACATTACTCTTGACTAGTCTATGAGTTACGATTGATGAATGAGCGCGGTGGACCTGTTTTTATAATGACATATATTACCACTTTCGTCTAACCGATTTCTCAACCACATCCTACACTAGTTTGCATACTTATCCTCATTTCATTCAATGGCAATACGTAAACGCCAAGAACTTTCTTATTTATCTTATATATAGTGATGGAAGTCACGAAATTTTAAAATTTTGGCTTTTCACTCTACATTCAGCGTAAGTGTTCAAAAGAAATGTCTCTACTAATTAAATATTATTTATAATTAGCTTTTTCTATAGTATTTTATAATATAAAAAATACTTAATACTAGAAAACTAATTTTCATAAGCGATGGCGATGACTCTTTAAATTGCCATTAACTCCTGTCTTTTATCAACAGGGTACACCTGATTGTGTTCTAAATTTAGGTTCTGATAACAGAAAAAAAAAAATTCGGTATTTATACAGTTAAAAGTTATGCAACAGACTGGAAATTCATTTTTAATGAAACTACCTAAGTCTCCTTTAAAAAGGTAGTAGTTCTAGAAAGAATATATTTTCTGCCATTATTATAGTTAGACTATGCAACCAAAAAATGTAAACTTCTTTCCTAGCAGAGACGGTTAGCTTCTAGGACAATATTATATACAGACTAAAACTATATACAAATGGGACCGTTACCTATTGATCCCAAAAATTCTATTCTTTAGTATTACTGCCTATGATTTTACATTCCAGAATGTTAATAAGCATTTCAAGGGAGTAAAATCAGTTGTAAATCAAACCAAATTGGCTATTAGTTGGTGAGTGCATCAGCCTAGTCAATTGGTTCTGCCTTTAGTTTGTATCCACCATTTTTTTGGAGTTTTGAAATTATTTCGAATCCACTTTAAATTGTGTAGCCCATTTGGATCAGCTTTCGTGTCCAAAAAGTGACACTAGAATGACAAGTCAAAAGTGAATAAAAAAGTTTGATCTTATGAACATCTCTTTTTGAAATTTTCAGATTTAATCTTTTATATTACAATCATATGTTATTTTTTACATTACAATATCATATGTTAATCATAATCATATGTAACTTTTTATATTATAATTAATGTGAAAGGTTCCGGGTTCGATCCCCGGAAACTACAGATGAATCTTTGCTTTCGGGGGAGACTGTAACTCCTATAGAGCGCGTCCCCGGGCGGCGGATAAGGGAATGCCTTTCTTGGTTTCTTTTGGGTGGTCAAAAGGAAATAAAATACTCTACAGGACCTACAGGCAGAAGTCCAACCCCTTTGGGGCTCTATCAACTTTTTTCCATGAATTGTGCAACCACCAGGGCTGTCTTCGACAGCTTTGATGACATTTAGGATTTTTGCAAGTACTCCATGGACACTGCAACAACTACAATCACATTACTTAATTATCCACTAGTAGTTTTAACACATTTCCTTTTGTTTACTGATATCCATTAGAACGCGTCCTTAAAATTAATATTTAATATTGAGTTTGATTTTGTAATACTATTTCAAATTAAAGCTTATATATATAGCAGAAGTTGTAGCATTTTAAAATGTCTTAAGGTTAGAGGGGATTAAATGTTTGCTTGCATCGCTTTTAAATACAATGAACAGTCTGATTGAACCAATAAATGTATTTGTTAGCAGCAAGATCCTCTCGCATATTAATTTATATATTATTCATTCCCTCTTTATGTTTGTTCACTTATTCGAAATTATAAAAAAATTAATTATTTAATTAGAATAACAAAATTGTTTCAACTCTTTATCATTAAAATGTAACAGCAACCTTTCAGTGTTAGTTTACAAGGTCTCTTAGCTATTAGTAAGGTTAAAATTGGAATTTTAAAATACAAGATTTTAAATCATTATTAAAACAGAAAATTATTATTAAATCTTGTATTAAATCTTTTGAATCATTATTAAGTTTTCAACATGGGTAAACAAGGTAAGTGAATACTACCTACTAGCAGTGTTAAATTTTTAATTATTTAAAAGCATGGTAAGAATTTTATTCTAATTATTATTATTAAAATATAACAGCAACAACACATCAGAGCTGGTAGACAGGGTAAGTGACTCTTCTCTATTGCTATTTGTTTATTTGAACACAAACTTTTTTTTGGCGAAGCATAAATAAACAAACCAACCTAGTAGAAGAAGACGGTCCTTTCCTTTGCAAGTTTGCCAATTGGGATACAACATTTACGGATATATGATACAGTTAGTTTTTAGCAGAGCTTTTTTACGAAGTTTCTTATGAGGAATTATTAGATTTTAAAGAGAAATATCAAATGTTTCATTATAAAAATATACGTGGCTTTATTTATGTTGATATGAGGGGTAAAGTAAATAGTCTCACGGTCTTCTTTGCGTCCACAACCACTTAGTTTTACCACAAAGGGATTCCGCAACTAAAGAATGGCAGTTGTGTAATTAGTAGTGTAAACTTTTTTGTCACATAATGTGCAACTGCAATACATCCAATGTACTCCGATTATGAAAACAAAATAAAATGAATTAATTTTACGAATTTATTGTGTATTATTTGTATCTTTTAATTATTTTTGAGTTTCATCTCATTTCTGAAGAAAATATTTTACTGTCATTCCTTTATAGTTTTCGTTTTAATTTCGGTAAAAATATATCATCATGAAAATTTTTTTTATTTCTTTTAGACTATTTATTAGAACAATTTTTTTTAAATCGTTATTTATTCATTTTTCTGAATTTTCGTTTCGTCCACTCTTTAAACGGAATAGATTTTACATATTATATATTATAGACTTTTTACGTATTATCAATAGAAATACTATTATGATTAATCCATTCTTTTATCATAATTCTGAAATAATTTACTATGTGAAACTTGTATGAGTTTTATCAATTTGCAAAAATACATAAAGCTTACATATTTGTATATATACTTAGAATAATAATGATATTCTGATACACTTAGAATGATTATTCTAATGTTTCATGATGACAAAAAATTAACAATTTTAATTATGAACTGTAATATAAGCAACAAAATTAATAATGGTTTTAATGTTAGATAAGCCACAAATAGTTTAATTTTTAAATATCAATATAAAAACAAAATTTGATTATTGTCTCACAGTAGAACTAGAAAAAGTATTAAAGAAGGAACTAGGAAAAGTATAAAAAAATAAAACATTATGCTTGTCATTTCTTTTATAAATGTATATTTCAGTTTTGAAATGGTATTCAGATAAAAGTATCTCAATCGAAAATTTTCTCTAATTAAAAGTATCAATGGCTTAAAAAATTGTACTTTTTCAGATGATCTACTGGATAAATAAATCAACTTAAAAAACAATAAGTTCTTACAAGTTAGATGAGAGTAGTTTTCAAAAAAATATGGTTGATTTTTGCCAAGTTATTAAGTAAAAAATAATAAATTATGGAAATATCAATGCTAATAAAAATATTTTGATATCATTCACACATCAACAAAACTAACTCACAATATTCTGAGAGATAATTATTTCCGACAGAAATAAAATATAAAAACAGTCTTTTTATTAAAGAAATGCTATTTTTAAAATAACCGAGAAGCTTATTAACAAAGTACATTAAATGTAATATCAATCAAAAAATTTTTTGATAAATTAATTTTTTGATTACTTTCAGTAATAAATGCGTTTTATCAATAAGGCTACTTAAAAGTACTTGAATAGTTAAGATTTTGTATCCTCAAATATAGATATACTCGCACTGGATGTGTCTGCTTTCAAAATGTTTTAATAAACATCCTGTCTATTATAGGATTATTAATTATTCTTTTATTAATACTTTTCAAAATAAATATTCATTAAATACGTATTTCAAAAAGAATTAAAAAATATCTTGACTATAGGGAATATTTAATAATAAATATGACCATTGATGATATTTATTAATTATTTTCCAAGGTCTGATTTTTTTTTATTTATAAAAAAATGGTTCTCTCATTGCTAAAACATATGATTCAGAATGGAGAGGTAAACAAATTATGAAAAATTAATTAACGAAAGATTTTTATAAATGTGTGAAGTGACACATTCTGTTTCACACGTATCAGAAATTCCTTCCGCATAATCTTTGCAACGTCATATTTATGTCCCCCATCCCCGCCTGCTGTCTTCCTTGTCCACTCTCATTTGCGGAACATGCGCAGTTGACGCGGAAGTTCCAATATGATCCATGACAGTTGAATGGCTCACCACCCCTAAAGAATGTGTATCGATTCTTTCAAATCTCCTTTGGGTCTCTTTCAACTCTTGAATCATGTTCTGACTCTTTCACTTCTTTTGACTCACAGCCTGGCCTCTTTCCAACAACTGGAAATGATGAGCCAAAAGTTGGAATGTAAAAATGATTAAAGCGCCCTTTTTTGAGTTTTTGATGTTTAGATGTTTGTTTTTTGTTGTTTGGATTTTGTAAAATTCTTAAGTTATTCTCCCAGATTGTTTAGAAAAGTGATACGTTTAATGAAAATTAGAAAAATTTGCAGAACATATCTTTTTATTTCGTATTTGTTCCTTATTTCCCATTTGAAGTCATTCAAATCAAATGCATTTTTAAGACTGCTGAACATTTCATCTCTTGTAGCTTCACAATAGGATTTGTTATTACCTAAGAATGAGAGAATTTATGTAAATAGCAATTGTAACTATACTATTATATTGGCTTACGTATTTTGAAATTTTCTGCTATGATTTACAATTTAGGAATTGAATATATATATATTTAAATTCACCTTGTTTTTATTTACAAATTTTAATTATTTTTCTTCGTTTTTATAATTATCTTAAAACTAAAAGAAATGAATGAATTCCATGAAAATTTAAAATTAAATTAAATCACTAACTCTAACTTATTATAAATTTAAAATTAAATTTGAAAAAAATGTTTCTAATCACTCATACCAACAGTAGATTGAATTGACTTTCTAAATTAGTATGAATAAATTTTTTAATAATTTGGAATCAAATTAAACCAATATTATTCTAAGTTATTATTATTTTAAAATTCAATTAAAAAAATGCTTGTAATGCCTCATACCAACAGTAGCTTGGATTGACAGATTAAAAAAAATCATGTAATTTTCCCATGAATTTCATCACAAAAAGAAAGTAATTAAATAAATTATATACACTAGACTTTATACTGGTTAAAAATAACTATGATTTACTAAGCTTTCTGAAACGCAGTCAAAATTAATTTTATTTTTAAAAGAAAGAATCACATTTGACTAGATAAAAAATAAAATGCTTAATTACATTGAGATTTTGCGGAATGTTCTTCTGTTACATCACAATCAAGTGAAAAATTTTCAAAATTTTATAAAAATATGCTCTTTCATTGAGAATCATCTTCAAACAAAACTTGTGTATTTTAAAACATTTTGTTTCAATTAGAATTATAAATATGAGCTAAGCAGTTTAAAGAATAGAATAATTTGCAACAATTGTTCATAAGAGAAAGATATACTTTCAAAAAGGTAATACACACACACACAAACACACAGGTATTATATATGTCTTAAAAATAAAGAAACAAAATTGAAAGGAATATCAGAATAATTGATATTAATATTAAATAAAGAATAATAATTAAAAATAATAATTAATATAATAATAGAAATTGAAAGAAATATACTTTAATTTAGCAGAAAAATAATATGTTTTGTCGCGTCGCCAAAAATAATTACTCACTGCATTTATTATAATTCCAATTACTGTCAAAAGTGCATTGGTATATATATATATATATATATATATATATATATATATATATATATATATATATATATATATATATATATATATATATATATATATATATATATACATACACACACACACACACACACATATATATATATATATATATAAACAAATTCAAATGTGTATGATATATAAATGACTAAAAAATTTTAATTAAGAAATTTAATTTCTGTTGAATAAATTTCTTAAAATCATTTAAAAAATTGTTGTATTCCTTTTTTCTTTGAAAAATGTTTGTTGAGAAAATTGTTTGAAAGTGACACACACACACAGTTACCAATTCTATGGGATTAAACAGGTTTTTTCCCAAAAGATTCTTTTTCATGTAAAATCCTGTTTTGTAAAATATAATTCATAATCAATTAATAATAAATAATCAAAACATATATTGTTACTCAATTTTAACTGTCCAAACAAGGAATAGAAAGTAACATTAAAATTAATAAGTAATTCAACTACTTTAGTAAATTAAGTACCACGTTAATTTGTTTTCGAAATTAATAAAATGATTATTAATTAGAGTAATTCATACTTGTTAGTTAATATACAGTTTGAATATGAATATTTCTTATTTTCGAATATTTTATGCATGTAAAATAAATTACAAAATAAATTTCGCCGTTTTTCAGCAACTTTCTAATATCAATTAAAATGATGAACATGATTTATTATGATACAAACAAAATTATATTACATCGATTGTAAGAAATGTAAATACTCGTTTTGATTGTGTGATTTAGAATTTCTCATAAATATAACAATCAATATTCATGTTTTCTAGCTTACAAATATTCATTTGTTTTTCAAAATAATTATTTAAAAATTTCTTTTCATTATTTGTTTCAGAGTTGGAGTAATTTTTAATATATATCTAACTATAAGTGTTTTACTGAACCATTATTGAACTGGATAAAAAAATAGAATTTAAGAAAAGAGATCATAAATAAATGAGAAAAGATAAAAACAAATGAAAATTACCGTATTGAAAACGATTCTGGAGGATATAAATTTCTTATTATTTTTTTATCTGATTTCTTACTGCTCACCATCTATGGGGTTGAATTATAATTTGTGGCTTTTTTTCGCGCAAAATTATCACCTTAGAGTGAAAAATAGAAGTGTTTCTGCAATTAATTTTATATTATTTAATAAAGAATTATCTTACAAAATAATGTACTAAATTTTTTTATGCTGATGATTTTCATGCTTTTTGATTTTTTCAGGTCATTGAAATGAAGCGTCATGTTGAGAAAAAAAATTCATTTACGACATTTTCTGCTTCGTGAGTATGATCGAGGAGTCATTATCTACCCAAAGGATTTATAAAATGTGTGGCGAAGATAAAATGTCTCTTAGGGTGGCTCAAAAGTGGTGTATGACTATTCAACTTCAGGAACATGAAATACATCAGATGATTCTAATCTATAAACAATGCTTCTTGAAGAATAATCGATGTCTTAGTTAAATCAAAGAAATATTACAAAAATATTCAAAAAATGCTTTATTATATTTTGAATTTTAATAGCGTATACACACGAAAGACACATGATGCTGCCAATCCAATAAAAATGACTTTTGATGAAAATTACAAAATTAATATTCACAAATTCACAAAATTACGCATAATACAGGAAATGAGATGATTGCTTTATTTAGAGCAAAAATCAATACCTCATCCCTACGGGCAAATTTATAATTTTTTTTCATAATTAGTTTTGCCAAGAAAATATTCATTTGGACATACAAATTTCAGTGCAAGTAAGAGATACCAAATGAGAAAAATTAATTGTACATATTAGATATTTAATTGAGCGCTCAGGACTAACTATGATCAAGAAATTTAGTCATTCATCGAAATAGAATGTTCATATGCTGACAATTAAATTTTTGTCTTTCTTGTTTCCAGTTTAAGAATTTGTGGGTTTGACTCCCATAATAGGTTTTACGGATTATTTGTAGGGGTTATAAATATATTTCAAACAGTAAGAGTGGCTCCAAAAAAACCATCACGTGCAAAAAGTTACCATAGGGAGATAAGTAAATCAAACTTGACTCTAGCGATGAATCATTGGAAATGAGTTGGTTATCTACTTTTTGTATTCATGTCGAGCTGAGTAGGCGATTTAGAGTTTCCCCTATGGTCTCGTTGCAAAATGGAAATGTATCTTACTATCAATAATAAGCCCTCCCGGAATTACAATAGCCGAATGATTATCACTCTGCTCTTCGGTTCAATCTTTCGTGAGTTCAAATCCCACTTTGGATTTGAATGTTTGCAGTGGTTCTAAATCTACTTTAAACAGTAGGATCTGGTCACATTTGTTCTCGTGTGTAAAATATAACCGATGAGTGACAAATAAATTAAACCAAGCACTTGGAATGTTGAAGTGTCTTGTGTTTGGCTTTTATGTTGTCCAACAACACGATGTTAAGTGCGATCATAAAGTGATAAGTATCTTCTTAAGGAAGGGTTAGTTTGTCACACAAAGTCCATATTTTGTACACGACGGCTAATTAGACTGAGATCTACAGTTTAAAGTGGAATTCGAATCACTACAAACATCCACGTCTGAGGTGAGAATCTAACTCATGAACCATTGAATCGAAGGTCAGAGCGCTAATTATCGCTAGCCTGTTTGAGCGTTTAGAGTAGAGAAATATTTAATTAAAAACGAGTAGACTCAAACATTTTCACATACATGATAATTGTAGTGTCAAGTTAGGAAATGATTGTAGAATTGATTGTAAGATGGCCATTTGGTTAGAAAACAATGGCAGAAATATATATCTAAATATTTCAAAGCATATGGATAAGATGTATTCAGTGTGTTGTAAATAAAATTCAAGCTTAATTAAATAAAATTAAAATTAAATTATGCTAATGTAAAATACAATATACACCTAAAGGCTGAGGTGGCTTAGTTAGTTAAGGCGTCGTTCTTATTATCAAAAGGTAGTGAGTTCGAATCCCAGCTTAACCGAAGATCCGTCGTGTTTGCTAAAGGTGACTGCGGCACATTAGAACTGGGCGTTGTCACAATGTCCTCCAAGTAAAATGATACCTCTATGGAATGGGGCAAGCAAGATATTGGGGGTTTTCTGCTTGGTCTTGCTTCAAAATCACGAAGACTCCACCCAGTTGCTTCTCACTGGTAGAGAGCCAGCCCAGGACGAAGTGCAGGGAAGCATGCTGGTGCAACAGCACAATTTACACCTAACTAGCACAATACATTTTACGTCAAAAACTAAAATGTACTTTTAAAATTCAAATATGTTTATCATTATCAATATATAAAATTATATATAAAAATTATCAAGATATAGTTATTATAATTGTCTTTTCGCTCATAATATTCCTCATACAAATTTAAAAATTATAATCGAATGTGTTATAAATGTAAAGTGGATAGCTTTAATATTCTGCTAGCATGTTGGTTCCTTGCATTAATATGTAAATAAAACAATATTTTAAAATATATTAAGTATTATTAGTGTTATTAAAACACAGACTCAGCTCAGAATCATCTCAAATAAAAGAAATGAAAACAAAATCAATAAATGAAAAAAATAATCCTCATATATAATTTACAAAGAATGACTCTTTGTACTTTTTTAAATAAACTAAGATTATTATTTCAATTTATAAGTTTCTAATCTAGCAGTTTTCCTACAATTTCCAAAATTTCTAGAGTTTTTAATATAAAAACAAGAAAACTGAATTAGATTAATTTTTAACAAACGGGAATCTACACTTTTTGAAATCATTTGAATTGTTAATTGATTGTTTATTTTAAACATTCCTTCCTTTAAAACCTAATTTTCCTACCTTCTTCTAATTTTCTAAATTTTTTTTGTAAAGATATAAAAGCAAAATTCTTCAGCTTATTAATTACATTGGTTAAATATTGTGGAGAAAAACAGAAATTTTTTTTAGCAACTTATTAACTTATTAAGAGAAATTTTAATTCGTTTGCCTGTGCCTTAATTTAAACAATAAAATGTTTTGTGTTCTTCGTAATTAAATTATAAAATTTTTGAATTTATATATATATATATATATATATATATATATATATATATATATATATATATATATATATATATATATAAATTTTAAATGCATAACTTTTAATATTTTTCTTTCAATACTTATACTTTTACTGCTATAAAATTTGCTTTAAAAATTTTTAATTGAAAAGAATAAAAATTTCTGCTAGGTATGTGCATGAAAAAATCGGTTAAGTTCAGCCATTTATGAATAGGGATGGCGCATCTTGGCAATAAAGGGGAAATATTGACAGAAGGCATTATAAAAAGTGCTTAAAATACACAATTGTTTTTATTTTATTATGTACTTATTTATTTCCTTTTAATTTAAGGTGAAACATTTTTTCAACATTGTACAATAATATTGGAATAATTCTCTTTCTATTAAACAATACAGATCTATATTAATCAATATGTTTTATTTAAAAGCTTCATTTCTTTAATTTAGGGTAACATATTTTTCAGATTACTTATTTCAAAACTTTTTGAAAATTTAAATCTGCTGTATATGACTTACCGATATATATATAAGATCTTTTACCTTATATAAGATAAGACGATCTTTTAACTTATATAAGCTTCTTGAGTTTGATAAAAATTATTATTCTAGTTTCTGGATATCTAATACTAAGGTCACTCTGAAATTTTTGAGATATAACTAGGTTTTAAAAGTTACACTTACAAAATTTTAGGTGTGTTCAAAGTATTCTCCTCCATCATCAATGCACTTTTGTAGGTGAATTTTCCACAGATTAAATGCCTCAAGCCATTCATTTCTTGAAATAGATGAAAAAAATGCATTTATAGCCCCATGAATCTCTTCTTCTGAATGAAAACGACGTCCACGTAAGTTCCTTTTTAGATTAAAGAATAACCAAAAGTCACACATAGCTAGATCAGGTGAATACGGCGGATGTTCCATCACTTTAATTTGTTTTTGCTTAAGAAACTCAACTCTTAATCCGGCTGTATGTGAAGATGCTTTGTCATTGTCAAGCATTAGTCCCTTCTGTATCATTTGATAGGTACAGCGATTATCATCCATTAACATTTTTCGTATGGCAGACACATTATCCAGGATTACTGCCGATGGCGGCCTTCCTGTGTGTTCTTCATCCTGAGGAAAATTGCAACCTCTTCTAAATTCTCTAAACCATCTGAATACAGTAGCACGAGCTGGAGATTCATCACCAAATACTAATTGCAACCATTGAACGCATTCTTCTTGATTTAATCCTGCTTTAAAATCGTAGAAAATCATAGCGCGAAAATGTTTTCGCGTCAACTCCATTTTCTCTTCTGTTTAAAATTTATTCTACACTAAACATGTTGCCGTAAGTCAGTAAAAAATCATCTTCTGCCTTAAAATACTTTGTATTTTAAAATTAAACCGTTATTTTTATTTTGTAAATTCTCATCTGCGACTATCTCAAAAATTTCAGAGTAACCCTCGTATATATATATATATATATATATATATATATATATACACAAATAAATTAGCCCAATATTTTCAGTAAAGAATTTGATTTACGTTTGATGGAATTTTACTGTCATAAATAACGAATAATTGTTATTTTGAAGAAAATATTGATTTAAGTGATATAATCTTTAAAAATTAAAATTGTTGTAAAACTTTTAATTCTTAAAATTTTTTATAAATTTTTTAAAATTTCATACTAATTAGTTGAAAAAGAAATTTTATGACACTTGCATTTCAAGTACTTTTGGATGTTCACATTCCCATTTAACGATAATAAAAATTGTTTTCAAGATATTAAAATAAAAAAATCTCCCTATATCATCTGAAAAATGAGTCTTCCTGAAACATTAGATTTTTTTGTAATAATATTAACAATAATAGTAAAAGCAACAGAATTCAACATCTAAAAATATAAAAATTTTGAGGAATTCACATATTTCATGGCTTAAATTGTAAAAATTCAGAAGAATTCTCGTCTTTCATCACTTAAAAAGTAATCGTTATTTTTTCGGCATAATAATTTTCCAGAATAGTGTTTCCTGATTTTAAACATCCATGTTAGACATTTTCAAATAATTTCCAGTAAGGTATTTAAATAAAATGTACGGCTGCTATTCTTAATCGCAATTATGAAGAATTATGCTATGAAAAACGAAGCATTTGAAAAGTTAAATAATATAAATCTAATATTTAATCTCCTTAATTTTTTATTTAAACTCCTTAATCATGTTTCGAAGTCGTAAAAAGTCGTATCTGTAGATTAGAATAGTTATAATATATATTTGGTGCAAGCCATATATATTGGTCTTGAGTTTCTTTGATTTCTTGTTAAAATTTCATTTTCAATGTTTTCAAACTTTTTCCTATTATGTACAACCAAATTTTCTCTTGTTTTTTTTTTTCATGGACAAATCTAGAAAATTTTTGGCTTAAATTGACATCATTTTTCAATTTATAAAAAAGCAATTTAATTCTCTTAATTGAATATTATCCATTATTTCACTGATTTTCCTTTAATGTACCAAATGATTGACATTTAAGTCTTTATTCCTCGCTTAACGACAAATCAATAAATTCATTTTCATCGTTGTTTTGGGATCAATTGACTGAAACAATCTTATCGTAAGAGAAAGCAGAGACAATATAAAGAATTTCTTTTCGTTCATCACATTCCTTAACGGGAGATTGTTGACATTCCTTAATAGTTGGCATTCTTTAATGAATTTATTTGTTTCACTTTAACATTTCTGGAATTTAGTTTTTTTTTTTTTTTAATTTAATGTCTTATTCAGTAAATTTCGTCAGCTCAGCCAACTTTTTATTTTTGTATAATATCCTGGTAGTTTGCGTGTTCTTATTTCCTAGCTAACAGTCTCTAATAGGAAAGTAAAAATCTATTTTTTAATATAATACAAATCTCAAGCTTTAGTATGTTAATAAAACTGTTATGTTTAAACCAAAAAGTTAAAAAAAAAGGTAACTGGACGTAAATTCTATGAATTTTCAACTATTTACATACTATTATTGGTTTAATTTATGTTAAAACAAAATAAAATTACTCATTTCAGAAAATCGTTATGAAAGTAATAATTTTCTTCATCAAATCACACAAAATATGTGCTTAACGATAAATTCTTAAATTTCTAAAAATTATTTTTTGATTACTGTTGAAATATCTTGACTATAAGTTGCACTAATTATTATAACTTAATCCCATTTTAGATTTGGGATTAAGTCATAATAATGATTATGATTTTATGCAAGTTAAGTCATAATTATCTCAGGATCATAATTTATGATTTTAATTTTATACATAATATATTTTAGTTATAAAATTTTTCAATCCATCTGTACATTTTGAAGACAGAATCAACTCTTTACGAAAGCGAAATTGACATACCTGATGAAGTCTGTCGAAAACTTGAAGTCATTGCCAAAAATGACGTCACTTGCTTAAAACTGATGGTTTGTTTGATAAATTAATTGAAGCCAAATTTTTTTTCGCTCGTGAGAAGGATTTTGGCTCTTTCCCATGCTTCGTCAAAATACTGGAAAACTTCCTTTTAATTTAAACAATGGTCTTTTATAAATTTTTAATTTTATTCTTTGAATAGCTATACCTCTATTTTTTTAGAATTTGGAAAATCTTTAAATATAAAACTAACTTAGAATGTACTTTTTGTGAATGTACGTAAGTTAGTTGGTCGGAGTTGAAATTTATGAGAATTTCTGGAATCTTGATTGGTTTTAGAAATATATTTGTGATTTCTAAGTAATATCATAGGTTAATTTTTTGTTAATTTGTAAAAATCTATATAATTAATAGCTGATAACTACTACTTATGTGATAATTGGATCTACTGTGGCGAACGAATCGACACACTTCCTAGAAAATTCTCAAAACTTAACTTATTCTCTTGTTCAGTGAGAGAAGGAAAATTATATAAATGATTTCGTATACTATTCTGAGGTATGGTAGTTGAGTTGTCGTAAAGTATTGAGAGAAGATTTGTTTATTTATTTAATAAAAAGATCCTATACGATGAATAAATCCAGTAAATGAAGATGCGGAAAGAACATTCTTTAAGGTGTTCCCTTGTAGATATTGTTGATAATCGATTTCATTGGCAAAAACTTCAAAAGAAAAAAGTAACCCGCTAACACAGAGACTGTTTTGAAATTGAAATGCAGTCACATCTACTGAAAACTTAGTTGCCGCAAAATTTTATCAACTTTCCTCATTCAAAAAAATTCTAAGAAAAATTGCTTAGTAACTAAATTACTAGAATAAAATTAAATTTATGTTCAACCTTTGATTCAGCTAAAATTGCATTAAATGTTTTGGCCACTCTTTTCTGTTTCAGTAATGAAACTTTTGAAAGTACTGTAATGGAATTTCTTAACTTACAAAATTTGGACTCATAATTTAATACACAAGTATTAAATCAATTTTCACTCGGTAATACTTTGAATTTCTACACTTAAAAACAAGAAAAATGGTTTATACTACGTTATAAACATATATATACATATACATACATATATATATATATATATATATATATATATATATATATATATATATATATATATATATATATATATATATATATATATATATATAGATAGATAGATAGAGATAGATATAGATATATAAATACATATACGAACAAACATTTTATATTAGAAATATAATTAAAGCATTATTAAGCAATTAATTGGCAAATCAATATCTTCAATATTATAAGATTAGTTTGTCGTCACATTAGTTTATGTATTCCCAAAATTGTTTATAGATTATCCTAGCCACGATCAACTATAGATAATCTCTTAAAGAAGTTTAAGAAACGGAGGTTGGAACATGAAATTACATACTTTGATCATCCTCGTAAATAGATTGGAAGAGATTACAGCGTATTGATCCTTGAGTTCGTAAGTTGCGCAAGAAATCCTTCCCCATCATTCCCAGTAATTTTTAAAAAATCAGCTGTGGTTACTATGCATCCCAATTATTTATAAAACTGCATGCTTTCAATATCTATGGATATGTTGCTGCACGCACAACAAACAATACTTCATTCAACAAAACAAACAGACTCGATTAGTGTTTTTCGCATCACCACTGAACGTTGACCATTGGAAAATTATTTCATAGACTGACTAGTTACGCTACACTTTTAGTCAGATATGCAAGGTAAGATATTAAAATTCAGTACGAGTGCTTTAGTTACTACAGAGATATCCATTCAAGCTGGCAAGTTGGCAGGTAGTAGTGCACTTATTTGAGAATGTTTCTCATGGTTTGTTTTGAGAACTTTGCATGTTGTTCCTGGTAAAATGAACGTTTGTAACTACAGGAACATTTTAGAAAATCGGGTTTTCTCTACTTTTGAGCAATTTTACGGAATTGACGAATGTTACCTCTAGGACGGCAATGATCCCTGTAATGTTCACTCTAAAACTGTGATATCATGATACTGATATATAATATTCTCTCTGGTCAATTTAGAGTACCTACTTAAACGTGATATAAATTTTGTATAGCGAATTAAAGAGATCCTTATGAAATGAAGAACCGCGTTTTAATTTTACAACCGAATTGACAAAACACTTTTAGCAGGAATGGACACAAATAATAAAAGTTATATGAAACACTCCTTGAAAATATGTCTAGAAGAGTTACTAGTGTAACTGCAGAAGTGGAGGACTATCTCGTCATTAAAAAGCATCAATTCTTTTTTGTATGATATTACATCTTGTCGTCTGGGTCATTATATATATGCATGTAGTAAAATTATTTTTTCTTAATGAAGATTGGTTATATTTTTTAAACTAAATAGTTTTTTTCTTTTACACAAGCATATCGTATTTTTCTATTTCTTAAACAATTGTCATTTTTTGTATTTGAATCCCAAGGATAAGGTATGCATACTAGTCAGCCTTTTTCTAAATGACTGTAATTTCATTTTTAAGACTATATCCCAGACTTCTCCATTAACTTATGGCAAAGAAAAAATCTTCTATTTGGTTATCAGACAATACAACCCTTTATAGAAGAAGTTAAATTCAACCAAGATACAGAAATAAATCTGTCATAAAAATGCATGCAGTGAATAAGGAGATGAGTTTGGATTTGCTGGTCGTTGTTTTGTTGTCCATAATACTACAGTAAACACGTGATGATTCATTGCTTTTGATATACTCTTCTTCAAATACATTTCATGATATCCAATGATTTAAGACCAAATTACTGAAAATTGCTCTTTGTGTCAAAATCTAGCAGATTAAATTACCCGGTTTCAAAGTGAGACTAAAAAATAACGAACTTTGTTTTTTATGTCGATATAATAGTCATTTTTTTTTTTTTTTTTTTTTTTTTTGTTATAACTCTCTCAAATATATTTATTCCAACATCTTACACTACCTCAATCAATGGAACAGAATAGGTTTTGTAACCCCCGGAACAATAATTGAGCTTATCTATCCAATGATGAAATCTATGTGAAGTTTGATAGCACATTTAAGTTCTTCTCTATTTAGGAAGGTGATCTGTATGCATTCTGCTAGTCCCCGACAAGTTTGCACGCAGAAATCAGAGATGGATTTCACATTTTTCTTTCTGTATGCCCATCTGTCGAAGTATGTAACTGGATGCTTTTTGAGTTTTTTCTCTTGTAGAACCAGAATATGTTCTGTTATCCCCAAAAAATCTTCCCGGAAAGTATTTCGCATGGGATATTCAAATGCTTAACAGATATGAGCAAACAAACCAAACTAAAAGCATAACTAAATACTTTCGGATGTTATTCCTTCTAGTTCACAATATAAAGATATTATTTTAGATTAAGTTAGATTTAAATTTTGGTAGCATTCCAAGTAAATAATATTACTCATGGAAAATAGTTTAAAAAATTGTCAGTTCATTTTGAAGAAAACCTTCCACAGGTTCTTAAAAGTGACCAATCGATAATTGATGGAAGATATGTACTTTGACTCAAACTCAATTGTTTAAAGGTTGACAGTTGGTTGAAAATATTTATCTTCAAAGTCAGTTGGTTAAAGATTGATGGAAGATATTTACATAAAAGTATAAGGATTATATAATATTAAATCCACCTTTTTATTTCTTATTAGTTTATACAAATTGATCCTCGACTAAAATTTCAAACAGCTGTGAGCTCGTTAACTACTTTGAAGAATAATTTAGATTTTGTTTCCTAAAAATTTGTGTGTTGATATCGTAAGATTTATCCCGATAACCAAAGTGTTATTAATACACGTTTTTACTCATAGCTATTCAGTGGAACGCTTTTTTCATATCGCGGGGGCGAATTTACCTTGGACTGCCAAGACTGTTTTAGAATTCTAAGGGAGTTTCAGCCAAGACCTTGTTTCGGTACCCAAATTCATGTATCTATTAATAGTTGAATTCAGAAGAAATTGTGTCGGAATTAAAGAAAACAAATTATTGTTCAGTATGAATCAAATAATCTTTGCCAAAGAATTCTGAGATTTTTTTTCAATGTTTTTAGATTTTATATAACATTTTTCATGGTTTTAGCGAATGAAATGATTTCTTTAAAATTTGTTAATTTCAGAATTTTAATGGCCGTTCGATTTAACTTTCTTAATAATAATGATAAAATGGTCTCTTAATGTTTTTTAACATTTGATATAAATAATATTTTTATGTACGTCTATCAAGTAAAGCTAATTTTTTATATTTAAAAATTAAATTTTTCCCTTAGCAAATCATATATATTTTTATAATTTTCTTGGAACAAAAATTAATATATGTTGTTAATTAAAAATATTGTTAAAAATAGTTTTTTCTATCTATAAGCATTTACTGTAAATAATGTATGTTAATTTATATTTGAAATTTGCGAGGATAAAATTACTTTTATCATTTCTAAGGAAAAATCAACTTTTTTTTTTTTTTTAAACAAACCAGATATTTTTAGAAATAGTTTTTAAAACAAGAACTAAGATTTTTATTGGAAAATTTATCTTTCTATGCTCTTTTTTATAGATGAGTGAAATAACTTTATATTTTATTTATTGAAAACTCATTTTAAATTAAAGTAATACAGCATGTTTTATAATAAAAATACTTATTAAAGATAAATTCGTCGATAAGCTGTGAGACCTAGTGATTACGAGTTTTCAGGCTCGATACCCAGCCCAGCTAAAAACCGTCATTTTAAGATGTCCTATGCACGCGTAGTGCTTCATAGTATCTAATGCCCATCCACTGGTGTGGCGTTGGTGAAGAATGACGAGCCCATTTAGACATCGAGTTTTTCACTTTACTATGGTTTAAAATTTCGAGAAGAAGCTATATTTAGTGTGGCTTTGATATTTAGAAATGTACCACAGTAACTCAGTTTAGCTATAGGAATATTAAACAAGCAATAAATTCGATGAAAATGGTTGAGTGCCTCAACAGATACATTTTGAATGACCCTCTTATGCATGGGTGTTACATTCGATACAATGAAACAATCTATTTATGGGAAGAAGCAGATAATGCTTTACTAAATGTTAAACTTTGGTAAGTTCATCTTAGTAATGATTATATAACGAATAACATATAAAATGTGATCAGTTTTATAAAAGTACGCACATCTAAATAGGTTTATTAACTTATTTTTTTAAAAAATACTATCATTTTGTTTAAATGCAAATTTCTGAGTGTTTTCTTCTATTAAATGATAATGCATATTTTTAAATCAGATTTCAGAGGAAAATTATCTGAGTTATTTGCAGAATATATGGACCAGTAAAAAACCTACGGACTGTTTTTATAATACTGCTTAGGTATAATAAAAAAGTGGTCTTATGATATTTAAGTGGTCCATAGGTATTATAAGACCGTTTTTATTACTTTACAAAAAGACTTGCATGTAGCTTAATGAGTACGCTGAAAGCAGAAACACATCATTCCTTTCCCACTGTGCAACAGCATCTGGGAGTGAACCCAGAACCTTACTCTCTGAAGATTGCGATATTACCACAGGACCGCAGTATATTTTCAGGGTTTTTGGTTAATATCAAGATTTTCTTTTTTATATTGTTTTCATGAATAAAATCTCTTCTTAGTAATAAATCCGACTTTTAAGAAATTTTACTTCTCTCTCTCTTCTTTTCGCGTGACTATTAAGGAAGCTGTCTTTTCTACAACGCTGAAAATTATTCACTTGATTAACTGATAAGACCGCTAGGTGTGTGTCTATGGTCTTGACTAAATTAGAACTGTAAAATTTCTTAATTCAGATGGATAACAGGTTGATTATTTTATGCTAAGTTCGCACAATAGGACTAATTGAACAGGAAACTACAATTAAAAATGGATCTTGAACCCATATAAGCATTAATACCAACAGTGGGAATCGAACCCATGTGCTGTTGAAATGAAAATCAAAACTCTACTTATTCAGCTTACACCACAGCACTTAAAATTAGAAGAAGTTGATTAAACACAAAAGATTGAAAACTGAATCTGAAGTAATTCCTTTGGAAATTATCTGAAAAATACATATAATTATTTTGATTAGTTTTGACACCATTGTTGGCACCAAGCTGAGAAACTGGAAGTGCAGCGCCCTCTTTGTAAACGATTCCTTCCACCTCTTACTACTGTGGGAATTGAAGCTTGACTGACTGCCAGCTCATTACTTGTACTTACTTACTATTTACTATTACTACTTTTTATTTGTTAGTGTTCTTAAAAGAAATTAATAAATAACCTATAATAGGTCCGTCGTATTTTATACACATTTTAACATAACTATAAACATATGAATTTATGGACTAACAATCATATGATGTATAACTAAACAGCTGAAATCTGTTGTAAGGCTTTTCACATCACCCACTGCATTTTTACTGTTTGATAAGACTTATACATAAATATCGGCTGGTATCTATGACGTTATGTAGTTTTACACGTCAAAGCTAATTCAACAGTGATCTTTAACTTAAAGTGAACTCCAAACTACTAAAAGTATCCAAACTTGAGGAAGGAATCGAACCACAACTATCATTCTTGCATTCAAAGAATGCTCATACTCTTTGGCTGCCTACTTGGCAGTATGGGCAGAGTACAGTACCTGTGTGGTTTTGCGTAAGTGTAGTTCATATAGTTATCAAGTTAAAAGAGTTGTAACGCTGTGCAGAGTACAGCTTAACTGTCTAAGTGTGAAGTAAGGTACATTTCAGTATTCATCTTGTAAATGGCATTCCAGGAGGTCTTTCCATAGGTAGTGGCTATACGAAAAATTCCCACAAACACATATATGAACAGTCAAGCATACAAAAAACACAAATGCAATGTACGCTTTTCGTTCGCTGGCAGAGGTTGGGATTGAACCTAAGACCTTCTACTATAAAGCGTGTTGTCCTGCTACCAGGCTCAATCTAAGCTTATTGAACAATTTAAGACATATGTAGGCAGATTTGTAAATGTAGCTAATTGGGAGCTTCTAGTTTTTCGTGATAAATTCGGTCAATAATGAAAGCTGTATTGTTCGGTTAAGCTTTATAGAGTGGAATTGATAAGCTTCCATATAGACTTCATCGTAAAGGAGTAGTTAAAAGGCAGCGTCTTTTTAGATTGAAAGGTTCTAGGTAGTAAAAAACAGGTGATAAAATTTGTATTCTTTACTATCTTATGGAATTTTAAATTCCACCGTATGTCTCTTAAGTGTTTTTTGCTTCGATTTTTATCCTAATAATGGTGATGAAAAGTATCTTTGTGTTATATTGATACTCACTATGGATTTTGGGCTTTTCTAGTTCATGTTTGTTTAAAATGAATGCTTTTGTGTTAATATTAACAAAGAATTCTCTTTACATAAATTATTAACGAGCATTATGGTTTTTTTGTACTGATATTTTTATTACATACGTGTTGAGCTTTGTATTGATGTATATTGCTTCTGCAATTTCTCTTGTGTGATGCCTGATATTGTAATAATTTTTGCAGCATAAGCAAATTTTTATAATAACAATTAAAATATTTAATTAAAAAATTAATTCGGAATTTTCGCATATTTTTTCGTAATTGAAGTAAAATCTGTGTATTAAAGTTTTTATTTTTGAATTTTCAATAGAAATGTGCTTGCACAAAGCTTAAATCGTACGTACAACTAATTAATTAATTTTGTCTGGAAGAAAAATAGCAAAAATATTATGTAGTATATTATATTTCTAGGAATATAAATGACATTATCTTTTTTTTTAATCGTTGAAACTTGTTGAAATTCACTACAAATTATCTTAAAAAAAGGTAATAAATTAAAGGTTTGAGTTATATATATATAAATTATTTGAAATAATTTCATTGTGGTAAAAATTTTATAAGCACATTACTAGTAACTAAACCATAATATCTTATTAAAAGGTAAAACATTTGGAGAAAAACCTAACATAGTTTGAAAGAATTGCAAAATAATATAATAAGGGAAGATTTACCGAGTTCTTATGTTTCTTTTATGGAAAACAGCACTTATTTGACTTAAAAAATATTCTTTTAAGTCATTCAATACACAATTATTTTCTGTGTTGCCTTATGGTTTATTGTAGTTCAACGATTGGACTTTTAACTGCCCTCTCTTGAAGATTTTATTCAAGAACTAATTTTTTTAATGCTATATTTCGTTTTTGTTTTTCTCTACTGAACACTCCATAAACGTCACTGGATTGTGTGTGTTACCATTAGACTGCAATTTTATTTAAAAACTTTTTTCCTTAATTTAAAATCTCGTATTCATATTTATCATTGCAAGAAATACAACAATAATATGATCTAAACGTATACAATAATAAATATGTACTCAATGTATAACATATGCAATGATAAATATGAATACGAGACAGTCAGCGTGATGCTATCTCAAATGAAATAAACCCGATAAGAAACAATCGGAAGGGCGGAACGCAGAATGTCAAAGTAGTTGTGAATAAGATGCGCGGAATGTTTATAGAATATTGATGCAATGTACTAAGCTGTTATGGAATGATAAATATTTTCTATAAATATTCATCTCCTATTTTCTTTTTTTTACTTGTAGTATTTAATTATATAGCTTTCTATTTAAATAAATATATTCCATTATGCGCCATGCTGACGCCTGTTCGTAGAGATAGGTATAAAAGAAATGTCTGTAAACCAAGTGTTAACATTTAAATGAATGAAAGCAAAATGCGCAAAAGTTTTGTATTTTGTACACTGGAATAACTGAAAATTAAACAATGGGATTTATGTTCCTGATCTATTCTTGATGTCGCGTGTTGTTGTCTTTCTCTAGTTTTCTACGAAAATTCATAAGAATCAGGGAAAAGAGGATAACTTAAATTATTTATTTGTACTCGTCAGAAAGTTGCTGAGTGTGATGCTTTGTTTCCTGAAAGTATGAGTTACCTCACTTTCGCCATGGTTTCAGCTTATTGTACTTCTTCGTCCAGTAGCAAATGTGGCCTGTGAAGTGTGAAGGGACGCTCTGATTATTTCCCGGAAACGCTCCGCCTCGCTGCCCTCATATTCATCTCCCCCCCCCCTGATTAGGAGATTTTCAGTGAAACCACCAATCGTTAATAAACATTTTTTTTTCACTGAAAGGAGTTATTTGTTCTAAAAATGCCCCACCTCACACACTTCCTTTCAGAAAGTGTTTTCATCCATATATGTCTATATGAAAGTGTTCTCTAAAAATCATTTTTATCCTTCAGGTGTGGCAGCACACGTATTCTATAAATAAGTTACTGGAGTTGTAAAAATGTCCTTAAAATATCGGTGAAAATAAAGATGTGTTTTATTTGGAAATTGAACCAAATAGTACACATAAATAATGCATTGTGTACGGATTTATACACTATGCATCAAAAGCACAAAAAAATGGAATATATATTTCATATTGATTAAAAATAGAAATATTTACAATATATAAAAAGAATAAAAACATTATTATTATTATTATGTACACACACACACAACATTTTAGCATAATTACAAGAAATTATAACATAATTAATCGTAAATTACAAAAAATTGCTTCAAAATTTTCTATAAATTGTGAATTCAAAGAAAATTGTAACAGTTTAATAAGAAGTAACTATCTAATTTCTTCCTATGACTTCGAAAATTTCTTCTACCCTGGAAAGTATTTATATGCTCTCTAGTAAGCTGTAAATCTAATACACAGATCTTGTGATCGCCAAATTCCAGTTTTGTTTTAATGTATACGGTGTAAGGTATTGCCATGTTAAAACTGTCTTTAATTATGAACTGAAGACAAATTAATTTTTCAGCAAGTAGAAGCAAACGTCTCCCTAATTTGCATCCAAGTATCAGAAAAACTGATACACCTATCTAATAAATATCACGTTGGTAGATGAATACAACATTGCAGCAACATGACATAGCATGGACTCTACTAATGTCCTTGATATCCTTGAGCAATATATACCATGAATTCTGTTAAGTAATCCACAAATCTTTAATGCGAGACAATGGAAATATTTTCTGAACGGAGCGATGTGCAAATCATTCCAGATATCCTCATGCATGTGGATTTACATAGCCAGTGGGAGTATCTAAAAACAAAAGAGTTTCCTGGAACCATTCGGAAATAACTCTTGATGATTGAAGAGTTATATTGTTCACCAACATTGAAAGTTGCTTCTGTCTGTTATCCAAAAGTTAGTTCATCAGATTCACAATGGTCAACTGATGGACTAACTTTTGGATAATAGACAGAAACAACTTTCAAAGTGATGATTGATGATGATGAAAGGATTATGCTATCAGACATAATGCTTACACATCTGTCACTCATCAGATTCTTTTATAGATGTATAAAGTGTTCCATATATAAAGCGAGCTGCACACTCGCTATACTGTCACAGGGCCTTCATCAACTTTATCAGTCTCCTATTGACATATAGGTTCCATATATTCATGAGGTTTATTCCGTTCCATCATACATACATCCAACTGACTTATTCAGAAACCTGACTCTTCACACTAAGTAAAGTATTTCCAGTTATCGACAATCTAATGGCTATATTGATGGACTCATGAAAAAAGTAAAGTTTTATACTATGCAAGCAACTATACATCTGTAGGCTTTCAGATTTGAAAGCCTATATCAATGGTGATATACTGAACAGTTTATACGCTGAAACTTGTTGAGAGAGATGCCCAAACAAAGAAATTAATAGTACTCAATAATTCACAGAATTAATGCCTGTTGTCAATAATCCCGTTTTTTCCAAGGTGCATTTCTGGATGTTCCCTCTGTTTTACCTTGATGACTTGATGTTTTACTGGTTAGTTGATATTAACAATAAAACTGTGAAATCTTCTATATTTCATTGGACATCAAAGATACTATTTTCCACCAATTTTACAAACTCCGATTATAACGTCACTCGCGTTCAAAGTCATTTAAATCTTGATAATCTGCTGCTACATCAGCAGTAACCAGACCAATAACTTTTCCTTAATTTAGAAATTTAAATAAAGAAATTATCATTTGTGTGTGTGTGATATTTAATTAAATTATAATTTTATTGTTATAGTCAAGGCTTTTAAAAAAATTCTTGACATAAATAACAAGTTAAATGGAAAAAATATTCACAAATTTTGATCTTTAAGGAATGTACAGACTGTTTATTAAATTTATCAAACGATGTGTTAGAAAAATGAAATATTCTGCATATTTTTCTACAGGGTATTCGTCAAATATACTTATGCTATCATAGTGTGAATCGAGGTATTGATTTTTGACTTTAAATTTTGTGGATAAACTTCATTAATTTGTTTGTTCTTCTCGATAATATTTCCATACAAGATCAAATTCAACGGAACGTGTGGTTCAAGGTGGATTCTGAACCACTGTAAGCATTCATACTTGTAATGGGAATCGAAGTGATACACTGTTCAACTAATCGCTAGAAGTTTAACCATTTAGATACCAGATCGATTTCATAACTTTTCACATGAGACATATGATCAAATATGAAATCAAATATAATTAATTACACTATGCTCTATGTAGATAATAGTCATTATTTTGAATAAACATGGGGAATTTCAGACTAAAAAATTCAAAGTCTGGCTTCATCAAAAATTGAATCTGCAAAATTCATCTACTTTTTTTAAGAATGAAAATCATACCACTAATCAAATTCACCAGCTAATAAATAATTGGCATGCAATAATTTACCTATTACCTTCTTGTACTTCTAGTAGATAAATTGATTATAGAAAAGATTTTTAAAACACTACCTTGATATATATATATATTACTTAATTTTTATTGCATCTTTAAATAAGG
This sequence comes from Latrodectus elegans, assembly GCA_030067965.1. Classification (NCBI taxonomy): domain Eukaryota; kingdom Metazoa; phylum Arthropoda; class Arachnida; order Araneae; family Theridiidae; genus Latrodectus; species Latrodectus elegans. The sequence goes on along the minus strand of CM057817.1, from coordinate 63,226,673 downwards.
ATGATTAATTATTAACAGAAAATTTACTGCTGAGCTCGTTTAAATTTAAGATGAGCATGGAAGGATTATGTTGTTTTTCTGAGAGCCTCGGGTTCTATTCTAGCTACTGGTAAATAAAAATGAGTTTTATTTTAGTTTTCTACAATTCAGACAGAATGATTGATTCAGGGGTTTTTAAGTTTGCTGTCTTGTTAATTTCCTTCTCTATCTATAAAAGTCCTCCCACTAGGTGACCACTTTTAGAGAGTAGTTGAATGTGTTGGACTTACTGAAAAGAAATTACAATACAAAACTGAAATATTCAATTTCATTAAAATTTATTTAAAGTGCAATCAATTATGAAGTGCAGCAAATTAATTAAAGTGAATAAGAAAGTGTACGATGCATTTTTTCTTCTCATTCTTTAAAGTAACAATAAATTACTTTCATAATTCGTTGCAATTACTTATTTCACTACACCCCTAAAAGCTTTTACATTCCATTTTTTTTTTTTTGAGTTTATAATCCGAATTTTCAATTTCCTTCTACTAAATCATTAAAGAGAATTAATCGGAAGAATTAGTATTTTCGTAGAAATATGAAAGATGAATAAATAAACAATATTATCCCGGTAGAAAGTTGTGTCTTAGGTTAAGCTTCTTATAAAAAAGTATTAGCAGCCATCTTATTAGTCTATACATGAATTTTTGATAAAGCTTACATATTTTTAACGATGTGCTTATGACTTTGAAAAAAAAATTTCATTTTTAAAGAATTGAAGAGCTTAGGATTTTGAACAAACACATAACACTAATTAATACTAAAATTTATTTTCCTCGCTGCATATTTACTACCAACATTTATTTTCTTTCTTTTATTTTTATTTCAAACACTTATTTCACTAATTTTGTTTTATTTCTAACATTTATTTCCCTTGCTTTATATTTATTAAGAACATTTATTTTACTTTGCTTATTTTTATTACTAATATTTATTTTCCTTTCCTTTTTTATTGATAACTCATGCGCGCATTTTATGTATGGGAAATGCTACATAAAATTTAATGGTTCTGAAAAGATTACACTAAAACTAACACAATATGTCCTTCTGCAAAATTTGTAAATAAGAAAACTATTGTTTCTCGCATAAATAGCTTTGGATGTAAGATCATTTAATTTTTGCATAAGAACTTAACTTTTATATTTGGAAGTAATCTAATGAAAAGCATGCATCTTATAACTTATAAAAATGATGCTTACTGGTAAATTTATTAAAAATGTTTGTTTTAGGAATATTATTGCATTATAAAAAAATGTTTCAATTTTTAGATTTTTATTTCGTCCTAGCACAAACTTGTAAAGATTAACTAGCTCTTAACATAACTCTTACTTGTTTAATACCATGTTGCGTATTGTATCCTATATCTCTCGTGCTGTTTTTGGGAGAATTTCTCTCATAGATAGAGGACCGTATTCACGCAACGCAAGGGAGAAAACCACTAAAACAGGTATACAAACCACTAAAACAGGTATACAAACGACACAGTGATAACTCAGGTATCAACTTTACTCCAAATTTATAAGGTTACTTGCTGAGCAATTAGCTCAGGGGGTTTCATTTCAACAGTTCATGGGTTCAACTCTCTCCACATGCCCGGATGTACATAGTGGGCCAAAATATCTTATAAAAATAAAGTTGTGGTAGAATTGGCTCTCGTGTGTAAAATATGACCGTAAAGCGTCTAATAAACCATACTGTACACTTCTTAGAATACGGCCCAAACGTTCGTAAATAGTCTGCATTCTATTGCAGTATAATATGAATTCACACACAGTGTGAAATAGTAAGCAAAGAAAGTTAAAATTCTAAATTAAAATAGGTCATCTAAATTAAGTTTTTTATTTCTAAAGTCTTGCGGTTTAAAGTTGGGTGGATCGCTATTATAGAAGAGAGAGAGAGAGAGAGAGTGATTACTCAGTCACTTCTATAATAACGAGATTTACTCAAAACGATAAATATTGAGTATTGAAGTACGCGCGTTTTACTGCGAAATAAACTCATTGGACAAATTCATACTGGGAAATTTTCCACTAAACACTATATTGTGCTGTTATTTCACTGACATAGTAATTTACTGATGTGAAGCTGAACAGATTAATTCAGGTATTATTATACTAAGTGAAATACTAACATTTACATTTGAATTTACATAAGGAACTGGGTAAAAGCTAATAGGATACGTCGTGCCTGCGAAATACGGGAGACCAATCCCTCCCCTGTAATTGCATTCTCATTTCAACTGACATGCTCAGAAATACAAATTTTTTATTGTGAGTCCAGGAAAAGTATTCCATAGCAGTTTTCGGCAAGTAATGGTTCTATAATTTGATTCTAATTGTTGCATTTAGGGCAAGTGATGCAACGGAGCGTAACTTTGTTAGCGCCTAGTGTAGTCATAGAGACGAGCGAGGCATCATTCTGTACTAGAACACCCAAGGGAATGTATCTATTCGCACAGGAACTTCCCATGGCGGCCGCTCACCAGTCCCCAAAGTGGCAATGCAACAAGTTCAGGGACCTTCAGGTAAGCAAAACATGTTTTCACAACCCACACTTTTTCATTCAGCAAAGCCAAACAAAAAAATCTGGAGAGAAAATGGTTTCTCAAAGATGGGGAGGTATTAACGTTAGGATTATCTTCAAAAGGTTTTTACCTAGAAGTAAAAGTACTTCAGTTTTATCATATTATCTTAAAAAATGACCGTAAGACGTCTAATAAACCATACTGTACACTTCTCAGAATACGGTCCAAACGTTCGTAAATAGTCTGCATTCTATTGCAGTATAATATGAATTCAATGTGAGATAATAAGCAAAGAAAGTTAAAATTCTAGATTAAAATAATTAATTCTAAATTAAAATATATTATTTTTAAAAAGTAAATATTAACACATTCTTTTTTAACGTTGCTATTTTAATTACTATTAACATTTGTAAGTATTCCATAGTTTGCAAGAATAAAAATCGACATTTTTGATATGATATGGAAAAATTAGTCTGCTTCTTATTACTCCATAATGTATCCACAAAAATGATATTGGTAAAACCTTTTTATGTGATTAAATGTACAAACATATTTTAATCACACCTACTACTCTCAGTGGTATACAAATAGGACGTCATTCAGAGAACTCAACTTTACTGAAGAAACTCCAAATACAACAGTTCAGATGAGAGGTTTTGAGTTGAATATGCCACTGCCACTTAATCCATTTGACACATATACAGCATACGAAAAATCAACTTACAGAAGTTTTTCTTTTCACAAAATAATTAATTCTTCATGTTCCCGGATATTTGTGCATGTACTAGATCAAATTTAAAATGAGATCTTAAAATTTGCCATCGCTAAAAATGTTATTATAATACGCGCGATAATATTAAGAAGAAAAAAACGTATCTTTTTGCTATTATAAAGTTGGTAAAATTTCATTATTATGATGAGTAACACTTTTAAAAATTGAAGGGATGTAAATCAATTTTTTTGTAAAATGTGAACCAAAGAAATTTTTTTTACTGTACCGACATACTTTCTTTTTGTTGCGTCTGGATATTTTTTTCCGAGGTTAGTCATTTCCATAAAGCACATATTAAATTTTTTCTAAATATTCAAACTCTAAAATATTATTCAAGTTTTTACAATTTGAGATCATTTAGTTGTTTTAAAATAATCCCTTATACTATCACTTTTCAATAAAGAATAGTTTTTATAAGTTAAAACTTCTGGATTAAGTAGGCTTTCTCACAATAACCTTAATCAATAAATAAATACGCTGGATAGCTCTGCCAAAATATCAGGATCACAAAATTAAATTTTTAATATAGTTTGTGCTTTTTCGTTTCTTTCTTTTCTTTTCTTTTTTTCTTTTTCTTTTTTTAGTGTTACTTCAGAGCTAGTTTGTGATAAAACACGCAAAGTATACTATTAACGATTTGTTCTTCGTACTCTTTTATTGGCATGTGGGGTATGAAGGCGTTACAAAAAAATGTCAAAACTTGCTTATAGTTGTCATTTATCACAATGACAGGTAAATCTTTGAAAAACGATAACATGTATTATAAGAAAGTGGGATTTTGTTTTTTTATTACTGAAAATATTTCTTGTTATTAGAAAAAGATAATTGATCCCTAGAATTTTTCTCATGTATCAGCTATAAGTGATCCCGCATATTAAGCAATTAGGTATGTTTTTACTGACTCCTCTATTATATTTTATGAATATTTTATAACCATTATGATAGTATAATGCTATATTACTTATTAAATCAATGGTTTATCTATTTTTGAATGCGAAAATAACTTTGGCGTCCCTTTCTATTCAATAACTAATTGTCATATAGTGTTAGAATATTATGCATACATGCTATTATAAGATTCCTAAGGGAAAAATTAAATGCTACGTTTTTATATTTTTGTGTTATCGCGGTTTGAATTGCAGTCTACAAGAGTTTTTTTATAAGCATAATTAATTCTATTCCATTTTTCTTACATTCTAAATTCACATATTAGAATGAAAAGGGCTAGTTTTTTTTAATAAAAAATAGGCTATAACTATTTTTAAATTAATAGCTGCATAGCTTGAATAATTTTTTTTAACAAAAAAACTTAAAATGATAAACATATATCTATTCTCTTTTAAAAATATTATAATATACATATTGATATACGGATACCTATTTTTAGAAGGTTTTAATTCCCACAAGAAAATTATCTGCATGGAAAATTATATTTAATATCACTTTATATGTATATTTGTATTTGTTTATCTATGTATATATATATTATATAAAGAAATATATTTTCATCAATTTTTAATTTTTTTATATATTTATTAATGAAATATTTGGCAAGTTTAGAAAAAAATATGTGTATTTACTGTGGCACAATATAATATAAATTCAGTAATAATTAATTATACAATGTTATAGAGATATTTATGCTGTTTAATCTTTTATGATCAATTAAATTATTAAATATATTATTATCTTATTGCTTCATTTTGCTTACGTGGTATCCCTAATATCAAGTGCAAAAAATTGATCAGAAATATTAATACTCACTAATCTTCAATAGTTTTGTTATTTTAAATCAATTTTAATCTATATTAATAATAAATTTCTAAAAGATATTTAAGAAAAATGCTGATATATTTAACATATACTTAACATGTACCTAAAATGACATATGACATACGAGAAGAATATAAATTAAAAATACTAAAATTAAAGTTCGATATTTTAATTTATGGTATTGTAGAAAAATATCATTTTTTTCCAATTTCAGACAGTTGAAGAAATTCATTTATTTATACATTTTGGAATTATTCTTTCAATTATTTTGACACACACGAATAAGCTTCTTATTTGTAACAGCAAGAGTGTTTTGAAAAGAATGGTGGGCAAAGAGTCTAGCTTTCAACCTTAATTTGACAACTAGTACACAACTGAGCAACACGTACTTTAGAATTTTACATATTAAAGTGGAATTACTCTGCAATTTTTTACTTTTTAAAGTGCAATTCATCAAAGTTATGGGGGTAATACATATCTGTGTGTGTTTCCTCCTTTTTACTTTTTAAAATGCAATTCATCAAAGTTAGGGTGGTAACATGTTTGTATGTTAGTGATATCTGGCCGCTAAAATCCAGCACGTGAGGTTAGGTTTACATCGATTCCATACTGTGAATTCATCTGATATCAACTGACATGAGCAGCTACACTGTGAAAGGATGAAATACAATTCTGGTAAATTACTATTCAACCTTTAGCAAAATCACAAACGTGCTGGTTAGCTTTTCTCCTTCTTACATGATGATTCACAATAACGTTTTTCACCAGGTTGCAGCGTTCAAAAAATGTTGAGAAACTTATAAAATTTATTCATTTAAACATATTGCAATAGTTGCTGTATCCATCTGTGTTAATATGTATTTGTTGAAAATTTAATCATTTCATATTAAAACATTTTTTCTTTTGTGCGAATTTCATAAGCGTAACATTTCACCTTTGTGCAGCAAATTTAATGGATTACACTGCGTATTTGAATTATGTGTGCTTAATTATGTACACTGTGCATTTAATTATGTGTATCAGAAATTAGACATTTTTTCAGGTATTCAAGAAAGATACATGAAGTTAAGAATTTTCAATAAATAAATATTTTGTATTCACTAACCACTTTGAGCTCAGTAGGACTTCATACAGCTTATAGCACCTCTAAGCAAATGTATTGAAAGATTAAGTTCAACTGACATGAATGATTTTGAAAAACATTAGTATGACATGTTCATTTCCTGTGTCAGTTCTCTTCCTTTTGAATATCAGAATTACGTGTGTGTATCTGAATTACGTGTGAATTACGGAAGTGAATATCAGATATTACGAATATTTAATTCTTGTAGTCTTGTGTTGGGCGCTGTGGAGTCTCATCGTCGAACACAATTACTCGACCCAGCTGATGATTGCAGCGGTGGCAGGAGCACTGGAAAGGCAATCCAGCTGCATACCAGGCATGATCAGGAGGACTTTCCAAGCGGTGTTTTTACTGTCCAAAAACAGAGAGTGCACTTCAGAAATACTCAGTTCGATGGAAGAGGCAGTAGGGAGTTAGCTATCTTCACTAGCAAGATGGTCAGCAACTTCGTTTCATACGAGGGAATCCACTGTAAATACACAGCGCCACCCTGGGTCAAAGTAATTTCTTATCACTAGGATATATTTGTAGCTTGACAGTCAGTTTCTTGTGGGAAAAGCAATTTCAGATGTTTTCCTGTTAATTTGAGCTTTTCCTGTTATCATCATCAAACCAATTATAAAATCAAATCATGATATTATTATCAGTAGGACAAGAAATTATGTTTTATGAATCCATGAATACTTTCTAATGAAATTCAAACAAAGTTGACTATTTTGAATCCAATGACTTATTACTTGCCCAATATTTAGTGAATCTTTTTGTTTCAATCAATTCTTTAAATTACTTTTGCTAAACAAATGAATTCGGTGGGAAAGATGAAATTTTTTCAAAATCATAAGCTGTCTTAGTAGCTATGCCTTAAAAAAAAAAAAAGGAGAATGTTTGCTGATTATATATTTAAACTTTATCTAGATGGTGTCCAATAGCATGTAGTTAATCTCACGGGCGATCAAATAAAATCTCAATAAATATTAAGTATATACTAATGTACAATATTTTATTTACATAACTATATTTTAAAATAATGTTTAAGTAACTGTAATGTTTAATCTGAGATAATTTTAAATGCAATAACGGTTTTGGTATAGATTTTAAGCTAAGATGAGAGGCTCATTTAGCGAAAAATGTGGGATGAGATTTATTTTTCTACTAACTTTATATATATATTAAGAACTTGTTTTTTCCCTACAGCCTACAATCAGAGAGAGCCCATCAATGGTGCAGAAGCTTCTAGAGGAAGAAAGAGAAGCCGTCAAGGTAACAGCTCGCATAAAGTTTTCTTATGTATGTATTTTTCTTGTGACAACAACCAAAAATATTCATTTAAAAATTTATTTCATAAAATCTTCTTCAACATCTTCATTAAAAATATTGACTAATTGAACTAAAAGTGTGTCACTAATATATATAATCTTATAGTTGGAAAATTTGTTTGAGCATAAAATACTACTTTGAATTTATTTTTCCCCAAATAGAGAATATAAGGCACCATTCCATACATTATATTTCAAATTTCAACTTTATTCTATTTCGGGTTAATTAAAAAATTTTCCATGCAAAGCTCTTATAGTAGTATTTTTAAACATGAGCGACCTTGTAAGTTTTTAAAATAACAATACATATTTTGAGATTTCTTCGTTTTCTGCAGAAGAAAATGCACTTTAGTACATACTTCTGCTTATTTAATTTTCCAATAAGCTTCTGAAAATGTAAAAATTTTGTTTTGCTCTACTAAATATAAAAACAAATTTTTCGATTGTGTATTATTACTTCTTGAGCTTTGATTATTGAAAATTTTCTCCTTTGTTAGAAGAAATAAATCCTGCAACAATATTTCTCAATAAATGCAAAAGTTTTTCAAAAATTACTATTGTAGAAAAATTCCCACATGAGGAATATTTTTAACATATTTTTTACCAACAGTAATTTTTTATATTCCAAACATGCCTTTAGAATATTAAAATTTAATAAAAAAAATAGAATTATATAAATAGTTGAACAAGTAAAGAATGTACGAATCTTATACGGAATATGCTTTATTTAAAATTTGTGAATAAGGATGATATTAAATACTATTATTATTTAGAGTCCATTTTTGACAGAGAATTTGTAATATATTTGATAATATGAATGAACGGTTTTGGTGCTATTTATTTCCGAAATATTTTTAACAAGCTTCTTTATTTTTAAGCAAAAAGAAAGATATGTAAGAAAATTTTATTATATATTAGTTTAAACCTAAAACGAGATTGTTATTGTTTTATGCTTGTCTAAAAATTATCCTAAATATCACTGTAAATTATACATCTTTTCCAATAATATCTACTTGCTTCCTCATATTTCTGTAGCAAAGAATATATTTCTGAAAATATGTGGCAAATTTCTATCCTAATCGGATAAGATTAGCTTATGCCTGTGATTTAGCTTTTATATAGTCTTTATATTTTGAATATATATTATATAAATGTCCCTGAAAATACATGTTCAGTCTTTCTAATAAAGTTATAATTATCATCAGGTTTAAAGAAGAGGTATGGAATTTTGTTGTTTATCACATCAGTATGTTTATAGTGAATAGTCGATGTGTGGATTAGCATGTCATTCAATGAAATCCGAGTTGGAATTTCCGATTAATGCCCTGGCCTTCAGTTGGTCAGTTCATGAGTTCATTTCTTACATTAGAAGCTTATTGTATTGAATTCATTGTTCTCAATCCATTTAAGTTGTATTTTATGATATATATATATATATATATATATATATATATATATATATATATATATATATATATATATATATATATATATATATATTATTAACTTTTCCTCGTGTATATGAATTGTCTCTGTAGAGAGGAAAGCAATCTATTTAATTCAATCTTTAAGTGATGTTAATGTCCTGGTAACTATATATATACAACACAATCTTTAAGTAATATTGATGTCCTGGTCACTTAATGTTAATAACATGAAGGATATGACAGTGGTATACATACATACATACATATATATATATATATATATATTTGGAAATTTTCTACAGTTTCACAGATATTGCATTGAATATTTAAATTTTTCTCATAATTCAATCATGAAAAAAACTCAATTATTTTCATTTATCCCTTAATTAACATTTATCGTCACTATTTTTTTAAGTTTACTTAATAATTTCTTCAAAACAGTCTGGATTATTTTCATTTTGGAGAATATTATTTTTCCTTTAATCTAAGTTAACAATGGAATAGGGTCAAACATATACCAATTTAAGATGAATAATTGGTGAGTGCAAATGTATGGTATTAATTATGTAATATGAAGTTTAAAATGATAAAATTTATAATTCTTTTACTGATTTATTAATATTATTTGCAAAAGTTTTATATGCCGTTGTTATGGCTTATAGTCCAAAAGTCTGACGAAATTAGACAAGGTCTATCAGACAGTTGACCCTAAGGAAATCGAGGACCTGCTAAGGAAATCGAGGACTAGAAGGGGGAAAGCTTTATATTTTATATATTTATTCATGCTTTTTATAGGTGCATAGAATAGAAAGGAATTCAATGGGCCAACTCACTCCTTCGAGCGTATATATTTAAGAAATTCTATGAAAACTTTACATGTAGAGATAGATAATTGAGGCAAAAAAATTCATTTTATTTGAAATAAAAAGCGCCGGGGATCACATGAGTTTAGTGGCAAAACCACAGTTTGCAAAATAAAATGCGTCTAGTTCTCGCTTTTGGCTATCTTAAAATAATGGAAAGTTTATACTGTAGTTCTGCTTGTCGCTTGGTTTGGTTTATTTGTCGCTCAACGGTCATTTTTTGCACACGAGGGCTAATTAGACCGGGACTTACGGTTTAAAGTGGATTCCGAACCACTACAAACATCCATGCCCAAGGTGGGATTCGAACCTACGAACTGTTGAACCGAAGGCAAGAGTGCTAACCATTCGGTTGCCAGCTCGGCGTTCTGTTTGTCGCATCAGATCTCTGGTTATATGATTTCTTATTCATATAATAACACAAGTTCCATTGTATATATTTTAACGTTTTATTTTGACAAATTTAATAATCTAATGAATGCAACACATTGATAATTCTCCATGATTAATTCCAATTTATTTCGCACCATAAAGGAATGGTACCAATACGATCTTCATGAGACAGTAATATCCAGTTGATAATTGAGCTTGGTTCCCCATCGAATAGGGAAGATCGCGTTTAAATTCCTTTTCTAGAGTTGCCTACTGTGTGTAAGGTGCCATACTGCTTTGCATTGGAGTGGGTGCTTAAGGGATTTCTGAGTTTATTCCCTTTTGATACATGAGAATGTCAGTCATTGTTAAAGGAAAGATCATTCTAGTAGGCATTCTCTGCTGAAAACCCTTGAAGACTGGACAACTAACATAATGTCAATAAAACTTCTAGAAATTTAATATTTAATTTTCTATTACAATTTAAAGTGATTTCTATTAATACGTTACTTTATGATGTGAAAAATATAATCATCGTACATTAATGTGACTAAATTGCTATGATATTACAGTAATAAAATCTTTTCATTGCATTGCTCACGTAATGAATATTTTTTACAATATTAACAATAATGTACAAAAATTATTCAAAATTTTACAGTAATAAAAATTCTTTATTTTCCTTACACTAGCATTCATATACGAAATCACCAATTAATCGGGCAATCATATAGCCATAATATAAAAAAGGTTTGAATTATATATATATACTTTTAAATTTGTTTATTCCCCTATTTCAAGATACTCATTGTTGTAAGAAATTAAATAAGTAAAAGAAATTCAGGAGCTGTTATAATTTCAAAGCATTTCAAGCTCCAAGAGTTCCTCTATTGTAAAAGTAATTTATCTGATATAAATATATTTTAAACATTTTATAATTTAAAAAAAATGACCCACGTGATTATCTCCAACATAAACATGTATTAATATATACATCTCAAAATAATTCCTTATTTCGAAGAAATTACATCATTTTGATAAATGTCTTGAATATTTCAAAACTATATTGAATTGTATTCAGGAACCATTATTCAATGCTGGACATTAAATCTTTTACCCTAAATGAAAAAAGCGTATGATAGATTTTTATTTACAGAACATACATAGTTTTATAGATGAATTTGGATAAGAGTCTGAATATTTTCTTCCATGCAGCTTTAATTCTACGCAAGAGTTCATCAGTACTAGTGGATGAAAACTGGGGATGGCTAATCTTTGAACAGTCTGTGATTAGATGTTTTCAATGAAGAAGAAGGTGAATACTGACTAGGACAAGATTCGAAAACCCTTTATACCAAACGAAATTTGAGTAATCTGAGAGACAATATGTTCTGCATTATCTCAAGTAATTTTACAAGTGAATATTATACAAGAAGTGTACTTATTATACAAGGAGTCTTTAATGCTTCTGTGTGTGTGTTTCTTTTGAGTTTTTAAGAGAACTCTTTAACAACTTTTAAAAAACTTTTTAAGAGAACTCTCGACAGATGTGTCTTGCATTGAAATTGCTTAAAATTTTCATCGCAGAAAGAAAATAAAATTATCTTCTCTTTGTCATTTTTTACTACTTTGAGAACATTTATTCTATTCTAAGGAGGCTGCGTCATTTTAAAATACTTCTCCATCAAATGTTCACCAGGAAGTAAAATGAAGGAAATAAAGAAAGTTAGTAAAGAAAACTATTGTGAAGAAATAAAGGGAAAAGGAAAATTCCTTAGCCTAAAATTTTTCTTCTAATTCTTCAATATTGGCACTTTGAGAAATAAGAAAGATAGCTATCAAACAAAAAAAAATATGTTTAAGTATTTTAAAGTAATATCATATATATTTCTCAATTTAATAAATGGAATAACTGTTAGTTTTTGTTTTATTTATAAGGAACGTTATTTGCATGGAAATATAATGCTTTTATCAAGACTTATTGGTACTAAAATTGTGGTAAAGGATTATAATTAATAATTTTTCCTTTATGTTAAAACTCCCTGTTTAAAATATATAAATTTAAATAAAAAATTGTTTTATTTGTAACTATTAATCGGAGACTAATGAATGTAGAAATGAAAATTTTTCACATAACTTGCTCTTGTGAATTATAATTTATGACAATCCAATTTTTTTTTTAAACTTCATATACTGAATACTTTTCATATAGCTCACGATTTCTGTAATTTACGATTTGCTAGTTAAGATTTTTTAATTTGGATATCAGAATCTTTCTAAAATAGTTTAGAAATATACACTTGCATAAGATAAAAAATAAGGTATATCTTCTTTATGAACACGTGCGAGAAATGCATGGGAAAGTGAGCTAAAACTTGAAGCTTTGCCAACTTAATCAATCCTAGACTGATAAAACTGTCCAAATGACTAAAACATCAATTCTTTCAAGTATATTCTTTCGTTAAAGTATGCTGAGTAGATCCACATGTATCCATTAACTGATAACCTTTCACACCAAGAAAATTCTGAAATATAAGTAATTGAACAAAAATGTTTAGGGAAGAAACAAAAATACATTTTCACAAAAATCAGCCCTGTTTACCACAGTAAAGAACTTAATTTTTGTATTTATTCTTTTAATGAAATAAACTTATAATTTCCCTGTACTCCGTTAAAAAAATTAAAATAGTTTATAAAAATGTTAAAAAACTCATTTAAAAGAGCGTAAGTCAAAAAATTTAAGCTGCAAAACATTCATATGAGAGCATTTGTTCTTTGAAACGATGCAAAGAAATGTGATAACATGTTTTAGGACAACACATGGTTACTTATTGCCTTTAAACAATTTCATGACAAAGTTCAGAAATTAAAAATAAAAGTATTAGTTCCTCGTACGCGATATACCCTTGTTTTCAATTAAAAGTTTTCCTTAAGAACTTTGATGATTCTTAGTCTACTTTTAATGAGTATCAATACATGAACCTTGGCCAATTATTCATCTCATTACAAAGATGTTCGAATGTTAAGATCAGTGTGTTTCAAAATCATCAATGAGATTCAGATGAGAAGATCACTTTGACCACTTACTTTTCTGTAAAATATCTACTTCAAGTATATTCTGCAAAAGTTAATCTCTATGAGGTCTAACACTGTGATGTTTTAAAAAATAAGAAAGATTCCCAGTGATTACAGCAAAAGAAATAAGAGGATGTCACAGTAAAATTTAGAGATCATATTTCTAAGGAAGAAGGCCATACTATACGCCATTTGTGAACATACATCCATTTATGCTAATAAATATCTACGCCTCCAATCCTTCTCATCAATACGATATTGTCTTTGGAGAGCAGGTAGGGATACTTTGATTTTTAAAAAATAAAAATACTCATCAGGTTTTTTTCAGACTTATAATCAGAACATAGTCAAATAAGAAGTACTTGACTTTAACCAACTTACATCGCATCTCAATGGTTAGTAATTAAATGCTTCCAGCTGCAAATTGTCTTGAGTTCTAAGAAACACGTACCATTTCGCCATTGAGATCACAATGATGAAGTCTTTTCTTACTGTTTGATTAATTTTTTTACATCAGATGTCTAAAATATAATTGTCTTTGCAGCTAAATTACACTCCTTGTTTAGTTACGACAAACTGTTAAGGGAAGAAGTATGTCCTCAGTTGTTGTAGTAGTTCGTTGCTGGTCATTCCTTGTATATAAACATTGATTCCATGGCCTTGAATGACATTTCTATAGAATTAATTACATTCCACTGTATTTATTCGGAATCCGGTCTTTTGATTTCCATCCTGAAATTCAACAAATCATAGATTCTGTTATATCTTCCGTTGTGAATTTCAAATAATTTTCCTTCAAATTATATATTTTAAATTATGATTAATTGCTTTGCACAAGTGATGCCTTGATTTATTTAGCACTTTTTAAGTTACTTTTTGAACTCAAGAGTTAATTCTGACAGAACTTGAAATTTTAAGTGCTTTCCATTTAAAATCTAAAATAGATTTCACAACTACAAATAATTAAGCCCGAAAATAGTTCCTGCGAATTTTGAAACCAAAGATAAGATCCTTAATAATTCAACGGCTTTTTTGACATACATACTTAAAAATATAGGATTTAGAAAATACTGATTTTTGTATAATTTTTCTAGTGTTTAAGGGTATGAATTCATAGATGCGAATAGTTTTCTTCTACTTTTCTGCTAAATTTTAGGGCAAAAAGTATTTTATTTTAAAATAACTATAAATAATATAAATGTTTTATTTCACATTAATTATCAATAGAAATATATTTATAGTTTCTTTAAACCCATGTGATCTCCTTTCTTCAGCAGTGAAATTGACATCTACAAGGAAAGAAAAATATTACTTATTATCCTTCAATAAATCGCATCTTATAAATGCACAGGAGAAATTAACTCATAAAGTATAGTAAAATAAGTAAAAAAGAAAAGTGTTCAGAATAGTGAAGTATTTTTCTTTCTATAAAAAGGGAGGGCATCATCACAAAAGTAAATTCTCTTATTTGTTTACTCTTCATCCCCAATGATAAATCCCCATTAAAATGAAACCAAACTCACTCAATATATTTGACTGCACCGCACGCGCGGAACTGACGTTATTCAATATCACACTTCTAAAATTGCTAAATTGATTTGTAAGCATCTCATTAATGTTACGTGTCGATAAAGGAGTAATAAAGGCAATCACAGAATTATCACAACCGCAAGCTGTGTATGAACAGTAAACATGTTCCAAATGTAAGTTAATTCAGCAATGCACTTAGAGTCATTCCAGACAATGGGAGTTGACAAAATAAACAAATAATATTAAAGTTTACTTGATTTTACAGACGGCGTTTGGGGTCTTTTTAGGCTACTACACAATAAATAATTATTATGCAGATAGAAAGTAATTCCACTTGGTTATGTAATATTTAGAGATTATTTCCATAATGTTTAACCTAGCCAAATTAAGACCATGAATATAATTTACTTACTATCTTTCAGCTAGAGCATTAGGATATCAAGTAAAATAATTTTTTAAACCAAGATTTTTTTGAGGTAATATAATAAAATGTACTTTAAAATATAAGATATATAAAAGAGAGAAACTATTTATATATATATACTATATTAAGTGTTCTAAAATCAAATTTCCAAAATATATTTTATAGTTCTTTGCTAAAATATCCTTAAAACTGATAAATATAGTTGGAGTGTAGATTTTTATGAGCTTTTGTGCAACAAATTTATATAATATAAATTTATTTCAATCTTTTGAAGTTCCCAAAACATTTTTAAGCAATTTTAAGGGAAGCGAAAATCTACGGAAAATTTTAGTGTGAAGACAGTGGTGAATTTATAAAGTTGTCCCCTGATCACTAAGATTATTATCTTCTTTTGCACCCCTTATAAAAATAATGATGACGAAAGAATCTTTGTATGAAACAGTGAGTGAAAAATATGACATTTATATAGTATTTTTGACTTTAACCAACGGAAACAGAAGTTGGCCTGAATTTCCACAGAGCGTGTTCTAATTTTTCTTATCTAATATATATGCGCTTTTAATTTCCGCATATTTCATTATTCACCAGCATTATTAAGAGGATAAAGTTTAATCACTATAAATGGAAGACCACAAAGATAAAACTGTCAGGTGAAATCTAATCAATTGTTATTTTATAGCTTTTGGAAGCGTTTTCCTAGTGAGTAATTAATTGCGCGGAATTCAGCCATTCGTGAAATAGCAGAAAAGGGTGGAGGTATTTCCACGTAGATCAGTGGCTCATAATGGTTTTTGTAATCTTTTAGAGTGGTGATTCTTAATACATCATTTTAGGTCACTGGTGTAAGAGAGTTTGAAATAAGGCAATACGGTCGTTGGTAAAACTGAGACTAGAATTTTAAGAATGGTTGGTTGAAAATACTTGCTTGCACTTACTTGTTGATTTCTGCTGTATTAACTTATCTGTAAATTTATATATATATATATATATATATATATATATATATATATATATATATATATATATATATATATATATATATTTTCATTATATATATATATATATATATATATATATATATATATATATAATGTAAACAGTGTTTATAAAATAATAAATAAACTAATTGCAATCATAATATTAAATGAAAGGGACGTAAAAATTACCAAAATTTTTGTACAAAATTCAAAAGTAAATTTTCAATTTTGTATAAAAATATATATAAATATATTTTTATGTAAAATATATAAAATTAAATTAATTTTTATAAAAGATTATAAAACATTCTTTGTTTGTATACTTACTATGATTTTTAAATGATCCAGTCGTACATTGAGTGCATCTAAAATAAGGCAGGTCTCACTGAGTGTGGTATATCTGCCACTAGTTGGCTAACATAAATATAGAATAAATAAATAAGAAAAACTTATTCAAAACTATTTTGGGAGTCTGATTTTTGCTTGTTTTATAGTTGAATGATAATATATATTTTTATCTGAAACTTCTTTTCCGACCAAAAATATATCTTCTGTAGAAAATAAAAGTTAACATTTAAAAAAATAGTAATTTTTTAAAATTTATTTTGTTATATATTCTATGAGATATAAATATAACTAATTTCAAAGACGACGTGCATTAGTTTTTCTACAAGGCATCAAGCCAGATGGTTGAAAGTAAAAACTACCAAAATTACGTATGAAAGAAAAATGCTGAAATTTTGTCACGTTACTTTCTGCCAATGTACTTCAGAATCTTGGAAAGCTATAGAAACATTCAAGGATATCCCCTGACTTCAAATTGTCCTTTTTGAGAAAACTGATCTATGGATATTTTACTATTTCAATATATTCTTTCCGCTACTTTACCAAAAGTCGTTAGAGAGTTATTTTATCTTTAATAAGTTATCATCAATCGAATGTTTGCACAGTTTATTTTCAATTCCTCTATCTGATGAAAATAAACCACCTTTATTGTTTTCACTCTATTGAAAAAGTGTAGATATCTCTCTATAGTCAAGACTATAATCTTCCTCTCTTCAGCAACACTATTGTAACTAAAATAAAAAATTTACTTTATATTCAAAACACTTCCACGTCGCTTATTATTGTTTCATATTCGAAATAAATACTCAAATTAAAATAATGAAGCTATCTTTAATAGAAGAACTTGATGAAATATCATGACCGAAATTATCTCCGTAGAAATTTTATTCATATATATATATATATATATATATATATATATATATATATATATATATTATTCAAGAACTAGTAAATGTTTGTCATAATACCCTTGTCCTGATAACTTGATGACACATTATACTCTCATTACATTATTAAAAAATGTATTATTCTTGCTACTGTAACCATTTTCAGTTGAACAAAGTTCCATAGTTCAATTTAATGAAGAATTTGCCTCAAATTATCTGAAAAATTTATTTACACTGTTTTCATTATGAAAAATAACAATTTTATTATAAAAACTACATTACCCAAAGTTAAGTCATAGCAAAAATGTTGATGATAATAAACATTTTTCTCTCAGTTGGAATCTAATAGCAATATATTTTCTGCTCATTTTCAATGAAAACTATTGAAGCTTGTTTATTCTTCCTCTCGGATCAAATATAAATATCAATGTTCCAGAAACAATTATGCACAGTAAAAAATGCAAATATATAAATGCTTTTTGAACATTTATATTTGATCCTCACCGAAAGGATTCAATTGTCAAAGCACACACACACACAATCAATTTATTTTCATTAACATTTACAATTCCAAACAGTTGTGAAATACAGACAACATGTAGATATATTTAAAGTCAAACACAAAATAAAATAACGGTTCAATAATGTTAGAACAATAAAAAGAACGTTTATTGGGCTCAAAAAAGAAAAAAATATTAGGAAAGAAACAGTAAGTAAATTATAACTAAAATTCTTTATATTGCATCAATTACATGTATTCTACCAGTGAAATGTAATATAGTAAAATCTGTAGATTTAAAATAAAATATAGATTTATTTTGCATTAAATAATTTAAAACACTCTTCAAATATAATAATTAAATAATAAAGAATTAAATGCAATTAAAAAATAATTTGGTATACTTCTAAGTTTTAAAATAATTTTTATGTTTCTAAAGAAAAATTTTGATTGCTTAAGTATTATATTTTATAATTTATGATGTTTATAAATTTATAAACGGAATTTTATAAAACATAAATTTATAAGTAATTATAAAAATTCTTATAATTGTTTAATTATTCCTATTTCCAAGAATTTTTTAACATTCGAACATATGAGAATTTTTAATGTTTGCCTCTATTTATCATTTCAAATAAATAGTACAAAAACGTTCAATTTTAGAATACACTAATGTGTTTTAAATACAAAATATTTTCTAAAATATTTCTAAATTTAAGAATTAAAAAGAATTATATGCAAGTGTTATAAATATATGGAATGGAATAGAAAATAATTCTTCATAAAAATATTATAAAATAAAAAAAAAATTCAGGTAAAAAATAAAGTAAAATCATGAAACCCGAGAAAATTATTTCAAGCAAAAATTATTTCTGAAGTAAAAATCATGAATGAAATTAATTTTTGACCGTTGTAACATTCAATGTAGAAAGATAAATGAACAGTTAACAAAATAACAGCTTAATATTTGGATTTATGAACTGGCAATATGGAAACCTGTAACATTTAGATGCGCTTGATTATTTTGTCCCTTCCAACTATTATTTTTAGTACTCAAGGGGTGTTAAGGCACAGGACGAGAAGATAAAATGATTATGAAACAGCTTTAAGCATTGAAAACCCATGCCGGTGTCGAACTCACGAACAGGTGAATTGAAAATGACATTAGCCATTCAGATATGGCATATGGTGTGGTTTTAAAATTTCGTTCATTTTTTATCGTATTATAAAATTCATAATTGATTCATTGATTGTATTTCCCATATTTTATCCTCTTCATTTATTGATCCACTTCATATTGACACACACATAGACACAAACACGCACGCACGCACACACACACACACACACGCACACATACACGCACACACACACACGCACACACAAACACACACACACACACACACACACACACACACACACACACACACACACACACACACACACACACACACACACGCACACACACACACACACACGCACACACACACACACACACACACACACACACACACACACGCACACACACAAAAAAAAGCCAAGATCTTCAAACTAAAAGTATTCAATCGAAATACAAGTACTTAAAACTAAAAGAGAACATTAATAAAGAGTACAAAGTAAATTGAAATTCAAATTTTTAATAAAGAGCAAAACGAAAAAACAAACAAACGAGGTTAAGTACTATCATGAGATTTGCTTCATCAGAGGGAATCCACTGTATTGGTACTAAAGTATAACTTTTCTGCTATGACAAGACGTAATCTTCAAAATTAAGCACCTCCACATCTCGAAAGTGATTGAAACTACCAAATATAAAATAGAAATTATCAAATTATCAGCAAGTAAAAAAATATCCAACAAATGTTGCTGCGCCAATATCAAAATTATAAGAATGCATTACAAATTAAGTAAAACAGTATATATAAATGCAGAATATCTATGTGAAAATACTAAATAGTATTTCAATACAGTTAAAAGATTAGAATACATATATATATATATATATAGATAATAATAATAATAATAATTTAGAAGTCTGCAATAGAGTGTAAAGGCAGTGATTGCAAGACACAAATACATTCCAAATAGCATTTATTTAAAGGAAAGATGAAATAAAGTTCAATTGTCGATCTGTAACACAATTGTGACTCTTATCGTGGTTATCAGACATCTGTGTACTGTTTCTTAATGTAGACAGTTTATATAAGGGATGCTACGGGGCTATTAAATGTATAAGAAAGTAACTTAGGAATCACTGTCACCTGTGTTTTAGGACTTCAGTATAGGGTCAAAATAAGGAAACAATCATAAATTTATAATTGTATCAAATGGATTACGTTATGAAAAAGAACTCTTTAGTTTAATTTATATTTAATATTTTATACATACATATGCATATTTATAAGTGTGTATGATATATTTTTAGACTAAGCAGAAAAAATCTTAGTCATCAGAGTAAAGCACATTCATGCTTGAATAGTTTTTTTTTTCCGCACTATTTAAATTATAAATGTGTCATGCAATGCATTCTTGAATTTCAGTCTGCTCTTCAAGCCGTGGACGAGCACTTGCAATTCAAAAAGAAAGAAGTCGAAGAAGTGAACCGGAAGCTCCTGAAAGATGAGCCGCTTAAAGAATCCTTCCGGGCAGCTTTTAGCATGGAATTCTCAAAGACTACTCGGAATAACAGAGTGTCCAGCGGCTATTTGCCAGTGCACAATGTTCCTGTGAAAATTCAGGTATTTGGATTGTGTGGCTAATTATTCATTACGTTATAACTGTTTAGAAATAAAAATATAGCAGTCTTTTAAAAAATGCTATTTATCTCATATTTTCAGTCAAATAGAAAATAAAACTGAAAAAATCATTTTATTTGCAAATTATAATCCCGTAATTTTTATTCATTTGATAATATTTTAAATCGAAAAATATTGATAATCTAAACTCTTAAAAATATATTTAATTCTTAGGCTAAAATCACTTAAGCAATCTTCAGAATAATCACCGATGAAATTTTTGATAAATTTAATCAATCAGATAAAATTTAAGAAAAAAAATACGAAGAGGGACTAGGATATTAATATTTGCATACATAAAGGTCAATATTTTTCAAAAATTTTACTGCCCTAATGCTGTGCAAAATCCAATATAACAAAAACTTTTTAAACAGTGTAAAGGATTTTAAATCAATCCATAAGTAAAAACATATACACACATTGTAACGTACCAAGCGTGACTTAAAACGCTTTAGAGCTGCAGAAAACTTCAGTGGTGTTAAATAAGAGAATTAACATGAATTATGAACACGCACAAATATTTATTATAACATTAACGGACTAACACAAAACATAAAATGGTAAATACATATTTTTGATACTGTCACATCCTGATCGTCCGGAGATCTCTGCTTTTTCTCCCAGTTCTCTGTCCCTCCTTCTCCTCGCCCACGCTTTCACTTCCTCTCGCTGAATGGCGCGCCCTCACACGCCGCCGCCAAGAGTAAAACTAGCTTCTGCAGAGGCTTGTTTTACTTAAACAGTCTTGATATGGAATTATTCACTTGCAGATAGAAACAAAAAAAAAAAAAAAACCATTGTTTAGTCCCATATAAAAGTTGAAATTAATAAACCATTGACATGAGTTGATGTTTGCCAAAAGAGAAAAAAAAAAAAAAACTTATTAAATATTTAAAAGTTAGTGGGATCCAGAAAATATTGACAACAAATTCAACTTACCAATCATTTGCATACAGATATTATACATTTTCAAATACATAACAAGAATTATTATTAGAATACATAATAAACATTAAGAGATAACATAAAAAAATCTTATTCGTTCATTTCTAACCTGGATAGAGCATCTGCCCCAAGATGGAAAATACCAGGTTGATGAATTATTTTGTAATTCCATCTTTGTAACGCTAGTGCCCACCTTGTTAGTTTGGGACTCTTAGGAGTAGTTTCAATCAAAAATTTTAAAGGGTTGTGGTCAGTAACGATCTCGACCACTGTACCGTGTAGCCATTTGTCAAACTTTTTCAGACCGAATAAAACCGCATATGCTTCCTTTTCTATCGTCGACCAGTTTTTCTGAGTATTATTAAATTTTTGACTAGCAAAGGCTATAGGTCTATAATTATTCTTAACATCCCTTTGTGTGAGACAACAACCAATTGCATAGTTAGATGCGTCCGAATGAATCTGAAAGGTTTACTGCAGTCGGGGTCGACAATGCAGTTACTTCACAAAGCAAATTTTTAAGTGCTGAAAAGATTCTTCTTCTCTTTTCCCCAATTAACATTATTTGACTTTTTCCCTTTAGTTATCTCCGTTAACGGCGAGGCTAATTCTGCGAAATTTGGAATGTAGCTTCGATAAAACCCCATCAATCCTAAAACTGATTTAACCTCCTTTTTGGTGGTTGGTCGTTTCAATTTCTTTATGGTTAAAATTTTATCATTATCGGGTGCGTGTTTACCGTTTCCTATTTTATGACCTAAAAATTTTATTTCCTTAGCTGCAAAGGTACATTTTTCGAGTTTGATAGAAAATTTGTAATTTTCTAACTCTGTAAGGACATTTTTTAAATGTAATAAATGTTCATCCCAGGTTTTCGAATAGACGACTATATCGTCAATATATGCTTGAGCATATGAAGAGTGATCCCTCAATACCTGGTTTAGAACCCTCTGGAATGTACCAGATGCACCAGATAACCCAAAAGGCATAACTTTCCACTGGTATATTCCATCGTGAGTGGAAAAAGCAGTCAGCTCTTTACAATTTTCATTCATTTTTATCTGATAATACCCCTTTTGTAAATCTAGACAAGTTAAATATTGAGCCATACCCGCAGTAAATATCATTTCCTTCATATCTTTCATGGGGAAACTCGCAACCTTTGTAATTGCATTTAGAGCTCTATAGTCCACACACATTCTGATTGATGCATCCTTCTTTGCTACACACACAATTGGATAAGTTATCTCAGCTTCGGATGGCTCGATCAGGTTCAAATCAAGAAGTTCTTGAACTTGTCTGCTTACTTCTGCTCGATATGACATAGGAACACTGTAAGAATGTGGTTTGTGTCGGGTGGTATTGGATAAAAGTTCTATCCTATGTTCTCCAACCTTCACTGGTTGCAAGGGTCTTGTAAACAGTTTCTCGTGCTTTCTAAGAAGATTTATCAATTGAATTTGCTGAATATCTGTCAAATTACACATCTTTAAGTAATATAGATTTTCATGGAATAATCTTTCAGCATGATTAGTTGGCACGGTTTGAACATCCCCAAACTCTTCTTCTCCCTCGAAGATAACATTGACGGTGTTCGATTCAGCGATGAATTCTCTAATCTTGTTTTGATGCACATGTTTAAAACTATTATCCGGCATTTTAACAAGAAATGAATGTTCGTTTTTCTTTTTGTAATGGTCCCTGGACCTTGCCAGCGAGCTAATAACTTATTCTTAGAGTCTGGAAGAAGGACAATAACTTTGTCACCTGGTTTAAATGTCTTTGAACTAGATCTCAAGTTATAATAATGCGCCATCTTATCTTGTTTGATTTGAGAGATTATTTTGGCTCTCAAAGCAGCATCCTCCAATTTCCTTTTGAGGTTTTCCATATATACTGAAATCGGAGTTGTATCATGTTGAAGACCTTCTAACTCTCCAGTCCATGTATTCTTTAGAATTGAGAGTGGACCTTCAGGTTTGCGCCCATACAACAGCTGGAATGGAGCAACACCAGTGGTACTATTTGGCACTTCTCGGTAAGCCCAGAGAATGAAAGGAATTTTGGTATGCCATGTTCGAGGTTCATCGAGAATGACATGATGCAGCATTCGTTTTAAAGTTTGGTTAAAACGCTCCACTAGTCCATTGGATTGCGGATACAAGGGCGTAGAAAATCTCGGACTTGATCCCATTCTCTTTTCAAACTCTTTAGTTAGCTCAGAGTTGAAATTAGTCCCATTGTCTGATGCAATGACATTAGGCACTCCAGTTCTCATGAATATTGACAACAGAGCTTCACATGTTGCTTTGGCTGTAAGACTTGTTAATGGAACAGCTTCAGCCCATCTTGTGTGCTGATCTACCAGGCACAGAACGTATTTATGACCTTTTGAGCTCGGTGGCTCAATTGGTCCTATCATATCCACGTTTACCACTTGAAATGGCAATTCGGGTCTTGCTACAGGAGTTATAGGAGCTCTATCTTTAACTTTAATTTTCCTTGTTAATTGGCAGTCTTTGCAAGCTTCACAAAAATTCTTTATGTCTTTTGAAAGACCAGTCCAATAAAAGAATATCTTACTCTCGTAGCAGTCTTCTTTGCTCCCATGTGACCACCAAATACAGAGCAATGAGCTAGTTTTAGAACTTCCTTTCTTCGGCATTTTGGTAAAACTAATTGGTTTGTTGTTTCTCCCAAAATTTTTTCTTTATGGAACAAAAATTTATCTTTGAAATAAAATCCTCCCTTTTCCTCCTTTGCATTTTTCCTTGCTTCCTCTAGATCTTTACAAGTTTCTTGTTCTTTGAGAAATTCTTCAGTTTTCGTAAGTTTCACCGGAGCTTTTTCCAATTTTGCAACACAAGCTTCATTCATTGTAAATTCGTCAGTAACGATATCTTCCATTTCTTGTTTTCTGCGTATATCATCAAATTCTTCACATTCACCTTTGGGATTGTCTATTACGGATATTTTCGATTCAGAAACAATAGTTCCCATTAGCACATTTTTGATTTCTGGCGGCAAGAGAACGTCTTCAACGAGGGAAGGAGCAACTGCACAGAGAACATCTTGATGCACGACGTCACCCGTACCTCCTATATATAAACTCATTGGTATGTTTACTAAAGGACATTTCTCTGCAGGTCCGAAAATTCCTTTTATATTAATGGATGGCTTGTTTTCTAAAGTGAAATCTTTTACCAGATTACTTCTAACCACCGTGATTTCAGTTCCTGAATCTACCAGGGCGGTTGCTCGTTTTCCATTAACATTTATCTGTATTCTTTCTAAATTACAGAAATTTTCACCAATTATGTTTCGCTTGTGAGCCAATACTTTGGCCACTACAGCCGTTCCCGATTGCTTTGTTTCCTCCTTTTCTTCACGGATCTCCACTGCAGCTCTATTTACGTTAAACTTCTTCTTTACATCTTGTTCAGTTTTGTTTTTTGAAAGTTTTGGGCAAAACTTCTTCACATGTCCGTCCATACCACAAAAATAGCACACATATTTAGGACGAGTTTTAGAAATTTCTTCTTGAGACTTGAAATTCACACGCTTGTTTTCGGTACGAGACGTTCCATAATTCTCATACCTTCTACTGTCCCGTTGTAATGGATATTTGTTATAAATTTGGGTCGGAACTTTAGGTAGTGCACCTGTTTGCTTCTTAAATGACTTGCGTACACTTTCGTATTCATCAAGCTTGTCAGCTAAAAGTGATGGTTTCTATCTTTCCCCATTCATCGACGAAATGGTCTCTTATTTCCATAGGAACTCTTTTCTTAACTTGGTCGGTGATTATAAGATCCTTAAGTCCTTCAAAATCAGTTATTTCCAGCCCGTCGATCCAACCCTGGAAATAGTTTGTCACTTCGTAAACAAAATCTCGCCATGTCTTATCGGGGTTTCGTTGGTGCTGAACGAATTTTTGCCGAAATCCTTCTGCATTCACTTTGAATTTCTTTAATAATACCTCTTTCACATATTCATAATTTCCGAATTCTTCTTCTGGAATTCTGGCAATTAATTCCACAATGTCTGACGACATAAGAGGTAACAGATATGAAACCATATCCTTTTCTTCGATTTTTATCCTTTGACCTGTCTTTCAAATAATGAAAGATATAACAGAATATCGCATTCCTGTGCATCGAAACGAGGCATCGACTTGGTAAGTTCCATCTGTATATTATTTGGCCCTAATCTTTCTGTTTTCGGCACATAAAGACCTGATTCTATTCGCAATTTCTCCAGTTCAAATTCCATTTGCTGCTTTTTTACTTCATTTTCACATCGCAACTTCTCTGCTTCCAACTCTCTTTCTTTCTTAACCAATTCATTTGCTTCTAACTCTTTTCTGGTATTGATGATTGTTTCTAACAATGCTTTAGTAAATTCTTCATCATATGAAGCACTTCCAGTAATGAGCTCTCGGATTTTCACTCTCGTGACATCAGGTTCCAACGCGATACCTAACTCTGAAGCCAAGTCTAAAAAGATCTGACTTTTTCCTTTCGCGAAGTAAGTCATATTTAATGCTAAATATTTTAATACGTCTTAGTGAATTTATTAAATTAAACTTTCAAGAATAACAAATTCTGGCAAAGTTTTGATTTTCAAACTAAAAATCACTAATTGAATTACTGCGGAAATGACTCATTAAAATGATAAAATAAGCACACAGTGAATTAAAACCCAATCATTTTAGAATTTCAAATAAAAAGAAACCAAAACATAAATTGGAAATAATTATAAGCAAATACTTTCGCTTTACATTTATATCAATATATTCATTTATAATAATAGCATTTCAGTTATAAAATAGATAGTGATCAACTTAGTTTCAAATGAATTACCAATTAGCATTAATTTATACAGTTATTTCTATTATAGTATACACATTCACATTAAACACAATTTGCAACAATAGATTTAAAATCCAAACGTTAATTACTTTTCAAATCTTTAATCAAATTATTTAAAAATATGCCATTCTATTAAACAATAATAATTATTAACATAAACAAAACTTTAAAATATGTTCTATAAATATACCCTTTATTTTTATTCAAATCAAACTTTCATCTCTTTTTATTTAAAACAAAAGTTCTATAATAAAGAAAATATTTATGACAGTGTACAAAAAAAAGTACAAAATATCAAATAATATTCTTTACTCTATTTTATTTTCAGAAATCAAAAGCAACAAAAAAAAATGTGTAACGATTTCGTTACTCCTGTGGTTCTTTTCTTTCAACCACACCCACAGATTTCTCGACTCCAAACGGAAATCGAAATCAAAACAAATTTTTATTACGTATGATACAATTAGGTATTACTCTATTTTAAATAAATCGATTTTTTTTTTTTAATTAGAGAACAAGAACATATGAATTCATACAGTTTCTAGAGAAATGCTTTATCCATATATAAATGAAGAATAATAACACTAATTAAAATAATCATAACATACACAAGGATCAATACAATAAAATTTATTTCACTGACGTAAAAACAATTTTAAAAAGCAATACACTCTAATATACAATATTATCATTTATCAATTTTGAATTTAATTCAACACTGCTGTCGCATAAATTTATTTTTACTGGCGTAAAATTTAATTTCTTATTCTACTGTAAACAGTTTTATACCTCAAAATAATTATCACTGGCGTGACACACTTCAATCATACAGCTAAATTCAGTACTGCTGACAAAGAAATTAATTTATTTTTACTGGCGTAAAAAATTTAGTTTCGTTTACTCATGTAAACAATTTTATACAGTATAATACTTATCACTGGCGTGATACCTATATACCACACTCTCAAATTATTCAAATCAGTTCTGCTGACGCAGACATTTGTACTCATTTGCTGACGCAAACAGTTTTAGCATGTATCACTGACGTGGTACACAAAATTATTACTGTTCAAGAAAACACAGATCCTTATTAAATTAATAATCATATTATTAAAACTTAAGCATACTTTTTCTAAAAACAATATTTTTCATTTTGATATCTTAATAGAGGATCCCAACTAATAAAATATATATATTTGGCAAACATCACTCACCCGCTTCGTATGATGGACCTTTTTATATTTCCTTTTTGTGGCATGGCACCGCTGCCACCATTGTAACGTACCAAGCGTGACTTAAAACGCTTTAGAGCTGCAGAAAACTTCAGTGGTGTTAAATAAGAGAATTAACATGAATTATGAACACGCACAAATATTTATTATAACATTAACGGACTAACACAAAACATAAAATGGTAAATACATATTTTTGATACTGTCACATCCTGATCGTCCGGAGATCTCTGCTTTTTCTCCCAGTTCTCTGTCCCTCCTTCTCCTCGCCCACGCTTTCACTTCCTCTCGCTGAATGGCGCGCCCTCACACACACCGTATAATGAATTTATCAAATACTAAGCAATATTGCTAACCATCTATTGTTATACTGTTATTTAAAAGGTACTTTTAGGGGAAAAATGCAAATAAAACTTTAACATTAAATAGTATTTTTATATAACCCTCTTCCGATTTGAAGAATTAAAATACAATTCTCAAGGCACTGGAGAAGATCCACCAAAAGTCACAATAGTGCATTTAAAAACTGGAGTTAAGGTATGAAATCAGTAACACTATTTGTGACATACATTTCTGTTGTTGTTGTTGCATGCCCCCGAGGTCAGCAGTGCTAGACCAGGTCCATGAGCGTGAACAATTTCAAAAAGTCTAACACCATAAATGAATTGTCCATCACATCTTTCCCGGAGAGACTAAGGAATAGAAAAATATGTTCACGAGAGGCCTGTTCATTTAAACACTTGGAGCAAATTTCGAATTTCTTCATACCCTCGACGAATTTCAAGTTACTAAGAAGGCCACTTCTGAAACGGGTAATAGCCGTTTGTTCTTGTCTATTAAGATCAGTAGCCAGGGAGGCACCTGGACGAGCGCAACCGTACCAATGATGCTCAGGAGGGACAATCCAAGTGGTTTTATTCTCGTGTTTAATCTTTGAATGAATCTCCTGAAATGTGAGAGGTGCCGACGGCACACCGTCCTCAGACACACCAGCTTTGGCCAAAATGTCCGCAACTTATTCCCCTCGAGATCCGTTTTAACATTTGAAGTATTGAAACCCCATACATTTCTACATATGATAGAAGGAGATAAATAATTTTAAGTGATAAACAACAATTATGTATTGACATAATTTTTAAGAAAAAAGTTATATACATGAATTATTACATTCACTATTATTTACTCTTTACATATAAATGATTAATTTTCGTAGTAAACAAAACACGTAATATCTGTTTTCTCTTTTAAAATAATAAACGAAGTGAAGTGAAAGAAAAGTCACGGAGATATTCCAACCCATCATTTCTGCATCACCTAAAGATGCTGCTTGAAATAACTTATCAAAGGTGACCCAGCTAATGTAAATAATTTTGTTACATCCTTGAGGGTCAGTTTTTCAGTAAAAGAAGTAAATTTAATAACAAAACGTATAATTAGTAATACACAAATAAATCTACGAGTGAAGGATATAACCAAATTAAAATAACAAAATCAATAAACTATATTGAAATGAATTTATGAAAATATTACATACAGATTACAAGATCATATTTTAAACTTCAAAATATATTAACTTTCGTATAAAACAACTCAACTCATATCAACAAATTTTGTAGAATATTGTGAATACGTGTGTAGAATATTATGTAGAAACTTGAGCTCAGACTATCCAGTTCAATAGAAGGAAGCTATAAAAAAATAAGGAACGGCAACACAAAGTATTTCATAAGAATTGGCGCATAATATTGCAGTAAAATCGCGGAATATAAATATTAATAAGAGAAAGTGCGTTAGTAAATCACAATTAGGGAAGAAGTAATTAAAATGGCAACTAACAATTTCGTAATGTTGTAACTTTAAATAAAATATTACATGATATTTTATGGGAGTTAAATGTTTTTATGGACATAAAAAGTAATGTATGATATTATAGTTGTAATACGGAAATAATATTTAATTATAAATATTAAATAAAAAGATTTATTAGTTGCACGCAACTAGGGGAAAATAGATGTATAAAGTAATCCACAATAATTTTATAATGATATCACATTCAGTGGAACATAATACGAAAGAATACGATTGTATAATTTTTCAATTATGAAACTGACTTTTACTTCAAGAGAATCTTTTAGATTGAGTTAGGTGTTTTGAAGGAAAAAAAAAAGAGTAAGAGAAAGGCACCGGCATGATTCAAACTCACGAACTCCTTTTTATTATACAGGCGCTTTAACCAACTAAGCCACGGTACCGCTGGAGAACCGTTAAAATGTATTGCACAACTGTTGTTGAAAATTGCCTATGGATATTAAGTAAAGAGAATTATTAGTAACGCACAATTAGGGAGAAAATGAATAAAACGATACATAAGAATTTAAATATTATATCCATTCAATTAAACATTACACTAAAGAATATGAGATTGAAATTTTCATATCCTGAAAGTATAACTTTTTCTTAAGATGCATCTTTTAGAGTAAGCTAGGTTTTGTTTTAAGGTAAAAAACAGTAACATAAAAGGCACCAGTGAGACTCGAACTCACGATCTCCTGTTCACTAGACAATTGTATTAATCAATATACGACGGTGCTGCGCATGGGTTATTAAAATGCATTGCTTAATTCTTGTCAAAATATGGCATATTGATATTAAGAAAAGAGAATAATTAGCAACACACATTTAGGGAACTAATGAATAAAACGATACATAAGAATTTAATTATGATATCCATTCAACGAAACATTAAACTAAAGAATATGAGTTAATATTTTTCATATCCTGAAACTCTCTCTATAACTTTTGCTTCAGATGTATCTTGGTGTAAGCAAGAATTTCTCTTAAGGTAAAAAGGCAGTAATATAAAATGCATCGGTGAGATTCGAACTCACCATCTCCTATTGACTGCAGTGTCCCTGTAACGAACTAAGCCACGGCATCAAGTGAAGCCATTAAATTGTATTGCTTAGTTGTTGTTGAAATATTTACACAATTAAGTAAAGATAAGCGTTAGTAATACACACACAATTAGGGAACAAATAAATAAAACGATACGTAAGAATTGCATTATGATATAAATATTTAATATAATATTATACTAAAGGATATATCAGTGTGTATATATAATTTTTTAACCCAGATACTAGCTAATTTGAAGTGAGCTATGTGTTTCGAAGGTATAAAAATAAACAGGAAAGGAACTTGTGCTCTTGATCCCTTGTTCATCATGCAGGAGCTTTAATCAACTAATCCAACAAGGATTTCTGAAACAGTTGACGCATGACTTTAAAACTATGATATGAAAAGTAAACGCAAATCACGTAGGTCAGATTTTTAATATAAAGAAAATATTCCAATCACATTACACAATTGTTTCTTGGAGTTAAATATGACAGAGCAAAATATTGTTTGATATAGAAATTTGTATACAAAATACAGATTAAAATTGAAATATTAAGAAGACAGTTAGTTATACTTTAAAACAAACGGTGTACTGATCATTTTGTATTTTCAAAGTATAGGTCTAGTGAGATATTAAAAAAAAAACCTTATGGTAACAAATAATTCATTCGTCATGTATTACATTAATAATCAAGTAATTAACATAATTTTTTAAAAGATTAAAGTATATAAGCTATAAAGAATTAAACAAAATTTTAATGCTTCATACCTTACATACGTTTAGTTTAAGCATAAAATATTCAAAATATGTTAAATAATTTTGTTATATTTTAATCTAACTCAGTGGTAAAAGTGTTTCATGTTTACGCCATAGGAAATACATGTAATTTATGGAAAGAGTTTTCCTGTATTATGTGTGTTTTCAATATATTCTCAAATTTAAACAAATGATGTAAAATGTATATTTTGCATACAAGTTTTATGTTCTTTGTAATAAACCATTGAAAATGTTGCTTTTTAATTAATCCTTTTAATTGTGGACCTAGAAATCCACACATTAAATAATTAAACAGTGAGATTTATATTGTGAAAGACGACTCGCGTTAATGCAATTGTTTGTATTTTACATTGTTTTTAATTTTAAAGTTATCTTCTTGGTCAAAAGTTTAAAAAATTATCTGTAACTGTATAAACTGGGAAATAGAATAATAGAAAATATCAAGCACTTCACAAATGAATTCCTCTCATACCTCTACTTAAGAGAAAAAATAATGGTTACTGCATTATTTTCACATGAACAATTGAATCATCTAACCAATTTTTAATTTTTTTTAGCAGAAACCTATATTTTTGGAAGCCATTTACGAAGAAGATCAAGAATCTGGTGTTCTAAGTAATAGCATGCGAAGCGAGAAAAGACCCGAAAGAATAAGACACAGTGCACTACCAAGTCGGAATCAAACTGCCAAGGTATTCATTTAAAAATAGTTAGTGAAAGTGTAGTTAACGGTAGGGGCAAAAATCTCAAGGTAACAATGCAATACCAATAATGTAGTTATAGTATGGAATGTACATTATTTTGTAATTTTTAGTTTAAGTTTGATTTTTAGAAGTATGAAGTAAAATTATATTAGCAAACGAGCATGTTATTGGATGACAAGATTTAAATACATGTTCAAAGAATAATAATGTTGTTCAAAACTTGAGGATGCTAGAGAGAGGCAATAATATGCATATATATACATATAAATACACACACACACACACACACACACACACACACATATATATATATATATATATATACTAAACTCTGTGGCACGACAGACCAAGTGAGCCAAGGCATGCAGCACCCATCTCTGTTTTCCTGACCGAGAGGCCCTGGGATACGAAGCATATGTCCCGCTTACGTGGTTAGCCTAATGCGAAACCCCCATTGTTTAGTTCCCAAGAATGCTTGGTACTCAGTTTATCGGCTTACTAACCCACTGAAGAAATGAAAGGCTGAGTCAAACTTGCCCAGCCCGAGGATCAAACCTCGGGCCTGTGACTTGGGAGCGTGAAACGCCACCACTAAACTAAACCAGCCACAGGGGTTATATATATATATATATATATATATATATATATATTGTTACAAATTTATAAATAATTATTGTATATGTCTTAAAATATCTCAGACAGATCGGAAATACTCACATTTTTGGCAAAAATTGCGGTATTTAGAAGTGTTATACGTTAAAAGTGGCTTTTCTATTGATTTGGTGACTTGGCGAGAAAACTTGGAGACTTGGCGACAGTTGGCGAGATTTTTGGTGACTTGGCGAGAAATAGATACTTTTGGAAACATCCATCACCTAAGCTCTAGGACCAATATTTAGCGAGATAGCCTAGAAGCTTCCAGAACCTTGGCAAAATCGGTAGATTTCCCCACCAAGTCAGGTATAAAGACCGCATCCTGACATAGAAGGAGTTAGTTTTGTAAAGACAATCAGTGAGTGAAGACGATTAGTCGTGACTGCTAGTCTAGAGAAGCTCTTCTCTGGCTGAGGTATTTGAGACCTGTGATTGGAAGCTGTTACTTATTGTATTCAACGAATTGTAGCTGTATAATTGTGATTGTTACAGCTGGTATATCTAGTGGAATTTTTTACGAATAAAAGACTTGTGTTCATTGAGTGGTTGCTTTATTTTACTCTCAATCCACACGAACCTCGAAGCTCGGTACAACTGGTGTCAGAAGTGGGATTGAAGAGTTGATGCAGCGTGTCACAAGCAAAATGGATATGGATTTAATGAATGAAAAGTCTTCTCGAAAAATTAACGGAGCAGATGGCTGAAATGAAAGCTGGACAAGAAGAGATGAAAGCTGCACCAGAAGAGATTAAATCCGAGATGATGAAAGAGATAAAATCTGGACAGGAGGAGCTTAAAAAGGAACTTAAGAAGGACATTGTAAGTGTTAAAGAAGAATTCTCCAACATCATTCAGGAGAAAATGAATGCAATGCAAGTTAAGGTAACTTCAGTTGAAACTAAAGTTTTGAAGATAGAAGAAAACGTTGAAGAAGCATTAGACAAAATGAATAAGGAGATTGAATGCTTGAAGAAGCGAATGTCAAACAGACTTGAGGAGCCCAACGTGGCATTTATGCTTTCCCTTGTTATGATTAAACTCTCAACATTCGATGGAAAATCATCCTGGCAAGTATACAAGACCCAATTTATGATGGTATCGGAAGCTAATGGATTCCCGAGCCCAAGCTTTTCACCTGGCGCCTTCTTTAAGAGGAGAGGCTTCCGACATCCTCGAGACGCTTCCGGAAGACCAGATGCATGATTTTCAAGCCTTATCAAGTGCGCTTGAGCTGCGGTTTGGAGAAAAGTGCACTAAAGAATATAGCAGACTACAGTTAAAGTCCCCCTATCAAAAAGCGGGTGAAAGTCTGCAAGAATTGGCTGCTGATATTCAGCGACTTTCCGCTTAGCATTTTCGGACTGCCCAGCTGAGACACATAAGGAACAGGCTCTCCATTACTTCATCGATAGTGTGCTGGATCCGGAGATACAAAAAACACTTAGACTCGCCGATGTCAAAGATATCCGATCTGCCCTAGTCTACGCATTTAAGATAGAGGCTGCCCAGCAGGCCGCGCATAAAGACCGGCACTCAATCAGAGCCGTCTCTGCTACTGATACAGAATATGATCTAAGAAAACAAACTGAAGAGCTGCGGTGAAAATTCCGTAGCTTAGAACTGAGTAAAGGTAGCAGAAACACGAAAATTTAGTGTTGGACTTGCGGTGCAGTCGGACACGTCCGAAGAGACTACCCAAAACCAAAAGATGGTGGAAATGATCTTCCATCACAGCAGGAAAGGATTAAACGAATCCAGGAGTTTGAAATACGTCATCACAAAAGAACTTTTCATGGAAATGCTGATGCAGCAACAAGGAGACCGTGTAATGGAAGCTGCCAATATTGTTCTAGAGTAGAGAAGAACTATCAATTAGTAAATCCTTCGGTACGCCAAGTTACTGTTTCACCGCCATCGAAACTAAACCCATGGAGTGATGAAGGACTTAGAGAAGCCCAAAAAGAAGACCCAGATATAAATTCAATTTTTGAATTAAAAGAATCTTCCAGTATGAGACCAAGTTGGCAGGACATCTCCACCTACAGTCCTGCTACTAAACAATATTGGGCTCTTTGGGACTCACTCCATATTAGAAATGGCGTGTTATACAGGAAATGGGAGTCATATGATGGACGTAATTTCAAATCGCGGC
Source organism: Latrodectus elegans (assembly GCA_030067965.1). NCBI lineage: Eukaryota > Metazoa > Arthropoda > Arachnida > Araneae > Theridiidae > Latrodectus > Latrodectus elegans. Next base: position 63,191,695 of record CM057817.1, on the reverse strand, counting down.
TTGTTCTTCCAAAATCAAGAATTTCAGATGTTTTGAAAGAATTGCATAATAGCTCTACTGGAGGCCACTTCGGAGTAAGGAAGACTCTACAGAAAGTTCGAGAACGCTTCTATTGGAGCAAAACTAGACAAGATGTAGAGAAATGGTGCCAAACTTGTGATGACCGTGCGGCACGTAAGGGACCATAGAAACGTAGCCGAGGAAGGTTGCAGCGGTATAATATACGAGCATCTTTTGAACGGATAGCATTGGACATTTTGGGTCCTTTACCACGCTCTTCAAATGGCAACAAATACATCCTAGTTGTCATGGACTATTTTACTAAGTGGCCTGAAGCGTTTTCAATCCCTGATCAAGAAGCGACTACTGTAGCCTAGGTTTTAGTGCAGCAATGGGTTTCCAGATTCGGCGCACCCTTACAAATTCATTCATATAAAGGAGCAAATTTCACCTCTGCTGTGTTTAGAGGAATGTGTCGAATTCTCGGAATAGACAAGACGCAGACCACGTCATTACACCCGCAATCGGACGGAATGGTAGAGAGGTTTAGCCGAACCATCTTAAATAATCTCTCACTTATGGTTTCCAGAAATCAGCAAGATTGGGACTTGAAGCTATCGTTATTTCTACTTGCATATCGCAGTGCTGTCCATGAGACTACCGGATATACTCCATCACAAATGTTCTTTGGTCCCGAACTTCGTCTCCCTTGTGATCTGAGTTTGGTTGTCCATCGGATACATCTTCATCGCCAGAGGAATACCTTCGAGACCTTCAGGGACGTCTTGAAGATGTCCATAACTCTGCTCGAGACCGAATCAACCTGACGACCGAAAGAATGAATGCAAGGTATGACGCAGGAGCGACAGTACATGAATTTCAGGAAGGTGACAAAGTTTGGTTGTGGAACCCGATTCGACGTAAAGGGCTTTCGCCAAAGTTGCAAGCTAACTGGGAAGGTCCGTACACAGTCCTAAAAAGACTGAATGACGTCGTGGTTCGTATAAGGAAATCATTTTCTTCAAAACCAAAGGTTGTACATTATGATAGATTAGCTCCTTATCGTAATGTAAAGTAAAAATTAATATACCATAGTCTCTCTTTCTAAATAGTATAGATAATTTTAATATTTTTTTATATTTTGTATTTGTATTTTTAGTTGTTTGTGTATGTAATGTGTTCTGTATCTTCTTAAAATGTAAATTCTTTTATATTAAATTTGGTCTCCTATCAGGGGATTGTACTGCCCGGGACGTGCAGTCCTTGAGAGGGGGCAATGTTACCAATTTATAAATAATTATTGTATATGTCTTAAAATATCTCAGACAGATCGGAAATACTCACATTTTGGGCAAACATTGCGGTATTTAGAAGTGTTATACGTTAAAAGCGGCTTTTCTATTGATTTGGTGACTTGGCGACAGTTGGTGAAATTTTTGTTGACTTGGCGAGAAATAGATACCTCGGGAAACATCCATCACCTAAGCTCTAAGACCAATATTTAGAGAGATAGCCTAGAAGCTTTCAGAACCTTGGCGAAATCGGTAGATTTCCCGGCCAAGTCAGGTATAAATACCGCAGCCCGACATAGAAGGAATTAGTTTTGTAAAGACAGTTAGTGAGTGAAGGCGATTAGTCGTGACTGCTAGTCTAGAGAAGCTGTTCTCTGTCTGAGGTATTTGAGACCTGTGATTGGAAGCTGTTACTTATTGTATTCGACGAATTGTAGCTGCATAATTGTGATTGTTACAGCTGGTATATCTAGCGGAATTTTTTACGAATAAAAGTCTTGTGATCATTGAGTGGTTGTTTTATTCAACTCTCATTCCACACGAACTCCGAAGCTCGGTACAATATATATATATATATATATATATATATATATATATATATATATATATATATATATATATATATATATATATATATATATATATATATATAACTCATCGAAGAAAAAGTATTGAAGATAAAATTACTCTCTGATATCAGCAAATTAAGATAAAGATATCTCAATAAGAAAAATAAAAATTACCATCAATAATACCTGAAGGTTTCACTTTTAATGATGAATTCCAATTCTAATCAAATATCTTACATTTTTCCTTTTTTATAACAATTTTAAGTGAGAAAAAAATTTGCAGATGCGATAGAACATAGAGCTTAGAAACTACTCTCTCTTTGCAGTAATATTTTTACTATAACTTTCCCTGTGATGAAGTTTTGATTTTGTGTATCAACAACATTTGAAACGACCGAAAGCTGCTAATGATAAGTAGGAGGAACTTCCTTTTCAAGGGAACATAATAACAAATGTTTCGTGTAAAACACTTAAGTGGAATCCACTGTCATCCTTATTGCATTTTTATCTAATTTTGATAGTTTAGTCATACCAATTGCTCTTTAATCGCTGGATTTGCCGGAAGCAATGTCAAACCCCATGAGCAAAGCATTTACAAACATGGAACAAGCTCTTGTATATTTAAGGAACATCCTATATCATTCTTTTGTTATCAAATGGATGTTTGCAATTCATTTGCTCATGACTTAACAAAGGAAGATTAAAGCTGTTTGTGAAAGAAGATTAAAATAGATGAGCATCATACCAAAATGCATGTGTCATCATTTTTTGATGGAATCCTTTTTTAGAGAGTAGACAAATTTTGAAAAATTGATAAGATACCACTTTTACTGTGAGATTAGAAAAGTATCAAAAGCTATCTTAAAGTAAAGCGCAAAGAATTCTAGAAAAGTTGAGTGTCTCTTGTCTATGTTTAACATTTTTTTATAAAAACATAATAATCATAAATCTAAAGTAAATCATAAGAACAAATTACAGTTTATTTCCAAATATTTAATTATTTGATATTCACATAACTTTTTTTTAATTTTTAAAAACTACTTGCAAATTTTTTGAAAAAGTATTCATCAAAATAAATTGCATCGGGATTTCTATCTCCCGCGTTTTACATAAATTAATTTAGTAGACTGATTTATGCTAAAAGGCGTAACAGTTTCGTAACTTTTATATGAATTCTTCAGGAGTCAAAAAACTAAACAGTATTATTTTTGAATTAAATATTACATTTTTAAATTTACAACAGTTTAACTATGAATAATCGGATGAAGTATTAGTAATATATGCTAAAATCTCTTTTGGGCTTATTAACTCTCAATGCCGAACTTGGAGTCACTATTTGGTGAATAATACACTGCTGGCCATCGAAAATGTAACACCCTGAAGGAACATGAAAATAACATGAAATTTACAACATCCATTAACGGAGATGAGATATGCAAATGATTAGAATTTCAGCTCAGACGCACCTCACGCGTGCCTATGGCTCCACTTCAAAGCAATATTTAAGACTTAGAGATTTCGACTATTTCAAGTTCGGCAATTGTGTTTTTCTTGTGGTTTTTATTTTAAAAAATAAGGTTAATTATGCCTCTTAGAAAACAGTGATCATTTTTTGATCACGTATCCAAGTTCAATAGAGAAAGGATAGTGTCCTAATGATATTGTGGATTATCTTTCAAGAAAATCGGTAGTCATGTCGGATAAAAGCAAACAAATGTAATGCGGATAAGTAATTGTTGGGTGCAGGAGGGTAAGACGGTCCTACGTGCTCGATCGCATACACCTCAGTGCACCACTTCACGTGATTACAGGCAAATTGTGCGCATGACAGTAACGAATTGCTCGACCACATCACGAACCACAGCACATTCAGTATGTAACGCATCATCCAGTGTCTGCGTATACCATTCGACAACTTACAGCAGAGGGGTCTATCCGCAAGACGTGCATTGCTTCGTCTACCCTTGACGCAGAACTACAGACATCTCCGCCACCAATGGTAGGATGAAAGAAGAATGTGGACGGCAGAATGGAATGAAATAGTTTTAAATAGGCACGCTTCTGTATGCAACACCACGATGGTCGTATTCAACTCTGGAGACAAAGTGGAAGGAGGATGCTGAACAGCTTCGTTATGCCCCTCCACACTTGTCCTGCACCGGTTTATTATGGTATGGGGCGGTATTGGACATCACTCTCACACTTTTTTAGTACGTATTGCCGGTACTTTAAACAGCCAGCGCTACATCTCGGAAATGTAGGAACCAATTGCCCTTCCTTATCTTCCACAGCCATATTTCAACAGAATAATGCGCGACCACATGTGGCACGCATATTCTGAGGATTCTTTGTCAATCGCCGGATTGAAATTCTTTGCCGGATCTCTCTCCGGATAGAAAGCATGTGGTCCATGGTTCCTCAACGATTGACCCAAATTACATCTTCAGCTGCCACACCAGATCAACTTTGGCAACATGTAGAAGTTGCTTGGTATGCTGTACCCCAAGAGCACATCCAAAGTCTCTTTGAATCAATGCTGAGGCATGTGGCAGTGGTGATCTTCAACAATGGCGGATACTGTGGCTACTGGTTTTGGTTGGAACCACATTTCACATAAATTTATAAATTTAATCATTAAATACTTGATCAACATGTTATCTAGAAAATAAATCTTTATTGTGATATCTCTTATCTTTCTTGGTGTTGCAGTTTGCGTGGCCAGCAGTGTATTTCCCAAGAAAAATGTGCAATTGAGACGTTGTTTCTAACAGCTATATAATTCCAATAATGGGAATGATAAATGTCGTGGAATATGAATTTTATAATTTTTATGATAGTATAAGTAAATAAATGTAATTAATAGTCAATTGAAAGTCGTGTTTCAAAATTCTCTAATTAGATGCGATTTTTAGAATTAATTTATAAGACAAATACCTAAAATGTGTTTTACCAAATACTTATGATAAAAAGGGCATATTATATTTTACTAATAATTTCAATGGATGATACCACGATTTATTTGGTTGTTATCACAAACAGAAGATTATTGCTTACAATAGCTGGTTATAATGTAATTCTTAGTTAAGGTTAATATGCTGATTGCTATGAACACTCTAGAACACATCATAAGTAGAGATATATATTTTAGCTAGTTTCATTATACTTCTTGTAAAATTATGTTACTTAAATGAATATATTTTAAGAATTCATGTAACTGGAAACCTTCAGTTTGCGAAATATTTACCTCTTGTATTTTGTTCACGAATACATTTTATTTTCTCAGTGGGATTTACACCAAAAAAACCTATTAATTCATAAAAAAGTATTCATATTTGTTATTAATCTTATACGAGGATGGAGGTTATGGTTAATAATTAAAAAGTATTTATCATAAAATAAAGTAAATAAACTGACTGAAAATATCCTGTCAAATAAAGCAGATTCTCTGGCTTGTCCTGGTCACCAATGTTAGTCTATAATCAGAACAATTACCAATAGCTCAATTACCAATTTGAGCAATTACCATGTGCAAATTCATAATGATCATGTGATAAAATGATATCATTTAGAGAAAACCACTGAAGTTGAATCAAGACCACTGCGACTGCTTTTGTCATCCCATCATAGGCATTATCATATGAAATACTTGTCTTGTAACATGGTAAATACTCTTGTGTTATACTTGTAATCTTGTAGGACTGAGTACATTCGTATAAATGCCATCTTTAATGACAAATCTCATCATACTGCTGACTGGCATATATCAAGATGCTTTTACACAGAATTCTTTACCAGAAAGTATTTTGGTGTCACATCTGAGGCGACAACTTGGGGAACAGCATTCTGAGATATAACTGATTATCTTTCGTCGGGTTGCTAAGTCCTCTGAGCACTCGTTCTTACGTCTATAAGATTTCACTTCTGATGATACTATGACTCTTTCCTGTTACGATCTGTTTTGCAATATAAAATCATTTAACAACGTGTTTTTAGATTGACACTATACCTTTATAGTATTAATGTGATTAATTGAGGGGTCTATCAAATTTTATAAAACTTTTTTCACTGAACATGTTTGGAATATGTTGCATAAGCAAATTCAAGCGGCTCCCAGTACCTAGAACACTTTCAGCAGTTTTGAAGTAGCATTTAAGATAGATCTACCTCGGCAGGATTTCCATGAATTGAATCATTCCTATGCTCACCACTTATGGGTGGTTTTACTCTCTACAAATGCGCTATTTATTCGTATTATTATGCTATATTGATATAATGTTCCGTTTATGTTTTACGATCTTTTTACCTTACACAAATTCTTTTCACATTGCAAATATTATAATTATGATACAGCTTCTTTTTTATTTGTGCTTTTTGTCAAAATGTATATTTTTCTGTTGATTTTGAAATTTTTACACTTAATGATAACATTGTGGAAATCCCGAATTTCGAAACTTGTAATGATTCCACAGAAAGAGAAAATATTCTGCAGAAAATTTTAAATTCATTCCTAATTATTTGTTTTTGATAATCTATTTTGAAGAAAATGTAATGATGTTATGTATATGGTGAAAAAGTCATAGTTGGGAAATTAGAACCATTTTAATTAACTGATGATTTTATTGTCATGAAGAATACGTAATTTACCCTTAAGTAATAGGATAAAAATGCAATAGTAATAACAATTTCTTTAAATTAAATTTTTTTATTAAAAAAACATTTAATTTATTAAGTGATATTTAATTATAAATATGATTTATGTAGTCTAAATTCTGAAAAAACAATAACACATACAAAATAAACATCAACTTTATTTACTTAATTTCAAATTATTGAAAAATTTAAAACTTTTATTGAAAATATTTGTTTAAATAAGAAAATTGTTCTCTATATATAAACAAACTTTTTCTGACAATAGTTAAAGGATCTTACTGTGAACCACGTGATTTAATTAGCTTGTATCATTACATATATTTATGATCATGCTTTTCTCTTTTCGAAACATTTCAATATTAAGAGTTGATATTAAATTTAACATTTAAATTTATCGCTTAGGTTACTTATGGTTTTATGATTACATAATTACATCCGTTTACACGAAAGCGTTTTCCCTAACTCAACTAACTCAAGGAAAACATAGCAGAAATCTTACAAATATAAAAGTTTTCACTTTTATTTTTAACCAATTTATATTCTCGTCTTTATGAAGTATTTTTGGGAAAAAGATAATCACAAAACTGGAACAAGATCAACAATGTTAAGATTTTTTTATCTTACTGACAGCGATTTATCATATTTATAAATTCAAGATAAAAAAAAAACTGAGCAAATAGAAAGTTATTTTGATGGACATTACCCTTACCACACACACATTTCGTTCCCTCAATGTCACTTCTTTATTTATTGAAAACATTCATTACCAAAATAAACATTCCTTTTTATTAAAATCTGATATTTCTAACTCGTCCTACGTCTATAATTAGACGCTTACAAGAGAAACAAATCATTCAAGTCCAAACTCTTAATAAAAATAGCAAAATGAATAAGGCGGATTAGCAGCACGGGTAATAATTTTAACACGTGTCAGTCTCTAGCGCCTAAAAGAAAAGACAAGTAGATAAACTCTCTCATGTAAATAATGAAAAATTGACTTGCAAAAAAAAAAAAAAAAAAAAAAAAAAGGAAGAAAAAAGAAATATACTTTAGCGGGGTGAGACGAGCGAGAAGAATTCGAAGTCATAAGTAGGATAAGAGGAGCAAAACGTGTCTGCTGAACAAAAATTAAAAAATATGATTGAAGATATAAATCTTGTCCGAATATCATGGAGGCTCGAAAAATGACTCTTACTGAATTGATACACGTCTATAAAGCTTTAGAGTAAGGTAAGAGATCAAAAAACATTTTTGGATTCATTTTATCTTATATGTTTTTGTATTGGATAATTCAATTATATTTCACTTCTGTTTCTTCTTCAATTGATTACTTATGTCCAATATTAATTTAAAATATCCCTTTCTTTAACAAAATACGTATTTTTTAATATTATAGGAAAATAGCCATTTAGTAGGTCATGCGCCTCGTCAAGCCACCAAATAGATTATTCAGGCCATCCAATAATTAATAAATGGACTAGGTTTCTTAGGAGAAACAATGGCTAAAGAAAACCCTTGTTTGTTTATTACAAGGAAAAATTAATCAGACTTCAGATTCTTATCTATATTGGAGTTCCTATGTAGTCACAAAAAGCCGAATCTCAAGAATAACTGTTTTCTTAAGACTACATTAGAGACACCTGTTTGGAAGAAAACCTGATATTTGTTTCTAATTACTTTTGTGCTCATGATAGTTCGTTTAATATATTGAAGAAGTCATAAAGTTTAGAGCGTGGATCAATGGATGATAGTTCTTTTTGTTGATAAATCCTCACTGATTTCAGTACAACCTCTTTCCATGTAAGGATAACCAGAGACTTGTCTGTTCTCCAATGTCCAAGATATCAACCATTAAGGCTGTAAATGTTTGATGATCTTGTCAAGATGATCTTTAAAGTTCATGTTAGAACTACACATATCCCTCTGTTCTTTCAAAAAGTAACTGGGGCTGGTGTGAGATACAGGAATGAGATCTTGTGGCCCCATGTTTGTGTTTTCAGAAGTGAATTTGGCCCTGATTTCATTGTAATGAACGACCATGCGTGATCACATAGAGAGAATGTGATGTACGATTTCCTAGAAAGTAAAAATTATCACCTGATGTATTAATCAATCGGATCCCCAGACTCAATCTTACAGAATATTCATAGAATTTCCTGTGGAGGACATTTGTAATTCCCAACCAACTTCGAGAATCACCCAGGGCTTGAAAACAGAGTTGGTGAACAAGTGTGACCAACTGCAACAGGAAATTATAAAATGTCTTTTTTCCATTATGAAATTTGTGTTAAGTCTTATATGCTTTTAAGAGCTAACCATTCTTCCTGTTGAGTAATTTTTTTGTTATTGTGTAACCCCTTTTTCGTATATATTTTCCGAGTTCGCTATATATAACTATTAAACTATTAAACATTATAATTACTAATTTATCATGTATTTTAGTAATTATAATGTTTAATATAACTATTAAGCATTATAATTACTAAAATACATGAGCGTACAACAGAACTCTTAAACTCTTTTTTGCATTGTAGCAATCTGAGTTAAAAATGTCTTTAAAATATGTCCTGTTGTTCTGGATATCATAAAACAAAGCTAAGAATTCTCTTTATTCTGAATGCCAGTACATTTTTCCAAATTTTTTAAAAATACATTTCACTTATAGTTGGATGTTTTCCTCAAAATGTTTGAAAAAAATGTAAAGTAACTTAAATAGTTGTTCTTTTAAAAGGATTCTTGAGACAGGTACAGTAGAAGAAAAGTAATATTAATGAATGAGATATATATCAATAGCATGCCGGTTAACTTGTCTAGTGGTTAGCGTGCTTGACTACGGACAGGAAGATCCTGTGTTCGAATCCCGGTTCAGGCATGGATGTACTTTCTCTCTGTATATCCTGTCTTTGTCCTTTACTTGCGTGAATAAGGTGTGAATGGTTGCCTACTCCTATAAATGGGTCCCTATGGCATGTCTGTGTACTGAAGAAGTCGGATTCCACACCAAATACAGTTCATTTGGAAAAGTGGAGCAGCGCATCCCAATTTGCTAGCCTACCTGGCACATGAGAACAACAATATCAGTAGCATCACTAATAAATATGCAAAGTAAAGTTTATCACAACGTATATTGCTTACGTAATTATTACAATTAATTATTACTACTACAATATAAACAACTTTAAATATACATTGATTTAAACGCATTATTTTTTATAGTTATATTTGAGAGAAATTGTGGTGCATAAAGAAAAAGATACACTTTTATTTAATAAGACTGTAATTAAACATTGAATTGGCCACTTTTTGTTTTATAAATAGAATTTTCCGAGCAAAACTAAGTTTATCACACTACTTAAAATATAGAAATACTTTCGAAATACAAACTGAGTAAAAAACAGCTCTTTAAAAGTTTCATTATCCAAATCTAAAATATATAATCCTTCTCTTTTCTTTAGCTTAGAATCACTGTGTGTGCCTTGAAAAATCAACAGAATACCAACCATTGTTCTTAGGTTACATTTATAAACCTTATTTCGGATTCTTTGGTCCCAAAATATTTTTTGGTTTGTTTCTAAAAGGAATAGTCTTTATACATATATATATATAGGAGAAGTCAAGTAACATTCTCTCTGTATTGATGAGTTATTGACTGGGTACATCGATCATAAATTGTTGAGGTTACCTCTTTCTTTATTTTCTTTATTGTTTTTGGAATGGTTTTTATAACTTTGAAAATTTTAAATAATTTCATAACTTTGAAATGACATTCATTTGTTTGGCAATACTCTATCTGCTATATTTAATTGCATTTGCCTTGATTTCCAATAAATCACGCTGTTGTGATGTTATTATATCAATTTTTCTGAAGAAAAGCTGAAGAATATTAAGGATTAAGGCAGTCTAAAAAAGGAAATTTTCTGTAAGATTTACACATTGAAATTTTTCATATTGAAGTCACTATTTTTGTTTTTGAAATCTAGAACCGTTGATTTTCATAAGAAGTTTTATCTTCTGTTTTTCTGCCTTGCTTTAAATTATGGATTTGCTAATTAAAAATATTCTGAGTTTTGCAAAAATAAAAAAAAAAAATGCTAAAGCATTATGAAAATTAAGATAATTTTATTGCAAATTGATTTCCCAATAAGACCAATAATTTAAAAATTAACTTTCGAATAACTATGGTCACTGATTTTTAAAGCAATCTACACATGGGATAAATATTTATTTTAAAAGTAATATAGGGAATTTATCAAAATAAAATGCTAAAATTAATAAAAGTCAAAATAATAGTAAACATTTTATTTAAAAAAAGAAGAGAGAAGAAAGGAGAGAAAAAAGAAGAGCGAAAGGCTTAATAACTTTATTATACTTATTCTGTCGAACTATTAAATGACTAATAGTATCAAATTATATTATTTTAATGTGTAAAAGAAAAGCTTAAAAAATATGTAAACACACACACAGATATATATATATATATATATATATATATATATATATATATATATATATATATATATATATATATATATATATATATATATATATATATATATATATATATATATATATATATAGTTAGTTAGTTAATAAAACTGAGAACTTGCCATTTTAATTTCTTTAAATTTAGTACCTGATTTAATATGAATCAAATTTCAATATTATCTTTTAAAATATATTCTCTTGTCAAGGTCATCATAATACCATTCTTGATTTTAATTTTAGTCGTTGAAACAACAGTGGGTCTCGCGTTTCTGTATTCAAATTACAGTTATAATCAAATGCAAGTACAGGGAGTAGTCGGTTAACGAACAGTTCGGACTACAAACAACGAACACTTCACAAAATATTTTTGTGTTCGAACAAGGAACACATATTCGATTGATGAACTAAAACCATTCTGAAGTTTTTTTCAATGAAATTTTCTCGGCTTTCGGGGCATAATATGCAGAGTTGCCATGCCCAAAAAACCAAAAATTGTTTTTATTTTCTCTTGAATTATGTTGCTTGTCTGTTGGACTTTAAAGTTATATATTGAAAAGATTTTTTCACAATAGAATATATATAGCCATATTAGACCACTGGTTTCAGTTTTGATTTCATTCAAAACTGATACTAATTTCGTTTTAGTGTCTTGCCCCTTGTTCATTTACTGTCTCATACGTAGTCTTGAATAAGGAATTCCAGACTGTAATGTCATTAATCACTTACAATGACAATGCTATCACTTACTTCCAGAAAATTACGAAAATGAAAGTAATGCAATCGACATTGGACATGTTCTTTAACTCCTTATAAGCAAAAAATGAAAAGGACCAATAAATATGCAAATATATGTACATATCACACATTTTTATAAACTTAATAAGAAATTATACATCCTTTTTTAATTTAATTTTTAGGGCCTCTAAAATGAATTAATCGATTTCATAGAAAAGTCTGTGGTAAATGGATGATCTGTTAACGAACAATTCGAATAGTGAACATAGTCTAGTAACAGAATATGTTCGTTAACCGATCACCCACTGTATTTTACAATTTAATGAAAATCAAAATTATTAATCTTTTATATATTTTTAAAATAAATATTTTTTTTCATCTGTAAGACTCGATATTCCAGAATTTTTATATATTTTTTCTGTGACGCATGCTACAGCTACAGTCATATGTGAGAAAGCCTAGTCGTTTATCAAGAGTCGTAAAACCTTCAAAATTTTTGTCCCCGAACATTGTGCGAATTTTATTATGGTTTCAAATATTGTTTAATTATTTAATAGAACTCAACAATTAAATAGTTTTTTAAAGCAAAACACGTGATATTTTCTTTCTTTAATAATTAAAATCGAAAGCACACTACTGGCCACTAAAATGGCTACACCAAGAAGGCGACATTCTACAGACGTGAAATTTATACGAAAGGAAGAAGGTGCTGTGATATGCAAATGATTGGCTTTTCAGCGCATTCAGACAAAGCAGGTGCCAGTAGCGACACCTACATTGTGTTTAAATGAGGAAATTGTTCAGCCGGTTCCTCATACACAAATTGCATTTGAACGTTGTTGCCTGATAAAAAGTTGTGATGCCTCGTGTAAGAAGTAGAAATGCGTACTAGCATGTTTCTGACTTTGATAAAGGTGGAATTGTAGCGTACCGGGATTGCGGTTTATCTTATCGCGGTATTGCTGCTCGCGTCGGTCGTGATCCAATGACTGTTAGCAGAATATGGAATCGATGAGTTCAGCACGGTAATACGGAACGCCATGCGGGATCTCAACGGCCACCTATCACTAGCAGCCGAGAAGACAGGCATATTATCCGCATGGCCGTAATGGATCGTGCAACCACGTCACGAGCCATGAGTCAAGAAACGGGGTCGTTTGGAAGACAACAAGTGTCTGCACGAACAGTTCGACGACATTTGCAGCCACATTGACTCTCAGCTCGGATACCATGGCTGCGGCTTCCCTTGACGCTGTGTCATAGACAAGAGCGCCTTCAATGGTGCGATCAACGATGAACCTGGGTGCACGAATGGCGAGGCGTCATCTTTTCAGATGAATCCAGGTTCTGTGTACAGCATCATGATGGTCGCATCCATGTTTGGTGGCATTGTGGTGAACGCACACTGGCAGCGTGCATTCGTCATCGTCATACTGGCCCATCACCTGGCGTGATGGTATGGGGTGCCATTGGATACACGTCTCGGTCACCTATTGTTCGCATTGATGGTGCTTTGAATAGTGCACGTTACATTTCTGGTGTGTTACGACCCGTGGCTCTACTCTTTATTCGAGCCCTGCGAAACCCTACGTTTCAGCAGGATAATGCCCAACCACATGTTGCCGGAATTGTACGGACCTTCCCTGATACGGAACATGTTCGGCTGTTACCCTGGCCAGCACGTTCTCTAGATCTTTCACCAATAGAAAACGTCTGGTCAATGGTTGCCGAGCGACTGGCTCGTCACCAAACGCCAGTCCCTACGGTTGATGAACTGTGGCATCATGTTGACGCTGCATGGGCATCTGTACCTGTACATGCAATCCAATCTCTGTGTGACTCAATGCTCTGGTGTATAACTGCTGTTATTACTGGTTGTTCTGGTTACTGATTTCTCAGGATCTATCCAGCCAAATGTTTTGAAAATTTAATCACTTGTTATTTCTAGTATAATATATTTGTCCAATGAATATCATTTTGTTATCTGCCTTTCTTCCTGGTGTAGCAATTTTAATGGCCAGTAGTGCAGTTAAGATCAGTGAACTATTTAACACAGCAATTATTTAATATAACTCAACAGTTAAACAGTTTATTGAAGCAAAACATGTGATATTCTCTTTCTTTAAAAATCCTCATTGGAAATATTGGACACCAGCGAACTCCTATGTACCTGACTCTGAGGAGCATTACCTGTTTGATGGGATCTGCTGGGACTTTTTTTTATTAAAAAGCAACAAAATATTACGTTATAAAGTTATCTACAGTAGTTTAACATGAAACATTTTATAACGTAACAAAATATCTAATCAGATTTTTGCTAATTGTAAGGATGAAAACAAGATGGTAATATAATGATGAATACAGTAACTTATGCGTGATTGTTTTGTATAATTGTGCAAAACTCTTGATTATATACAATTATTATTTAGAATTTATAAATTATATTTACCGAATTTTGAATAGTTATAGAAATGGAACCTTAATTCTCTCATAAATATTGTAATACAAAAGAGGAGGTTAATTTTTATAGATGTAGAAGATTTCCCAATCTAACAAACTAAATTTTCATGGTAAATCAGGAATTCAATTGTTTTTGTAAATTTGTCTCTCGATGTATGTTCGCTCAAAGTTTTCTTCTTGCAGATAATATTCCAGTGTTTGCTGCGTATGGCTAAATGCCAGAAACATGTTGGGGAGTGGGTTGCCTTCCATTACATAGGCGCAGTCTTTGGAATCAAATATGTGGAGTTTTGAAATAAGGCTTCTACAGAAAAGCGTCTCATTCCTTCAAAAGTAGTGTAACGCATCTTCAGGTATATTTGCTAAATGCGTGTCCATTGACGCAGATACTTGAAAGCACTCCGGGTTAATCCCTTGTAACACCTGAGCATCATACATTCAGTGTTCTCTCCCTATAAATTGTTACGTAGTTAGTGGAATAAGATCCTCAAAAAATCTCATTTTCATAGTATTTATGGAATACTGAACGTCTTGGACGTGTCTAAGTACCTACTATTTTAGTGCAAATGGTTTTTTGTTATCACTACTAACTTAGAAAATAATTTCTAATTAAAGCAGATTTATGGCAGAAAATAGCTATTATATTAATATTTTAGAATGTATGAAATTAGTTTAATGGTTAATATAATTCAAATCTTGAGTTCAATCAATATTTTTAATATTAGGTCCTTTTTTGTAACATTAAAATTACCTTAATTAAAAAGTTTTTTAATAACAGTAAAATGTAAAAATAAATAAAAAGTATAAATAATAATAAGAAGTAAAAAACATAAATTTATCATAAAATTATACTAACGACTGGTTTATTTACATGTAAGTTTGTATTTATATAATTAAATGGAATAAAATGTTTCTTAAAAGTACGGTTTAAATGAGACGTAAATGGAATATCTATGAAATTCAGCAATTAAATTTTGATGTGTAACGTTTTTGAATGAAATAGCTTTCTTTTTTTTAATGTTTTTGGAGCACTAGAAACATATTTCGCTGTATATCTCTCTCTCTTTCAATTTTTTAAAAACCGTTTTGTATATATATAATACAATAAAAGAAATAATAAATCCTTTTAGTGCAAAGCTTAATAAATAATTAAATTCACTCATCCTGGCAAGAATTTTAACTTTTAATATCCGTCATATATTATTGCCTTATGAAAGATCTTTTGAAAGGCCTATGAAAGGCTGTATTCACGTGTCGCACAGGAGAAAACCCTGAAAATTCAGAAGCACCCACACCAATGAACCTGCATGAGGAAAACAGAAATCCAACATTTATTTCCGTCTGGGATCGAATACGGTAAGCTCTATGTAACAAAGAAACTACCACAACTTGGTCAATACGAATCTTGATATATATTGGTGAAAAATATACATTCTCTTGTTTGGCACTTTTCCTTAAAAATATAAAAATTAATATCTTTCTTACTGACCTCTTTAAAACTTATCCTTAAACACATTTTCTTTATAATCTCTTACTTTGGGTCGTTTTTTTTTGTATTATTGCATAACCGTTAAGATGAGATTTTATTATCATTTTGTAATTATGTGTGACTTTTGTATTCAATGAAAACACTAATGCGCATGAAGGTAATCACTTCATATATTTATGTCATGTAATTTATGAATTTAGCTGATTCATATTAAAAAATAATTTATTTTATTATTATTTACAATTTAATTTATTTAATTGGAGCTATATATATTTGTACTCATTACATTTCTCAAAAAAAGACATACCAGTATATTTTATATGAAATAACTATTACTATATTACTCCAATTTTTGATATTTCTCTTAAAGAGGATTGTAAAAAATCAATTGAAATAAGAATCAAAATATATTATTAAATAAATTGCACTTGTTTTCCAATGTGCTTTGTGGAATGTTTTGCACAAGCTTGGAAATTATTTATAAACTATTACAAAACACTTTCACACTTAAATAACGATCGATGAAAGATAATGATAAAATGTCTAAATGTGTGCAGAAAACAAATAGAAGCGATGGAACCAATAATTGAGAAAATGATTCGCACCGAAGTTTTGTTCGTTCTAGAAACGTTCATCATCTTTAACATGTCAAGGGCATTGTGGCACGCTTAGCACATTTACAGAAAAGGCAGCTCGCGTGATTTATAAATTTGGATGAATTATAATTTTCCAACATTTCAAAATGAAATGTTATTATGAAAGAACTGTATAGTCTAATTTTATAACAATTGCTTCAATAAGATGATACTGTTATAAATTCATAAATTTTCATCGTAATTTGAGAAACATTTGGTTTGTGCCTTTGTTACTTGTATAGTAAACTTCTTTTTTCAACGTATCAGAATTTAAAAATGCTTCAATTTTTAATAAAGAGTTGAAAAAGATGGATAAAAACAGATTTGAACAGAATTTTTGTTAAAGTAATTGTGAATAAATTTGTAAATAGAAAATGGTTTTATTATTTCTCAAGTAATGAGTGTATCCATTGAGTGCATAAATTTTACATAGATTTGACACCTCCTGGATATATTTGTAAAGAGAGAATAATTTTATTATTCCTGAAGTAATAAGTGTATTTATCCATAGAGTGCATAGATTTGACACCTGCTAAAGATCTGCCTAATGTTGTTGTAAAGCATTTTGATATCCAGTGGGAATAAAGTCTTCCTGGAAGGGTAACACCTTCATGTTTCTGGAAGGGTAATACCCTTCCAGAAACAGTTTTCATAAATAGGGAGCCATATTAGTATATCGCAAGGAAGGAAATTTGGTAAACTCCCAAGCACCCACCACTACTGATGTCCATGAAGACGACATAAAAGCAGTATCCACCTTCCGTTACTCTAAAATGGCTAGGATTGAACTCTAAAGTTTTAGCTCTGAAAATAGCTGTTCTATCATTAGCCATGATGAGCCTGGAGTTCATGAACTGTTCAACTGTGTATTTGCCTTGATTTGTTCCATATTTTTCCATAATTAGTGGATCATCAATGAAATAGATTACGCGTGATATTTGTACCACTCAATTTCTTGGATGTAATCTGGTATTTACTGTCATATATTTTAAATTTTTTTACTATAAATCTTTTAAAAACTAATTTTTATGTATAAAGCAAATCTTTTCAGATGACATTATGTTTATTATCTTGAACGTAACTTTAAAAACCATGATTATTTTCTTGTAGTATGTACTGCATAACTTAAATATATTGTACTTTAATACATTTTCCTTAAAATAAGTTTGATCATTTATTGATACTTATTTTGCAGTCAAGATGTTCCTTGACTTCTGCACGGCATCAGACTTCTGCACGGCCTCGGATGTCAGAAACTCTACCACCAATAGACATGGGTTTATTTCCTATGGATGGCTGCTATACAGGCCCTTTGAACTACAGATGGCAAAGGGTAGCAGACAATTACATAGATAGTGATGTCCGAGTTAGAAGCAGGTAAATACTACTACTTAATCTCTAAAAATAATTTAACTTCAGTTTTTTATGTTTATGTACATGCAGCATAAAGTTTTGTCTCTGTATATATATATATATATATATATATATATATATATGTGTGTGTGTGTGTGTGTGTGTGTGTGTGTGTGTGTATCATTAAAAAATTAAATTAACTACCATATGTTGTATCAAAATATTTTGGATTTGATTAAAAATTGATTAGCACAAGAGAGAAATCTTTAAATACATTTAATCTTACACATAAAATTTGCGCTTGTGTACATTGTTATTATTATTTATATTAATAATGGTGGTATAATAAAACAGATTTATATTTTAAAATTTACTTATTAAATAATATCTCTAAGTATTTACAAATTGCTAAAAGCAATTCAATTCAATGAAACATTGCTTTTTAAAATCTATCTCAAGTAAGAAAGGTCTTTCAACTCAAACACATTGTTTTCATTGTGTGACATGATTTAACTAAAAGTCAAAGGTGCTGATATCTTGGCTGAAAGAGGTTGTTCCGAGTTGCCCAACAGAGACGACACTCTAACTTATAAATTTTCTCTATAAAAAAGAAGACAGTAAAGTCTGGCTGACTCCGCCCGCCCATCCCTGGTTCAGCAGGAAGATCCTGGGTGGCACGTTAGAATTCGAGGGTGACGGACATGATCAAATGGCCGAATCAAGATTTATCAGTGGGCATCTTAAAAGCCTGACATTCGAATCTTGGGGCAAGGTCTTTTCATTGTGCACAAAATGCTATCTGAAGCCCGGTTTCCCCGATCACATCCTGATATGACTGTGGTTCACTCTGGTGGATGTTTGCGCAAGTCCACTATTGATGCTTGAATTCGCTAGGGTTCACGGTGTCATGGATCTAATCTAGCTGCCGCTAGATCTCTGAGGGATTGGAAACAACAACAACAAACTAAAGTCTGTTACCTGGCATTTGAACGTCTCATGAAGACTGCCAACATTTTTGTATGGCCAAGTGAAGGAATTAAAGTTTACAGATATGCTTATGTCATATACAATTTCTATACATTTTCCTTCCACATGTAGTTCATTTTGGAAGACACATTATAAGTAGCCTAATTTCGCATACCTGCTATTACTAAACAGGGGTCAAGCTTGAATATGAGATCTTAAGCTCAAAAGAACTCATTTCACCATCAGGTCCTTTTATTATCATCCTACCCTTATTTCTTAGTTTGACAGTGTGTTAAGAATAACGTAGCTGCCAAATGTTTGGCTTAAGGCTTTTTGAACATTCTGACTGAAATATTCTAGGTGGATTATTCATAAATGATAGATAGTATTAGCATGTCGTAAAGATAAGAAATTAAAAAAAACTCTCTATCATTCACTCTGATAGGTATGGATGGTGGAAACAGCGACACCATTTCGTTCGCATAGTGTAGTTGGTAGTTTTAATACCTGATTTGAACAATTGCACTTGTAGTTTCTTTTTTCTTCCTAATTCTCAGACAATTAGTTAATTCAACTCAGATCGATCCGAGGATATTCACATAGCATGGGGCAGCATTAATGACTACTTATACAGTGGAGACCAAATGATCCGTCACGGTCACATCAAAGTAAATTGAGTGCTCGTAATTTAGAATCAGGGACCAAGTAAAAGATCCTTAAAATTTTGTCTATCACTCTCAGAGATATCATTCCATATTGGAGGACATTGCAACCTCAATCAATTTTACCTACTGCAAATACTATTAGTGCACATGATGGATTTTTGGTTAGGTTGGGAAAATTTCATTATCTTTTGGTAATGGGAGTGATGCCCTTCCCAGCCAGATCACTGCAACATAGAATCGTGTAGTATCTTCAGATAGTTTTGGTAAACATGACCTCTTTGGATGAACTTTTCACTGTCCACAGTTTATTTTGGTCAGAATCTAAGGAAAAATTAAAAGATAAGTAAATATATTAAATTTCTTACTCTATAATTAAATGTGAGGTAAGCGTGTTTACTGCAACACTGAAAAGTACTAAGTAGTAACATAAGTTTTATGATTTGTTTTTGCGCATTTTACAATAAAACCATATTTTTATTACCTAGTTTTTTTTCCTAATAAATAATTAATTTTTCCTAATAAATTATTTTTAAACAAATGATCAATTTATTTAAATACGTTGGGTACGTTGCGAAAAGTAATGATAAGAACATAAAAGAGTTTCAAGAACAAATGAAAGTTATTATTCAGTGATTTTTACTGTAGCATCCTTATCTCTAGTTTATCTTTTACTTTGTCAGCTGTTTATTGTTGCAAAGAATTACATTTTAACTAAATTTCTATATTCATATTGATTCACAGTGACATACTGAGACATGCTTTCACCCAAAACTGTTCACATCATATGTTATTTATGTTCATTTCATTTCATCATATAATAGCGAATAAGCCGTATGTATCGGCACTATATATATATCACACTAGGATAACAAAATCTTCTGTAAGATAAGCTGTTATGGCCTAGTCTTTTTATATTAAGACCTAGAAGGTTTATCTAGAAAAAATCTATTATAGGATAAAGCAAATATCTTCTCTAAAATTCGAGAATGGGAACATAGTCTTTTAGGCAACGTCACTATCTAGAATAAAAATGATTGATGATTACACATTATTTATATATCCATGTTTTTATGACTGATGTTTAATAATTTAAGGGGGACATCTTAAAGTCATACATTGTCTTATAAATTTAATTTCTTTGTGATTTATTTTCAAAAGTAAGAACGTTTGTCAACATAAATCTTACTTTATTATCGAATTATATTAAAAGTGAAGTTTTTTGTTGAATTTTCCAGTTAAATATTTATTTTTCACAGCCATAGTTAAAATTCTTAGAACTCAACGAGTTCCAAACATAATTATATTTGACACGTACAACTACTTTAGATCTATAGCTCGATACTAAAGCAAAGCCATGAGTTGACATCATGTCTTTGAGAAAGATAATGTTTGCTAGTGTATGCTTTTAGGGCAGTTTTTTTAAAAACCAAATTTATATATATGTTCGAACGTTACCCCTTTGACTTCAGTATATTTCATATAGTAAGAGTTAAAAACATAAAGCAGAATTTCTGTAGTATTTTAGACGCATGTCTCACAAATTCCTCTAAAATTCTATTTTGTTGGTATGTTGAGAGAAACTTTTGCAGATTATCTTTAAGCTACTTATTAGATATAATATCACGATAAATTAAGATGAAAATAAATATATTATTCAATTTACATTATTAATGAAATTCATAAAAAATTCTTTTAGACGACGATGCCGAGCGCAGGAAACAAAATTCCGGATCGGTTACCAAGAAGAAGAAGATGATGATGACTGGAGTTTGGGAATACCAAGAAAACGACAAATTACGTTTGGGCCTAAGCATAGTACATCTTACAGTCGGTGGTTGAGTCATTTTAATGACTTCAGCTAACTTTTTATTCCATATCATTTATACCTTCAATTCAAAAGAATCATTTTGGTGATTCATATATGTATATTCATCGCTCCATACTTTACTATTAAGAATCTATGATATTTTAAGTGCAAATTTTACTCATTTGTAGAAAAAACTATTTTCAAACTTTTATAGATTTAATGTTTCCTATCATTGTCAACCCTAAAGCATAATTTCCATTACTTTATGAAATATTTTGAAAGAATTAAGAGCTTTCATTTCTATTTTGAAGGTTATTTTTTCAATTCTTTTCGTCAATTAATAATTTATTATTATGTGAATTTTGTAGAAATTCTATCGTTTTCTTAAATCAATTTTATTGTAACAGTGTACTGTATAAAGAATTTTAGTCAGAAGCTGAGTTTCTGAGGAAATCTTATAAACAATGTATGTGTACATGTACTGCAGTGCATTTAAATCTGTATATTTTAAATTTGATTAAATTTGGCTTTTTCTGGCTAATAATCCTACCAGGAAAATGTCGTATCGTAATATAATTAAGATGCTGCAGAAAATATTTTATTAAACAAATGTCTTAATCATACGAAATTATTCATCCGCCTACTTAATTAAAACACTTCCCACGCATTTAAATATCTTTACTAGCACTGCCAGATAATGAACCATTTTGCCACACACATAATTTGACAAAATTTCTACCTATTCAACCTGCATATTTTAAGGTACTGAATAGAATGGAACAAGGTAACTGGCATTTGTGTAGAACAGAATATCCAGATCAGACTGAAATTGTCGTGCCAAATGTGGTTACCACGCCAAATGAATTTTCGAAAGTGAGTTAATGAGGGAATGACAGTTTAATTTGATTCACGGTAACCCTAATATGATGTTGTTCTAAATTTTCTAGTAATTTCATTAATTGACATATATATATTTTCTATCGTAGTAATTGTAGAAAAAGTTTGGAATTCTTACCCTCACTGATGAATTTTACAGATTATTCACTTTTTTATTATTTTTAATTATTTAATAGACAGATTACAGAAAATGAGTATTTTGTACTAATAACTTTTTAAATTAGGTATAAAAATTGATTATTCATTATTAGTCTGATAACAATCTCAGAGCATGTTTTAGTTATTCATGTCTCTTTGTTAATACTTTCAATTAACTCAAGATTTTAGTGTTTGTTTTTCATTAGATTCCGCAGCATCAAAACTATTTTGCTTCGATTTGATAAATGACTAAAAGTTAAAGTGTTCGTCCTTTTATTACTTTTTAATTTATTTTGATTTTAATACTGTTTTATACAAAAATCCACTTTATTTATATTATATTTATATCAGTTGAATTAACTATGAATTATTTATTTATTCTTATTCGTATATTTTATTACAAAAATGTTGTTTGCTTCTGTTTTTGTTGCATTTTATTATTTACTTTGAACTGCTACTTTGTTGATGTTAAAAATTCATGTAATTAGTTCACTTAGATTAAACGATTATTAGCAAGACTAATATTTTTCATTTAACTTGATTTTGAAAATATGATATGGAAAAAAACTTCCATTTTATTTTACCTATTATATTTATTTGATTGTGATTACATTGTAATGTTACATTTAATGATTGTAAGTAAGGCTGATATTTACAATTTAAAATTATTTAGAAAATATATGATATGAGAAAAATGACTCATTTTTTATTTTACCTATTATATTTATTTAATTGTGATTGCATTGTGTTATTATATTTAATTTTAAGTAATTCTGATGTTTAGAATTTAACTTGATTTAGAAAATATAATATAGAAAAAATAAATAACTTTAATAGCAAATAAATATAAATTTTATTTTATCAATTATATTTATTGGCTTCTGATTATAAAGTGAGTTACTTATAATTTATTTTTGTTTGTATTTTTATTACAAAAAAATACAACTTCCTAATATTTTTATCATGATTTCATTCATTCTTATTTAATTGATACCTTAATAATCGTAAGAAATTCTATTATTTGTAGAAGTGATTGAATGACTATGAGAATCTAATTTTACTTTTGATATTCTTGGAAAATAATTTTTCCTTTAACTAATAAATAAAATCAAAGCTTAAAATTAATTCATTTTTCAGTTATGCTTATTTCATTGTTTTAAATGCAATATTTGATATCCTTTCTCTTTTTATTTTTATTACAGTAAACTTTCTTTTCCCATTCTTAATTATTTAATATGGGAAAGATAATTTTTTGATTTTTTTGAATTAAGATACACATTGCCTATAATTTATTTATTTTGTAAGGTCCTCTGTTTTGAATATAAAAAGAAATGTTACCCATCGTGTAAATGCATGATCTTTGACAATATTTTAAACCTTAATGTCAAGTGCATACCCTGTTCTACACTTCCCTTTACCAATATATTTAACTTTGTAGAATGCAACGTTATATACTTCATTCGACTTACTTACTGTAAGTTTGCTACAAAGTTGTCTCAATTACTAACTTTAATACTGTTTAATAACTGTATGGTTCACAAGAATCCGTCAAATTTCTGTGCCACTATTTAATTTAGAAATGATTCTCCAATTGAACGAAATGAGTACTAAAAACACTCAGTC
The DNA here is from genome assembly GCA_030067965.1 of Latrodectus elegans. Lineage (NCBI taxonomy): Eukaryota > Metazoa > Arthropoda > Arachnida > Araneae > Theridiidae > Latrodectus > Latrodectus elegans. The sequence continues at coordinate 63,167,931 of CM057817.1, read as the reverse complement.
ACATTTACTAAACACTTTAAATTTCAAATTTTTTGATTTCCATGAGAAACATTAATTAAACAACAAACTTAATTTGAAAACTAATTCTATTTGTAAATTTTCTGAGAAAGATTTAAGAGAGAAATTTTTGTTCAATGGAAAACATGACGAAGTTTTGAATAAGAACATGAAATGATTCAAGAAAATTTTCAATTGGAGTTCAATTAATGTATAAATTATGATATTTAGTTTTTTTTACTTTTTGGAATATGCTATTGTGAATCTAAATAGCTCAATGTAGTTTATAAATAAACCGTTTGGGTAAATTGACCTGGATATTACTCTTTTTCATTTTTCTTACGATATTTTTCTCTAGATGACAACACAAAAATGTATTGTAAAGTACAAAAATGTATTGTAAATTTTTATTGCTGAAAAATTATTTATTTTATTATATGTTACACTATCAGTGATTGTTTGTGCTTTCGTAACATTAAAAACAATATATAATGTATACGTTTTTTTACAATCTTATGCAAGAACTCTATGATTACTTTAACTTAACTTTAAAGTAATTTTTAGAGAGGGGACTAATAATAATTTCCAAGAATCAAGATTTGAATCAACTTACAATACAATTTAAGAATTTATAAAATTTATATAGGCTTCTAAGAATTTTTTAAAAAGAAAATTTGTAAGTAAAAGCAATTGTATATTATGAGACACATATCAAAGTTATGTATTAAAAGAACATTTGTTTATACAATTATGTCTTATTATGTTATGTCTCATTATTAAAATTATGTTATTGATTTATCACACTAATATAAATACAATGATATGACAACAAGCAGTATCAAAAAAATTCTTTCAGATAAATTAATTTTGAGTAAATAATATTTTAGTTTCTGCAAATGAATAAAGAGTTTATTCTCTTGCTATGAATTCTAATGAAATAGTAGAAGGTAATAATGCATAAAATAGTCATTAGTACTCAATACAGTTATGAGTAATAATAAATTATTATTGAAATAATAATATATTATACGGTTTAATTTTAAGCAACATTTTTATGCATATAAATTTATCAGAGTCTGTTTCTATTAACACATTCAACCCGAAATAGAAAAGAAAAATTTCTTAAGTTAAATTCATTCTTAAAATGTAATCAAAATTGTTGAAAACTACTGGTTTCAATAAAGGTGAAATTGATAACATTAAATAAATGATTATTGGTTTAATTACCTTAATTTCAGTTACTCTGTTATATATAACATTAACAACATGGAGATTAAATTAATCTGTATTCGCCATTTTAAGTAAATGTGATTATTCGAAAGACATTTAAAACGCTACAGCATCGAAAATAAAAATTGTTGTTAACATTTCGAAATAAATTACATGAAAAACATATTTTCATTTTAAACACAGTTTTGGTAGTAAAATAGAAAATATTGTCTAAATATATTCTTTCTAAAATTGTATTTTCACTGTTAGTTTCTTTTAATTCTCTCTAAAACTATATTCTCAATGATTTTTATCGTTTTGATTTAATTTTTTAAAAGCTTTTTTATCTAGACGTTCTGAAAGTCAGAAAGCACTTGAAAAGTTAGTAAGAAAACATTATAGGGTTAAAAATATGTAATTTGTACAAAATATATCAAAATGAAAAGGGAATTTTTACGATGACTCTAATGACTGACTCTTATGAAAAATATTTTAATTTTTTTTTTTCGATAAGTGTTTCCATTGGAGCAATGAAATTGTATTTCGTGCTAAATAACATGCATGGTTTAATGAGAGCAACTGCAACTGGAATAGTATTTTCTTTTTATAAAAAAAATATGACAGAAAGTTTAGAAATAGCACAAGTCGCTTAACAGTTACAATTCTGATTATAGTTGTTCAATATAATGTGGTTACTATTTATTTAGCAACAAATCTGTTATAATAACCAACCCGTTGAATATGATTTCAAATTACAATTTAATCTTGGTACGTCACTGATTATGGAACTCTAGAGCTCTATTAGTGAGCTAGCTATTCAAACTTACACTCACGTATTATCAGATGACTCATCATGCGGTACATCATAGTAAAGAACACTTGTTGAAAAATGGGCAATGTATATTAATAGGTTATATCTTTGAATATTAGGAATGGTAAGCCGCAAAGCAAATTTGTCATCAAGAAACACTACTATCAAAATTATTGAATATTTGAAAATGGGCCGGCTTCCTCGTGATTTGAAGTGAGCTATTGTTATTACAATAAGAAAGCTAACTTCCCTCTCTCTAAGGAACTGATGTTACAGAAAGTTTTAGGCCAATTGCCTTGACCTGTACAATTTGTAAAATTATGGAAATAAATTATTTTAATGTGAGATTTACTTTTTATTTGAATTCTCACTATCTTTTTCCAAAAGAACAATATATAGAGAGATATAATTGATGAAGTGCTTTACTTCTGTCAGAGGATTAGAAATGTCCATAACAAGAAATCTACGAATCCCACAATCGCTGTCCTTTTTTATTTATCAAAGGATTTTGGTAGGGTATTGAGTCAGAAGATATTTATTAAAGTATATGAAGTCTTTGGAGTCCGTGGGAGAGCTCTGACCTGGATTTAGGAATTCTCGAGGAATATGTGAAGTTTAACAGTTCTTAATCGGAAAATTTTATGCTGTTCCAGGGAGTTCCTCAGGGCTCTACCCTGAGTCCTGTCTTGCTTTCCTTCTTTCTTTCATGTTAGCCCTGAGAGTCGTAAAAGTGGTCTTTTGCAGTGGACATTGTGATTTGGATTTGTGGCACTGATTTCAGACTGGAGGAAGGTCATATTTAGTTTATCTTTGACAATTTGTGAAACTTTGCTAAGAACAATAAATTGGATTTTAACCCTATATTATCTACGGTTAGGTTCTTTATTACTAATAGAAATCTATGAGAATTTTACCCTGAAATTGTTTAGAACCATCAACTTTTCTCTGTTCGAAAATCACCCTAAATACCTCGGTTTTGTTCTGGATCCAGAGATTTGTGTAATTAACATAATGATCACCTAGTGTTGAGGGCTAGGAAACGCCTTAACATTCTAAAAAATATCTCAGAACTGAGGATCTGATGTTTCTACTCTCAGAAACACCTATATTTCGTTTATTCGGCCTGTTCTGGAGTTTGGATTTCTAATTTTTTGTTATGCATCGAATTCAGATTTTCAGAAATTAAACGTCTCCAGCTTTACGCAGTTAGAATTATCACTGGTCTATGAAACGTTGCCCTATTCACATTTTGCTTTGCAAAGCCGATTTGTAGCCCCTGGGGCCTTAAAGAAGTCATTGTCTAGTTAAATACTACTATAAACTTGGTAATCTTGGATTTAGAAATAGAACCTCTACTCTCTTCAGAATTTGAAGCAACTATCAAACATGGAAAATGAATAGTGCTTTTAATCATATTCTCACCACTAATTTTGTTTCGAAATGCCATTGAGCAGCTATATCTATCACAGTGTATTAGCTTTTCTCAGGGTCTCTTTAATGTTTATTTTCATACAGAGCTACCCATTGAATGTGTACAAGCAAAACGATCTTCCAATCTATTTAAAACAACTGACTCTTGAGAAAATTAGTCACATTCCAAAAGATACAGCTCAAATGCTTACGAACGGTAGTGAAAATCATAACGACTATACTTTGGCAGGGGAATTCACATAAAATTCCGGGACTTATATAATAACAAGAAATTGCTGACCACCACAATCGTTATGTAATTTTAGATCACATTCAAGTGAAGTTGAGTAGAATCTTAAGAAAAACTATATATAGGTAAAGTTAAAAGTAAGTACATGAAAAGACAACTTATTTTGTAAGATAAAAATGCTACAAAAATTTTAAGGACATTCATATTTTTATCTTTATTGTGAGTTTTTAATCCGACAAGGAAAAGATTTTTAGGATTTAAAACTCCTTTTTTTACAAATTTCTTTATATTATGAAATAGAACTCAAATAAATGCAATTATTTCTTGCCATTTCCTCATATCATAATTCTGAAATATCTATAATGTCTGTTTGTCTGCAATCAATTCATAATTCAAAACTTAAGACTTGTACATCCCCTTTTCTTTTCCAGAAAATAAAGCTTCATTCTCCATAATATCAATTTGTCTTCCTTAATTCAGTAATAAATCTAAACCTTAGTCCTGAATGGTATTGTTTGGTTTTGTCAAACATTTCAATATATTGTTAACAGTCTCTTCAAGTAATCTGAAAATACAGTTATTCGCTTTTACAGTGCCGGCAAAACTTTATTCCGCATCGACAAGAAACACAGAAATTGAAAATCAATATGTCTAATAATATCTCCGGTTCCAGAAATTGTGTCAGTGTTCTATTATGTTGTTTCCTTAAATGCTGAAAAACCGCAATATTTTCTCTACTTAAAGGAATTTTAAATCATTTTGTTTGGATAATCACCTTGTTTAATAATGAGCCTAAATGATTATTGCGATATATTTTTAATAATTGTCATTTATTTGTCAAAACATCAAAAAGGAATTTACTTACACAAACACACACACACACACACACACACACACACATATATATATATATATATATATATATATAATATATATATATCAGGTCTACGGAAAGTTCTGTCCATATTTGGAAAATATTTCGTATTTTCATGAGAAAGAATGAAAAAGTGCTTAATTGATATCTTCTTCATGTGAATTTTTTTATCCTTAAAAAACTAAGCTTTCTGCGATCTTCAATGTTGTCAAAAAAATGACCTTTCTTTCTATTATTTTAGCAACATCGTCATCAATGGACAGATCTTTCCGGCAGACCTATTATATGTATGTATGTATATATATATAATTATTCTTTTATACTTAGCAGGAATAAATTCCTTTTTTATTATTCCAAAGAAGGCTCATAATAATTAAAAAATCGATAATTCCATGTATTCCAGCAGGATTCTAACTATGTGTGGCACAGGGATACATTTGAAATAAAACAAAAAATTGTTTTCTCTTTTCTGTTTCTGAAATGCACCCCGGAATAATTCTTTTATTCTGAAATTTGTTAACCATTATATTTTGTTTTCCATAATTTGCACAAAACTAAAATAAAATTGTCTCAAAAACGAAAGCATATATATTGCTAAAGTGATAGAGACATCAGTTTTTAACTAAATGTTCTTAGATAATCAGTAAAAGGTAATTTTTTGTAAAGAGTAACTTAGGAAATATTAAGGAAAATTTTTTGAAAAGCTTTAAAGCAAATTTGTAATTACAAAACATTTGTTCCAGAAGTAAATTTTTTACTTTGAGAATTTCATGGAAATTACTTTTGAAATTTATGTAAAATAATTATGTAAAATCTATGTAAAAATAATTATTCAAATTTTTTTTATCTTTCTTATACAACCAGAATATATGTTGTCTGTAAAATATAAATATTTCAAAATCTATATAATATTGAAATATGTTATTCGATAATTTTCCTTTTTTTGACTTACGAAAACTTTTCTTCTAACGTTCGTGAAGTAAATATTTAAAATGCTCTTATAACCGTACGAGAAAAAGAATGATTAATTTCAAAATATTTGTAAGTTTGAATTAAAGAATTTTGCTAATTTCAAATATTATTGTTAAATATTTAATGCATATAATAAATTAAAACAATGTGAAATTACTCAAGAGCTATTTCCGAAACACGAACAGATATTTTTACTATTAAAAAATTTAACGTTTTCTATTTAGTTTTATTATTTTTTAATTAAAATCTCAAGCTATTTATCAATCAAGGTTTTCTCGCAACTGTACGTAATGGAAATCAATAGAAACCGATGAATTTGTTAATCTTTGATAAAGTTTTTCACCTTTAACGTTACCCAAAAACAGTGATACTCGATTCCATCGAGTAGCCTCATGAATGAGGAAAGGGAAATTATGTTTTTAAAAACATTTATTCATATTATTTCAAAACTTTTATACATCCTATTTCAAAACATTTATACATCCTATTTCAAAACATTTATGTATCCTATTTCAAAACATTTATGTATCCTATTTCTAAGCACATTTATACATCCTATTTCAAAACACATTTATATATCCTATTTCAAAACATTTATATATCCTATTTCTAGCACATTTACACTTTCTGATGCTAAAGAATTTTTCTTCTTTTTTTACCGAGCATTTTCTTTGAATATAAGGCAATACTCATCATAGTTTGATCTCTAAAAATAAAAAATGAGATTCGTAAATTAATGATTTTAATATTGATAGCTTATTTTTGTAGTAACTGATTATGCCATTAAATAGTCAAAAATAATTATTTATTAGTAAATTTATTACGTTGTTTATTTATACCTACTTATATTTTCATTTTACAATAGCAATCAAGAGAAAATGTTAAATAAATTTTATTACTTAAGAAAATTGACAAAACATCATTTTAATATGTTTTTGATCCAATAAAAATAGTGTATAGTTTTAAAACGAAATGCACATCCTTAAGTTAGAACTATGAAATTTATCATAAAAAAGGCGAATAATATAATTAATAAAAGAATCATGTTTTTTAATATTTCAGCGGAAAAATAATTAAAAATATATAGAAATAAATCTTATATAATAGAATAATTCTGTATAAAGGAATAGCAGAAATAATGACATTTAATTTAAGTGGGGGGGTATGGATAATGAAAGAAAAGCTGATTATAAATAGATTCCAAATTAAAATTGTTGTTAAATTAACACATTATTTGCTTATTTTAAAATTAAAATGATTTTAATTTACTGGTAACCACATTATACCTAGTTTTCCATTGATGTCACGAAAAATCCTTTCTTAAGCCTAATAAGAACATAATAAATTTTGCTTATTATATAATTTTTGTGACATTTTGAATGTTATTAGTGAAGTAGGGACAATAAACTAATTTTCCAAATAAATTCCATTTGTTTTTCGAATTATTAGGCAAATTATATAAAAATAAATACTATAATAATTTATTAACTACATAATCACACCAATAACAATAGAAATACAAGTTTGCTTAAAAAATTTAGATCGAAGTTCAGTTTAGTATTTCAAAAAGATGAAAACTATCAGCGTTTCTCCGCAATAATTATAAAATGAGCAACATAAATTTTACAATAGTAATAAATAAAGATGTGTGTGCTCTTGATTTTAATATAACTTAAAATTTTCAGTCAAATTCTAAAACATCATTGAAAAAGATAAAAAAGATGGGAATCGGGCACACTAAAAATAATTTATTTTCTCTTAAAAAAGAAATATTTTCAGTGCCAAAATTATGCGTGCACAAGGAATGATACAACAGCCTAAAATTGCACGACTACTCCATTTTCTTCGCTAAAAGATAAAAGTGAATAAAATAGATAAGGCATGCAACTTTGAATACGAATGTATTATTTTGCGAAAATTATATAAAAATAAAATTGTAATGAAAAGTCACCTCTTAGATGGGCTTATAGATACTCTTCTAATTCTCTAAATTATTAAATGTACACTACTGGCCATTAAAATTGCTACACCAAGAAAGCGACATGCTACAGACGTGAAATTTATACGAAAGGAAAAAGGTGCTGTAATATGCAAATGATTAGCTTTTCAGCGCATTCAGACAAAGCAGGCGCCAGTAGCGACACCTACATTGTGTTTATATGAGGAAATTGCTCAGCCGGTTCCTCATACACAAATTGCATTTGAACGTTGTTGCCTGATGAAAAGTTGTTGTGATGCCTCGTGTAAGAAGGACAAATGCGTACCAGCTCGTTTCTAACTTTGATAAAGGTCGAATTGTAGCGTACCGGGATTGCGGTTTATCTTATCGCAGTATTGCTGCTCGCGTCGGTCGTGATGCAATGACTGTTAGCAGAATATGGAATCGATGGGTTCAGGACGGTAATACGGAACGCCATGCGGGATCTCAACGGCCACCTATCACTAGCAGCCGAGAAGACAGGCATATTATCCGCATGGCCGTAATGGATCGTGCAACCACGTCACGAGCTGTGAGTCAAGAAACGGGGTCGTTTGGAAGACAAAAAGTGTTTGCACGAAAAGTTCGACGACGTTTGCAGCAGCATGGACTCTCAGCTCGGAGACCATGGCTGCGGCTTCCCTTGACGTTGCGTCATAGACAAGAGCGCCTTCAATGGTGTGATCAACGACGAACTTGGGCACATGAGTGGCGAGACGTCATCTTTTCATCCAGGTTCTGTGTACAGCATCATGATGGTCGCATCCGTGTTTGGCGGCATCGTGGTGAACGCATACTGGCAGCGTGCATTCATCATCGTCATACTGGCCCATCACCTGGCGTGATGGTATGGGGTACCATTGGATGCACGTCTCGGTCACCTCTTGTTCGCATTGACGGTGCTTTGAACAGTGCACGTTACATTTCTGGTGTGTTACGATACATGGCTCTACCCTTTATTCGAGGCCTGCGAAACCCTACGTTTCAGCAGGATAACGCCCGATCGCATGTTGCCGGTATTGTACGGACCTTCCTTGATACGGAACATGTTCGACTGTTGCCCTTGCCAGCATGTTCTCCAGATCTTTCACCAATAGAAAACGTCTGGTCAATGGTTGCCGAACGACTGGCTTGTCACCAAACGCCAGTCACTACGGTTGATGAACTGTGGCATCATGTTGACGCTGCATGGGCATCTGTACCTGTACATGCAATCCAATCTCTGTGTGACTCAATGCTCTGGTGTATAACTGCTGTTATTACTGGTTGTTCTGGTTACTGATTTCTCAGGATCTATCCAGCCAAATGTTTTGAAAATTTAATCACTTGTTATTTCTAGTATAATATATTTGTCCAATGAATATCATTTTGTTATCTGCCTTTCTTCCTGGTGTAGCAATTTTAATGGCCAGTAGTGCAGTTAAGATCAGTGAACTATTTAACACAGCAATTATTTAATATAACTCAACAGTTAAACAGTTTATTGAAGCAAAACATGTGATATTCTCTTTCTTTAAAAATCCTCATTGGAAATATTGGACACCAGCGAACTCCTATGTACCTGACTCTGAGGAGCATTACCTGTTTGATGGGATCTGCTGGGACTTTTTTTTATTAAAAAGCAACAAAATATTACGTTATAAAGTTATCTACAGTAGTTTAACATGAAACATTTTATAACGTAACAAAATATCCAATCAGATTTTTGCTAATTGTAAGGATGAAAACAAGATGGTAATATAATGATGAATACAGTAACTTATGCGTGATTGTTTTGTATAATTGTGCAAAACTCTTGATTATATACAATTATTATTTAGAATTTATAAATTATATTTACCGAATTTTGAATAGTTATAGAAATGGAACCTTAATTCTCTCATAAATATTGTAATACAAAAAAGGAGGTTAATTTTTATAGATGTAGAAGATTTCCCAATCTAACAAACTAAATTTTCATGGTAAATCAGGAATTCAATTGTTTTTGTAAATTTGTCTCTCGATGTATGTTCGCTCAAAGTTTTCTTCTTGCAGATAATATTCCAGTGTTTGCTGCGTATGGCTAAATGCCAGAAACATGTTGGGGAGTGGGTTGTCTTCCATTACATAGGCGCAGTCTTTGGAATCAAATATGTGGAGTTTTGAAATAAGGCTTCTACAGAAAAGCGTCTCATTCCTTCAAAAGTAGTGTAACGCATCTTCAGGTATATTTGCTAAATGCGTGTCCATTGACGCAGATACTTGAAAGCACTCCGGGTTAATCCCTTGTAACACCTGAGCATCATACATTCAGTGTTCTCTCCCTATAAATTGTTACGTAGTTAGTGGAATAAGATCCTCAAAAAATCTTATTTTCATAGTATTTTTTTATGGAATACTGAACGTCTTGGACGTGTCTAAGTACCTACTATTTTAGTGCAAATGGTTTTTTGTTATCACTATTAACTTAGAAAATAATTTCTAATTAAAGCAGATTTATGGCAGAAAATAGCTATTATATTAATATTTTAGAATGTATGAAATTAGTTTAATGGTTAATATAATTCAAATCTTGAGTTCAGTCAATATTTTTAATATTAGGTCCTTTTTTGTAACATTAAAATTACCTTAATTAAAAAAATTTTTAATAACAGTAAAATGTAAAAATAAATAAAAAGTATAAATAATAATAAAAAGTAAAAAACATAAATTTATCATAAAATTATACTAACGACTGGTTTATTTACATGTAAGTTTGTATTTATATAATTAAATGGAATAAAATGTTTCTTAAAAGTACGGTTTAAATGAGACGTAAATGGAATATCTATGAAATTCAGCAATTAAATTTTGATGTGTAACGTTTTTGAATGAAATAGTTTTCTTTTTTTAATGTTTTTGGAGCACTAGAAACATATTTCGCTGTATATCTCTCTCTTTCAATTTTTTAAAAACCGTTTTGTATATATATAATACAATAAAAGAAATAATAAATCCTTTTAGTGCAAAGCTTAATAAATAATTAAATTCACTCATCCTGGCAAGAATTTTAACTTTTAATATCCGTCATATATTATTGCCTTATGAAAGATCTTTTGAAAGGCCTATGAAAGGCTGTATTCACGTGTCGCACAGGAGAAAACCCTGAAAATTCAGAAGCACCCACACCAATGAACCTGCATGAGGAAAACAGAAATCCAACATTTATTTCCGTCTGGGATCGAATACGATAAGCTCTATGTAACAAAGAAACTACCACAACTTGGTCAATACGAATCTTGATATATATTGGTGAAAAATATACATTCTCTTGTTTGGCACTTTTCCTTAAAAATATAAAAATTAATATCTTTCTTACTGACCTCTTTAAAACTTATCCTTAAACACATTTTCTTTATAATCTCTTACTTTGGGTCGTTTTTTTTTTTTTTTTTTTTGTATTATTGCATAACCGTTAAGATGAGATTTTATTATCATTTTGTAATTATGTGTGACTTTTGTATTCAATGAAAACATTAATGCGCATGAAGGTAATCACTTCATATATTTATGTCATGTAATTTATGAATTTAGCTGATTCATATTAAAAAATAATTTATTTTATTATTATTTACAATTTAATTTATGTAATTGGAGCTATATATATTTGTACTCATTACATTTCTCAAAAAAAGACATACCAGTATATTTTATATGAAATAACTATTACTATATTACTCCAATTTTTGATATTTCTCTTAAAAAGGATTGTAAAAAATCAATTGAAATAAGAATCAAAATATATTATTAAATAAATTGCACTTGTTTTCCAATGTGCTTTGTGGAATGTTTTGTACAAGCTTGGAAATTATTTATAAACTATTACAAAACACTTTCACACTTAAATAACGATAGATGAAAGATAATGATAAAATGTCTAAATGTGTGCAGAAAACAAATAGAAGCGATGGAACCAGTAATTGAGAAAATGATTCGCACCGAAGTTTTGTTCGTTCTAGAAACGTTCATCATCTTTAACATGTCAAGGGCATTGTGGCACGCTTAGCACATTTACAGAAAAGGCAGCTCGCGTGATTTATAAATTTGGATGAATTATAATTTTCCAACATTTCAAAATGAAATGTTATTATGAAAGAACTGTATAGTCTAATTTTATAACAATTGCTTCAATAAGATGATATTGTTATAAATTCATAAATTTTCATCGTAATTTGAGAAACATTTGGTTTGTGCCTTTGTTACTTGTATAGTAAACTTCTTTTTTCAACGTATCAGAATTTAAGAATGCTTCAATTTTTAATAAAGAGTTGAAAAAGATGGATAAAAACAGATTTGAACAGAATTTTTGTTAAAGTAATTGTGAATAAATTTGTAAACAGAAAATGGTTTTATTATTTCTCAAGTAATGAGTGTATCCATTGAGTGCATAAATTTTACATAGATTTGACACCTCCTGGATATATTTGTAAAGAGAGAATAATTTTATTATTCCTGAAGTAATAAGTGTATTTATCCATAGAGTGCATAGATTTGACACCTGCTAAAGATCTGCCTAATGTTGTTGTAAAGCATTTTGATATCCAGTGGGAATAAAGTCTTCCTGGAAGGGTAACACCTTCATGTTTCTGGAAGGGTAATACCCTTCCAGAAACAGTTTTCATAAATAGGGAGCCATATTAGCATATCGCAAGGAAGGAAATTTGGTAAACTCCCAAGCACCCACCACTACTGATGTCCATGAAGACGACATAAAAGCAGTATCCACCTTTCGTTGCTCTAAAATGGCTAGGATTGAACTCTAATGTTTTAGCTCTGAAAATAGCTGTTCTATCATTAGCCATGATGAGCCTGGAGTACATGAACTGTTCAACTGTGTATTTGCCTTGATTTGTTCCATATTTTTCCATAATTAGTGGATCATCAATGAAATAGATTACGCGTGATATTTGTGCCACTCAATTTCTTGGATGTAATCTGGTATTTACTGTCATATATTTTAAATTTTTTTACTATAAATCTTTTAAAAACTAATTTTTATGTATAAAGCAAATCTTTTCAGAGGACATTATGTTTATTATCTTGAACGTAACTTTAAAAACCATGATTATTTTCTTGTAGTATGTACTGCATAACTTAAATATATTGTACTTTAATACATTTTCCTTAAAATAAGTTTGATCATTTATTGATACTTATTTTGCAGTCAAGATGTTCCTTGACTTCTGCACGGCATCAGACTTCTGCACGGCCTCGAATGTCAGAAACTCTACCACCAATAGACATGGGTTTATTTCCTATGGATGGCTGCTATACAGGCCCTATGAACTACAGATGGCAAAGGGTAGCAGACAATTACATAGATAGTGATGTCCGAGTTAGAAGCAGGTAAATACTACTACTTAATCTCTAAAAATAATTTAACTTCAGTTTTTTATGTTTATGTTCATGCAGCATAAAGTTTTGTCTCTGTATGTATGTATATATATATATATATATATATATATATATATATATATATATATATATATGTGTGTGTGTGTGTGTGTGTGTGTGTGTGTGTGTGTATCATTAAAAAATTAAATTAACTACCATATGTTGTATTAAAATATTTTGGATTTGATTAAAAATTGATTAGCACAAGAGAGAAATCTTTAAATACATTTAATCTTACACATAAAATTTGCGCTTGTGTACATTGTTATTATTATTTATATTAATAATGGTGGTATAATAAAACAGATTTATATTTTAAAATTTACTTATTAAATAATATCTCTAAGTATTTACAAATTGCTAAAAGCAATTCAATTGAATGAAACATTGCTTTTTAAAATCTATCTCAAGTAAGAAAGGTCTTTCAACTCAAACACATTGTTTTCATTGTGTGACATGATTTAACTAAAAGTCAAAGCTGCAGATATCTTGGCTGAAAGAGGTTGTTCCGAGTTGCCCAACAGAGACGACACTCTAACTTATAAATTTTCTCTATAAAAAAGAAGACAGTAAAGTCTGGCTGACTCCGCCCGCCCATCCCTGGTTCAGCAGGAAGACCCTGGGTGGCACGTTAGAATTCGAGGGTGACGGACATGATCAAATGGCCGCATCAAGATTTATCAGTAGGCATCTTAAAAGCCTGACATTCGAATCTTGGGGCAAGGTCTTTTCATTGTGCACAAAATGCTATCTGAAGCCCGGTTTCCCCGATCACATCCTGATATGACTGTGGTTCACTCTGGTGGATGTTTGCACAAGTCCACTATTGATGCTTGAATTCGCTAGGGTTCACGGTGTCATGGATCTAATCTAGCTGCCGCTGGATCTCTGAGGGATTGGAAACAACAACAACAAACTAAAGTCTGTTACCTGGCATTTGAACGTCTCATGAAGACTGCCAACATTTTTGTATGGCCAAGTGAAGGAATTAAAGTTTACAGATATGCTTATGTCATATAAAATTTCTATACATTTTCCTTCCACATGTAGTTCATTTTGGAAGACACATTATAAGTAGCCTAATTTCGCATACCTGCTATTACTAAACAGGGGTCAAGCTTGAATATGAGATCTTAAGCTCAAAAGAACTCATTTCACCATCAGGTCCTTTTATTATCATCCTACCCTTATTTCTTAGTTTGACAGTGTGTTAAGAATAACGTAGCTGCCAAATGTTTGGCTTAAGGCTTTTTGAACATTCTGACTGAAATATTCTAGGTGGATTATTCATAAATGATAGATAGTATTAACATGTCGTAAAGATAAGAAATTAAAAAAACTCTCTATCATTCACTCTGATAGGTATGGATGGTGGAAACAGCGACACCATTTCGTTCGCATAGTGTAGTTGGTAGTTTTAATACCTGATTTGAACAATTGCACTTGTAGTTTCTTTTTTCTTCCTAATTCTCAGACAATTAGTTAATTCAACTCAGATCGATCCGAGGATATTCACATAGCATGGGGCAGCATTAATGACTACTTATACAGTGGAGACCAAATGATCCGTCACTGTCACATCAAAGTAAATTGAGTGCTCGTAATTTAGAATCAGGGACCAAGTAAAAGATCCTTAAAATTTTGTCTATCACTCTCAGAGATATCATTCCATATTGGAGGACATTGCAACCTCAATCAATTTTACCTACTCCAATTATTATTAGTGCACATGATGGATTTTTGGTTAGGTTGGGAAAATTTCATTATCTTTTGGTAATGGGAGTGATGCCCTTCCCAACCAGATCACTGCAACATAGAATCGTGTAGTATCTTCAGATAGTTTTGGTAAACATGACCTCTTTGGATGAACTTTTCACTGTCCACAGTTTATTTTGATCAGAATCTAAGGAAAAATTAAAAGATAAGTAAATATATTAAATTTCTTACTCTATAATTAAATGTGAGGTAAGCGTGTTTACTGCAACACTGAAAAGTACTAAGTAGTAACATAAGTTTTATGATTTGTTTTTGCGCATTTTACAATAAAACCATATTTTTATTACCTAGTTTTTTTCCTAATAAATAATTAATTTTTCCTAATAAATTATTTTTAAACAAATGATCATTTAAATACGTTGGGTACGTTGCGAAAAGTAATGATAAGAACATAAAAGAGTTTCAAGAACAAATGAAAGTTATTATTCAGTGATTTTTACTGTAGCATCCTTATCTCTAGTTTATCTTTTACTTTGTCAGCTGTTTATTGTTGCAAAGAATTACATTTTAACTAAATTTCTATATTCATATTGATTCACAGTGACATACTGAGACATGCTTTCACCCAAAACTGTTCACATCATATGTTATTTATGTTCATTTCATTTCATCATATAATAGCGAATAAGCCGTATGTATCGGCACTATATATATATCACACTAGGATAACAAAATCTTCTGTAAGATAAGCTGTTATGGCCTAGTCTTTTTATATTAAGACCTAGAAGGTTTATCTAGAAAAAATCTATTATAGGATAAAGCAAATATCTTCTCTAAAATTCGAGAATGGGAACATAGTCTTTTAGGCAACGTCACTATCTAGAATAAAAATGATTGATGATTACACATTATTTATATATCCATGTTTTTATGACTGATGTTTAATAATTTAAGGGGGACATCTTAAAGTCATACATTGTCTTATAAATTTAATTTCTTTGTGATTTATTTTCAAAAGTAAGAACGTTTGTCAACATAAATCTTACTTTATTATCGAATTATATTAAAAGTGAAGTTTTTTGTTGAATTTTCCAGTTAAATATTTATTTTTCACAGCCATAGTTAAAATTCTTAGAACTCAACGAGTTCCAAACATAATTATATTTGACACGTACAACTACTTTAGATCTATAGCTCGATACTAAAGCAAAGCCATGAGTTGACATCATGTCTTTGAGAAAGATAATGTTTGCTAGTGTATGCTTTTAGGGCAGTTTTTTTAAAAACCAAATTTATATATATGTTCGAACGTTACCCCTTTGACTTCAGTATATTTCATATAGTAAGAGTTAAAAACATAAAGCAGAATTTCTGTAGTATTTTAGACGCATGTCTCACAAATTCCTCTAAAATTCTATTTTGTTGGTATGTTGAGAGAAACTTTTGCAGATTATCTTTAAGCTACTTATTAGATATAATATCACGATAAATTAAGATGAAAATAAATATATTATTCAATTTACATTATTAATGAAATTCATAAAAAATTCTTTTAGACGACGATGCCGAGCGCAGGAAACAAAATTCCGGATCGGTTACCAAGAAGAAGAAGATGATGATGACTGGAGTTTGGGAATACCAAGAAAACGACAAATTACGTTTGGGCCTAAGCATAGTACATCTTACAGTCGGTGGTTGAGTCATTTTAATGACTTCAGCTAACTTTTTATTCCATATCATTTATACCTTCAATTCAAAAGAATCATTTTGGTGATTCATATATGTATATTCATCGCTCCATACTTTACTATTAAGAATCTATGATATTTTAAGTGCAAATTTTACTCATTTGTAGAAAAAACTATTTTCAAACTTTTATAGATTTAATGTTTCCTATCATTGTCAACCCTAAAGCATAATTTCCATTACTTTATGAAATATTTTGAAAGAATTAAGAGCTTTCATTTCTATTTTGAAGGTTATTTTTTCAATTCTTTTCGTCAATTAATAATTTATTATTATGTGAATTTTGTAGAAATTCTATCGTTTTCTTAAATCAATTTTATTGTAACAGTGTACTGTATAAAGAATTTTAGTCAGAAGCTGAGTTTCTGAGGAAATCTTATAAACAATGTATGTGTACATGTACTGCAGTGCATTTAAATCTGTATATTTTAAATTTGATTAAATTTGGCTTTTTCTGGCTAATAATCCTACCAGGAAAATGTCGTATCGTAATATAATTAAGATGCTGCAGAAAATATTTTATTAAACAAATGTCTTAATCATACGAAATTATTCATCCGCCTACTTAATTAAAACACTTCCCACGCATTTAAATATCTTTACTAGCACTGCCAGATAATGAACCATTTTGCCACACCCATAATTTGACAAAATTTCTACCTATTCAACCTGCATATTTTAAGGTACTGAATAGACTGGAACAAGGTAACTGGCATTTGTGTAGAACAGAATATCCAGATCAGACTGAAATTGTCGTGCCAAATGTGGTTACCACGCCAAATGAATTTTCGAAAGTGAGTTAATGAGGGAATGACAGTTTAATTTGATTCACGGTAACCCTAATATGATGTTGTTCTAAATTTTCTAGTAATTTCATTAATTGACATATATATATTTTCTATCGTAGTAATTGTAGAAAAAGTTTGGAATTCTTACCCTCACTGATGAATTTTACAGATTATTCACTTTTTTATTATTTTTAATTATTTAATAGACAGATTACAGAAAATGAGTATTTTGTACTAATAACTTTTTAAATTAGGTATAAAAATTGATTATTCATTATTAGTCTGATAACAATCTCAGAGCATGTTTTAGTTATTCATGTCTCTTTGTTAATACTTTCAATTAACTCAAGATTTTAGTGTTTGTTTTTCATTAGATTCCGCAGCATCAAAACTATTTTGCTTCGATTTGATAAATGACTAAAAGTTAAAGTGTTCGTCCTTTTATTACTTTTTAATTTATTTTGATTTTAATACTGTTTTATACAAAAATCCACTTTATTTATATTATATTTATATCAGTTGAATTAACTATGAATTATTTATTTATTCTTATTCGTATATTTTATTACAAAAATGTGGTTTGCTTCTGTTTTTGTTGCATTTTATTATTTACTTTGAACTGCTACTTTGTTGATGTTAAAAATTCATGTAATTAGTTCACTTAGATTAAACGATTATTAGCAAGACTAATATTTTTCATTTAACTTGATTTTGAAAATATGATATGGAAAAAAACTTCCATTTTATTTTACCTATTATATTTATTTGATTGTGATTACATTGTAATATTACATTTAATGATTGTAAGTAAGGCTGATATTTACAATTTAAAATTATTTAGAAAATATATGATATGAGAAAAATGACTCATTTTTTATTTTACCTATTATATTTATTTAATTGTGATTGCATTGTGTTATTATATTTAATTTTAAGTAATTCTGATGTTTAGAATTTAACTTGATTTTGAAAATATAATATAGAAAAAATAAATAACTTTAATAGCAAATAAATATAAATTTTATTTTATCAATTATATTTATTGGCTTCTGATTATAAAGTGAGTTACTTATAATTTATTTTTGTTTGTATTTTTATTACAAAAAAATACAACTTCCTAATATTTTTATCATGATTTCATTCATTCTTATTTAATTGATACCTTAATAATCGTAAGAAATTCTATTATTTGTAGAAGTGATTGAATGACTACGAGAATCTAATTTTACTTTTGATATTCTTGGAAAATAATTTTTCCTTTAACTAATAAATAAAATCAAAGCTTAAAATTAATTCATTTTTCAGTTATGCTTATTTCATTGTTTTAAATGCAATATTTGATATCCTTTCTCTTTTTATTTTTATTACAGTAAACTTTCTTTTCCCATTCTTAATTATTTAATATGGGAAAGATAATTTTTTGATTTTTTTGAATTAAGATACACATTGCCTATAATTTATTTATTTTGTAAGGTCCTCTGTTTTGAATATAAAAAGAAATGTTACCCATCGTGTAAATGCATGATCTTTGACAATATTTTAAGCCTTAATGTCAAGTGCATACCCTGTTCTACACTTCCCTTTACCAATATATTTAACTTTGTAGAATGCAACGTTATATACTTCATTCGACTTACTTACTGTAAGTTTGCTACAAAGTTGTCTCAATTACTAACTTTAATACTGTTTAATAACTGTATGGTTCACAAGAATCCGTCAAATTTCTGTGCCACTATTTAATTTAGAAATGATTCTCCAATTGAACGAAATGAGTACTAAAAACACTCAGTCACATTTACTAAACACTTTAAATTTCAAATTTTTTGATTTCCATGAGAAACATTAATTAAACAACAAACTTAATTTGAAAACTAATTCTATTTGTAAATTTTCTGAGAAAGATTTAAGAGAGAAATTTTTGTTCAATGGAAAACATGACGAAGTTTTGAATAAGAACATGAAATGATTCAAGAAAATTTTCAATTGGAGTTCAATTAATGTATAAATTATGATATTTAGTTTTTTACTTTTTGGAATATGCTATTGTGAATCTAAATAGCTCAATGTAGTTTATAAATAAACCGTTTGGGTAAATTGACCTGGATATTACTCTTTTTCATTTTTTCTTACGATATTTTTCTCTAGATGACAACACAAAAATGTATTGTAAAGTACAAAAATGTATTGTAAATTTTTATTGCTGAAAAATTATTTATTTTATTATATGTTACACTATCAGTGATTGTTTGTGCTTTCGTAACATTAAAAACAATATATAATGTATACGTTTTTTTACAATCTTATGCAAGAACTCTATGATTACTTTAACTTAACTTTAAAGTAATTTTTAGAGAGGGGACTAATAATAATTTCCAAGAATCAAGATTTGAATCAACTTACAATACAATTTAAGAATTTATAAAATTTATATAGGCTTCTAAGAATTTTTAAAAGAAAATTTGTAAGTAAAAGCAATTGTATATTATGAGACACATATCAAAGTTATGTATTAAAAAGAACATTTGTTTATACAATTATGTCTTATTATGTTATGTCTCATTATTAAAATTATGTTATTGATTTATCACACTAATATAAATACAATGATATGACAACAAGCAGTATCAAAAAAATTCTTTCAGATAAATTAATTTTGAGTAAATAATATTTTAGTTTCTGCAAATGAATAAAGAGTTTATTCTCTTGCTATGAATTCTGATGAAATAGTAGAAGGTAATAATGCATAAAATAGTCATTAGTACTCAATACAGTTATGAGTAATAATAAATTATTATTGAAATAATAATATATTATACGGTTTAATTTTAAGCAACATTTTTATGCATATAAATTTATCAGAGTCTGTTTCTATTAACACATTCAACCCGAAATAGAAAAGAAAAATTTCTTAAGTTAAATTCATTCTTAAAATGTAATCAAAATTGTTGAAAACTACTGGTTTCAATAAAGGTGAAATTGATAACATTAAATAAATGATTATTGGTTTAATTACCTTAATTTCAGTTACTCTGTTATATATAACATTAACAACATGGAGATTAAATTAATCTGTATTCGCCATTTTAAGTAAATGTGATTATTCGAAAGACATTTAAAACGCTACAGCATCGAAAATAAAAATTGTTTGTTAACATTTCGAAATAAATTACATGAAAAACATATTTTCATTTTAAACACAGTTTTGGTAGTAAAATAGAAAATATTGTCTAAATATATTCTTTCTAAAATTGTATTTTCACTGTTAGTTTCTTTTAATTCTCTCTAAAACTATATTCTCAATGATTTTTATCGTTTTGATTTAATTTTTTAAAAGCTTTTTTATCTAGACGTTCTGAAAGTCAGAAAGCACTTGAAAAGTTAGTAAGAAAACATTATAGGGTTAAAAATATGTAATTTGTACAAAATATATCAAAATGAAAAGGGAATTTTTACGATGACTCTAATGACTGACTCTTATGAAAAATATTTTAATTTTTTTTTTCGATAAGTGTTTCCATTGGAGCAATGAAATTGTATTTCGTGCTAAATAACATGCATGGTTTAATGAGAGCAACTGCAACTGGAATAGTATTTTCTTTTTATAAAAAAAATATGACAGAAAGTTTAGAAATAGCACAAGTCGCTTAACAGTTACAATTCTGATTATAGTTGTTCAATATAATGTGGTTACTATTTATTTAGCAACAAATCTGTTATAATAACCAACCCGTTGAATATGATTTCAAATTACAATTTAATCTTGGTACGTCACTGATTATGGAACTCTAGAGCTCTATTAGTGAGCTAGCTATTCAAACTTACACTCACGTATTATCAGATGACTCATCATGCGGTAAATCATAGTAAAGAACACTTGTTGAAAAATGGGCAATGTATATTAATAGGTTATATCTTTGAATATTAGGAATGGTAAGCCGCAAAGCAAATTTGTCATCAAGAAACACTACTATCAAAATTATTGAATCTTTGAAAATGGGCCGGCTTCCTCGTGATTTGAAGTGAGCTATTGTTATTACAATAAGAAAGCTAACTTCCCTCTCTCTAAGGAACTGATGTTACAGAAAGTTTTAGGCCAATTGCCTTGACCTGTACAATTTGTAAAATTATGGAAATAAATTATTTTAATGTGAGATTTACTTTTTATTTGAATTCTCACTATCTTTTTCCAAAAGAACAATATATAGAGAGATATAATTGATGAAGTGCTTTACTTCTGTCAGAGGATTAGAAATGTCCATAACAAGAAATCTACGAATCCCACAATCGCTGTCCTTTATTTATCAAAGGATTTTGGTAGGGTATTGAGTCAGAAGATATTTATTAAAGTATATGAAGTCTTTGGAGTCCGTGGGAGAGCTCTGACCTGGATTTAGGAATTCTCGAGGAATATGTGAAGTTTAACAGTTCTTAATCGGAAAATTTTATGCTGTTCCAGGGAGTTCCTCAGGGCTCTACCCTGAGTCCTGTCTTGCTTTCCTTCTTTCTTTCATGTTAGCCCTGAGAGTCGTAAAAGTGGTCTTTTGCAGTGGACATTGTGATTTGGATTTGTGGCACTGATTTCAGACTGGAGGAAGGTCATATTTAGTTTATCTTTGACAATTTGTGAAACTTTGCTAAGAACAATAAATTGGATTTTAACCCTATATTATCTACGGTTAGGTTCTTTATTACTAATAGAAATCTATGAGAATTTTACCCTGAAATTGTTTAGAACCATCAACTTTTCTCGGTTCGAAAATCACCCTAAATACCTCGGTTTTGTTCTGGATCCAGAGATTTGTGTAATTAACATAATGATCACCTAGTGTTGAGGGCTAGGAAACGCCTTAACATTCTAAAAAATATCTCAGAACTGAGGATCTGATGTTTCTACTCTCAGAAACACCTATATTTCGTTTATTCGGCCTGTTCTGGAGTTTGGATTTCTAATTTTTTGTTATGCATCGAATTCAGATTTTCAGAAATTAAACGTCTCCAGCTTTACGCAGTTAGAATTATCACTGGTCTATGAAACGTTGCCCTATTCACATTTTGCTTTGCAAAGCCGATTTGTAGCCCCTGGGGCCTTAAAGAAGTCATTGTCTAGTTAAATACTACTATAAACTTGGTAATCTTGGATTTAGAAATAGAACCTCTACTCTCTTCAGAATTTGAAGCAACTATCAAACATGGAAAATGAATAGTGCTTTTAATCATATTCTCACCACTAATTTTGTTTCGAAATGCCATTGAGCAGCTATATCTATCACAGTGTATTAGCTTTTCTCAGGGTCTCTTTAATGTTTATTTTCATACAGAGCTACCCACTGAATGTGTACAAGCAAAACGATCTTCCAATCTATTTAAAACAACTGACTCTTGAGAAAATTAGTCACATTCCAAAAGATACAGCTCAAATGCTTACGAACGGTAGTGAAAATCATAACGACTATACTTTGGCAGGGGAATTCACATAAAATTCCGGGACTTATATAATAACAAGAAATTGCTGACCACCACAATCGTTATGTAATTTTAGATCACATTCAAGTGAAGTTGAGTAGAATCTTAAGAAAAACTATATATAGGTAAAGTTAAAAGTAAGTACATGAAAAGACAACTTATTTTGTAAGATAAAAATGCTACAAAAATTTTAAGGACATTCATATTTTTATCTTTATTGTGAGTTTTTAATCCGACAAGGAAAAGATTTTTAGGATTTAAAACTCCTTTTTTTACAAATTTCTTTATATTATGAAATAGAACTCAAATAAATGCAATTATTTCTTGCCATTTCCTCATATCATAATTCTGAAATATCTATAATGTCTGTTTGTCTGCAATCAATTCATAATTCAAAACTTAAGACTTGTACATCCCCTTTTCTTTTTCCAGAAAATAAAGCTTCATTCTCCATAATATCAATTTGTCTTCCTTAATTCAGTAATAAATCTAAACCTTAGTCCCGAATGGTATTGTTTGGTTTTGTCAAACATTTCAATATATTGTTAACAGTCTCTTCAAGTAATCTGAAAATACAGTTATTCGCTTTTACAGTGCCGGCAAAACTTTATTCCGCATCGACAAGAAACACAGAAATTGAAAATCAATATGTCTAATAATATCTCCGGTTCCAGAAATTGTGTCAGTGTTCTATTATGTTGTTTCCTTAAATGCTGAAAAACCGCAATATTTTCTCTACTTAAAGGAATTTTAAATCATTTTGTTTGGATAATCACCTTGTTTAATAATGAGCCTAAATGATTATTGCGATATATTTTTAATAATTGTCATTTATTTGTCAAAACATCAAAAAGGAATTTACTTACACAAACACACACACACACACACACACACATATATATATATATATATATATATATATATATAATATATATATATCAGGTCTACGGAAAGTTCTGTCCATATTTGGAAAATATTTCGTATTTTCATGAGAAAGAATGAAAAAGTGCTTAATTGATATCTTCTTCATGTGAATTTTTTTATCCTTAAAAAACTAAGCTTTCTGCGATCTTCAATGTTGTCAAAAAAATGACCTTTCTTTCTATTATTTTAGCAACATCGTCATCAATGGACAGATCTTTCCGGCAGACCTAATATATGTATGTATGTATGTATATATATATAATTATTCTTTTATACTTAGCAGGAATAAATTCCTTTTTTATTATTCCAAAGAAGGCTCATAATAATTAAAAAATCGATAATTCCATGTATTCCAGCAGGATTCTAACTATGTGTGGCACAGGGATACATTTGAAATAAAACAAAAAATTGTTTTCTCTTTTCTGTTTCTGAAATGCACCCCGGAATAATTCTTTTATTCTGAAATTTGTTAACCATTATATTTTGTTTTCCATAATTTGCACAAAACTAAAATAAAATTGTCTCAAAAACGAAAGCATATATATTGCTAAAGTGATAGAGACATCAGTTTTTAACTAAATGTTCTTAGATAATCAGTAAAAGGTAATTTTTTGTAAAGAGTAACTTAGGAAATATTAAGGAAAATTTTTTGAAAAGCTTTAAAGCAAATTTGTAATTACAAAACATTTGTTCCAGAAGTAAATTTTTTACTTTGAGAATTTCATGGAAATTACTTTTGAAATTTATGTAAAATAATTATGTAAAATCTATGTAAAAATAATTATTCAAATTTTTTTTATCTTTCTTATACAACCAGAATATATGTTGTCTGTAAAATATAAATATTTCAAAATCTATATAATATTGAAATATGTTATTCGATAATTTTCCTTTTTTTGACTTACGAAAACTTTTCTTCTAACGTTCGTGAAGTAAATATTTAAAATGCTCTTATAACCGTACGAGAAAAAGAATGATTAATTTCAAAATATTTGTAAGTTTGAATTAAAGAATTTTGCTAATTTCAAATATTATTGTTAAATATTTAATGCATATAATAAATTAAAACAATGTGAAATTACTCAAGAGCTATTTCCGAAACACGAACAGATATTTTTACTATTAAAAAATTTAACGTTTTCTATTTAGTTTTATTATTTTTTAATTAAAATCTCAAGCTATTTATCAATCAAGGTTTTCTCGCAACTGTACGTAATGGAAATCAATGGAAACCGATGAATTTGTTAATCTTTGATAAAGTTTTTCACCTTTAACGTTACCCAAAAACAGTGATACTCGATTCCATCGAGTAGCCTCATGAATGAGGAAAGGGAAATTATGTTTTTAAAAATATTTATTCATCCTATTTCAAAACTTTTATACATCCTATTTCAAAACATTTATACATCCTATTTCAAAACATTTATGTATCCTATTTCAAAACATTTATGTATCCTATTTCTAAGCACATTTATACATCCTATTTCAAAACACATTTATATATCCTATTTCAAAACATTTATATATCCTATTTCTAGCACATTTACACTTTCTGATGCTAAAGAATTTTTCTTCTTTTTTTACCGAGCATTTTCTTTGAATATAAGGCAATACTCATCATAGTTTGATCTCTAAAAATAAAAAATGAGATTCGTAAATTAATGATTTTAATATTGATAGCTTATTTTTGTAGTAACTGATTATGCCATTAAATAGTCAAAAATAATTATTTATTAGTAAATTTATTACGTTGTTTATTTATACCTACTTATATTTTCATTTTACAATAGCAATCAAGAGAAAATGTTAAATAAATTTTATTACTTAAGAAAATTGACAAAACATCATTTTAATATGTAAAAACATATTGATTTTGATCCAATAAAAATAGTGTATAGTTTTAAAACGAAATGCACATCCTTGTGTTAGAACTATGAAATTTATCATAAAAAAGGTGAATAATATAATTAATAAAAGAATCATGTTTTTTAATATTTCAGCGGAAAAATAATTAAAAATATATAGAAATAAATCTTATATAATAGAATAATTCTGTATAAAGGAATAGCAGAAATAATGACATTTAATTTAAGTGGGGGGGTATGGATAATGAAAGAAAAGCTGATTATAAATAGATTCCAAATTAAAATTGTTGTTAAATTAACACATTATTTGCTTATTTTAAAATTAAAATGATTTTAATTTACTGGTAACCACATTATACCTAGTTTTCCATTGATGTCACGAAAAATCCTTTCTTAAGCCTAATAAGAACATAATAAATTTTGCTTATTATATAATTTTTGTGACATTTTGAATGTTATTAGTGAAGTAGGGACAATAAACTAATTTTCCAAATAAATTCCATTTGTTTTTCGAATTATTAGGCAAATTATATAAAAATAAATACTATAATAATTTATTAACTACATAATCACACCAATAACAATAGAAATACAAGTTTGCTTAAAAAATTTAGATCGAAGTTCAGTTTAGTATTTCAAAAAGATGAAAACTATCAGCGTTTCTCCGGAATAATTATAAAATGAGCAACATAAATTTTACAATAGTAATAAATAAAGATGTGTGTGCTCTTGATTTTAATATAACTTAAAATTTTCAGTCAAATTCTAAAACATCATTGAAAAAGATAAAAAAGATGGAAATCGGGCACACTAAAAATAATTTATTTTCTCTTAAAAAAGAAATATTTTCAGTGCCAAAATTATGCGTGCACAAGGAATGATACAACAGCCTAAAATTGCACGACTACTCCATTTTCTTCGCTAAAAGATAAAAGTGAATAAAATAGATAAGGCATGCAACTTTGAATACGAATGTATTATTTTGCGAAAATTATATAAAAATAAAATTGTAATGAAAAGTCACCTCTTAGATGGGCTTATAGATACTCTTCTAATTCTCTAAATTATTAAATGTACACTACTGGCCATTAAAATTGCTACACCAAGAAAGCGACATGCTACAGACGTGAAATTTATACGAAAGGAAAAAGGTGCTGTGATATGCAAATGATTAGCTTTTCAGCGCATTCAGACAAAGCAGGCTCCAGTAGCGACACCTACATTGTGTTTATATGAGGAAATTGCTCAGCCGGTTCCTCATACACAAATTGCATTTGAACGTTGTTGCCTGATGAAAAGTTGTTGTGATGCCTCGTGTAAGAAGGACAAATGCGTACCAGCTCGTTTCTAACTTTGATAAAGGTCGAATTGTAGCGTACCGGGATTGCGGTTTATCTTATCGCAGTATTGCTGCTCGCGTCGGTCGTGATGCAATGACTGTTAGCAGAATATGGAATCGATGGGTTCAGGACGGTAATACGGAACGCCATGCGGGATCTCAACGGCCACCTATCACTAGCAGCCGAGAAGACAGGCATATTATCCGCATGGCCGTAATGGATCGTGCAACCACGTCACGAGCCGTGAGTCAAGAAACGGGGTCGTTTGGAAGACAAAAAGTGTTTGCACGAAAAGTTCGACGACGTTTGCAGCAGCATGGACTCTCAGCTCGGAGACCATGGCTGCGGCTTCCCTTGACGTTGCGTCATAGACAAGA
Organism: Latrodectus elegans; assembly: GCA_030067965.1. NCBI lineage: Eukaryota > Metazoa > Arthropoda > Arachnida > Araneae > Theridiidae > Latrodectus > Latrodectus elegans. The sequence continues at coordinate 63,140,799 of CM057817.1, read as the reverse complement.
GCGCCTTCAATGGTGTGATCAACGACAAACTTGGGCACATGAGTGGCGAGACGTCATCTTTTCATCCAGGTTCTGTGTACAGCATCATGATGGTCGCATCCGTGTTTGGCGGCATCGTGGTGAACGCATACTGGCAGCGTGCATTCATCATCGTCATACTGGCCCATCACCTGGCGTGATGGTATGGGGTACCATTGGATGCACGTCTCGGTCACCTCTTGTTCGCATTGACGGTGCTTTGAACAGTGCACGTTACATTTCTGGTGTGTTACGATACATGGCTCTACCCTTTATTCGAGGCCTGCGAAACCCTACGTTTCAGCAGGATAACGCCCGATCGCATGTTGCCGGTATTGTACGGACCTTCCTTGATACGGAACATGTTCGGCTGTTGCCCTTGCCAGCATGTTCTCCAGATCTTTCACCAATAGAAAACGTCTGGTCAATGGTTGCCGAACGACTGGCTTGTCACCAAACGCCAGTCACTACGGTTGATGAACTGTGGCATCGTGTTGAAGCTGCATGGGCATCTGTACCTGTACATGCAATCCAATCTCTGTTTGACTCTATGCCCAGGCGTATAACTGCTGTTATTACTGCCAGAGGTGGTTGTTCTGGGTACTGATTTCTCAGGATCTATATATATCCAGCCAAATTTTTTGAAAATTTAATAACTTGTTATTTCTAGTATAATATATTTGTCCAATAAATATCTTTTTGTTATCTGCATTTCTTCCTGGTGTAGCAATTTTAATGGCCAGTAGTGTATAATTACCCTTTACAACTGAAAATAACTTATTATATATTTATAATTCTGAATCTTAATTACTGAAAAAGTATATTTACAAATTTAGCTACATGTATTATATTATAATATTGAAAATCTAAGTAAGCGTTATATTGAAAATCTAAGTAACGATATATATATATATATATATATATATATATATATATATATATATATATATTGTTTTCCATTTAAGAATGAGCATTGTAATCTATCTAGATAGATAGATACGTAGATAACATACGCACTTTTAACTGGAAAAAGCTATATATATATGTTAATTTGCTTAAGTCCTATGTGAATAGTAAATAAATTAAAACTAAAATTGGATTTTAGCTAAAATTAACTGATTTCATCGAACATTTTTACTGCCTAATTAGAAAATCAAAATAATTTCAGATCAGATATTCATTTCGTATTTTTTTCCGATTCTAGTATCCCTTTTACTTCTAGGTAATTTCAAGATATTGTAGTACCAAGGAATATAAATGTTATAAGTCTCATCACACACACACAAACACACACACACACACCTATGGTATTACTGCATTACAACCAGTTATCCAAATAAACATGATATCCAAGTCAAGGAACAAAAGTGCAGTTTTATTGAAAAAGCTGTCAACTAACAAATATAACATCTAAAAGTAATACGCGCTGCAGTTCAGCAAGTAACGGATTCCACTTTACAATGACAAATCCAAACAAATAACTTTGAATTAAAATAAAATTATACAATTGGTCCTCAAAATTTCTGTACTGTTTAGTAAAGAAATAAGCATTTATTTTTAACAACTACGAGGATTTATAAAACCAATCAAATCAACAATTCTGGGATTACAAAAAAAAAATTAATGATTGGAAAAAATTATATTTTAACACAAACCATAAACAGCTTAGAAGATCCAGTATTTTTTCGCATCAATAAACATAGCTTAGTTCAGAACACAAACAAAAATTGAAAAGTAAGACAACCCAGAATCTATATGAGAATCAAATCAATTGCAATTCATCAACTGCTTGAACCAAGATCAAACCAGTAGGAATTTAGGATAAATGTATCTTTAAAATCAAATCAGTTGAATCTATTGTGACGATATATATATATATATATATATATATATATATATATATATATATATATATATATATATATATATATATATATATATATATATATATATATATATATATATATATATATATATATATATATATATATATATATATATATATATATATATATATATATACAATTATAGTTTTATTACTGAACTAGAAAAATTCATACAGCATATCAAGGGCAAATTCTAATAAAGAGAGTTTTAACTTAAAAAAACAGTACACTTTTCTCAATTTCCATTAATATTTTTCAAAAGGTATTTCCATTTATCGTCTAAGAAACTATGAACAGAAATGATTTTCTTCAGATTTCCTACCCCTTTTCCATTTCATTTAATACATTTTTTTTATTTTTACACAAATTATTTTTAATTTGTTGATATAAACTATTTGCAACACGTAGTATTAATTACTTCTTTTAATTATAATATTATTATCAAAATTTAAGTACTAAGCAACTTAAAGGAAAAAAATAGGAATTGGAACATATCTCCAGATTTTAATGTAAATATGTTTTTACTCGATACTTATCACATTTTTTACTGTGGTACCATGTTAAAAATTTTTTTTTATTAACATTATACTTTTTCATATAATTTGAAGTCAAAATATGTTGTATAAGGTCTGATTAGGGAAATTTTTCTTAGTCAGACTATACGAACCACGCCTAACCAAGACTAAGGCAAAAGGAAATAAAAATAATAAGTGGCCTTTTACTGAAATGTTTCCAGCTCAAAGAAGCATTTTCTTTAGCTCCATTTGTCATATTGTACGTATTCCTGATTTGGTATAGTTTGTAAGTATTTATCTTTAATTTGTGACTTGCTTTTTTGTATATTTTTCTATCTTTTAAGAAAAATTCTTTAATAATTATGAAATGTTGACGTATTTATAATTGTCTTTATAAACGTTTCTTTAAATATGATAAAATAGTTTATTTATTAATTCATATTTCTGCTAGATTTTTAAAAATAATCCTTACCTCTATAAAAAATATTTTAATAAACTTATCAAGCAATAATCATTTATACAAAATTAATCATGTATTTAGAATGTCCAAAATATAGAAAAGTTTTATATGTTTTTAATGTCTAAGGATAATAATCCTTTTGTGATCTTTTCTAAAATATTAGAAAGTTTTTAAAAATACTAAGTACATTTGTAAACGGATTATAATAGTGATTTCTGACAGTTTCTGTTAAAAAAAAGTTCTTTGTCAGGTCCATATCGTATATCAAATAATCAATTTAATTTAGAATGCCATTTTATCATTTGTAGCAAGACTACAATACTGATTTCTAGCTTTTCTGCAAAAAAATTCTAAATCAATTCCATATCTTACATCAGAAACATATCATGCAATATGATTTTTCTTAGACTCGTACTTTGGAGGGTAGATGGTATCTTGTACTACAACTCTATCAGTGTTAAGAAAGTCCTAAGAGTTAATTTAGTGGTTGAAAACGGACAACCCGAAAGCAGCATATGACGCACCAAGTTGCTTTTTAGATCCCGGCAAGATTATTTTGAATATGATAAAGAGGATTCAAAATTTTTCGAAGTTCATAATATGGCTGAAAAATGCAAATTCGCATGTAATATTTTTAATGGCCCCATACAAATTCGTTTAAGGGCAGAGTCAGAGAATAGATAGGCTACAGACGTTTTTGAAAATAATGTCTTAAGTTCTAAGAAACCAAGTTATGTGAAAATGGATGTTATTCTATAATTGAATTGCAAACGAAATACGAATTGCAAATGAAACACATGAAACAAAATTCAGATATTTTGAACATAACGACAGATCAATGATACTGACACATCATATCAGCCATCAATAGCTTCAACAACCACCATTTAAGCTCCTAGAACATCGTTCCTAAAAATAGGGGAATTGTTTAACTATACAATAACAATAAGATTTTAACAAGAATATTATCATACCGAATAACCGTGAAGTACCCAAAAACCGAATTGGCATTCTTTTCATAAACTCCAGAAGTTTTCAGTTTGTGAGGTTCTACATATTGTGCATTATTATAATGAAGGCCACTTATGTTACCATTTTAATATAAGATGCTTAATGGAATTGATTGATTGATATCATAAATTCGCGTCCTCTGCGAGATATTAATTGATACGTGGACAATAAGCATTTCTCATATCTCCTTACATAATTTATCTCAATATGTTCCGTGTATGCTTGATTCTTGAAGGGACAAATGAATATATATATATATATATATAGTTTTGAGAATTTTTGATGCTTGTTTTGATACAGAAATATAAATTAATTTTTCTGTTTTTTTATGCTAGTAATTTTTAAAGAATAGTAATGTGTGAAATTTGAACAATAATTGTTCTTTATCAAAGAAATTACAAGTTGAATATCATTCTTCCTTTGATAGTGCAGATGTTGAAGATTGGCAGAAATTCTGCAATATTTTATTTAATAAACTTTTAAACCTCTCTGTGTTTATAAATAATTTTTTTCATAAAATTTTTGAAATGAAAAAATAAAAACTTATTACGACAGTTAATATAAGATTTTTTATATAGAATGAAAGAAAGCATATTTCTTCTATCGAATGTACAGAAATGTTAAACACTCTTTCTCACAGATGCATTTTGAAAATATTTTCAAAATGTTGAAACTCTTGGAAAGATGGCGTCTATAGCTATGAACTCACTCAAGTTAAATTTTTTTGTTGTTTCAAACAATTTTCAATAAACATCGTATTGTGGCAAACTTTTCCACTCGGTCAGCAGTTTTACCTCTCTGGTTAACCTAAAAATGTCCTTTCATTAATTTTTATAATTTAAAGTTTAGTAGGGTTTAACGATATGTTGAAGGTAAGAAATCCTAAAAATTTCCTGTTGCCCAGCGCCAACAAAGAATTGATATCGAAGAATTGCTGTATGAAATCCTTTTCGAAGTGAGACCCTAGGTTCTAGCATCTTTTTGTTCTCACTTTCTAATTTAATTCTTAAATGAGAATATCAATGTTTCAATATCAAAGTTGTATTAAGCAGTTACATGTGAAAACAATAATGGCCCTAAAATATCTTTTTCCTTTGTAGTTTTCCACTTTTGGATGTTTTCTATTTTACTAAAACCGAAAACACATAAGAAAATATGTTTTAAGTACTTTTGTGTTTATTAATTTAGTTTTAATGAAATTTTTAAATTCATATATAGCACCCCTAATAAAGTACGTGTTCGAATGTATCACTGAATCTAGAAGTCTTTTTGAATAATTTTATTATTTTAAAATCAATTTATTACTTCAGATACTTTTCTAACAACTAATTTATACTCATCTTTCCTATCCATCGTTTTTATTTTGATTGTCAAATAAATGTTCAATATTCTTTTACTCATAACGTTTTGCAAATAAGATTTAAGAAGTTCTTAAAATAAATAAAATACTAATATAAATTATCAGAATTATAATATAAATCTATGAAGATTTTTTCTTGGAAATTAGAAGAGTTTGCGAAAAGATATTAATAAAGATTTTTTTAAGCCTCAGTAATCAGCAATAAGCAAGCATTTGAAGAATTATGCTCTCTAATATTTTCAACTGTAATTACTGATCGAGTACACATATTTCCATCAATAATTACAAATGAAAGTGGAAAGTTAAAGTATTGCATTTTGTACTTAAAATTTAAGATAAAAATGATTATTTATTTTTACCTTAAATTAAAAATTTTTAAATTTCGATTTTAAAATATGATATTTTAAATTTATATTTTAACTTAAGCACAAAAAACAAACACAAATTCTTAAAAGTTTAGAGCCAACGAAATTATGAGTTTTCTTGACGCAAGCCTAATAATGCCTCTTTACGGAAAATCAATTTCTAGACAGAGAATGTTGAAATAGTTGTTTCTTCAACAGTATCTAAAAAATGCTTTCTAAAAATTAACTTTGCTTCATTTCATATTCGATAGAGGGCGCTTCGTAAAACTTCAATATTTAGCGTCCCTGTTGTTAAACAGAATCCGTGAGTGATGTATTGCTGTTTTTAGAAACGCATTTTTATTTAAATGGTAAGTTTATTCCATGTATATCTACTTATTTATGTCTTTGTGTTTGTCTGTGTATTTAATATATTGATTTATTATCCTAATTCTATCCATCTTTAAAAAAATGTGGGTTTCCATATGCACTGCATGGGTACTCCTGATTCTTCAATGCGAGGGAATTTGAAGTAAAGCTAATCTGGGATCGTATGAAAATTTATCGGCTGCTTTTGATTTTTGGGAACCCTATTTTTTGTCGTTGTTGTTTAGCAAACGTCTACTTTAAATAATTAATTGAAGAATATTTTTAATTAAAAATTCATTTATTAAATAAATAAATAAACTTAGTTTAAGACTAAATTTGAGTGTTAAATTCAGCCTGATAATAAAATAGTTCTTTTTATTTTTTAAACAGTTTGTATTTTTACTTTGCAGTAATTTAAGGGAAGAGAGACGTTAGTATATTTATATTAAAAAAATGGAATTTTTATTTATCGGCAAACTTAATTTTATTGCCGGTTTATTTCTAAATCCTCTCCAAAAATAAATAGATAAAATATTTTATTTTATGATTTGAATGAGAAAAGAGATATCGCCCATTATAAAACTAAAAAAGCAGATGATTTTTTTTTTTTTCAATCCTTTTCTGATAAGGTAATCAACGTCAAAATATTTTCTTTACTGAAAGTTATGTATACTATGCGTCCATTATATTTACTATTTTGTTAAGATTCCCATTTTAAAAGTTTTGCGTTTTAAATAAAACATCACAAACAGATCCTTAAGGATAATTAATCACGAATGTATACATTTTTATTCATATATCTTGTTTGTCTTCGAAAGCATATTTTTAACGGGTGATTTTTTTTTTTTCCTTTTTTACCATTTTTTTAAAAAAGGTGAAAAAGTGGTTACTTGTGGTTAAATGGTTGAATTTATTTTACCCAAAAAATATAATTTTTTAAAAGAATCTATTTTAGATATGAGGATAGTAAAAAAATTAAGAGGTGATTATGTGGAAAATTGTTATGTTAATTTTACAGAAAAATGTGAATTTTTTAACGCATTTTAGGTAGGAGAATAATGTTCTCGTTTCAAGGCATTTAAAAAAAATCTTATGGTATAAATTCATTGATTTTCAAAATCTGTTGTAGAAAGCTGAAAGAAATTAGTAAATGATCTCATTAGTATGAGCTTGCTTACTGTGAAGATTTATTGTTAATTACAAGATGACATATTCGGTGTAAAATTAAACGATATATAGATTTTATTTACTTAAAATAAATCGCTTATATATTTTGTTAACTCTTATTGATCGATATATTAAAAAAATATTTTAGATATTTATGCAAAAAATTTGCAATAATGAGATACACCTTAAAAACAAGAATCGTTATTAGGAATGTTTCATCATAAGATCGTTTCTATAGCATATCACAAGGAAACTAGATGATTTCGCCGTTACCAATCACAAGCAGCACTTCTTATGTACCTCCTACAGTTAATCAGGATGATACACATCATACTAACTAACTTTCAAGGCGTACCAATGTTGGGGTTATAGAAGATGAATCATCAACCTGGGGATCATGATTGTCTGTACTTCATCTGTGGTCAATTTTTTGAATTTAGGCCATTCTTTTACTAACTGGACTAACCAAAAAATAATCTGCGAAAATTTTCTACTGGAAAAGACATTTCTAGAACATAACAAAAATAAATTGAGTGAAGAAATACAGATTAGAAATAATTTATTTCCGGAACTATATTCATTAACAAATTATTTTGTGTTAAAGAATAATATAAAACTCTTCCTTGTTAAAAATCATATATATATACACACACACACATTATATCTATATCTATCTATCTATCGATATATATCTTTATATAGATATATATATATATATATATATATATATATATATATATATATATATATATATATATATATATATATATATATATACATATTATACTTTTTCATTATATTATAGTCTTGAAATTTAAATATAGATTCTTCTAACACGGTTGTGTCCAAAGAAATTACAATTTTTCTCGTAGATAAAATTTTAATTATATTGCTCAATGCAAAGAGAAAATTTTAAATAAATTCTGGGTTTATATATTATATTTTATCATTTATACGTTTGTGTGCGTGCGTGTATGCCTGCCTCTTTTACTTCTAAATAATATTTCAACCACTGGTGATGACATTTACTTTTTAGAACTGCGGTTAACTTTAAAACTAGGAAGTACAGATTGATCCTCAAATAAATATCCTTAACTAAAGATAATTTAAAATTGAATTTACATAAAAAATTTATACTTAAATAAAGATATTCATGTAATTTTCTGTTTTGTAAAATAAATTTATTTCAAATTTTCGTATCATATAATATTCAATGAGTCCTAAGGAAAACCTTTTATATCAGAATCCTACAGTTAATTTAATGAGAAATAGGCTTGGATACAAAACTGATTTCGTTTAACTCGTAGATTTGATCCAAACCTCGATATACTAATTTTAATGCTATTTGTCACATTAACTAAATGATAAAATTAAATTAAATATATTATTTGTATCGGTATTATAATTGTTACTAACTAGAGTATAACAAATTTCATGAACAATATATTTTGAAAACTCTCATCCTCTCAATCAATAGTAAGTCATATTACTTCTGCCATACATTTGTTCCCTTGCATGTAAGAAGTCATTCCCCATTTTACACAAACTATGTATTTCCACAGAATTCTAATTATTTCTAGTATGAAAGCTTATCCGCTGTTTTCTTGTCAAAAAGTCACGAACGTCACAATTTAGAAAATGTTTCGTATTTTCCCATATCTAATTATTTAATTCAGAAAACTGTGAAATGAATATTAATTCTAGTTTTGACTTTTAGCAATATTTTATTTTCTTAACTGAGGATTCGGTTTTTTTTCTTTTTTTTTTTTTAAATAGAAAAAAGAAAAGTAAAGAAACACCGTTGTAATGTTTTATTGCTTAATACTTGACGTTTTAACTGGTATTTCAACTTTTATTCCTTTTAGTATCACTAAATTGTAAGAAGAATGAAAATAGTCATGTTTTGTTTGAATAATAATTCGAATTGCACTCAAGTAGCTATTTATCATTATATACTGTATGACATCTTGTGTTGAATATATGATACAGATATATAGCTATGTCATCAGGCACATAAAAACTGTATTCGTAACGGATACTTTTCTTGCAGAATTTCAAATCTTCAACAATTAAGGTACATATATGTTTCCCGTCGACCAGGAAAATTGCCGCAAATTGATTCCAAATCCTTTTATATTGTTTTTATTCATATTTAATTAGAAATAAAACGAAAAGTTACATTTAAAAAATAATTTAGGTGAAATTAATGCATATTTTAGATCATGCAATTATTTGTGGAAATTCATTTCTTGAGATGACTAAACATAAAGCTATTTAAAATTCATTATTTTGCAAAAACAAGATGCTATTTAAATGAGAACGTTAGGAACACAACACATTCGGAAAGAATATAATATATACTGGCAGTTTTAGTCATGTTTGATGAGCAGTTTTTAATTGTTATCGGGAAAACGTGTTCTTTTGCGCTATTTACTTTTTAGTTGACGTGATTTCCTCTACACATGTACCAAAATTAAATATTTCTAAAAAAAAAATTGCATCATTTCAGTTTTCGATAAAGTCGATATCAACCAATCGCTTGTTAGGCTAACTGGGCACTTTTCCAAGTTCTTTTATCTTCCATATCATTTTCTTGATTGGAATCTTTTCGGTAATTAAAGGTTTTAAAGTGCGGTCAGTTGAGATGTGTGAGAAAATATTGCAGCTGAAGTTGCAAATGAAACAACTCTCTCCATTGTTGGTAAGCTGCCTCTTGATTCCTGTATTCTTGTAGTATGGTTTAGTGGATTATCTTAGATAAAAGTTAATTTTGTTAACTGTAACGGAAGTCTGTAATTTAACGTGTCATTCATTTCAATGTTATTTATTTCTATTTTTAGATATTTATGGATCATTTTTGTTTTATATTGCTAAATATATATAATTATATGCATTATAATATGAGTAAAATATACTCGAAGTAAATGTTCTTTGAAGTTTTTTCAAACTCAAAAACATAACACACACTGCATTTGTGAGAATTGGATAAAATATTTTAAATATCTCTTAAACCTTTATAATCAACTTCTTTTACTTATCGTATTTTTGCAACTTTGTCAGTTGTTAAACATTCCTACCACATATCAGAAATATATCTTAAACCTCTGTAATCAACTTCTTTTACTTACCGTATATTTGTATATCTCTCTCTTAGCTGTTAAATATTTCTACCGCGTACTGTTCAACTGTAGTTTAATAAAGTACTATATTATATGTATTCTAGTGTGCTATTTCAAATACTACTGTACCACAAAAAGTTTTGTTACTTATTAAATATTTTCCTTGCAAAACACACAAATGTACTCTGTATCAATATATATTTTCAGTTTAAGATATAATGAAATTATAACTTAGGCATCCAATTCTTTCCATATCTACCTTAATCTTAAATCTACTTTAAAAAAATTTGAAAATATTTACTTTCGTATTTACTAAAGTTCCAAATTTTAATATTTTAATTTTTAAAGAAGACGCAAATGAAATTCATAAAGTATTTAAGGGGTAATCCTGTTCTTGAATGTCACGTTTTTAAGTTGGATAATGTAGGTAGGAAAATGAAAAGGCAAATAGAAGTCTTAGGAAGGTAACGAACTATATATAAAACTGTTAAAGTAAAAGAAATATTACTCTAAAGAGAGATTGCTTTTGTCTCAAATGATAAATTGAATATCTCAGATGATAAATTTTAATTGATACTTAATAGTTTAATTCTAGGTTCATCGGTATTATAATTTGTGTGTTTGCCTCACTTTAAATCAGTAAATAGTCTGCAGACATGGGCGTCGGCAAAGTGTCTATGATGTTGGTTAACCCCACATGAAATGGAAATTACACCATCTGAACTTGGACTTTTAAGCATTATTATTGAGTTTTCTAAAAACTAGCTAAACGCTTTACAGGAAATAAATTAAGACCCCACCCAAAAGAAAAATACCCACCTAATAGAAAACCGTGAACCACGCCCATGAGTAGAGCTAATGGATAGGGATAAAATCCCGTGGAAATCTCTGAATATAATTTTAAGATAAAATTGTTATCAACGTCGATACCTTTCATATAAAATTTAGACCCAGACTCAATAAATAAGAAAATGAAACGCTTGCGCCAGATGAATGACTTGCATGAGATCTCAGTCCATTAATGTTCTTAAGAATAATATTTTCTGTTTTAGTGTTTTCTAAAGACACGTTTTAGCTTTAAAAAAAAAAAAAAAACTAATCCACGCGCACTCGTTATCACACAGAAATCTGATAGTTGTGAACAAAGTTTACTTTCTCAGAATTAACTGGTTGATGTGAAAAGCAGTCGCAAGTTTAAAATCAATTCGCAAGAAAAGAGTTGTAAAGAGCATTTATTCTTCACGCAAATTAAACATAAATATTTAGTTTTATCTGATGCGGTCAGCAGAAGTTCAGAGTGCACACTAATATATACTTGGCAAGAGTACGCGATAATTCATAAAAAAGCAGCATACAAGAAATATGATGTCAGAAATATGCGTCTACTGAGGCTAAATGGATTCTTGCTTAAAAAATTTTGGATCGATCATTTTGCTTGTAACTAACACCCTGAAGCCATAAATGACTAAAGTTTCTCGTGAGCTTATAAGCGTTTGTCTCTTTATTTTATATCGTTTTTAAGTGATTCGCATGTAGTTTTTTCCGCAATTTATAAGAACAATACCAAAATTCTTTGATAAAAAAATTAATCATTGAAAACATGTGCTTATAATCCATTAACTTCACATTTTAAATATGTGTTGTGTCTTCACTTATTATTAATTTACGTTACTCTTACATATGTTTTTTTTTCTCATTTATTTTAAATATGCAATTCTTGTTTTTGGACATTGTTCTAATTAGTCGTGATATTTAGCCATTGCAATTTTATGAGAAAAAGTATAACTTATCAAATATTATAAAAATTCTTTTTGTAAAAAAATAATCAATGAAATCATGTTTATATTCCATTAACTACACTTTTTAATTTGTGTATTGTGTGTCTTCACTTATTATTAATTTATGTTACTCACACATATTTGTGTGTATTTATATTTTCCCTATTTGTTTTAAGTATACAATTCTTGTTTTTGGACATTGTTCTAATTAGTCGTGATATTTAGCCATTTCAATCTTATGAGAAAAAGTACAATAACTTATCAAACGGTATAAAAATTCTTTGATAAAAAAATTAATCAATGAAATCGTGTTTATATTCCACTAACTAACTGCACTTTTTTTAATTTGTGTCTTGTGTGTCTTCACTTATATATATTATTAATTCATGTTACTCTCACATATGTATATTTTTCGCATTTGTTTTAAGCATATAATTCTTATTTCTGATCATTGTTCTAGACAATGCCATTTTATGTAGAACTGCATAAAAATTCTTTAATAAAAATTAATCTAAGGAAATTAAATATATCTTCTTATTCTATTGTAATTTCCAGTTTTACAATGTTGGTTCGTTATTTATTTTTAATTTATATTACTACTGAATATGATATTTTTTTTACATTAGGAAAATGTGATTAGCTTATTTATAAAAAAATATAAATGAATAATAATATATTATTAATATTAATGAATCAGTGATTTTGATGAGTTCAAAGAATTAGAGATTTGAATTTTTCAACTCCTTTATGAATATCGGCATAAAATTCTAATTCTACAATATTTTCTCCCAACTTTGTTCGTTATTTTTTTTAATTTGCATACTTAACTCTATTTGATATTTTTTGCATTCAGAAAAAGTGATTAACTTACTTCTACAAAATATTCATGAATAATAATGACTATTAATATTAATGAGTTAGTCCTTTTGATGAGTTCAAAGAATTAAAGACTGATTTTTCAACTCCTTAATGAGCATTAATGCAAAAGTTTAATGTTACAATATTTTTCAATAAATCTGATGTTAAGAATATTTAATTTTGTTATTTCATTGATACAAATATGTTTCGACAGTAAAAGTCTAAGGAATTTATTCATTATTATAAAAAATTAAACTTTTTATTAAGAGACCACAGAGAGAAATAATATTTCAAATTTCATTCATTTTTCTAATCAATTATTCAATTGAGATTAGCAACTGAAATATACGTATATATACTAAGATTTTTAACATATGAACTTTAAAAATAAAATTAGTTTTAGTTTGAATTGATAATTAGTATTGATAATAAATAAATTGAGTTTTAGAGAGAGAGAGAGATAATAGATTTTTATATAAAATAATGTGGTATTTCTCATTAATTTATAAGGGAGAAATTTCATTCTTACCGTAAATAAACAAAATTAACTGCACATTTTTAAAAATATTAATAATAACTGTTGTTTTATCTTCTAGAGAATGATCAAATTTGGTGTTTTTACAATATTAAACTTCTTTATACACTGGAACTTATTACTAAATGAGGCGTTTTAAAGTTTCTATGCCAAATTTTTTTAACAATATTTTGATAATCTATTCATTTTTAATTAACAATAAAGACTGCAATTTAACAAAAATTAGAAAATAATTCTATAATCTATTAAAAACAATGACACCGTAAGTAATCAATTTTTGTCTTTTATTTAATTCATGAGTTAATGAACTCATTTTTTAGTCTTCATAAAAATTAAAAATTGTTTCGTGTATAAAGAAAACGTGAAAGTTTTAGTTTATTGAAACGTTCAACAATAACGTTGAAGCTTATAACAATAATAATATCACACAACAATATTTTAATAACATATTTGTGCGAAACTTTTTTTAAATTTTTTACAATAATTAAAAATGCATCCTTATCATACCTTGAAGTAAAATCTGCTCTCTCTGTCCTACATTAATACTTTCAGAAGAAAAGAGCAGGAATTTCGTGCAAACAAATGACAATAAAAATTAAATCAGCAAAAATTTGCATTGGCAAAGTGCGTTTAAATTACAGTGTAATAATTAAACTAAATTGAAATCTTCTCTATTAGGCTTAAATATCTCTTAATAATTTTTTATGGATATATATGCATTTAAATATAATGGGGTAGATCATTTCTAATTACTAAAACATACAATATCCTGATAATGTTATTTTTTATCAATTAACTATTCCATGCTGTTTTATCAATGCATTAAATTTTTTTTTAAAAAAAAGAATAATGAAGAATGGATTTCAAAATTTTAAATTTAGGGAGAGAAGAAATCTGAAGAAACGGCAATTCCTGCCCTAGAAAAGGATAAATGAATCCTCAGGAAGGCAACTGATTGTCCATACTGGAGATGTTGAATATTTGGAGGTATGTTTCCATTGTAATGCATGAAGTAGAACAGAGTTTCTGTTCTCACTCTCCTGCACTTTAACTGGATCTGTGTTTAATTTATTTAAAATACTCAGTTCTAATATTATGTATCAGCATCCTCCGCCAATTTCTTTTTCTATTTACAGTTTGCTGAAAAATTTCACATAACTCTAGATTCAATCTAAAATGTGGGTGATTTCGTAACACAGCTTGTGTGTAAGAGTGTTTTTTAATCCCAAAAATAACAAATTTATTGTGGATAGACATGTGAACTTTATAAACATTTGTTGTCAAATTTTTAATTAAATTAGTAAAATAAGTAAAAAATTGGATTAAAAATTAAATACTGATTGAATTATTTAAGCAATTTTTTATTTCTAGTGATATATTTTAAGAACAGAGAATTTATAGTTTATAATTTATTTTCCTGATACCTTACAAAGTTTTAAAGTAAAAATTGCTACTACCAATAAATATAATTTCTCTTTTTAAAGTAGAATTAAAGTTTTTTTTTTGTTTCTTGGAATTAATCTAAAATTAATTGGCAAAGATAAAAGGGACTATATAATAATTATGTATCATTTGAATTTTTATCCAGAGAATAATTATTAATTATATTTAACACTTATAACAGTAGTAAATATGCCCCAGTAAATTTATATAACTTTTTAATTTATGTAAATCAAATTAGTAGAAGTGGTGGCAAAGTATGTAAATATTTTTAATTTTGATACACTTGAAAGCTTTAATGAGCATACTTAATGACCAGAGTATATTTTTACTTATATAATATTTTTATAATTAATTTATCTCAAGATTATACCATTCTGCCTTAAACATACATTAAAATAAAAAAGTTTTAGAAACATTAATCCATTTTTACATCAATTGCAAAGATTTTGGAGCATCTTTATACGGGAAGAGGATTTAAATTCTACTGATTTGTATCCAATTTCATTACGACTAAGGTTATTGTATATGCCTGTTGAAAATACAAACTTTTCTTCACATTACTCCTTATATACTAGTAATTAAGTGAAAAGAAACATGAATTAAGAGTTTTTACATTATTTTACTGAGCTTTTCACCGTAACTATTTTAATTTTACATTTTTTATTCCTGTATGTGAACCTGAACATTTCTAAATGCACCTATGTATAGTAAAGAAAATTTTTGTTAAATTCTTGAAGCGAGATTTTTGATTATCTGCATAGATTATAATAATATGAGTCAATCTAAAAGTAATAATAGTTTTTCTTCCAAAATAGGGAAAATAACTTTTAAAATAGTGAGCAATTACGTAATCTTTTTCTGTAGGTCCTACTTTTGACATTATTACAGCCAGAAATTGGACTTACACCAAGAATATAGGCTACAGGAGTAGTTAAAATACAAGAATAGACACTAGATTTTTCCAGAAATATCGATACCTAATTCGAATAATTTGAATTTATAACTTGCAGAAATATTTTCCCAAAATAACGCAACATCTACAAATGATGCGATATATATCTTTCAATGTTTAGTTATTCCTCATGGCGGAAAAATTTCAGTCTAAGAAAGACGTCGAAATGTATTATTTACCTTAATCTCTTTCACTGTGACCGTTGTTATATCTAATTCAATCAATTTTCGATTAGAATGAATAAGTAATTTATGTGTGAGAGTGAGATGTGACGTACATGACCAAACAAATCAAATTGAAATTGATGAGAACTTTCATATTAAATTTTCAAAGATAAAAAACTTTTAACAATTTTTCTAGCTTAGATGATAAATATTTAAATAAAGTTTAATAAACTGATTCATATACATGATCGTATATTAAAACATTAATCGCGTCAAAAATTGTGTATTAGCTTAGTCCATGTATCTTATCATTAGTATTTTTATAAACCGTAAGTAATAGGCTAATTTTTTCCCCGTAAAACTTTTCTGAACTATCAGTTTAGTTTAAAAATTAAATTCATCCAAATTCGTTATTTTATTTTTTTAATTTTCAAAAGTGTTTTTTGATATTGAGTGCCTTTGATAAATAGTATGAAGTACTCAGCAAATGTTGGCAATTTATATTTTTTCTTTATTCATTAAAAATAATTACTTTACAGAAATATGAATAAATTTGGCATTAACGAGCATTTTTGAAAAAGTATGCATTTAAATTTAAGAAATTATCATCGCGTTTCAAATTGCATTATTAAATATGAATAATAGAAAACGCAATAAACAATTATTATACATTTATTAAAGGTAATTTATAATAATTATCTTGACTGCACTTGACAAATATATTTTCTTGCCGTCTATTGCTCGTTGTAATAAGAAGTGATATCATAATATACATATATCAAGCATGTTTATTTCTAAAAAAATGAACTATTGCTATATCGACGTACTTCCAATAAATTTTAAATTAGGAAATATAGTGCCATGTTAAAAATAAAAAAGATTATTAATATCTTAAACACAAACTTTATTTTAATTACATTACTTGAAATAAAAATATATACTTCAATTGTATAAAAATAAAGTTCAGTTTTTTACCTTGAAATGCAGATATTTATCGTAATAAATTAGGTTCAAAAAACTTCAATTCTTCTTTCAGCTATTTCAAACAGTTACTTTCGTTTATTTAAAATATTTTTAAATGCATAAGTAAATAACCAAAATACATTTTTTAAATTTAAATGTCATCGTAATATACTAAAATTGTATGAAAAATATAATTAATGTTTTATATTTGGTCATCACAATTGCAAATTTTAAATGTTACATAAAAATTTTAAGAAATAAAAATATTTTAGAACAATAAAGAAGAATGTTGCTTAAAAAATAATTAATCTTTTATATTCAGTAGAAGAAATGGTCATAATTTACATCAATTAATTTAATTTTTAATATATAAGTTTTAAAAAATAAATACTTCATTAATATTTTTTGTGATGGTTTAAATTTTGATTAAGGACTTAACTTCTTAAGTTTTCTTTCAAAATGAAATTTCTACATTTACTAAACACTGTGAAGAAACAATGCTTTTTATTATAATTTTTAATACGTTTTTAATGATTTTTCCTGTTATCTTTAAAAATAATAAAGGAATTTCCACATGCTATACCATGGTAAATAAAATATTCCGTATAATTAATTAAAAATAATAAATATTAAAATTGATCATTATAAATAAAATGATTAGTTTTTCCTTTTAATGTAATGCAGCAAATTTTTATACAGTTTATTTTTATTTTTTTCAGATTTCATGTTTACTTTTATAAATTCTCAGTTATGGTGATATTTTCATTAGAAATTTAAAATTTTTTATGTGGTTTTGTAATTTAATTTAAATAAATAAAGTTTACTTGGATTTCTCTTATATTCATAAAAAGTGTAAATTATTTTAAAAAGAAAAATTTTAATTAATGTATTTACTAAAACAATAAATTATCTTTTTAATGTTGCAATGCAAATTCCAATATAATATAGAGCAAAAACAATTTTTAATTTTCACTCTATGAACTTAATTGTTTATTATGTTTTTAATGTGTTTCAAGTAAAATAATTGGAATAAAAATCCTATAAATATAATTATTCAAACTATTTTACTTTTAAATTATTATTTTAAATATTTACACAAATTATTAGCTTAACTGACTAAAACTACACATTGAACGAATACACATTGTTGAATTATCGTTTGATTTCATGGAAATAAAAGGACGCAGAAAGAAGACGAAAAGGAATCTCCAATTCAGGTCAAAAATTTCGATTTTGAAAGGTGACTCTTTCGACTCAAATATCTTCCTTTTCTAATTATTATATTAATAATTAATCCGAGAAACCTTTATAATTTGCTTTTACATCCTCCGTATTTAAGAGCATAAGAGTAAAAGTATTGTGAATGAAATCAATTATTTCAAATTAAAATGAGTTTAATATTATGTTAAAGGGCATTATTCTAGATCAAGTTTGTTCTGTAATTGCATTTTATAGTCAAGAATTATAATGCTTGTTTCAAAAGTCTCAAAAGATTTATTTATAAGAATTAAAATTCAAAATTAATGTAAAAGAAGAATTCACTGAAATACTAAATAAAGAGCGTGTCATTTTTAAGCTCTACTATATATATATATATATATATATATATATATATATATATATATATATATATATATATAGGGAAAGAGATAAATACTCATTATACTTTTGTGTTACTATGTTCACAATAACCATTAATATGACTAATGTTTTATGCTTATTTCTTATGTCCGGCTCCCCTTAGGCCTTTTGCCCTATTTAGCTCTATAATGGGCAAAATGATTTGTGTTATCTTCACTTCGAAAGACAAACACAAAGAGAGAAAGAAACATCTATGCCTAAGCCAGGATTCGAACCCGGGACCTACTGCTTCGAAGTTAAGGATGCAAACCTTTCCACCATCGGTCAGCTTAATATGACTAATGCAAATATTAAACTAACAAAAGTAAAATACCTGAATGAAGAAAAATATTGTAAAATCTCCCGACACCCTTCCTATACATGTCCTCAAAAAGTTCCAAAAAGAAAGTATTTCCATTTTTCATATTTTTATTGCACACAAAATGAAACACTTGGGCTATCTAGAAAGTAAAGATATTAAAAAATGAGAAAAATATTATCTGGAAAGAAATGTCTGACTCATTTATGCATAATCACTTCGGCATTCAAACTACTGAAGTATTTGGTCACGAACTTCAAAATTCTATATTGTTCTCTATTGTAGCCAGATAGTTCATTGGACTCGATTGTCTTTGCATTTCACGCAACAATGCATTTTGGTCGAAGCAGATCTTTTATGAAATTGTAAGAACGAATCTCATATGAGACTTATTAGCAAATTATCGTGAACCATCTAAATTAAGAAGCAAAAAATGCAAGAAAAATCATGCTTCTTCACTGCGTTCCCCCACTCGCGCATTGTTGCTGCAACTCGAGAATCCTTGGATCCATTTGGTAGGGAAATGTTTGATGGCCCGAAACTTGCTTTTAGCTGTTTTCCTCTTTTACCTAAGTTAAGAAAGTTACTGGGCCGTAACATGAGAAATCTGAAACTGGTGAATATTAAGAGACGAACTTTCTAGATGACTCATATATATTATTGCAAATTTATATAAACTCATGCATCGGTAAAGTATTGATTGAAGAACTGCTTGACCCTCTGGTAAAAGAGGATATCACCAGAGCAACTCCATTAAATATCCTCTGATATTCTTCCAGAAAAAGAATATCAATAGAAGTTTTATTGTAAAGAAAATCCATCATTGCGTTTTTCTTAATACTAATGTATTAAGAAAAACGCAATGATGAAGACTTATACTCTTCATAGATTACTGAAAGTAAATCAATTCCCTCTCTTTCAGCGAGGCATTTAAGATCAATTAAAAATATAAGTGCTGAGTTTAAACAATTTTTTATCATGCAGCATGGTGTAATTAAAAATTGTCTACTTGTCGAAACATTTTCTACCTTTTGGGATGCTCGTCAAAATTTCAGAAATTGTTCTATGAACTCTGTCACTTTAAATATCTAAAAAATAGTCTGTAACATTTAAGTAATTTATATTTTCCAAAAAATAAATAAATAAAAGGCTTCTTTTCAATCGAGGGCTTTAATAAGGACAACGAATGAAAGCTTATGAAACATTACTATTTCAAATAAATTTACATGGAAACTATTTATTACGGAGTCTCAAGACCACATATGTATTTCTAGTGAATTTATGTAATCATAGCTTATAAAATTGATAATGATGGTATCAATGTTAATTTATTTTAAACATCTCTATATATTTTAAAAATGACTGCGTGCGTAAAAATAAGTTCTTAGTTCAATTGTACCAAATTTTAAAAATTCTAAAAATAGTTATTAATATACTAGACAAATAATAGTTTAAAATTTTAACTGAAATAAATGCTTACAGTTTCACTTAAGTTTGTACTATAAAATTTCACACTCAATCCGACTATAAATTAAAATATTATTTACTCAAATATATAAAGTAATAAAACATAAAGTTCACTCGAATGTAAATTTTTTATCCGAAATGTCTGATTTTCGAGAAAAATTAATTATTCAACTGAAGTACATCGTTTTTCATAACATTTAATTAAACCATTCTAATGTGTCACGTTGTGTGATTGATGAGTATTACTGATTTAATATTAACATCATGTTCTGATTTAAACAGAAGGAATCTTTTGTATGTAAAAATAGAAAATTATCATTAAAAGTTTATCAGAAGTTTTATCTTGCGAATTCAAAGTTTTAATTTAGCAATTTCACCTTTTTGACCTTCATTTGTTTCATTTTTAAAAATTTGCTATAAAAAATATAAATAACAATATTCCTTTATAATAATAAATTTCTTAAATCCACCTAAATAAATTTAGTTTTCTTCACTAGATGTTTTAAATTAAACTAGTTGCTCAATTTTTTGCTTAGAAACAAGACAAAATACTTTATTCAATGCAAAGTTAAAAGTAAAAAAAATAAATATAAGATATAGTCATGTAAATAAATTTTAACTGTGAGAATCGCTAAAAACAAATTGAAATATGCTCATTAAAAACTGAATTTTAAGAAAATACATTACTGGCCATTAAAATTGCTACACCAAGAAGGCGACATACCACAGACGTGAAATTTATACGAAAAGAAGAAGGTGCTGTGATATGCAAATGATTAGCTTTTCAGCGCATTCAGACAAAGCACGCGTCAGTAGCAACACCTACATTGTGCTTAAATGAGGAAATTGTCCAGCCGGTTCCTCATACACAAATTGCATTTGAACGTTGTTGCCTGGTGAAAAGTTGTTGCGATGCCTCGTGTAAGAAGGAGAAATGCGTACCAGCACGTTTCTGACTTTGATAAAGGTCGAATTGTAGCGTACCGGGATTGCGGTTTATCTTATCGCAGTATTGCTGCTCGCGTCGGTAGAGATCCAATGACTGTTAGCAGAATATGTAATCGATGGGTAATACGGTAATACGGAACGCCATGCGGGATCTCAACGGCCACCTATCACTAACAGCCGAGAAGACAGGCATATTTTCCGCATGGCCGTAATGGATCGTGCAATCACGTCACGAGCCGTGAGTCAAGAAACGGGGTCATTTGGAAGACAACAAGTGTCTTCACGAACAGTTCGACGATGTTTGCAGCAGCATGGACTCTCAGCTTGAACACCATGGCTGCGGCTTCCCTTGACGCTGCGTCATACACAAGAGCGCCTTCAATGGTGTGATCAACGACGAACCAGGGCGCACGAATGGCGAGACGTCACCTTTTCAGATGAATCCAGGTTCTGTGTACAGCATCATGATGGTCGCATCCGTGTTTGGCGGCATCGTGGTGAACGCACACTGGCAGCGTGCATTCGTCATCGTTATACTGGCCCATCACCTGGCGTGATGGTATGGGGTGCCATTGGATACACGTCTCGGTCACCTCTTGTTCGCATTGACGGTTCTTTGAATAGTGCACGTTACATTTCCGGTGTGTTACGACCCGTGGCTCTATCCTTTATTCGAGTCCTGCGAAACCCTACGTTTCAGCAGGATAATGCCCGACCGCATCTTGCCGGTATTTTACGGACCTTTCTTGATACGGAACATGTTCGGCTGTTGCCCTGGCCAGCACGTTCTCCAGATCTTTCACCAATAAAAAACGTCTGGTCAATGGTTGCCGAACGACTAGTTCGTCACCAAACGCCAGTCACTACTGTTGCTGAACTGTGGCATCGCGTTGAAGCTGCATGGGCATCTGTACCTGTACATGCAATCCAATCTCTGTTTGACTCAATGCCCAGGCGTATAACTGCTGTTATTACTGTTAGAGGTGGTTGTTCTGGATACTGATTTCTCAGGATCTATCCAGCCAAATTTTTTGAAAATTTAATCACTTGTTATTTCTAGTATAATATATTTGTCCAATAACAAAATATGCAGATAACAAAATAGATGAAAACAGATAACAAAAGAAATGCACATAAGAAAATATCATTTTATTATCTGCATTTCTTCCTGGTGTAGCAATTTTAATGGCCAGTAGTGTATTAAGTTTTTGATATTTTTTGTGCAATGTTATATAAGGGAATGAATGTCATAACATAAACATGATCATGTCCCATAAACAATAGTCTCTGATTTTCTATCCACGCACGTGTTTTATATTGTTAAAAATAAATTAACTTGATGGCGGACTTCAAAGTTTAAGATATTTGATTCTAAAATGTTAAAATACGGTTTTTAAATTTTCTTAATTGATAATTTTTTATTCAATTTAAAGCATTGTGTGTGTGGTCTCTTTCATTGTAATTATATACTACATTTTTTATCTTAGATTTCGCCACAGTTTGTGGTATTTCTTGTGAGTCTTCAAGACTGTGACTCTATTAAAATAAATATTGGTAATGATATAAGATATTCAGAAATATCTGTGATCTTTTTCGAATGCACTGATTAAGAATTATGAGTTTGAAGAATGTTATTCACATGAAAATGGAGTTTTTTAATTTGATCACTGTCTAGCATCATCTGTTTCTGTTCTTGAATCAAGTACCAGATCAAAATATTCTACCAATACTAATACTTTCGCTTTAATTCCCAAATATGTGGCTCATCTAGTTTGAATAAAAATCAATAATATTTTACAAAGCGCATATATTGAAGGAAAGATTCAAATCTAATGTCTAAGTACTCTTCAGACACTATTATCAATAATAACCCTAACCTGTCCCCATCGACTGCAATCGAAATGTGGATTATTGTCTGCTCTGATATACGGGTTTGCGCACA
Organism: Latrodectus elegans; assembly: GCA_030067965.1. NCBI lineage: Eukaryota > Metazoa > Arthropoda > Arachnida > Araneae > Theridiidae > Latrodectus > Latrodectus elegans. Next base: position 63,117,561 of record CM057817.1, on the reverse strand, counting down.
TAATTCATAAAAATGACAATTCCTTTAAATTTTATTGTAACCAGTTATTTTTATAGGTTTGTAGTCGCCTGTTTTAGGCGAGTGGGAATATATTTTACATAGCCAATATCAACTCTCAATTTTAAACAATGATCAAATTACGGGGTCGACCACTTACCCTCCTTCCCTCCACTCCACGTTTCACCACTGGAGGGAGCCATTCAAATTTCTTAATCATGCCTCTATCTGCTCTAAGCAATTAACATAGGTTTTTGCCTTTTTGTAAACACACGAAGAATTAGAACTAGCACATTATTTGATTGGTGAATGTAAATCTATTTTAGAATTAATGTCATTTTATGTAACACGAGACATACGCGCGCGTTGAACTCAATTAACATTCTGATTCTCTTTTACAGTTCTACCCTAAAATGACAGATAGCGGAATATGTATTTTGCTATCTAATCATGAATTGCTATTCTGAAGCTTTTACACAATTCTTGTAAATTCTCAATTTAAAAAAAAAATTCTTTTTTAAATGTAAAATTTTGACTTGGAAAAATTTGACTAAAACAAAACCATACTGACTCCTACTCTGTTAAATTTTAGTGTAATTATTCTTTGTGGCACTTTTTATGCATCGTTTATGTCCTATAAACAAATTTGGAACACTCTGTTCAACATAAGTCTTTAAATACTTGTCTGTTAAACTAACCATTGCAATGGAAATTAAGCGATTTAATTATTTTTGGTCATTAAATAACAATATACATACATTTGAAAAATGAATAGGGTAAAAAAATACCTAAACAAATAAATAAATAACAATTACTCTCTTTTCATGTTTGGATAACAATTAAGTAATTTGAAGTAATTATAACAATTATATTTTGCATGATGATTTCAATGTAATTTCAATATGTCATTTATACTTTTTCTGTATTTGCATGAAATTGGAATTGGATTGCAGGAGTTTCGTTCTTTATTGCTATCATTGGTGTATTTCTATAACTTTTGTACGAACTTGTTTTTATTATCATTGTATGACCTTTTTTTAGGAAAAGTTCATTGACTCAGGTAAATTTAGCTAAAAAATTGCTTCTGTTACAAACTATTCATAACTAAGTTATATTATCTACTTATTCTATTTTATTAAGGTTTAATATGTATTTTGCTTAAACAATAATTGACAAATCATACATGGTGTTTAATAAGTGTTCTCATTCGAGTATTAATATGCTTAACTATGGAGGAAATGAAATTTTTATTTAAAGACCACAATAAAGCTTTGTAAATAAGTTATCTAGGTATTATTTTGTATCGCGGAAAACTTTCTCCAAAGATATACATTTAGACTCAGCTTGTTTCAATACATCATTTCAGATTCTTTTTCATTAAAAAAATGTTTTAATGTCTGTTACTTTATTTCCTTTCAAAGTTGAAAATTTTGCCTTTATTTTAACTTTATCTGACAATTAATATAAATAATTTGCGTCTGAAGAACTAAGAAACCATAGTATTTCTCAAGTTGGTTAAATTGATGTGATGTTGTGTAACTTGGAACTCACACCCATACGCTACTTGTTAGCAGGGCCTGACTTGGCCTAGTTGGATCGCAGAGCGAAAACATCTTTGAGAGCCTAGCTCTGTTTCACAATTATTACAAATAAAGAAGAATATGCGTAATCAAAAATCCAATGTCACAAAGAAAGATTATAAATAATACAGTAATATAAATTTAATTTTGCGGGCTATTCATATCCTTGCTGAAATTACGGTGGAATTCCGCTAAATTTTCACAATTACGATAACTCATTTAAGCCAATCAGAACCCCGTATTCGTATAACAATATCGCATTTTGCTATGTGTAAAAATACAGGATCTTGATTGGCCAAATTTGTCTATCGTAATCGCAAAAATTTAGCAGAATTCCACCCTAGAAAGTCATGGATTTGTAAAATATAGATTTTTTGTCTTCAGACGATTAATTAATGAAGAATCTGTTCTTACAGCTGACAGATTTTACACTAAATAAATATAAATAACTTACTAAAATACAGGCTCTTGACTGGCCTAATTTGTTCATCGTAAGTGCATAAATTTAGCGAAATTCCGCCTTAGAAAGCTATGAATTTACCAAATATCGATATTTTGTTTTCACACAATAGATAGATTAATAAAGAAACTGACATAAAACAGGCAGATTTCACGCTGTATTGATATTTTGTTTTGAAATAGTTTATAAAAGAAGGAATGAAAAAATAAACTTTCTATTCTATCTGGGGGCCCTTTTGACGTGGAGGTCATAGGCAACTGCTTCGTAATGCCCCTGCCCTAGTCAGGCTCTGCCTGTTAGCACACAAGATAAAAAGTTTTGTGATTTTGGCAGTTTGGTTATTGTATACTTAACTTCATATTGAATTCACAGTTTAAAAACACTTCATATTCATTTATATTTAAATTCGTAACTAAGACTTGAAATATATCGCATGAGAACTTACTGAACACCATGTTGTATTACCCGAACGACCAAAGTGATGATCATGCATTTTACAGAGCATTTTTTGTAAAATTTAAATAAAGCTGTTTTCAAATTCTGAAACCAAAAACCATATATTTTAGGTATTGCATTGCAAAATTGTTGACTTATGTTTTGATGCCCCTATGTTGTTCTGTTGAAAAGTTATACGAAATGGAGTCCACTGATATATGTGTACTGTTATATTTAATAACACATCACATATATTTGAGTGATATATTACTTTTAATTATTTTGCTCACTTATAGCCAAATGAAAAGAGTTTATAAGAAGGTTAATATTTTGTGTTATTTATTTGCTACTCCTTATGATCTTAAAAATTTTTAAGACTTTTAACCTCGGGAAAAAATAATTTTTAGATATTCTTCACAAATGCTTAAAGTATTCATTATTTAACACGGAGCAAAATCTTTAGAAAACTTTTTTATACATAACAGAATTTTATTAATTGTCTTAAATTATTTTATCAGAAATGTAATGATATCAATGCTGTGTGAGAGTTTTTGTTATTTTTTCTGATCGTTATATATAGTTAAATTACTGATTAGCATTTTATTCTATCAAAAATTAACTCATTCTTAATGATACAATTTACAAATAAGAATTCTTTCAAAATACATAGTTTTCATATACCAACGCATTGGAATTTTTACAAGATATAAAATTAATTATTTTTATACTTTGCACTGTTGTATGGCGTGGTAAATTTGGTTAAAAAGTCAACACTTTTATTGTATCAATTTTCACGTTTTGTTTCAGAAGAAACGCTTTGAAGTATATAGTGTACATTATTTCAAAATATTCAGCTATTTTCGTATGGACATTTAAATATTTACTTGCTAAAATGGTGATGTAGACTTGCTTTAGATGGAGTTTACGAGTCAGGATTTAGCATACTGTGCTGCGAAATTCAAATATCACATAATCACTTGTTGAAAAGAAAATTTGTACAACAGTTTAGCATTTATTAACATCTTTAGAATAACAACACATTTTCAATTTGAGGTTTTGCAATATAATTGATATCGTTTTTTAAAAATTAAATTAAAATTCTGAAAAACTAAAGGAAATTTATTTTTAAAAAATTAATCAACGAATCTAAATTATTTCCTGATTATATGAAAGAATTCTATGCAAACAATTCACAATTTTGGTAATTTAGTTAGTTGTTTTACAAATGAAAAATTTTATTAACCAGGATAATTACTTTATTTTTGCCCTCACATTGATAAATATCACACCTCTTAAGAAAAGTTGTGGAAGGTCATGAGGCTGATTTTTTATTCAAGGGTCTTTTTTTTCATATGAGGGCTAATTACACTGGTACACACAGTTTAAAGTAAATTCTGAACCACCATGAGCATCAATTCCAAGATAGGATTCGAACACACAAACTCTTGAATGAAAGACCAGAGCACTAACCCATTCGACTGCCAACTCCAGGAAGGCTCTGAGAAGATGAGAAAGAATTCTTATACTGTTTATGTTTTATATGATTGAATATTAAAATTATATTTTTTATACATGATACAGCTATGTTAGTTTTATCAAAACTTCATTAAATTTATTTATAATTTTCTTTTAATTCCAAAATGCTATTCTTTTCACAAGAAATTTTTCATACAATGTTATTGGAGTTACAGTTAATTTTTAAATTAACTTACAAAAAACAACCTTTGAAGGAACTTGTTTTCATCAACATTATAAAAATGCTACATAAATTTAACTTTAATACACAAACAACAATAAAAGTTTCGCAAAACTCATTCATATTATCTTTGCTATGCACTTGTGTGCATTCCATTTATCGTTATAAAATATATTTTTTGCTAAACGTATCATTAACTTTTTAGATTCAAAAGTATTTCTTAGGTACATAAAACTCTAAATACCTAAGCTTCTTTGTATAGCTTCGGTTTCCTAGTTATTTTTAGGCATTTAAGTGGAATAATAAATACATTTGTTTACATATGATTTTTTTTCTGGAAAACATAAAAATATGCAAGTTATTACTTTACCAACCAAAGAGAGAGTGTTCTTCCGGACATAGTTTGAATTCACGATGCACCAACTTGCTAGGATGTTTTTGTATAAGTATAATATATCCCCCCAAGAAATATCTGACCAAATCTGTAGTCCTTTGTTTTGATTGTAGTGTTTCAGGGTTCTCCTTTGATGTTGCATTTTTGGATTCTTTTTGTTGCCAGATTTGGTTTTTTTCTCTTGTTTTTTTTATTATTTTTGTGTCATACATACGGTTTTTTAAATGGCAACAACGCGTGAATTAATTGGCGACAAAAAATGTCACAAAGTTTGCCAATGGAGTATATACCCTAATTGTTCCGATGCTTTGTTAAAAATTTTATCTGCATCAAATGCAAAAGAAAAAGTTCGTTATGTAGCTCATTATATTTTATGAAAGAGTATGACAACATTTTTACAAAATTCTTTTAAAAAACCATATTTGGCACTTTGGGACAACCATCGTATTCTAAAATTAGTATTTCTTCCTGTAAGGATTGCTTTGCTTCCTTTCATAGAGTCATTATAGGAGTATATGTAATTTCAAAATTGAGCTTCATCAAAATGAATATTTTCTATTTGTATTTGGCACAAAAATTTTTGGTTTTTATAGAAATAAAATGAAAATAAATTTCTCGTGGTTGCCCTCTTTAAAAAGTTGTTATTGGTGTGGGATCAAAAATTACCGATATATATCTACAACCAAATGCTTTATTCTATGTGGTTGTTTAACTCAATGTGCCAAAATAGCAAAATTTATTTCTATAGAAAAATTATTGCTTTAATTTACTTTTGTTATCATTAGTATCATATTATTAGAGAAAAAGTTTTCTGCATAGTATTCCGCATAAAATTTTTACTTAAGGAAAAGAATGTTTCAATAAAATAAATAAATTATTGTCAGTCATACAGTAGTATATTATTTTATATCGGAAACTATTAAAAATAAAAAATGTCCTAAAATAGATAGAAACTGAAAATATGTATAATATTAAATATTCTTAAGTAAACTTATATACCCCCCCCCTCCCGAAAAAAAAGATTATTTAAAAAGAGCATGAGCAAAATACAACATTTCAGTCTTGAATAATATAATCAATGCTAAATTTTAAATAAAAACTAAGAAAAAATTCGTTTTTAAGACACCTTTAATATCCCTCACCATAGAATAACTTCAAAATGTGCTGCGATAAAATTCTCGACCTATTAATTTTTTAACGCAATAAAATTTTAATAAAATCACATCCCTCAAACTTTGAATATGTAAGAAAAATAATATTTCGATTGTATTTCGGAAATTAAGATTCTTGGTTTAACGAATTTATTTCTATCATAAATATCGAAAGAAAACCTTATAATTATTTTTATATTCATTCTCGTTGGTGCAAAACATTTTCAAACCATGTTTTGTGTGTTTCTGCATAAAAGTAAAAAGAATCAAGTTTCGCAAGTTATATTAGAAAATGAGAAAACTAAACCTAGAAATAACAGATTTTTTTATAGTTGAAAAATATGTTTTGTTAATATTCAATACAAACAAAAACACATTTTGCATTTGTAAATGCATCCCTTATTTAGTTTAAAGTTTAGAATCTTAAACTTTTATATTTTAATAAATAAACACAATTCTTATTAACACAAACAATATCCTATTTATCAACAGTTATATGAAATATGGGTTAAGTAAGATATTAAGAATGGTTATATATAAAAATCGAGCAAAAAAAATTTCAAATGCCTTTCAATTTGACAAATTTGTAGGTATATGTTCTTAAGAATTATATAAGTAAATAATATAAAATGTAAAGTATTTTTTAAAAAGTTCAACGTATGGCTAAGAAAACAAATTATATCAGCGTGTATCATTTAAATGCTTCACTGTTTAATTTTGGAACTAAGCTCAATCTTCAAAAGATTTGTGGACTCCATTAATTAGCATATTTTTGATAAGATTTAGAATAACAGTTTTTGAGGCAATGTGGATTTGCATTAATTTTCTAAGGTGAAAGCCAACTTCATTCTTTAGTCATAGACACTCTAGAACACTTTCAATTACTGTTAGGTGCACAGCTTTATTAACAAAACAAAAAAAACACAAGTAATTATTGGCTACTTCCTTCATTTCAGATGTTAATCAATCGGTATATGAGTAATAAAGACCAAGCTAAATGGTTAACCATTCTGGATTGCTCTGTAAACATGCATGATCATTCAGTTTGGTTTCAACTTTTTGGTAAAAATATTATAGGTAAGTATAATTAATAAAGTACGAAACTGTTCAAATTTTTTTTCAAATGGAATTTATAAAACAGTGTTGTATATCTATTTAAGTAAATAACAAATACACTGTTGAATGTTATTTCATTCGTTAAATAGCTTAAAAGGAGTAAATTTAGAACCGTAAAGAAAAAACTAAGTGCAAAAAAAATACTTTTTTTAAAAGTTGGATGTATGAAAATCTGCCAGTAAGCCTTATACTTCCCTGATTAGGGATCAGAAGCTATTCCTGATTTTTTCTAGTAATGTAAAAATGACACTTTTTAGCATTTCTACAGGCCATGGTTACTTGCATGGTCTGTAACCATGGTCTGTAGATTGGTTACTTGCATGGACCAATATACAGACTAGTCATATTTGTATCAGTTTTAACTTTGGAATTCTTCTTGTTCTTTGTGTAAACAAGACGAAATTTTTAATGCTTACTGGTAACCTGCGTTTTATTTTTAACATATATTGATCAGAGGTATTGGTAGGTCAGAGAACTAATGACTTCATAGTCAATCCTCTAGACATTTGTAGTAAATAATAAATAAAATATGAAACAAGATTTGCCATATTTTGCAATGGAGTGACAGTTACATCCTTAGTTGGGAAACAGAAAAATTTTTGCTTGTAGCAATAATAAAATGTCGACATTAGGACACCACTAGTGCAGTTTTTTTTCTAATAACTCTTTATATTTACACACAGCTTCTCACATAATGTACTTAATGAGATTTAATTTTTTTCTCTAAAATACAAAAAAAAAAAATCATATTTTTGGGTAATAATCTAATAATATAATTTCCACACACATTCTGTAAGCCTTTTAACAGTTTGTTTCAGCTGTTTCGTTGTTTGTTGTGGTTGTGCCACAGTTGTATTGTTGTTTCAGAATGCAATATTCAATTGTGAAAATGAAGTATTGCATGAATTTCTTAGGGATAAAATCAAATAAAAATGTTCGGTTGTCATGTAATTTTGCTTAAAGAGATTTTCATGTGACTATTCATCGTTAAATGCTTATATATAATTGATTTTCATTCTGATATACATTATTCAGGTATGAAAATTAATGAAGCATTAGAATTATTTGCAAAGAGTGCTTTTATAGTAGTGTTTTTTTAATACCGTGTTTCTAATTATTTAACTATTTCAGGAAATTTTTAATATCTACAATTGTAATATAACCACATGCTTGCCTCATAAACAAAAATTCTGTTTAACCTAAGCAGAATATTAACTTAAATTCCTTATATTTTTTATACATTTAGGAAACATTTAAAAATACGATAATTTATTTGGTAAAAATATGCTACGTGTCCAACATAACTTTACAATTCAGACAGTAAAATTTATCATATTTAAAGTGAATTTTAACTAAGGTATTTTATAACAATTTTGTTTTAAGAACTTTATTTTTTTTATTTTAGAGTTCTTGAAAATTTTATTATCAAAACGAATGCTTATCAAGCATAACGAATGCTATTATTCACTAAAATTTTAATCATTAAACTATTAATTAATTTTACAAAAACATTAGCTTTGTCATTTTATGCCCTAGTCTTGTTGGTGCTATATATTTACATTATATTATAAAGAACAAATTCTTATTAGTCTTCTAAAATGTGAAATTCATTTTCAACTAACACCAGTTACTGAGCTTATGTAGCTGTATGGAATCGAGTTACCACATACACATAAAGTAAGATATTTTCACACCAAATTTAAATTATGCCTTTAGTAAACAAATTCACATATAATTAAAGATTATTCAAACAGTATATTTACTATGCAATGAATAAAATATTTGTTTATAATTATTGTTAAGGCAATGTTTGTTTCATTTTAGGAGGCGTATTGAAAAATGAATCTTTCGAACGAAGTGACATGTTGCCTTATAGCAGCTTTCTTTCATTTGATAGGAGCAATAAAATATTCAGCCCCAGAAGACTGTGATTGGATCCCTCTGAATGAAAAGGATGTTTCGGTCACGTGTCATCTACAAACTATTGTCGCTTCAGGGATGTTAGCGACTAATTTCACCCTTCTGCAGAGTGAGTCTACTTTAGCGCTTACAATTGTTTGCGATTCCTTATTTCTTGAAAGTCACCTTGCTCCCATGTCTTTCATTCATCTTCGATATTTAAAGACCTTGAACTTAAGGCGGTGTAAATTAAAGCAATTGCCTCCAAGTGCATTCGAAGGATTAAGTAAACTAAAAGTTCTTTCTATTCGCGGAATGAGTGAATTTTCACTGCAATTATCTGCTGAATCCTTCACAGATCTTATACAACTAGAAACTCTTGATTTAGCATACAACGAAATCAAAATTGTATCTGCTTCAATAGTTTGTAGTCTTCACTCACTGAAGGTTTTAAATCTGACAAATAATAACTTGGCTTCTGTCATTTCTTTCTACAATGCTAATGAACATTGCGACAATAGTATAACAGATTTGGATGCTTCATATAATGAAATCAACGTGCTTTCTGAGAAAGATTTCCAATCTTTTAAACAAATGCAGTTTTTAAATTTATCATCAAACAATATTAGAAATATTGGTGCTAATGTATTCATAAATTGTGCTAATTTGAAGATATTAGACTTATCCAATAATCATCTGACTAAATTGCCAAGCAAACTGTTTCAACATACTCTTGATATAAAAGAACTATACTTGCAAAATAACTCACTTTATAGTCTTTCATCTGATTTATTTAAAAAACTCGAGCAATTACTTGTTTTGAATTTGAGTTCTAATTCAATACCCAGTAATTCACTGTGTTGCGGCGTATTTACTAATCTCATCCGGTTAGTTTTATTAGATGCCAGTCGAAATAATTTGACTCATATTAATAATACTTTATTTGAGTCACAATACTCACTTCAAATGTTATTTCTTAATCATAATCAAATTCAGTTTATAGAAGATAATGCTTTTGCTTCTTTATTCAATCTTTATGTACTTGATTTGTCTTACAATCACCTTGAATATATTGATGTATTTACTATGAACGGATTATATGTTTTAAGTAATTTAAAGCTTTCCTTCAATAGTATTTACAACATGCATTCAGGTGCTTTTTATAACTGTAGTAGTCTAGAAGATCTTGATCTTCAGCACAACAATTTAAGTCGTCTTCCGATTACAATTACAACATTACCATTCTTAAGAAAACTCAATCTAAATCATAACATGATAAATGAATTACAAAATTCTTCTTCATCTATGTTGAAACAACTTCACTTCATCAGTCTTTCTCAAAACCAAATTGGTAACTTGACCAGAGAAGCATTTAGAGAAATGTCTGAACTTGAAGAATTAGACTTGTCTAGAAATGAAATTTACAATGTAGAACATGGCTCTTTCGATGATGCTGATTCCATTCGTGTAATTAATCTTAGTGATAATTATTTAACTGACATCAATGGACTTTTTATGAGTTTAAAAATGCTTAAACATCTTAACGTTTCCAGGAATAAAATATTGTGGTTTGATTATGCCGTAATACCCATAAATTTAGAAGTTTTAGATCTTCATAGTAATGAAATACAGATTATTGGAAATTATTATGAGCTAGAAGCAATTCTTTCATTGAAAGAAATTGATATTTCCTTTAACTATATTACAGAAATAAATGCAGCTACATTTCCAAATAAAATCAAAAGGATAAAAATGAACAACAACCGAATTAATATTATTAATCTTTCGACTTTTAGTGATAAATATAATCTTACTTATGTGGACATGTCAGATAATAATATTGTCAACGTGGACATTAATACTTTTCGCTTGAACAGTAACTTTACCCAAAAGCCCCAGTTCGCTATTTCAGGAAACCCTTTCTTATGTGACTGTAACATGGAATGGTTACAACATATGAATAAACCAGACCGTGGCCATCAGTACCCAATTATAATGGACTTTGAAAAAGTCGTTTGTAACTTGCTATTCTCTCGCTCCAATTCATTTATGTTGCTATCTAAAATAAAGTCATCAGATTTCTTATGTAAATATGGAAGTCACTGCTTTGCCTTGTGTCACTGCTGTGATTTTGATGCTTGTGATTGTGAAATGGTTTGTCCAGATAAATGTACGTGTTACTCGGATCAGACATGGAATACTAACATCGTTGACTGCAGCTCATCTAATTTTACTGCTATTCCTTCCGTCATACCTATGGATGTTACAGATTTATATTTAGATGGCAACGACATATTTCATCTAACTAGTCATGCTTTCATTGGTCGCAAAAACATGCGGGCTATATATTTGAATGGTAGTAATATTCACGTTATAAATAACTTAACATTTAATGGCTTAGTAACACTTAAAATTTTGCATCTTGAATTCAATCAGTTAGGCACTCTCTATGGCTATGAATTTGATACTTTAGTTTATCTTGAAGAGCTGTACTTATCATACAACAGAATCGCGTATATTGCGAACATTACGTTTAAGAATTTGAAATCTTTAACTATATTACATTTAGATCATAATCTTATTAAAGAATTTCAAGTATGGAATTTAAAATGGAATTCTAAATTAAAAACTATTAAATTAGGACATAATCCTTGGACTTGTAAATGTGATTACTTAGATTTATACCATCAATGGTTAAATAATACTGTATCTTTTGTTCAAGATCTTGATTCAGTGGAATGTCGATATAATCATTCATCTGGACTTAGCCTTATCGCATTCAACATGTCTTCGTGCTCAAACTCTTTAACGTATTTTCCTTTTTATTACGTAATTCTTTCTTTCATTCTGCCTTTAGTTTTTATTATACTATTCATTATATTAATCTGTTTGTACCGGAGAGAAATCAAGGCCTTCTGTGAATATAGCAAGCAAAATCAGTTACCCCCAGAAAAATTATTCGATGCCTTTGTTTCATTCAATAAAAAAGATGAAACTTTTGTTTCTCAAGTCTTAGCTCCTGAATTGGAATGTGGTGCTCCATCTTACCGTTTATGTTTACGATATCGTGACCTTCCCATGTCAGAACAGAATGCAGAAGCAATCACAGAAGCCATAGAATGTAGCCATCGAACTATAATCATACTAACAGAGCATTTTTTGCGCAGTGATTGGTGCCGTTTCGAACTTAAAAGTGCTCACCGTCATGCACTGTCTGATCGAAAACATAAACTTTTGATCATCATTTTAGGGAAAATATCCTTCAAGTCTATTGATCCCGATGCTAAAGCTTGTTTCTGCAATGCGCATGTTGTTCGATGGGGCAACTCAAAATTTTGGGATAAACTTCGATATTCAATGCCTAAGGCTAATCCGAGAATGCTAGTCAGATAAAAACTTTTCCAAGACGAGTGTCTCTGTACTTTTTTCATTGCAGCACATTTAGTACTTAAAATTCATCAGTTTTCTTAGTACTTTCTGTAAAAAATGATTTTTATTATTCTTGAGAAATAAATATCAATTTGAGATTTTTGTATATACATGGTTTTTTTATTATTTTTTAAATTGTCATCTTCATTGAGTTGATGTATTTTAAGATTTATATTTACTCTCTTTTTGTGTATTTATTTTTACAAATATATTTTTAAGTGGTCCTTAATATATAATTTTAGAACATTTTGTAGCTTATAAAAGAACTATTATTACTACATTCGAAGTGCAGAAAACTTTCAAAATAACATATTTTCCTATATACATAAAGTAGATTGTGAAATTATTTACCGTTCTATTGTTTTGCTAAATCCAATGTTTGTATCTGACTATCTCGTAAAATAAAAGTCTGTGATTTGTATATTTTTGTAGCAAAAAATCTCTTTAAATTTTATTTTCTCTAACAAATCTTCATATTCATTATTAACAAATGCTTGAATTATGGAATTACTGGAATGTTTAGCCAGTATTTAGTAGTAATTCCTCAGTGTGAGCATATATATATATATATATATATATATATATATACACTCTATATATACTATATTAGTGTAGTAAATCCTTATATATAAAAGTAAGATATTTCAAATTCTCTCTTAGTTTAAAGTAATTTTTTGGAAATTTGCATGTTTTATTAAAGTGAGAAATTTTTTTATAGTAAAATATATTATATGCATAAATATTTACTATTACAAGTTTTTCCTAAAAGTGATTTGTAAAACAATATATATTTCATTTTTGTACTGAAATATTCAATTAGTTTTAAGAAGAAATGACGTATTTCTTTTATTTTTACTTTATTTATTTATTTATTTTTTAATTTTTTTCCTTTTACAAAGGGATTTACAACAATTTATCACGATCAAGAATAACAAAAGTTGCATGAATTGTAACAAATAACAATAAAATATATATTTTGTACCATGTGCTTTTTAAAAAAAAATAAATATTATATTTATAATAGTTAAATTGAGATTTAAATTATATTAATAGTTATTATTAATATGAGCTTATAATAGTTATATTTATTTAAGTTAATATTTATTTAAGTTTATTAAGATAAGAATAACTTTATTAAAAATTTAGGGCTTTTTTTTTCTTTTTTTTTTTGAAAATGATATAAATTTTTTTTCGACATAAAAAGGTTTGTTTAAAACATTTGGAAGATTTTTTAACTTACAACTTGAATGACTATGCCCTATTATTCAATATTAGCAATAAATTCATCATATTTTAATTGTTTACCATTCTCTATGAAGGAATTCCCAAACAATTAAAAAGATTTTATTTTATTTTCATTGAAGTAAAAGAGTCAAATTATGTTTGCTCAGTGTCTTGTAACTATATATTTTTCCACGAAAGAAAATCCTTCAGCTATTGTAAAAATATTTACATTATTTCAAAATCTAAAAACGTAAATTATGACCTTTACAGTGCTATGATTTTTACAGATTGCTTAAATCCTTCAAAAATCATTCAGTTTTAGCTCTCAGGGATAACAAGTTAATACAAATCCAACATTTGTGACAATAATTTGTTTGATAAAATGGGAATTCTCACAATGAATAATTATGCATCGATATTAATACTTTTTACGAGAGCATTTAAGAAATATATGTTTATGAAAATAACCAAAAAAGGAATACTGGGCTTCTTAACAACATGCCCGAAGTATTCTATAACGTGTGTGAAAAATAATAAAATTAAAATAATTAAAATATAAATTATATAAAACTAATATTCTTCCGTTTAGTAATTGTTTCAACTGAAAGTTAAATAAAAGTTATGGTGCACAAAAAAACTCCTTTCTCGTATTTATATTTACAATAATCCTTTACGTAGCCCCTGAAGGGCCCTGACTCACAATCTGAAACTAAGAAGTATTAAAAAAATTAGTACCGACATTCATGTCTTTCCACTTTCGGCTCAAAGGCATCCTAAAAGATAAGTTAAAATCTTAAAACCGAAATGTTTTATCTTCAATACAAAAAAATACGCTAGTAAAAATGAAATTTCAAGCAAATACTTTTGGATTTCGAACTATTCCTTTAATATTCTAGAATGAGAAGAAAATGTAATAAAAATACCTTATGTTTTTTTTTCTTTTTCAATCAGAAGCCCATCAGATTCTAACGTGCTTGGCATTGAAATTTTATAAACGTACTTTAAGATGAAATAATCATTTAAATTCTTTCCTTTTAGTGTAGCGCGTCTTGAAGTATTGTAAATAAACAAGTAACTTAAATGTTAATACATTTTATCTTCCTTGCTCATGCACATAAAATTTTCTAGAGAATACACATCCACAATAAAATGATTTGTAAAGGTAGGGTGTTTTACGTTTATATCACAATAGATTTTTCCCTCAAAACATGTGAAAGTGAAGTGAATAACTGCCGAAATATAAAAATGATATAATTTTCTTTATAATGGCCTACATTATAGTCTATACATGATGAACAATACAGAAAAGAGAATGTGAGTACATTTGAAATAATAAATATTTAGAATTTGCTTTAAATTTCTTGACTATATATTTCTTTTGATTTTAAAATATTAATAAAAATTTACTTCATATTAAAAACAATAAATGATTAATAAAAATAGTGCCTTTTATTTTACATAGATTTTACAAAATAATGTAAATGAAAGATATAAAATACATGTTTATATCATATTTGTCCAACTCTGGTCAAGGGGAAAGGAAATATGTTAATGTTACAACGTGTTGAAAATAAACCTAAAAAAAACCGTATTAGAAAAATAAACCTAAAAAAAAAAAGCCTTTGTAGAAAAATAAACCTAAAAAAAATTCAAACATTTATACAAAGATTTTCAAATCTAGATATTAATTTTACATGTTGATTATGTTATTCAGCTTTTTCTAACTTCAAAAAAGTGATTTTTCACGAGCCACATGAAATACTTCTAGGCATACAAAAGAACGACGTATTTAAAATAGCTAATTAAGAGTTATTTCAAGAGAGAGTCTCTCTAGTTATTTTTATTACTTAAATTATAATAACCTGAGAAATTTCAATCTAGTTTTCTCCTCAGCTTAACGGTGGCCAATCTAGCACTTTAATTTTTATGATAGTGTTTTTTGTAGAGTAAAGCCTCATTCACTAGGCGACTTTTATCGTACGAAAAAAATTCGTCCGATATTTTATCGAGAGAGAGAAGCTATTAAAAAAAACCACACAATAGACTGGTCCCCGACAAAATATCGTTACTCAAATTGTGAAAGAGAGCAATCTATTGTGTGGTTTCTTAATAACTTCTCACGATAAAATACCGGACGACTTTTTATCGTACGATAAAACTCATCTAGTGTGAAAGAGGCCTAAGACTTACATATAGAAGCATTGCATGTTAATGTTTCATTCAGGACTTTTTTTAAGATCACAAAAAAGAATTCAATGTTTTCTGATGATTTTCAAATTTTACACTACTGGCCATTAAAATTGCTACACCAGGAAGAAATGCAGATAACAAAATGATATTTATTGGACAAATATTTTATACTTGAAATAACAAGTGATTAAATTTTCAAAAAATTTGGCTGGATAGATCCTGAGAAATCAGTACTCAGAACAACCACCTCTGGCAGTAATAACAGCAGTTACACGCCTGGGCATTGAGTCAAACAGAGATTGAATTGCATGTACAGGCACAGATGCTCATGCAGCTTCATCACGATGCCACAGTTCATCAACCGTAGTGACTGGCGTTTGGTGACGAGCCAGTGGCTCGGCAACCATTGACCAGACGATTTCTATTGGTGAAAGATCTGGAGAACGCGCTGGCCAGGGCAACAGCCGAACATGTTCCGTATCAAGGAAGGTCCGGCAACATGCGGTCGGACGTTATCCTGCTGAAACGTAGGGTTTCGCAGGGCTCGAATAAAGGGTAGAGCCACGGGTCGTAACACACCAGAAATGTAACGTGCACTGTTCAAAGCACCGTTAATGCGAACAAGAGGTGACCGCGACGTGTATCCAATGGCACCCCATACCATCACGCCAGGTGATGGGCCAGTATGACGATGACGAATGCACGCTGCCAGTGTGCGTTCACCACGATGCCGCCAAACACGGATGCGACCATCATGATGCTGTACACAAAACTTGGATTCATCTGAAAAGATGACATCTCGCCATTCGCGCGCCCAGGTTCGTCGTTGATCACACCATTGAAGGCGCTCTTGTCTATGACGCAGCGTCAAGGGAAGCCACAGCCATGGTCTCCGATCTGAGAGTCCATGCTGCTGCAAACGTCGTCGAACTGTTCGTGCAGATACTTGTTGTCTTCCAAACGACCCCGTTTCTTGACTCACGGCTCGTGACGTGGTTGCACGATCCATTACGGCCATGCGGATAATATGCATGTCTTCTCGGCTGCTAGTGATAGGTGGCCTTTGAGATCCTGCATGGCGTTCCGTATTACCGTCCTGAACCCATCGATTCCATATTCTGCTAAGTCATTGGATCTCGACTGACGCGAGCAGCAATACTGCGATAAGATGAACCGCAATCCCGGTACGCTACAATTTGACCTTTATCAAAGTCAGAAACGTGCTGGTACGCATTTCTCCTTCTTACACGAGGCAACAACGTTCAAATGCAATTTGTGGAAGAGGAACCGGCTGAACAATTCCCTCATTTAAACACAATGTAGGTGTCGCGACTGGCGCCTGCTTTGTCTGAATGCGCTGAAAAGCTAATCATTTGCATATCACAGCACCTTCTTCCTTTCGTATAAATTTCACGTCTGTAGCATGTCGCCTTCTTGGTGTAGCAATTTTAATGGCCAGTAGTGTAGTTACCATTAAGAAAAGTTGGCGATGTTTAAACAGCAAATGTTTTTCAGTCTTGCTAAACAGTGCAAATATTTTGCTATCTTGTTCATTAATGCAGGAACCTCTATTTTTATGCCTCAACTCTTTCTAACCATCAAATTTCGTATTTTGTGGTTACTGAATAAAACCTCTTGTCTCCATTTACTACATTAGTGTGTGTGTGGTTTTAATTATGAATTACAACGAATATTTTTTTCTCATTGTTATACCCAAATGATGTGCTTCAATTAAAGTACTTTTAATTTAACAAGTTTCAAAAACATCATTTTTTTTTTAGATTTCTAATGACTATCATTGAATAACTAGGCTTCTAATATTTTTCTAAATAGAAAAGTTACTACTTTATTCAGAATAGAATTTTTAAATACTTGATTAAGTACTTGATATTTTGGAATATTTTTAGTAGTAGTTAAAATTGTCACTTTCAAAAAATGAGTTATTTTTCATTCTATTTTGAGTATCCTTTAAGTATTAAATTATAAGTTTTCATCATTGATTTGGTCATGAATTACATCTATATAATTTATTGTTCATAGAAATTTTATTTCAGAAAGTACTTAAACCCACAAATCATATCGCCAATGAATATTGAAAATTGTAAATGTAATGAGCTTCGAAATTTAACTAGTTACCTAAAGAAAACTTTCAAAGTTTCTTAATTGAAAAATACTTACATCTTTAAATTTTGTAAATTTAGTTTTTATTCTGTGTGACCAAAATATCAATAGATTTCTATGCAATTTGAAAACAACGTATGAAAATATTTTAAAGTTATTCATCATAATTAGACCCTTATCCTAAATTTTTATTCGAAACATTCTATAGTTTCTCCAATTCATGAAAATTTTATTTCTAAGTAAATGAATCGTACAAACGAAACATTGTAGATGTATTAAAGAACATATCAGCTTGAATCAATTTTATTCATCAAAGATGGTGAAAATAGACTTACACAGTTTAACATTTTAAGACATTTACTAGATACAAAACACAACTTACACACAAAATACGAAGGTTACTCTGAAGTTTTTGAGATATGCGCAGACAAGAATTTACAAAATAAAAATAACAGTTTCGTTTTAAAATACAAAATATTTTAACACAGAAGACGATATTTTACTGACTTACTTCAACTTATTTAGCGTAGAATAAATTTTAAACAGAAGAGAAAATGGAGTTGACGCGAGAACATTTTCGCGCTATGATTTTCTACGATTTTAAAGCAGGATTAAATCAAGAAGAATGCGTTAAACAGTTGCAATTAGCATTTGGTGTTGAATCTCTAGCTCGTGCTACTGTGTTCAGATGGTTTAGAGAATTTAGAAGAGGTCGCAACTTTCTTCAGGATGAAGAACACACAGGAAGGTCACCGTCGGCAGTAATCCCGGATGATGTGTCTGCCATACGAAAAATGTTAATGGACGATAATCGCTGTACCTATCAAATGATACAGAAGGAACTTAACATTGGATCCGCAGCCATACACAAAATCATTCATGAAAAATTACATATGAAAAAAGTAGTTTGCCGTTGGGTTCCCCATATTTTAACTGAGCACCAAAAAAGAGGAGCGTGTCAGAATCAGTAAAGAAGCTCTTAAATTGCTAAATGATGGTGGCCACCGATTCATTTCTAAAATTGTAACAGGTGATGAAACGTACATACCGTTTTTTGACGCTCCAACACGTCAAGAAAGCAAAATATGGGTCTTTGAAGATGATCCCACGCCGACAATGGTGAAAAAAACAACACTGAAAAAGTGATGTATGCCGTTTTCTTCAGAATTACGGGATTGGTCAAAGCCATCAAATTGGAAGGACAGAAAACAGTAACAGCAAACTGGTATACCACTAAATGTCTTCCAGAAATTCTACAAGAACTGAATGTTAGGGGACTAATGCTTCACAATGACAAAGCATCTGCACATACAGCCGGATTAACAGTTGAGTTTCTTAAACAAAAACAAATTAAAATGATGGAACATCCGCCGTATTCACCTGATCTAGCTCTATATGCAACTTTTGGTTATTCTTTAATCTAAAAAAGAACTTACATTGACGTCGTTTTCATTCAGAAGAAGAGATCGATGTGGCTATAAATTCATTTTTTCCCCTCTATTCCAAGAAATGAATGGCTTGAGGCATTTAATCTGTGGAAAATTCGTTTACAAAAGTGCATTTATACTGGAGGAGACTACTTTGAACACACCTAAAATTTTATAAGTATAACTTTAAAAACCTAGTTGTATCTCAAAAATTTCAGAGTGACCCTCGTACATATACATGAGCATATAAATGCTTCGTTTAGACGAAGACATTATATACGTGCAAAACCAAAATTGGACATAACCAACGAAAGAAGATAAAATTTCTGTAAAACAGATATAGCATTAGCATAAAACTGATTCTACTAAAATTTATAATGTAGGACCATTTCTTGTAAAAGATTTACAAATGCCTCATAGATAATCAATGCTATCTATGAGGCAACATTAAAGTAAAACTTAATTAAGTTTTACTTATATTAATTATTTTATGTTAATATTTGATTTTTTCACACGCATAGTCTTTAATATTCTATAAAATTATCATTTAAAAAAATTTATTATTGACATTATAGTTATTGTATATGTTATATTTACTTTTTATACCAATTGTTTTTAAGCTTTGAACACAAAATAATGATGCTATTTTGCTTCAAAAGCAAAAGTCAACAGTATAAATATTTATTTAATATTAAGCAAATATTAAATAATTTTTATCTAATATATGAGCTATTCAATTTTCATTCAGATCACTACCCTCTATTTACATATATTTTAATGAAATATTTATAAAAAAAATTTATATCAGTTTTACAAAAACTACTGTAGAAAAGCCTAAGTGAAAGTAATTTATAATATTGTTCGATCATATTCATTTATGGATTATCTGGAAATGTTGTCTAAACCACTTTATATCCTCAACCTTTAATCTTAGGTGCACAAGTTGATTAATTACCACGTGTTGTAAATTAATTTAGTGATAGGCTATTCAAAGAAAAATCATGACAAATAAAGGTCAGAAACAATATCGTAGTATGATAATTAACACTCAGAGAATATATTTACGCAGATTTCAAGTTGAAATTTTAGCTAAAATGCTTAACAGCAATAAATAGAAGCAGCTGCCCATTCATATGTACTGCAAGGCATGTTTTGAGCAAACAGGTGTTTGTACGGCTGTCTTCTGAATCAAACACGAGGATGTGGTGCTTTGAAAGACGTCCTATGAATCGAAAGTAAGCGCCATTCATCCCTGAAATGGAAGGGACTCTGTGCCGCCATGCAGAAAAGACCTCCCAACACATGCGCTCTATTTTTATACTTTTTTTATCCGCCTCTCTCTCTTCAGAATACACTTCCGACTCAACATTTCTTGGTAATGCTGAATTATTTTTAGAAATTATACTCTGTATAGAAGTGTCGCTCAGAAGCCCTGCGATGTAGTTCACCAGTCGTTTTCCAATAATCGACAGTTGTTTAATTGACGACAGTAAATTATTTAGTAAACTTTCAGTTAGAAAATCATTCTAAATTAAATTAAATCATTTATCGTCTAAAATATGATCAAAATCTGTTTATTTGTTTGGTCGTACATAGTTATCGAAGATGTTGCTAAAGTTATACAACATGTACGATTGTCTTGGTGGCACTCACTATTTGCACAACGTTTATTAGCACAATTAATATTAATATAAATTCAAATTGTCAAACATACTTGTAAGCAAGATTCTAGATGCGTACACAAGTACGGACTTGCCTCTATTAATTACTGAACTGTCGATTAATAGTTTTAACAAAGATTTATATGAATGTATTAAAATAAGATGGGGCTATTTTTATTATAAATTTTAAAACAAGACATAAAATATAAAAATGAAATTACTATATTTAATTTTTTTTTCTCACAAATAGTTCACTTATGTATTAACCAAGAAATTTTGAAATATTGAATGATCAGTAGAAATAACGTTATTTTACATTAAAGAAAACTCAATCGTTTAAAGTTACAAAAATGTTAGTATAATTCTACTTTTTTTTTTTTTTTTTTTTTGCATGCGAGTTTGAGAAATTTAAAATTAATACACAAATTTTCCAACTTCAGCTTTGGTTGCTCGTCGCTCATTTTTTGCACACGAGGGCTAACTAGACCAGGACCTACGGTTTAAAGTGGATTCCGAACCACTGCAAACATCCACGCCCAAGTTGGGATTCGAACCCACGAACTGTTGAGACGAAGACTAGATTGCTAACCATTCGGCTGCCAGCTCGGCATTCAGCTTTCTCATAGGATGCCTAATGAGGGTAAAATTTTAAAAAAATTATATTTATCACAACACAAGACAATTATGCAGGAGATACATTATAATTAATATAATTCAGAATTGTATACTCTAATTGTAAATTTCTTATCTTCCTTTTACATTTAAACTACTAAGTTTTTTATACTAAGTCATAATATAATTTAAATAAGTAAAATAAACTATTCTAAAATCTTTTGATAGTTCCATCTCAGATTCAAATGAAATATATATTACTTGTTGTTGCCACCGCTTAAAAATGATGGGTATTTTTTCTTTACGTCAAATGCACCAACAACCCCAAAGGCCGTGGAGTAAAAACTCAGTTTTGTTGTATCTCGTTCGCGTGTGCGTCCACTTGTTACTTTGATAACTTATTTGAGAGCTGATTTAACCCCACACAATTGTTAATTGCTAAATAAAACTTTATTTGAATCGAAATATGGAATTGTACTAAAAACATTTCACAGCATTTTATGGACCATGTCAGCCAGAGAACCAAATAGGAATTATGTTATCCATTAAGATATTGAGTCGAAAACACACCAGTATTCAAGCCCAAGTAGCTGAAAACTTGAAAAGATTTAAAAGAAACTGAATTTCATGCAGTTCTAAATTCACTGGAAAATATTAAAACTAAATGGGAAGTAGTAAAGCTCCTGCTTTACTACACTTCAAAACTTCGGCCACACTTCGAAATAGAAAATGACGAGGTCTTAAAAAAGCTGAAAAAATTGTGGAGAAAATTGAAGAGATTCAAGAATTTCAGGTCAATGCAAATTATTGTGTTGAAAAAAAATATTTGATTCATTGATATTCACCTGAAATTCCTTTACCACATTTTAATGGTCAATTTAATAACTGGAGCTCTTTTAAACAAGTTTCAAAATTTAATAGAAAATAATCAAACTGTCAGAAATTTTACTATTTAAATGCTCCCCTTAAAAATGCTGCAAAACATGTGCAGTCACCAAATGATAATTATGAATCGTTGTTTAAAGCTCTCACGCTTCGTTTTGAAAATACTTAACTAATTTGTTGAAAGTCATGTTCAATATATAATTAATTGTAAACCATTAATCAAAGAAAACCCTTTTGAGCTTTGTATGTTTATTGATAATTTGCAGAAAAATATTCTTTCTTTGAAAGCATTGGTATTTAAACGCAATAAGTTTGACATTTTGTTATTAAATTTGATTTGTGCTAAACTAGATAAAGAAACCAATAAGCATTTCAATTAACAGTTGATTCTCATGAAGTGCCAACTTGGGATGCTTTCATCAATTTCTTAGAAAAACGAAATCAAATATTAGAAAACTTAAAATCTGCTTGTTTTGATTCAAACCCTATGGAAAAAACTCATTTCCATCTTACAAACCTAAAACCTTTTTGATTAAATCTGCCTCACAATATTGCATTCTTTGTGATTCGAATCATTCATTATATAAATGCCAATTATTTCTGAGAATGAAAGTACTTGAGCGGTTTGATTTTTGTAAATCTAAAAATTTGAGTTTAAACTGTCTGAATTCATCGCATGATTTAAATATCTGCTTGTCTAAATCTAGATGTGTCGAATGTCACCAAAAACATCACTCTTTTGCATAGATCGCATATGTAACCTTTCTCAAAACAAATTCGCGTCCAACAACGATCATAAATAATTCAGTAAGTTTTCAAACTGATTTCCCCATTTCATCCCTTCACCAGGCGCCAGTCGGAAGTGAAAATTCTTCATCTGACGTATTTGAAGTAAGATGGAATGATCCAGAATTTTATTTCACAAAAGGCTCATGTTCTTAGTGCTGCTTTTATTTACGTGAAAGATTATCTTGGAGAATTTAAGCGGTGTATAGCTATATTGGATAACGCTTCTCAAGCTTCGTTTATGAATTATGATTGTGCAACATATTTGGGATGAAAAAGAAAGATTAATGTTCCAGTTGGAGGATTAAGTGGGTCGTTAGTATCATTAGGACAATTAGTAAATACAGTTATAAAAACAATGAATTAGTGACAGATATCGAATTCTTAGTAGTTTAAAAAATTACCTTAATTAATTTGACACCTTCGCAATAATTATATATTTACAACTGCCTTCGCGTATCGCACTTACCGACTCTAGATTTTTTAACCATCGAAAGTGGATATTTTTCTTGGAGCTAAAACTTTCTTTGAAATTTTTAAACCTAGTCAAATTAGAATAAATGAACATATTTTGCTCCAAAATACATATTTCGGGTATTTAGTTACTAGTAGTGTGCCATGCGATTCTACTAACAAAACTTTTTGTCACTTAGTCGTAGAAGAGAGTAACCTAGACAAAACACTATGGTCGTTTTGGGAGGTTGAAGCTTTGGAAGAAAAGTCCCCCCCCCCCTGTGTGATGAGTTGAAATATTGCATGAAACATTTGAATGCCACTCATTCTAGAGACATTAACGGTCATTATGTAGTTGAAATGCCCTCAGTAAAAAAAAAAATAAATTAAAAAAAAATGAACTTAGTTTATCCAGAGAATTGGCCATTAGAAGGCTCAGTACTATAATTCGACTTTTGGACCCTGTGTGATAAATGAAATTAAAAAATTCTATTCACAATTCCCATCGTGGTGTAGCAAAATTCGCATAAATTATTTATATATAAATACTGAGTCACCACATACAAAACAATTCATTCTTATACAAAAAATCATACAGAAAAAAACCAAATCTTAGGGTGTCTCATCACCGAGAGTTACACCTCTTCTCTGGGTTCATTCACTGGATCCCCGATTTTTCCGCCCCATGCCTTACAGACCCCACTTGACCTTTCTCCAGAAGGAAAGCCGAGCCCTGTGGAAGCAGGGTTTAGGCTTTTTTCCGGTGAAAGGAAGGAAAATCACACTGAAAAGAAACAGAACATTTTCTTCTATTGTTATTTTTTAAAAGCCACAGATCAGAATGTACTAAGATGATGAATACCATGACCACTTTATTAGGAGACCAAATAAAATACGAAAAAAGATTGTAAAAATCTTTATCTTTTGTTAATTTTTAAAGCAATTAGATATACAAACACAAGTATTAACTTTATATAAAACACATGTACAAACATATATAGTAATCATTTAAAAACTAAAACAGAAAATGTTTCTCGTAATGCACAATATATTCTAAATTAAATGCAATCACTTATAGAATTTTTTTAACACATAATTCATACATCATTGAGTACTCATGATAAAATTTCAACTAATGTTTTTATCTCTACTACATTGTATTGTAGACATACAAATACAACCTAACTTATCATTTTAAATACAAATTATGTATACTATTATGTTTATGATTTTTTTTAAAATTAAGTCAAATAATCAAATTGTTAAGCAAAATAGCTTTTCACAACAACATTTAAATCATTAATAGCATTTCTACTTAATCTATCTGAATTTCGATTTAACTTTCCAGGCATATGCTCGATTTCAAAATCAAAAGCATGTAAAGCTAATGACCATCTCATTAATCGCTCGCAGATTATTGCTACAGCGGAGATTTAGTTGTAGGAAGTCTGAAATTCCATCTCCGACGAAACACTGCACATAATCAAAATGAATATTACTCCATAAAATTGAACAATTTTTTAATAAGCGGTGCATGTGAGTGCTACAGAAATACCTGCACATGTTACATTTTTCTATAGTCAGTTACTTACAATGTAGTTACAGTTTCCAAGCAAGTCTTAAGTAATTTACAGAAGTGCATAAAATAAAATTAGTTTCTCCATGCCGCAAAGTTATCACGCCAGGTCGAGAGTTGCGGTGGTGTATGGTATGGCCATGGCACGACTATTTCTTTGTTACCAAATTAAAGGGTTGTGATCAGTTTGAATTATAAACTTGTTTCCATCTAAGAAGAAACCTACAATTTTCAAGGTGAAAACAATACTGTAATATTCTTTTTCGG
Source organism: Latrodectus elegans (assembly GCA_030067965.1). Classification (NCBI taxonomy): domain Eukaryota; kingdom Metazoa; phylum Arthropoda; class Arachnida; order Araneae; family Theridiidae; genus Latrodectus; species Latrodectus elegans. The sequence continues at coordinate 63,092,202 of CM057817.1, read as the reverse complement.
TAGTGTGTACAATAATGTTTTTAAGTTTCAGAAAAATTTTTGATAAGGAAAATTATGGGAGGTTCTTCATCTTTTTCATTTAATTAAGCTAGAACAACTTCCAGACCTTCATTTGCATCAGTTTGAATGCATCAGTTTGTACAACAAATTTTTCATTGAAATCTGAAGAATGAAGTACAGGTTCTTTCACTAATTTTTTCTGCAGAGTTTTAAAAGATGTCCAGCTCATTAGTCCAAGTGATACTCTCGCGTTTCACTTTTTCCTTTAAGGGCATTTATTAAAGGAGCAGCAATAACAGGATACTCAGGTATGTACCTACTGTTGTAACCAACTTGTCCAAGAAATGATCAAATGTATGTTTTAGATTTAGGTGCAGGAAATTCGGTAACCGCTTTTATTTTTATCTCAGCAGGCTTTCTATAACCTTGTTCAAACCAAGATAGGTTACTTGGCTATGGGCAAGTCTACATTTTGACGGTTTTATTGTCAATTTGGCAGATTTTATTCTTGTCAAAACAATGTGTAGATGCTGCATATAAGAATTCGAGGAATCCGAGAATATTGCAATATCATCAACTAATATCAAAGGGCTAGTATAATCCTACTCTCTAATTTCAATCACCTTCAATTCTGACAGTCTTTGAATCTCTGTTCGCAATATCTCTGTCTGTCGTTGAGATGAGCGATAAGGTTTTGACATTATTGTTTTGTCATCAGTTAGTTCAATTTCATGTTGAACCGAGTATGTTTAACTAGGAGCATTGGAAAATATAGCATAGAACTGAGATTAAGCAACATATGCAGTTGTTTTATTTGTTGAGCATCAAGTCTTTCTTGGATTGAGCTGAATTTTAAAATATCATCAATATCATATAAATTTGGATCAGAATCAAATGTGGAAAGTCCAAATCATTCTCTAAGTCACTTGCACTTTCTTTAATTGCACTTAAAAAATTAATGTGATCCGATCTGCTGCTTAAGCATATTAATGTGATAAACTTGTGAATTCTTTTCCTCAGGAAGAAAAATCACATAATTAATGTCTGGTAATTTTTTAATAATGCCAGGTCCAACCCAATGAGCAGCTAGTTTATTTGCTCTGGCCATGGCAAAAGCAAGGACTTGGTCTACCTCAATGAATTCTCTCTTAACAGCATTTTTATTGTACCAGTTTTATTTTCTGTTAAGTTTCTTCCATGTTCTTAATAGCAACCTCTTGACATATCTTCAATCCATTTATTAATTCAAATACATATTCCACAACGTTGTTGCATTCTTCTGGTAATTCTGTCCATTTTTTATAAACCAACTACATAGGGAATCTTAGATTTTTTCCATGTACTAGTTCTGTTGTCTAAAAACCTATACTGCTGTGAGTAACAGTTCTCTTAGTGGCAAGCAATGCAGCATGAATCCTGGGTTCACAATCCGGTGCTACTTCCAAACATAAGCGTGTATTATCCTTTTTATTTTCCTATGGAAACTTTTAATACGATTGCTTTGTGGGTGGTATGGAGATCTCCGTTTTACTGCTATTCCGAATTTACTCAAAAATTCAGTAATCAAATGGCTCATAAATTAAGTCCCTTGATCACACTGAAGTTCTTTTAGGAATCCCATTCAACTAAATATCTGCAGAAGAGCGTCTACTACTGAAGTGGAATTTGTTTTCTATAGCCACAGCATCAGGGTACTTTGATGATAAGCATATGGTGGTTATTACATACTTTTTCCGACTTGGAGTAGCTGGAAGAGGACCACAATCATCTACGTTGATTTTGGTGAAAACCTCCGATATTATAGGGACTAGTATTAGAGAAGCCTTTTTCTTTTCTCCGCCTTTTTCAGCCCGTTGACAAGGATCACACGTTTTCACAAAATTTTCTACCTTTCTTAAAGCAATTTGGCCAGAAAAAATGCCGCAATAGGCGATCTTTCGTTTTTGTTTCGTTTACCAAAGTTTTCTTTTCTGTTGAGTTTCTTTCATGTTCTTAATAGAAACCTCTTGACATATCTCCAAAATTCTAATTCATAAATTATGGTTGCCAGCTTTACCTCAAGATATAGAAGCTCTTGTTAAAGAAAGATTAGAATTTAAAAATTTTATTCGTAATATACAAAAGATCAACCTGTTGCAAATTTCCCGTTGTCTCATCCCTAAGAAAACTACACTTGTGGAAATTTATGAATTTTCAGGTTCTTCAGAACAAGCTTATGGAGCTTATATTTTTGTCCGCAGTAAAAATTGCTTCAATAACATCAGTGTGCATTTGTTATGCAGTAAATCTACAATAGTACCAGTTAAACGAGTGACGCTTCAACACTTAGAGCTTTTAGGAGCCGTGCTTCGCTCAAAACTTGTAAACAAGGCTCTTGAGGCAATGCAACTTGATGTTGATGCAGTGTATCTTTGCACATATTCAACTATTGTTCTTTCATGGATACGAACACCATCTCACCATTTAAAATGCCTTGTAGCCAACAGAGTTGTCCAAATATCGAACTTAACAAGCAAATTTGAGTGGCCTCATGTTAAATCAAAGGACAATTCAGTTGATCCATTGTCAAGAGGACTTTCCACAGACGAACTTTTGGATGCTAGATTCTGGGGTTTTATATTGTCATTTAAGCTTGATAGCAAACTATAATTGTATATCTACTGATCTTGTATATACAAAAGAACTTAAACCATTATTGAACACTTATGTTTAATCTATCCCCCCCAATGACTTTTTTGACGATTTCTATAAACTGTCAAATAACTATGTGAAACTGATTCGAATTCTAAGTTTTATTTTTAGAATCAGTCGAACTTTCGACTGATTCTAAAAATAAGTCATTAACTGTGCTGTCATTAATTGTGTGCATGTAAAGTCACAGATAAAGATTACATTTTGTCAATTCATTAACTGTGCTGAACTTAATCCTGTTCGTAGCATTTTAGTTAGAGATGCTCATGCTAAAGAATTTGGTGCAGAAATAACAGCTTTAAAAAAGTGTAAAAACATATGGAATTAAAGTAAGTTAAAATTCCTCAATTCTTTATTTTTTAGATTTTTCTCAATCCTTTTTTTCCCATTTTTGATTTTCCAATTTTTTTAAATATAGAGAGAATTTATCAAAAATCTTCATACACACAAATATTATTATGAATTGCTTATTTGAAGTCTTTCTAACTATTATTTAATTTAGATATTACGAAATATTTTAGGTATAATTAATAGCGTTATTACACACATTTAATTGCGCATAATATAAGCTTAATTAAAGGCGTAATTAATATCTCACAGAAAAATGTTCTCTTATCAGTTCAGTGCTTTCCGAACTGATTAGAGAACACAGTTCATGTACAGTCCGCGCCTATACTTAATAAGTAAACTGTCAATAACCTGAATTTCATCTGCAGAAGGGTATCCATATGTGAAGTGTAAGCTTTAAAATTGAGAAAAAATTTATGATCTGTTTGTATATTGCATAATATACAAGAAGGAAAATCAGTATTTTATCACTCAAACAATAAATGTGGTCCATTATCAGTCATTAAATTATATTTCTTTTGAGCATTTCTTGAATTAGAATGTGGAAAGTTTCATGAAGCACCTCAGAAATTCTCCAACAAATAAATTCTATAACTCATGACAAAAAGTGAATAAATGAATTTGCACTTTGTTTCCATTCACACTGAAAACACTAATGGTTTTGCAACAAGTATTAAAGTGGACACAGTATAGTGTATTTCAATTAAAGAAATGCAATTTTTAAGAATCACATTGCTTAAGTATCACTTTCAAATCACAGTAAAGAGACTTCAGTTATTAATATACATAAAATTACTATGTTTTCAATAACGCAAAATTTATCAAATAGTAATCACTCAAAGTTTTTAAGAAAGAAAGCACATTTTCATTACAAATCCACTAGTAAAATTTAGGATGCTGATTTTGTTAGCCATTTGCTTTCATTTTTAAGAAAACTATGACACATGGTAAATTTCAGTATTAATGCAGTAAAAGATGAGTGAAATTAAACACTCAAGTTAAAAGCAATGTATTCAATACATCATTTAGTTTTTTTCTCAATTATCTACAAAGATAATTGAAAGAAAAAACTAAATGATGTATTGAATTCATTCAAAATAAAAATAGTTAAAGCAAGAAATGCACACAGGAATTTATAAACTTCATATATTATCAAATAAAAATACCTGCATTAATATAGTGGGTAAAATGATGGAAATTAATTTTGTAATTTATAGTATTTATGCAGTATATATTTTCTAGTTACTATTAAAACTATAATTTGTTACTTATTTATGAGAATGAAATCATAATATATATTAAGTTAAGCAAGAAAAATCAAAGGTAATAAATAATACAGAAGGGAATTATGATGTGTAAAATAACCATCTATTTCTCAGCCATAAAATCTCTTTCCCTTTATCATTTTTAAAGCTAATATCTATACCTGCAGTAGCAGAGCTAATATCTATACCTGCTCGCTATCGCTGCTTGCTATAGATATTAAAGCTAATATCTATACCTGCAGCCCGCGAGCCACATGCGGTTGTTTGAAGGAATATTTGTGACTCTCGATGAATGTGACTCGAGTTCCCTTATTATTTTTGTGTTATTATATTTTAAAAACTACTATCATTCGGTTGTGTTTCAAAAGCTCTTTTAAATTACTGACAGCAAATATGAAAGACTAAGTACAATGTTGTAACAAATATCATTTCCGTCCAAGTTAAGAATGATATGACTCACCGAAAAATGCTCGAACAATCATAAGCAGTAGCGTAATCGTCCATAATCGAATGATTCCTGACCGATTTTGAATTTTTAAGCTTTCATTGGAACGGGCAGTTGATATCCGGATGTGATTAGTAATCAGGAATTTTTGTTAAATTAACTATAATTTATTTCACAGTATGTAACACGTGTTGTTATTGTTTAAATAACAAAAAACTTGCATTTTCTAAATTTCTTTATTTACTTACAGCTATTTTAAAAATATGACGACAGAGAACGAAAATAAAAAAAGAAAGTACGGAAAAAAATAGAAGTTTTAAAAATGATTGGAAAATTTTTTATTTTATTGATAATAATAAAAAAGTATAATGTGTTATTTGTATCTCTACGGTCAAAAATTATAAAGCTAGCAATTTACATCAACATTATGAAACTAATTATCTTCAGTTTTTTTTTAATTAGCATCCACCAAATTCCAAATTAAGATCAAATGAGTTTCCATCTTTAAAATCGAATATAAATAAACAGTCAATTTTGATGACTCTTAGCAATCAAGCTAATAGCGTGGCTTAAGCCAATTTCGTTATTGGCTGAAATATTACTCATGCAAAACATCCGTATGAAGGAGAACTTGAAGATGTATTTAAAAAAACTTGGAAGATGTACTTAAAATTTTAGATCCAAATAAAGCAGCTTTCCACAAAGTTGTTTCGCAAATTCCCCTCTAGAAACACACAACCGAACGTCACATTACTGCAATTAATACATCTCTTGAATATAATTTAAAAATGATTTGAATAACTGTATTGCATTCAGTTTAGCCCTTGACAAATCGACAGTTATCACAGATCTTCCGAAATGGCAGTTTTCATACGTTTTGTTTCACCTGATTTCATTGTTAAAGAAGAATCATTAGATTTAGTAGTACTTCAAGAATCAACCCACAGTGTCGATATTAAAAATGCATTAGATTCTACAGTGAAAACTTTTGATGTGCCTCTTAATAAACTTGTAAGCAATGCAACTGATGGAGCTCCGGCAATACTGGGTAAAAGAATTACTATATTGGGTAAAGGTCTCATTGGGCTTTTAAGAGATGATTCTCAAATTCCATAATTCATACCCATCCTCTGCATAATTCACCAAGAACATCTCGTTTCAAAATATTTCAAATATTCTCATGTTATGAAAACAGTGTTAGACATCGTAAATTACATTCGCACCAATAAAAAAATCATCGATAGTTCAAAATTTTCCTTGAAAAGTTGAAGGACAAAGAACTTTCAAAGTACATTTATTCATTTTGTATTGTTCGATGATTATCTAGCTACAATGTATTAAATGGATTTGTACATTTGTTTGATCCGATATCTGCATTTCTAAAAGAAAAGGAAGTAACGTATTCAGAATTAGATAATGACGAATGGTTACAAAACTTCATGTTTTTTACTGATTGTATGGAACATTTGCAAATACTGAATTTACAATTGCAGGAGGAAGATAAAATAATATCTGACTTCTCACACTATGTATATTTAGTTTTCAAACTAAACTACAACTTTTTCAAAAGGACATTAAAAATAGAGCATGTTGTCATTTTCCTCGAATTCAAAAAGTTTATTCCAATATTAAACAAGAAAAACTCAATGAGAATATAAAAAAACTAGAAAGAATATTGATGGAATTTTCCAAAATAGATTTTAAAACTTGAAATATTTTAAATCACTTCATATATTCTTTCTGAATCCATTTGAAATTAGCATAATTAAAGGTGAGTTTTCCATTTCCAAAATAATTATGTACCAAAAAGCATTTGGAGAACTAGAATTAATAAAGATGCAACAAGATCCAGCACTACAATTAAAATTTAAATCGTCTCCAATTATTGAATTTTGGAAATTAGTAGCAGAATTTAAGTATCCTGAATTAAAAAAGCTGCTTTTTGAATTATTTCGATATTTGGAACGACGTACGTATGTGAATTATTTTATTCCATTTTAAAATTCGTCAAATCCGAACACCCATCAGTATTATCTAACCATCATCTCAAAGAATTACTGAGAAGTACTGCTACCAATTAGTAACCAAATTTCCAATAATTACCAGAAGTAAAATAAATGTGTTTAATTTTTAATATTTAAATTCAATACACACTTTTTGTACTTTTATTTATATGCTTTCAATAAATAAAATTTCTATAAAAGAAAAAAATTTTAGCATCTTTCTTTGCATACCTTTTAAATGCTGTTTATATGCAACTCGTAAATAAATTTCAAATTTTAAGAAAATGGCTTGGACTATGAAGGAGCTTGGTCACCCCTGATCTTTACAAAACAGCATTCATACTTGCCATACAAAATAATAAAAAAAAAATTATTTTCATAAATGCTACATGTTCTATGAAATTATAGGAATACTTAATAATAATTATATTTTTGGTTGGGGGAACTTTCATATTTGTAATAATAAGTGAATGAATAAAGAGAAAAAAAATCCTCGAAAAAATTACTTTAAAGTAGTCATGTCAAATATACACACCGTAGGCCGCATTCGGCCCCCGGGCCGTTTCAATAAGGCCCGCAATCGCAATGTGTCACAGAAAGAAAAATCATGTTTGGGTTTTTTTTTTTTTTTTTTTTTTTTTAGCTTTAGACTTCATTCGATTCCTCTACGGAAGTCTTAAAATGCACACACTACATTTATAAGTACTTTCAAGGGCGGCGCATACATAGACAAGCGTGAGAGATGGACAGTAGCTCCATCTCTTAGCAACAAGCGGAAATACCCTATTATTTTCGTTGAGAGAACAATAGAATCTTCCAGACGATTCCAATCTAGACTTGAACCTTCCTTATCGATATGAAAGGAGTGCGTCGGTGAGACGTGAGTCAGTTAAGTCAAGTAATCGAAGCGATACTGTCGGAGAAGGATTTTAGTTGTGCTGCTTTTTGCATAATGTCACAAAAACGTAAAGTTGATAGTGAATGTAGTTTTTCACTCTAAATGGAAAATTGCATATTTTTCATAGATGGAAAGGTAAATCACTGAGTTTGATTTGCAATCAAACAGTTGCTGTTTGTAAGGAGTTTAACTTGAAGAGACACTATGATACGAATCATAATTAAAATTCGATTATTACAGTGAAGAATAAGAATGGACACATAGTCTTCTTTAAAATTTAATCTTCAAAGTCAACAATTAATGTTTACTAAAGCTAAAACAGTGAACAGAGATGACCTGAAATCAAGTTTTATTATATATTGCATTAGAAATCAAGAACAGATCAAAATCTTTCCCTGATGGTGGTTTTATTAAAGACTGTGTTGAAAGTTGCCGATGTTTCATTTCCATTTCAAAAGTCAATAATTTCAAAATATTTCGCCATCAAGAAACACTGTTGCTTCAAGTATAAATGATTTATCTCAAAATTTGGTTCTTCAACTGAAGGAGAAAATTAAGGAATTTACAAACTTTTCACACTGGATGTTGACGAGAGCACTGATACAGCTCAACTTGCTGCTTTTATATGAGATATTAACTGTAACTTTGAAATAACTGAAGAACTATATTCGTGGAGGAAGGAATATAAGTGCAGCCGCCTTATTGGTCAGCGCTTGACGTATGGGCCTCATCCCTTTTGTCTTCCAAAACATTACACTAAAACCTGTTCTTTACTATTAAGCCTCTTGTTGAATTGAAATATTTGAAAGAAAATATGCTTATTTAAATTTCATTGTTTAAGCAGAAACTATTTTAATGAATGTTTATTGAATAATCATTATAAATGGAAAATTTCATCTGTAAAAAAATTAATTTAAAGGAGATTAATTTTATAAGTTTAGGAATACATTTAATTACTTTCCTAGTGAATAAATTTCAATTTTTTAAAACAAAATTACTGAGTTTTTAACGTTACATTAATCTTAAAATATCATACTTCTCGAGTAGATATTTTTATCTTATATAAATCTTATTAAATGTAAGAAATCAAGATTTTTTTTAAAATTCAATTTTAGATGAAAAAAAAAGTATTTTATTTAGTTTCTAAATTTTTTACAGTTAATTTTATATTTCAACTTTTTTTTACATTATTCAACGGAATTCATTTACAATTTATTGATAATAGAAACTTTTTTTCTTATATTGGACTTAAAATACGCCAAAGGAAAAATAATTTTATTATATAGATATAAAAAAATTTATATACAGAAGCATAATTCTTACCTATAAATGGAAAAATTATAACTAAATAACAGAATATTTCATGCACGGATAAAATCACAGGGAATAACATGGGTAGGAAACTTGCATCTGAATATTAAGAGAAAAAAATCAACATTTTTCATGATTATAAATATAATATTTAATTTAATTCATGATATTCAAGTGTTTGTCTCAAAGTTAATAAGGTGAATAATGCGCCAAAATTTCCATATTGAAATACATAATATTATATAATAATTTGCAAAAATACAAAATAAACACTTAAATATAAATAAATTTTAATATCAATAATTTTTTAAAAATAGTACGTAGTTTAGATCCCTTTTATCTCAGTGTATGCAATTTAAATACCAAAAAGAAAAAGAAAAAAATGATGCTTGCCTATACTGCGTCTTCAAATTAGAAAGTACTGTTTCTCTTGAAAGACAGAGTGGGCGTAGTATTAGCTACTTCACCGGCGCTCATGATATTTCGCAGTTAGAACTACTCCTCTTATTAAAAATGATTCTTATTATTATCCTTCCTCCATGACTATATTAAAGTGAATTCCATTGACAGGTACTACAGCAGCAAATGATATTTATTCTGCATTTGAGCATTTGGTAGCAGAATATGAACTCGACTGGAATATACTTTACAGCACAACTATGGATGGAGTTTTCAACGTAAACAAAAACAAACCTCGTTTGACCGGAAGCCATCTCAAATACTTCCGGTTTTCTCTTTTCCCGTTGAAAATCAATGCAATCGGAAAAATGTTCGCGTAAATATTTTTAAGTATTTATTCCTGCTTTTGTGCACATTTTTTGACTTTATCCGTTAAAATCATATTTAAATCATAATCATTTTTTAATGTTAAAAATTTAACAATGTTATAGATAAATTAAAACATTTTTTAATATTAAGAGCAATTAAGCATAATAAAATGTTTATTGTAAGCTTTAGATTATATTTCAAATACTTTGGACAGAATTGGCCAAACTATAAAATATTATATTGGTGTCATCAGTGTCGCCAAAGTTCGCTATCATACGGAAATTAGAACTACTAAAATAGAGAAATGTGGGCCGCGAAAATGTTTGAAATAAATACTTAAAAATAAGATTTATATAAATGTATAAAGTCTTAATATATTATTATTAAAAGAAATGCTGAACATTAGAGCCTAAGCCATTAGTTCACAGGCTCTCCAATACTTTTCAACAATGCCCTCATACTGAGAAAGAACCACACAATTATTTAAATGTTCGAAAGTCATTGGTTGACCAGAGTCACACAAAACACAGTCTGGGGAATCCACCACTGCAATCCTATAGAGATAGTCCCGCAAACAATCATGTCCAGTTAGACCTCTAAAAAGGGCCACCGCAGTTTTTCTTGGAAAAACGGGAACAGCTCTTTCCTCCTCCAAAACTTTCCATCTCTTGTGCGTCGCACGTTGAACCATATCTTGTTTAAGAGTCTTCTTGAGACTCGGGTTAACAAACAATTTAGTTGAATGAAATGAAAGAGGGCGATTCATACGTTGATTTATCAAGGCTCCCCTTTTAGCCAGTGAATCAGACTTTTCATTGCTCAAAATACCACAATGGGCATGGATCCACTTGAAAGAAATTCTGTGTGCCAGAGCCTTTAGCAAAGGTCTACATTCTAAAATTCTTTGGGAACTATTTTGATTATTCAAAAGAGTTTGAAGCGCACTCTTAGAATCTGACAAAATGACCGATCTTTTAAAAAAGTGACTGCGAATCGATAGCTGTTGGATAGCCAATGTAATAGCTTCAATTTCACCATCAAAGGCTGCGGAAAGAGGACCCATTGGTAAATAAAAACTGAAAAGCTCACAATGGATACCTGATCCTGCACCATGTGTTCTTTCTAACATAAAACCATCAAGGAAAACATGCAACCACTCATTTTCAGGATAGCGAACGAATTGGACGAAAGGTCACTAATTATTTCGAACTTACATGTCAGAATGTTTTTAATTCCAACCAAAATACCACTAGCATTACGCCTAGATTTAGGCAATAGTTGTAAGTAATAACCAGGGAAGTTATATTTGACTAAGTCATTATAGACACGGTTTGCTTCAACTATCATAAAAACATCAATATCATATGACATCAAGGTAGTTTGGAGTTGAGTTCGCTTTTCATGAGACATTTCACCTATATTCCATTGAAGAATTCTCAGTCGTCTATTGTCCTTAGAAGGACATTTTGTAATAATTTTCAAGACCATCATCAAAATGAATTCAGGAGAGCACAGCAAAACTGCAGTAGATTTTGCGTTACCCAGGGTGCACCACGAGGTCTGCTACTTTACACCCCGTCTTAATATATTAATATGTAATAAAATACTTGCTACACAACTTTGAATACTTCGTTGAATTCCAATTTTTCCGATTTACAACTTTTCCCACAAAATACTATTTTTGTGATCCTTTGGGAATTGAACATTTTCATTTGCGAAAGTAAATTTGTTCCATCTCGCATATTGCAATCAACTGTCTCACAACAACTACTACCTTTATTTGCTTTGTTAATATCAAAAATATTTAGGATTGTTACATTTAAATAAATATTTCAGGTCAATGGAAAAAATAAAATAAAAAAAAAAAAAAACAGGAAACAACCACAATAGTATAAAACAATAATGGAACAGTGAGTAGGAACTTCCGTGCCAGAAGTTTTCTGGATTACGATTGTAGCGCCCTCTATTCTAAGTGTTACAGAAACTTCCATCCATGCATAGCGCTGCTTTTGGCACAGAAAAAAAAAAAAAATTGGATTAATATCCTTAACTTTTGCAAAATTTTTTCACGGAATTCAATAATCGTTTTAAAGACTTCCACAAAATGAATGAATTGGAATTTCCAGTTTTTAACAATCCATTCAATTTTGAAGCTTTACAGGTACCAAACTAATAAATCTAAAATCGGATAGTATTTTAAAAGGAAAATTTAAAGGGATAAACGCTCTTACATTTAATACACGATATTTCAAGAGTTTGGATCAATACCCGGTATTAAAAAAACATGCAGCATGCCTTCTGTGCATGTTTGATAGCATCTATTTATGTGAGCAGATGTTTTCCATCATGAAAATAAGTAAGAATAAATATATCGCACAAGAGTTACGAATGAGCGTCTCCAATCAATTCTTAAAATAACTACAACGAATATGATATCTGACATCAATGAGCTTGTTAAAAAATTACGAAGTTATTTATCTGTATCCTTGAGATCAAAATATAATTATTCTCTTTTATAACTTTGATATTCGCAAAGCCAAGGTGTAAGGAACTTTGCGTGTCCAAGTGTCATAAGTAAAACAGCGACATAACTTTGATATAATTTTTAACAATCGTATATTATGTACTATATAATTAAATAAATAAAATATTATAATAATTTAGTTCATTTTTTTATTTTAATCTGGTCCGCCTACATATTCTAAATTTAATATATAGCTCTGCAAAATTGTGCGAGTTTGACACTTCTGATTTTAAATTTCAAGAACAGATAACTTTCTTAGGTGAAGCTAAAGGTACTGCAATTCTTGTTTCTGATTGGTCAAATTATGATCTCAATTACTCATTGGTCTAGCGTTACTATGAAACGAATTATTTACAAACAAATGATTCTCTTCTTTTCTTCAATGAATTAATGAATTTGTCCCTTGATTATTTTATGTCACTTTCATCGGTTCAATGGCGGCTGATCAGTGTGATTATTCAGAATGTTACTCTGAATATTCTGGGTCAGAAAGTTGTGAATCATCAAGTTCATTCAGTGATGAGTAAGATAATTTTAAACGTTGTCGTGTTTTCCAAGGTTGTTCTGTATAGTTTTTCATTTTAATGTTATAGGTATTTTTGTTTTAGTAGTGAAATCAGTATATTAAATAAAATAATTTATCTTTAGAATTACAATTTAAACTATCCTCATTAAGTAATTAGTTTAAACAATAAGTATGTAGAACATTCTATATAAAATTTAAAGTAGTCGCCAATCATTTCATAAAATGCCAAATTTGGTTTTTTCTGAGAATGTAATGCTGAATATTCTGAATTGGTAATATTTTTGTCCCCTATAACGTGTTCTACGCATTTACCCGTTTTCCCTTTTTTTGAATGACTTAAACGAAACAAAAAATAAATAAATAAAAATAAAAATGATATGTATTGGTCGATACATTATCGTTCATCATTGATTTGTACTTTGGTTATTTCTAATTATAATTAACCAATAAATATGTATTTCTAATTATGTTTAATTAAATTCTATATTCAATTTGAGTTTAAATAGTTTTTGTTAAAACTTTTTTGTAAAATTTTCACTTTTTCACCACATTGAGCTAATTGTTTCTTGTTATTTAAAACTCAATGAATTATTTTCTGATGCAACTGCCTTATTTTCCAAAGAAAGAGTTGTTGCATAGTCAGAATATTTATGCTGGTATGAGAAATAAAAAAGGGAAAAAATGAAACAAAAATAAAATTAAATAATGCAAATAATTTTGGAACTTTTCTTACTTATTTGTTGAATTAAACATTTCAGCTATTTTAAATGTAAACCATCTATTTAAAAAAATTATTCTAAGTCATTTGGCACTGTTTTATGATCGTAAGAAATTATGTTTCGTTGACTCTCTTTCTGTTTTTTATTTTGTCAGATGTAAGGGCATCTATGCTTTCATAGCAAAGTTTTGTAAAAGCATTTTAAACCCAGTGTTTTAAATGCATTGTCTCCTAATTTTATTTGTTTAAGTTGCCTACGCTGCTTTTAAACTCTGATAAGGGAGTCAAAGTATAATGTTTTAGTATTTAAGTTATACCTAGTCAGCTGAATGGGGGCAAGGGCATCACTCATTAATGAAGTTAAGTTATGTTGCCTTGCTCTTGTTGCATTTCATGCATATAGGGTTTTGTTGAAAAAATCTCATTCCATGAAAGTGTGTTGAAATGAAATTTACTGTTGTATCTTTTGCTCTAGACAGTGTCAGCAAATGAACTGATGATCATATTTTCAGTACAATTTAATATACAGGAATTAAGTCAGCCTTTATTTATCCTTTGTTTTTCCATGTAAAAACTGCCTTTGATTTCCCATTAAGAAAGACAGTTTCCACATTTTTCTTATTAATCCATTGAAAGCTTCTGTTTGTATTGGATTAATGGATGATCTTTATTTTGTGAATTCATTTGCTTTTCGCTTAACTTCAATTCTTTTGCATCTTAGCAGCCAGATAAGAAATACTTTCTTTTTGGTTCCTAGTTCTCTCATAATGTGTTTGAATTCCGGAACAATATTTGATTTAATTTCAAATAAAAATTAAGAGATTTTGAAGTTGTTTGACTGTCATTTTTTAAGGAACAATAATGAATTATTTAGATGAGAATCTGCTTTCTCTCATAGCCTTCTCTTAGAGTTAGCCATTGATATTAATTATAGTGAGAACTTCTGTCTGGGATATAGGGCATACTTCTAAAAAACCCTAAAGAATTTGGTTCTTGATGATCCATACATATCCCATTCTTTTATAGGTTGTCTGTCTTTTATCCATTTGCAAATCAGATAAAATCATTGATACTATTGTTCAACTTGTTGTCATTCTATTTTTTCTAATTGAAAAAGTGGTACATGAAATAAGCATGTTTTTTACAAGGTGTCTGATGGAGATTAGGATTATTAGTTTTCTTACTAATGTTGCTATAATAGTTAGCAGTTGACTTGTCATACCTTGATTTTGGAACATCATTCTATATACTATCATTCTGTCAGTGCTGCAAATGAAGGTGTCCAAAGGAATTTGATCTTAAATGCTCTGGTGGGTGCTTAATATATTGTATTTGTTGTACTCATGCATGTCAATCTCTGTTTTTCCTAGCCCATCTTTCAGTCCTCTGTTATTTTTAGCACCACCAGATCATAGAAACATAAATGATAATATATCTAATAATTCAAACATACATATATACATTGAAAACTTCATTTTGGGCTCTAAACAATTTTAAGGAAATAAAATTGTAAATAGTCATCAACACAAAATAATTATCAAAATAAAATAATAGTTTTTAAATAGTTCAGTCAATTTTTATCAAATATGCATCTGTATGTCTTGATGTATTTTTCTTGTTAGTTTCAGAGTTCATTTTGATTTGGACATAAAAAAATTCATAAAAAGAAAACATTCCTTTTTCTTTTGTAAGTGAATGATACAAAAGCAGTATCCTGTGGACTTACTTTCAGGTTCTTCTTTGCATTATTTGCTTACCTAATTTACCATATTTTGCTTCAATTGACAAATTATGTTTAAATTGTCACTAAGAATGACTAAGGTAGCAGTGACCTAGTTGATAAAAAAAAGGCATAAAAATATTTACTATTTAAATTTTTAAAATTTCGTGGCACACAAAAGTACAGCTGCATAGTGGTTGAGAATCACTGCTTTAGGGATAGATAAATATGATAAATAATATGAGCACTCAGTACATCAAGTAAAATAGCAAGGAGACTTTTTTTCTGTTCAGAGGGTCTTTCTAGTTATCTTAGAAATAAACTGATATAATGTTTTTTGTGTAGATTTATCACATCAATTAAAAAATTTAAGATTATGCTGTAAAGTAGTTCTTATTTTCGAACATGTTTATCAATAACTGCCTCTATAATTTTTAGTGAGAAAGAAAAAAGGCTTGTTGATATGAAACTTTTTAGCCTGTTTAGAGTTATTTTTAATAGTTTTAGGAATGAAAACAACCTTAGTCTTTTGCCATATTTTTGAAAAGAGTCCCAATGCCACAATAATTTAATAAACTTTAGTTAGCACTTGTATGATGAGGTGTCTTGCCTTTTGGATCATAATATGTGTAACTCCGTATTTTCAAGGCTTTTGAATGGCCTGAAGGTGGAGGTAACCCTCACTTCTCTTGATTTATTTTCCTTAATTCAAAAGTTTTGCAAAACATTTCTCAATGATTTTCTTATACTTGTCAATTATTTTGATTTCTTATTTCTACAATAAATTTTGTCTTTTAGATTTGTTTTTACCATAGAAGGTGTTTTAGTATGCAGGATTTACTCCTTCAACTGAATTTTATGCAAAGAAAAATTCTCATACAAAAACTTTATTTTTAATTTTATTATGTTTATAATTTATGAGGGAGAGTTGGTAAAATGCATAAAATAACTTTAATGCATTTTCTTTCAGTATTGTATGAATAAAAAATAGCATTTACTAACAGTTCTCTAGTTAGTTGAAATATAAAGAACATTTGGTTAAGGATGTAAAAAATAAAGCTTGATGTATGTTGCAAGCCTTTTGAATAATATTTTTCCTGAGGTATATATAAATGTGTATAATAATTACCTGAGGGACATATATAAAAATAAAGGATGAAAAACAATAACTGATTGTAAAAAAGTATTTACTTATCTATTTTTAATATAAATGATAGCATTTGTGGGGAACATCACAAAATGCCTCTAATTATCTAGAAAAATAATTGTTTATTTTAGAAATAAATTAGGCACTGTTATAATGACAATTTGAAATGGAACAGATTTTCATTAATTCTTTTTAATGAAAAGAAAAGTTATCTTTGATATTTATTAAATTAAAATATTTTAATATACTAGTTCCACATTCTATTTTATTAGACATAATGTTATTCCTTAATTTAAAGTAATTTATTAAAATGTGTAATTTTTATAGACTAGAATTAAAATTATAGACTAGACTGGGAATTATACTTTATACCTGAAATTTCTTTATAAGAATTTTGAAATTTAAAATATAATTCCTTGATGACCAGGAATATACTCTTTTTTTCTCATAGACTGATTTAATATAGTCAAATTTTTATAGTTCTTTTTTTAATTGAAATGTTTTCTCTTACATTTACATAGTTATTGAATAGCAATAAAACTGTACATTTATATATATTTTATTTATTGTTTAAGGGAACAAAATTTTAATCCATGGCTGGAAAAAGTTGATCCAAGAGGGCAGCTATTTTATATTGAGAAGGAATTCTTTTCAGTTGAAAAAAGTTCTGTAAAGATATTGCCTTGTTTAAATCCTACTCCTGTGAAATCGTCTAAATTAGTTGACAAATTTAGGAAATTAATGACCAAATATAAACAGCGTGAATGGAAATCCAGTAAGTTAAAGGAAAATATGGAAACCAAGGAATTCTTTAATCCTCATTCATTTATTTCTCAAGAAGTTTACATGGACATTAATGCATCCAGGCAAAGTTTAGGACGTAGAGTTACTTTGGCAGAAGAATTATTAGGTCTTAAGCTAGGTCCAGTAGAGCTCACAAATATTCATATGGTTGACAAAATAAAAATTTTAGGTTTTATTTCTGACAAAGAAGTACTTGGTCTTAAACCTGGTAAGTAATATTATGCTATTTCTGTTATTTTCATTAAAAATAATGTTTTCTTTAAATATCAAGCATATTAATTAATATTCTTTAAAATGATTGTCGCCAATTAAAAGATATTGAGTGCACCCAAGAAGTCCTTAGAAGACTAAATCATAAAAATTTCCTATTGTACATAACATTCTCAATACAGTTTTTTGCCTCAATCAGGATTCAACTAACTATCCTACAATTAAAAAAAGTGGTATATTTATCAACAAAGCTGAGAAAAAGCATATTATTCTGAGTTCATTAATTTCATTTTGAAAAAATGATGAATTTCGTTTCACACACACAAATTAATTTTAGTTGATTAAGATGTTATTTAATGTTTAATTTTATCATAAACTTATTTGACTTTTTATTTAACATGTTAAGTACTTTAACCCTTTCAGGACAGCACAACTTTATTTAAAACCTGTTTACATTATGGAGCAAAAATGAAATGAATGATCTTACTGGATTAAATTTCACACCAGTAAGCCTAACTTAAAGGAAAAATTATAAAAAAACATTTTAAGTTCCACTGTCTTATTTTTTGGTATCATTTTAGATGATCAAATAAGTTCTTTTATGGATTAAAATTAAAATTTAATTGTAATTTTCTTTGATTTATTTCAAAATATATGTAAAAAATATTTACTTTGGTAAATAATTTTGAAAGTACATTTAAATGATTCCTAAAATGTAAATATGACAAAATGCATTAATTTAAAAATTGAAAAATATACTGGAACAAATTGTAGAATTTAAGCTGGAGATTGATGTGCAAAAAGTTGAAACACAAAGAAATATAAGCATAAAATTGTGTTTTATTGTATTTGTATCAGAATCACTAGAAATATCATTTTCTAATTCCTTAAAAAATAATTCTCACTTTCATCTGTATAAATAATTCATTCATTAATTATGCGAGCATAATCATCTTCTGATAAATAATATTTTCTCTCATTCAACTACTGTCAATGTTTTTTATAAATTTGAAAAGGAGTACATTATAACGTTTATGAAAGTAACTTTAATTGTAACAATAGAATAAAAAGAAGTATTTAAAAAGTTATCTTAAATAAGAATGATAATATCATCTAGAATTGGGAACCAAGCTTTGCTTATTAACATGATTCCCACCTCCTATCTGATGAAAAAAATACTAAAAATTGCCATATGAAGAAACTAAAGGCTAACATCCTAAAATTACGTTCACTGTAAATATAATAATCAGAGTGTCATCTATTGAATATTAAAAAGTGTTCCATCTGTAACTGCATATTTGCAGTCTATTCTCTAATTTAATTTTCTTACAGTTTTTGTATGTAAACCTCCCAGACATGGGAAACATTTTTCGAAAATAGGTATTTTACTGTCTGTCCTGAAAGGGTTAAAACTATTATTAATCTTATATTCAAAGAGTTTATTTACAAACCTTAATTTATTTAAATTTTAGGAGATTGGCTTCATTCTATTAATGATGAAAATGTCTATTTCAGTAACATTGATGACATTCTTAAAAAACTTGATCTTCCTACAAAGGTTTGTATTCAGTTTATTGAAAATATTTTTGTTTATGCTATTAGGTTATGTATTTGAATTTTAAAAAGATACTAATTTAAAAATTTAATCAAAATTAAAATAATTTGTAATTCTGGAAGCAATTAAGAAGTAAAAGATTTCCTTATAAATAAGTAGTTTAATGTTTTTGATAGTATTTATTTCAGAATTAAACTGCAGGTAGAGTGAATTTTGATCAAGTTGCTTTTACTCAATATCCCTGGGATGCAATCAAATTACACACTGCAGACTCCTTTGATTCACCTCATTCCAGGAGTCCAATGGAAGTGAATGTATTCTATAATCTTAAATTTCACAATCCATTTCTATCCACTTTAGATTTTATTATTTGGGTATTATGCCTACTGTTTTATAAGTATTTTAGAATTTATATTTAGAATAGGCTGTGGTAGCCCAGTGGTTAGGTCATCGGCCTTCTGTCTGGAAGGGCTGGGTTCAAGTCCTAATGCTGCCAAAGACTTATTGAATACATGCAATATGTGTGCTCATTAAATTTTTGGAATCAAAAGTCCTGTAGTTGGTTGTTGTGCAGTTAACATGGATGCAATGGTCTGGAGCAGATTTCATTCCTCTTCAGATTAATGTCAAAATTGAGAGGATGGATCCTCTATTGATGCTATCTATCAAAGGATTTGAAGAGCAAAGTCTAACTTTCACATTCGTAGTGCTCTGATTAAATGAAAAATACACCCTACTGACTTAAATTCACATAGCCAATGGCATAGCTAGCTTAGCTTGTCCAAGTGTCATGAGTAACAACAACAACAGTATTTATATAAACTTTTTATGCTGTATTTGATTATTTTTAAAGGCATATAATGTCTATATGTAATGAAAATTTTGTGAAATAGATAATTGCTTAGGTATAATTATTGTAAACAAAGTAGGACATCAGTACTTTTCTATTAAAATGAAAATTATAAAACTAACTTTATACGTAGAAGAGAAATGTGGAAAACTGAATTTTTATTAAGCAACTGTGAAACATAAAATATATGTTAGTCCTGGGATGGCATGTAGAATAATTCCTGTAAATGAAAAGTAAAAAAAAAAAAAAAATTATAGTAATAAGAATACATTTTTCTGAGGAAATCAGTACATTTTTATCATAAAAAGTTAAAAGGGAAAGTATTATTTAGCAGAAAGTCAAGAATCAATTCTGCATAAAACAGAAAGTGAAAATTATATATTTGATAAATGTTTGCTAATGAATTTAATATATTTATGATTATTGCATACATGTAGTAAATATGTTTAAATGTTAAATATTGAAACATATGTGCCTAAATCTTACTGTTCTATCCCACGCTATGGTTGCATTGTTTTTCCAAGTTTCAATGTTATCTATGCTAACTTCTATTGTTCTGAAATGTTACATCAAATAATTATTAAATTTTGACTACTTGGTAGGTTTTTAAAAACTTTTGAAAATAATTCATGAAAAATTTTGATTTAATAAAAATGAACAATTTAAAAGAAAATATTTGTATTTATTTAATCACAAGATAAGAAAGTAATGGTACAAAATAAAATATAGATTATTCAAATGTATCATGATTTTATTATACAGAGATGCAAAATGAAGCAATTATTCAAGTTTATCAAAAATTTTCTTCTATGGTGGTTGTAAATATATTTTAAATTCTTCATATGTTTTAAACTTTCATTTTATTATTTGTAATTAATATGAGTATTGATAACTTCTTAAAATTTCAGATATGTTATATTTTTTAATTAATATTTTATATTGGTATCTTAAAAACTAGAAATTTTTCTCCAAGCTTTTGTGTTCATAATAATATATAGCTATTTGCTTAGAAAGTATTCAAATATTAGTATTTATTGAATGATAATTTTAACTAAACATATTTAAGTAAAGAATTTCTGCACATTAAAAATTTGATGCAAGGAAAACTAAAATGAAAATTCAGCTACTTTTATACATTAAATATAACAAAAAATTAGGCCTAGATTTGAGAAAAATAAAACTTACTACTTTACTGGGTGCTTCATAATATATTATGGAATCAATATATCTTGAAGACAGATATGTGTATTGTGATTTTGAATAATTTTTATGCTGCGTGTATATTGTGTCAAATAAATCATTAAATAATTGAAAAATATGCATACAAGGCATTGTAATTCAAGAAAAATCTTAAAGAAGTTTTATTATTATTGTTGTTAAAACAATATATTCTTAGACTTAAAATAATTTTGTACTAATATTTATAAAGCACTTATATTTTATTGATAATTATTGAATGTAATATTTAAATGCTGTGTAAGTAATGTTTTGACTTATTGGTAATGTAAGAAATAAAGTATTATAAAATATTTTGAATAGTTTGTGTAAAGAATAAAATAAACTATGCTTGTTTTTCATATTAAAAAAAAAAGATAAAAAGGATCCCAATAGTAAAAATAAAAATTTATCATTACTATACCTTACTTTCTTGCCTATAAAATAAATGCAGTTAAATTTTAATTATATGTTTTATATTAAAACTAAAGTATGCTTTGAAATAATAAATAATTCTACACTACATGAATCTCAATATACACATTTTCGTTATTTTCCATAACAAGAAACCATTGAGAAAATATTTATAAAGCTTCTCTAATTCTATTTTAGTAGAATAATATTTTACAATTCTATATAAGTTTTTTTACCACTTGCTGAAAGTTTTGTTAAAATTTAATGTTTATCCTGAAAGCTAATTATCTCCAAAATGCTTAACATTTATCAATTTTTGCATGCAATTTTGGTATCAATATTTATATTTCATTTTATTTCCATTTTTTAAAATTTTGAGAAAATAAAATTTATCAGTATTGAAAGTTTTTTTTATGGTTTATCTAAGTTTTTGGAATTGCTGTTGTTGAAACATTGAGGTAATCACTTTATCTGATAAATCAATGTTTCACTAGCAAGTAGAAAGAAAAAGGAGTAAAACAGAAGAAAAATATTAGCAGCTTATTATAATAATTAATTGAATAAAAGTTTTATGAAATATTTAACTGAATAATATATAAATAAATACTGAATCAATTAATTGTGAATAGTTTATTGAATAATATTGATACATTACATCTGTAAAGAATTGCCAGTTTCCAATGTTATATCAACTTTGCTTAAGGAAATGAAAATGTCATTTGTATTTTGATTTTTAACGATATATATTGTTTTATAATTACAATAAATTCAAAATATTTAATTTCCCTTAAGAATGCCATTCTCATGCAGAAAATTTATATTAAAAGAAATATGTGTAAATTTTAATTTCAGTGAAACAGTTTATTATGAAATATAGTATACAAAATGAGGATTGAAGGAAAAGCTAAATAAAACTTTAATATTACTTTGATCTCAATCAGAATTTGGATAGTTCTACTAGTGTCTTAAATTTTCCATTTTCTCTCAGAAGCAAATGCATCTGATTTTTAACTATAAATAAATATTTGAAATAAATATGCATAATATAAGAGTAAAAGTATGAGATCATTTGTGAGATTGTGTATCATTTGGGAGATTATATACAATAAATAAATATAAGTATCAGATTTTCTTTTGCTGTAATTTTGAAATTTGAAACTTGAATTGTAATAGATTACTGTTTAAATTTACTTGTGTATTTTATTTTAACATGTCATTGCAAATACTTTGGATACAACTGTACATGATAATATATATATATATATATATATTTATATATATATATATATATATATATATATATATATATATATATATATATATATATATATATATAATTGAATGATATATAATTTGTAAAAAAATTACAATAAAAACTACAGGTAAATTCTTGAATTACTTGATATTACTATATAGTGTGAACATTGTTTTCCCCTCATCTATGTCTTGAAAAAGATTGGAAATATTACTAGTTTTAATATTTAATAGAAGTGCTTTAATGTCTAATGTTTTATTCTCATTTAATTTTTCCCAAATTTATTTTAATTTAGTTTTCTATTAATATATGCTTATATTTTTTAGGTTCACTTTTTGTAATGTATACTTTATGATATTCATATAATATTGTTTTTCATTAAAAAAATTTTCACTGTAGGTTAAATTGACAATTTTATCTCCATGTCAAAATTATTCTGAATTAGATTATTTTTCTTCAAAACATGTAAGTAATATATATTTATTTTTCCTCTTTTAATTTATTTAAGCTTTGTATTGTGAAATAATAACTTTAGAAGTATAATAAAAAACTAAAAAAATTTTTTCTTGACTTATATATATTAGAAATTTTCCATATAAATGCAATCCAGTGGCATTATGCCAATTGTGTGGCAGAGGAAAAGTTTACTAGAACATTGAGAAATTGTTTGTAAAATTGTTATCCTTTATGTTTTCAATTACATTTTTTTAAAAGTGTAAGTTATTTTTCTCTTTTTAGTGAAATTACTCATTGTTGTTGGCCAAATGTTTTTGGTAATAATATTAATTAAACATCAATTCATTCAAATATAAATATGGTATTCAAAATCAAAACTTTGTATCACTTTTCTTTTAAAATAATAATGCAAATCTTACCACACTTTTGAAAACCAAAATGTATGAGTTGTGCATAGTGAATTAAAATACAAAATTTTGATGATTGTAATTAGAACTAACTCTAATGCTTATTAAGAAAAAAATATAAATATTTTCCATGAATTTAGATTTTGAATAATTAATATAGTTTTAATGAAAAAAGTGTTAAATAGTTGTAATATTTCCTCTTAGACCCTACAATTCATTTAGCAAAGTTCTTTTTATATCTTTTTTTAAGTTAATTATTGATTTATTTTGCTTTTGTTTATCACAGGTTAGAAAATAAAACTGCTATTGATTGCCTTACAAATGGAAGGCTCCAGAAATATTAGAAATAAATTCAGAAAATGTAAATTCTGAACTAAATTTTTTCTAGTGTGGAAAATAATTAAGCTGATTTTATAAGCAAATATTTTTTTTCTGTATATGTATTGCTCATAATAAAGCTGTTAAGTCTTTAATTTGCTTAAAAATATTGTAAGGAAACAAAAGTGAAGACTGTTATAAAACTTAAAAATGTAAACTTTGTATATAATTTGTGTTAAAGATGTAAACATAATTTCCCTATTTTCTTTATTTTCTCCTACATTTTTAGTCCTTTATTCAATATTTTAATTGGAAATGTTTTTTCATTCTTAGTAATGCTAATTATGCATGTCTGAAAGAAACCATCTTTTAAATTCTTAAGCTTATAAGAAGTTTTGAGCTCTATGGTTTTCTTAAATCATGGATGGAAAATATATTTCTAGCAAACTTTTTCAGTTTCTTTGTGCAGGTTCTTTAGTTTCTGCTGCTAAAAATTCAAACTGTTAAATGCAGTCTAGAAAATATTTTTCAATTTCTGATGGTACACATTAAATTTCATCAAAATTATGAAAAACAATCATTAATTTATACAAAGTATCCCCTTTTCCCAATTATTTTCTATCCATTCTTTATATTCTTTTATCAATTTGTGACATCAGTGAATTACATTTTTAATGGATGACTGTATGTTTTACTGAATACCTAATTGTCAAATACATTTTAAATACTGACTCTATGTACTTCAAAAAATATTTGTATTTGAATACAAATATTTTGTGGTAACAGGATATTGGCTAGATTCTTCAGTCAAAGTCTGTATCATATTCTTCAGTATAAAAAATAACAACTAATACCTTTCTTGAAATTACTCAAGGAAACGTTCACATGCACAGTTTGAGCTATTGCTATCAGTATTTGGACTAGACTTTAATATGTCAAATCCATCTAAAAAAGATAACACATGTACCTCAATGATATATATATATATATATATATATATATATATATATATATATATTCTTATAAATTTATAAATAATTATTGTCAAATACAACTGTATATCATGTACAGTTGTTGGCAAAAATTGCGGTATTTAGACGTGTTATACGTTCAGAGCATGTTTTCTAATCATTTGGTGACTTGGCGATGTTTTGTCGAGAAAACTTGGTGACTTGGCGACAGTTGGCAAGATTCTTGGCGACTTGGCGAGAAATAGATATTTTTAGAAACATCCATCGCCTAAGCTCTAGGACCAATATTTAGCGGGATAGCCTAGAAGCTTCCAGAACCTTGGCGAAACCGGTAGATTTCTCCGCCAAGTCAGATATAAACACCACAGCCCGACATAGAAGACAAGGTAGTTTTGTGAAGACGACTGCTAGTCTGGAGAAGCTGTTCTCTGTTTGAGCAATTTGAGACCCGTGATTGGAAGCTGTTACTTTTTCCGTTTCGCCAAGGTTTTGTATTTTCTATTCTAATAAGATATTTATTAATTTTCTTATTCTGAAAACATTTTTATTCTCATATCTGAAGGTATGCTATTTTATTTCTCATACATATATATATATGTATATATATATATATATATATATATTGTTAAGAATAAAACAAAAAACAAATTTCTCATAGCATCAATAAATTTTATTAAATAAACTTTATTTAAACATACCTCATTTTTGAAAAATGCTTCATTTTCTCATGAAAAAAAATGAAAGCAGTACTTGATTGATATCTTCTTCATTTTTGAATTTTTTGACCTTCAAAAATATCTGTAAAAACAAAAACACAAGTGATAGGGGGTCATAAGTCCAGACAGTGTCGTGTATGGGACAGAATTTCTCAGCCTAGCTCTGCAATGTTTTGACAAACTCTTTTCTAGAACTCTTTCTTGGACCATTGCCAACATCTTTTTTTGGACTGTTTTCTCTAAATTATCCAGTTGCTGACTATACTTTCCGAATTAAACTTTTTGTTCATTTTTTAATTCTTATGATGTATTTGTCCTCAAATGTCCTACCATTTACACAACATTCTCTTTTCTAGGGTCAAATTTGTTTTAGATTTTTAAGGGCTAGGTTTTCCTCACAATATACTCTTTGTCTTACGATTCTTCCATAGGTAATCCACTTTTCATCCCATTCAAGAAGGGTTTGATTTTGTTCCAAATAAGCAGAGATAGGCATATTATGACTCTATCGTCAAAATTTTTCTTACTTAATTTATATGGCACCCATTTTGAATATTTCCACACTAATCCGATTTTACAAATACGGTCCAAAATAATTTCCTGAGCTTCATTTGCGATCTCTGATGTTGTCAGAAAAAGATCTTGCTGTAACATGATTTTAAAAACATTGCCTTCAATCAACAGATAGAACTTTCTGATAGACCTAATATGTCTTATATATCTTGTTGTAATATTTTTATGAAAATAAGCTTACCTAAGCATTTAGTTAAATTATTAATGAATGTTACATTTAAGTGAATAATGAACAATATTCATTAACTATATGAATATATAAGTAAAATTCTCTGATAGAAATATTTGTTGTGTTGCAAAATTAAAGTATTAAAATTCTTATTGATTGAAATCAAAGTGGTTTAAAAAATTTTGGAACAATCTATATTTAATACATAAACAGATGTATATTTATGTTTGGCCTAGCATAGTTATCTCTAAAGCAGTCTCAGCTAAATTTGATAATCCTATTATATTAATTGCAGAAATAACACATAAGTTATAGAAATCCTATGCCTGCTTAGAGATTGAAGTGAAAGATTTAAAAACCCAAAATTGACTTTTATACATGCCAAAGAGATAAGAGTCAAAACCATAGATTTTAATAATGCTGATGAATAGTGACATTTTTTTATATTAGGTCAAGTTTAATCTCCATTTGTGTATGATAAGATGCAAATAGAATATAAAATATAGATATAAAATTAAATAGAATATAAAATTTTTAAAATGGCTATTAGCATTGTCAAATAATTTTCAATAATGTCAGTTTTTGGAATCAATAAGCCAATTACTGACTTTTCTAATAAATTTTAATTCCCAATTCAATCAAGTACAACACTGCAATTTCTTGCATGACAATGGAATAGGTGGGAAGTATGATAGTTTAAGAAAATTGAAATCAATGTTGAGTCCATAAATTTGAAGATCACTGATGTGTTTATAAAAATACTTAAGCCATTTTAAAAGTTTACTCTTTTTTATCAGAATGAGTGAATAAGAGAAGTGAAAGAGAATGTGCTTATTAATATTCCTATTCATGTTAATTAATAGATTTATAGCTTTGTGAATTTATATACGATAGTGCATATGTGATTACAGTAGTAGTACTCATGTAATTGATTTTATATAATATAATCATTTACATTATTATATTATATAAGTTTTATTTATGTTATTGCATTGTTTTAAATTTTACAAATTTATATGACACTATGTATGTTATATAGATTTTGCAGTTAGTATGCTGTATTGCTTACTCGTTAATTTTATATTATAGATATAATTTAGGATATTGAAATTTTTTCAAATTATATTTATTCTTTTCTCTGTTTATTAAAAATTGTAAATCAATAAATACCATGGTAATATTGATTAATTCAACTTCTTTTTAAAAATTATAAGTATACAACCCTTAAGTTTTCATAGAATTGCAATTATAGGAATAAAAAATAAAATGTGAATTGTCTCTTACCTCTTGACTGGAACTTTGTTGAAAAAAATCCTGAATTAAAATTGTGTACTCGATTACTGTTATCAGTAATACTTATAAAACTGGAAATTGATATGCAAGAGAAATAGCTGCATGTTCCTTTAAATATTGTATATTTGTTCCATGTATTAATTCTATTTTCATATAGTAGGAAATTTAGTCAAATTCTAGTCTATTATAAATACTGATGTAGCTATCTTTGAAATATTTAACTATTTATAAAATTTCTTTTACATGATGCACTAAAATTATTTATCTATCTTGTATTCTATATAGGTTAATTGTATACTTTTTAAAATTTTGTAAGAAAACATGATAAGAATTTTGAATTTCTTACTTTTTCTTATATTTTTATGTATGCTTACACAAGGTATACTTCATATTTTCATAAATGTAGCCTTGTAAGTAGGTTTTGCTCTACCTTAAATTTTCAATTCATGTTTTCATTAAATGTTTCTTTTGTGAATAACAAAACCTAAT
This sequence comes from Latrodectus elegans, assembly GCA_030067965.1. Classification (NCBI taxonomy): domain Eukaryota; kingdom Metazoa; phylum Arthropoda; class Arachnida; order Araneae; family Theridiidae; genus Latrodectus; species Latrodectus elegans. The sequence goes on along the minus strand of CM057817.1, from coordinate 63,064,143 downwards.
ATTTCATGTTTGTATTTTTATTATAAAATGCATTTTATCAATACTTGTAAGAAGTAATATTCTCTTTAGTAATTTATTTTCATATTTCAAAGACGGATTTTAAAAATTTGTATTAATTTATATTAAGTAATAAATAGTCTTTATCGTATAATATATTATATTCCAAGTGCCCATACGTGATTCTGTTATTTCAGTTTCATATTTGATATTTTATTTATTTAATTTGATTATTTTGAATAGTGTTTTATTGCTGAAGAATTGTTGGGGAATTCTGATGTCATTGAAGAAGTAAAATCTCAGTTGAATAATATACCTTATGGTGTGCTATTCCTGAAAACAAATTGTTTATCTGAAAATGATTCTGCAATTAATGTAAGTAAAATTTCATTTCTGTCTGAGATAATCTTGCCATAGTTTATTCATATTTTTATAATTATAAAAATAGAAATAAAATAAAAAATGAACAATAAGGGAATAAAATCAATTATTATTTTTCTGTCTTATATTTTATTAAGGAAAAGTCTTAATTATCTCACAAGAATCCTGTGTGGAAATAGATTAATACATTAGTCAGTAAACGAGTGAATTTTTTTAATGAGAAAGTTTTAGGAATTTTTCTGGAAAGTTTGCACTTTTAGAATTAATGAAGGAACAATTACATATATTTGCATAAATTTTTTAGATATTTTTGTGGTAAATTTGCTCTAAAATTTCAACGAAATCATTTTAGAGCAATCAATTTGCTTGCTAAGCTCTGGCTTTAATACAAATGTTTTTTTAATTATTTATATTTTGATCTTATTGAGTTAAATATAATTTAGAGTTGCACCAGGGCCACTCAAAGATATTTTAGTATTTATATCAAAAGCTTTTTTTAATGAGGTTTTATATATTTTATTATTTGTGTTCATAGAGCCCTTTGAAATTGGGTTTGGGACACATTGTCTCATTTTCTTTTACTGTCAATCTTTAGACAGAAGCAAAATCAGTAAATGCTTTTATCTTCTGAGCTCAAACAGTGACAACTAGTTAATAAAGAATACTTGAGCATTTTTCTATATCTCAAGTATAAAAGACTGTTAAGTAAATTATGTTGATTCAATTTATAATATGTGGCTCATGATTTATGCAAGAAGTTTCATTCATATGATTTTGAAATTAAAAATTTGATGAATGAAATATATATTTTATAGGAATCAGTTATCTACAAATATCCTGATGAGAATAGTGCTCTATTTCTTCTTAAAGGAATGTTTATTACTATTAGTCATATGATAACAGAATTTACTTCTGCTCCCATTTTGAGGTAAATTAATATTATCTATAGTTTTCTTTTCTGTGGTTCTTCATGGTTTTTTCTTTTGCTTTTCTGTGGTTCTCAAAAACTTGAATTCTATTTAATTATTCTTTTGCCACCTTTCTTTATATTTTTCATCTTTTAAATTTTAACCAGTTAAATTTCAAATGTAATAAACTTCCATTTGTAATTTATTATGTTTTCTAATGTATCAAATCTAGAAATATTTAAAATTCTGTTTTACGTTTTTTGATAATGACATCAATTTTAACATATTTTAAGTCATTCTCAAGTCAAACTCTGCTCATTTAAACAGGGAAAAATATTTGCTAATGTTCCAAAAAAGTTGATTCTTACACACATGGTGTTAAGTAGTAAGTACAATGCAAAATTTATTTCTGTACCACTGTCAACGTTATTACATCCCAAAATTTCCAATAAATAAATGAAATATAAAAAAAGATTACTTATTAACCAGTATATTTATTTTATATCTTAATGTACTTTTTATTAAATACAATCACCTTTTCATTCGTGGTTGTATAATTTGCAGTATGTTAGATTAAACATAGTCACAAACTTCAGTTATTTAGTGATATAATATATATATATAATAATGTTGTGGTAGAAATCTGATATATTAAGATTGTGAAATTTTTTAAAATGAAACATACACAATGAAATATGTAGTTTATAATACTTGATGTAGTGCTTTTATATCACTGATAATCTATCCAAAATGTTAAATAGAGTATCCATTAACATTTTCTATTATTCTTCGTGTACAACTTTGTACATGAAGAAAAACAGAAAATATTATAAATAAAAAAATAATGGGCATTGAAAAGTTATTAAAAATTTATTAAATACTTATTAAAATTATTAAATAGTTATTTTGGAAGAATTATTAACTTTTCAAAAAGATCACAATTGATTATTGCCAATGTTTCACTTTCAAAATCATCTGTTAAGTTTTGATACGAAATTTTGAGTTTATTGTAGAATTTGGGATTATTTGAGAAACATTCATGTATTACTGTTATCAGTGATAGTTTAGTTAGTGATCTGTTAACTAAACTGTTTTTTGGACTTTGTACAAAATTGTTTTACTGTTCTTTTATTAATTATTTGGTCAACATTTACAATTGCAGTATTGTAATAAAAAGTTCTATTTTAGTCTTTTAACTTTGGAAATTATAATCTTATAAACGGTATTGAGATACTGAAAAGTGGCCATGTATCAAATTATAAGACAACTACTTAACTTTGAGCATATATATGTAAGAAAGGAAATACAAAGAGAATTAATTTGTGTACAGTTTATATCATAAAAAGTGATAGAAATTTGGTATTTTAACTTTCAACTAAGCGAACTGATGCTAACAGGATAAAGGTGTATTGTAAATGAGCATAAATAGTAAATGTTTCTAATGAAAGCTAGTTGCTCCTTTCTGTATATTTCATTCTTACTCATTTTTGCATCAATTGCTTATATGAGAATCTTAGTACCTATAGGTATTCTTTCTAATTTTGTTCCTTTTGTGACATATGATTATATTAAAGCAATGTTGAACAAATATACCTGAAACTTAAATATGTGTAGTCTTTATTCTGTATTAGGAGATTTTCACATTCAATATGGCTTTAGTATAAAAACTTAGAGACATTTTTAATATGTTCACTTGCTGTATTTCCGGTTTTAAATGTTTTTGTAAGTTACATAAGTTATACCTAATATTTTTAGTCCATTTTTATGACATTTGAAAAGTTGGCATACATAAATTTTCATTAATTGGCTGTTTTTATTGTTATATTGTTTTTTATAATATTGTTTTAGTTAATATTTATAATAAACTACTGAAATTAATTATAATGTTTTTAAATATTCAAATTTATTTCTATTATTTCTTGAGACTCAGGATATTCTCTCAACATATGTGTTTTTAGCAAAATTATTGTCCGCTTCTGATCTTGGTATAGAGTGCAAAGTACATGTTGGAACTCATTTACAAAAAGATGTCGTTCCTTTGAGCTCTTTTAAAGTATTCATAGTAGTAATGCAATTATTATGATTGTAATGAAAGAAGAATACTGATATTATTGCTTAAATTTTATTTATTTTAACAATGAAAGATGTAAATGTTTTGTTTATATTCAATCTTGTAAGTATAATCTATTTTTAACAGAAGTTAGATTTCATTAGTAAGTATTTACCTTGTAGTCCACTTACTTTTTGTATGTTACTAAGTTACAATATTTTAAACAATTTTCGTTATTTAATGCAAAAATTAATGAATTAAATTGCAATAGTAAAGTCATGTACTTCATTTAAAATTTTACTATAGTATAAAATCTATTGGTGTTTTATTTTTCTCCAATTTTGCATGTGCTTGACATTATTACAAATAATTTGCTAAGATTCTATATTTTTAACTTTTTGTTTATGATCATAGCTTGGAATTTTTAAATTGCTTTATCTTTTCTCTGTTTTGTCATAGATAAAAATTTTATGTACTTCTAATAACTGAAAGTGTACCATTATATTTTTATGAAATATTTGCACTTGTCATCAAGGAAATATGTCATCGTTAATTAAATTTTAGTATTTTATGCACATGCATTTTTTATTTATTGGAGCTTATTTAAGGTCTTATTTAAATGACTGTTTTAAATGTAATTTGTCATTTTCTCAATTATTTCTAAAATTGTTCTTTCAGTGATATGGTTTTTATTGTGATATTGCACTGTTACTTAACATTTTTGCATACTTATAAAATTATATATATTAGTTTCATTGAAATATATGTTCGTTTAATATTATGTTTTGTGTTGTAAGTCATATTTTACAATTATCTAGTTGCAGTGTGGATGTTAAAGGGCAGAGAATGCATGTAGGATTTCTTAAAGAAGAGAATATTATGGTTTTATTTGCAGCTCCTTTTTTAAGGTATGTGCAATTCATATAGTGTGCTGAGTGTGTGTATATATATATATATATATATTGGAATATTTTAAACTATAAAGGTTTAGTTATGTGAATGGAAAAATTATTCATTAAAATCTATCTAAGCACTATAAAATCATTGTTATATAAAAACTTGAAATTTTATGCTGAGTTTATAAAATATTAATAAAGATTCATGCATACACATTGTTTTTCAAAAGAATAGTATAATTTTAATTACTTTTAAGGATTATAGAAGCTTCCATTTTATTGAAGATTTAGGGTAAAGCACAAAGTATAGAACTCTGGTATGAAATACAAGAAAAACAATACTGCAAAAGTGATTATAATATTTATCACATTATAGATACTTAAATATGAAACATTAACAAGTTAACAACCATGAATGTTAGAAGTCTGCTTATAGTTTCACAAGGTAATCAGAACTCTTGTTAGTCTGAAAGATACTAAACACATAATGTAACTCAGAAATTTATTTCATAAAATTGTATAAGTCAGATAATATTTATGTTCTTCTATTGACATGACAGACCTTGATGAAGCAAAGCCTTTCCAACATTTTCTTTCCATTTTGATCTATATTTTGCAACTGAACTGCAATTAATTAATTTTAGGATCTTATAATACCTCTCTATGCAGTCTGTACATCACAACCTTGGGCTACTCTTTTTTCCTGTAACACATTTTATCTTTATATTTCCAAATAGTTTAATATTGCTAACAATTTATATATTTGCATTGATAACAATTTATATATTTGACTGATTAAGGACTTTTTGAAATAATATTTCGTGTAAAAATAACATACATTATATATTTTCAAACTTATTAATGTGAAAGAAATAGTCTTTCTAAATTAAATCATTGTATAAAAAGATAATATATTTTTTTAATTTTACGAAATTTCTTTTAGTGGTGCTGGATTTGAAGTACAGCATGTTGTTAGAAATATAGGAAAGGTTTTGAAGTTTCAGAATTTTTTAAATGAAAAGTAAGCAATTTTTCATTTTAAGCAATATTAAAAAATTGTTGTGTTATATCAGTGTATGTATATGGTATTTACTTTAGACATTGTTTTAGTATTATGTACTAAGATAATTAGTTTTTAAAAATATACTGTGTAAAATTTCTTTTAACTATCAAATTGGGAGAAGAAGTATGTTTGGTAGATATCTCTTGCAGAAGTTGCTTTGTGATTAGCACAATAATAACAATCTGCACTTTAAGTTGCTATTGTTGTTGCTTGTTCTCGAAAGATCTGACTTGTGAAATCAGCTCTAGAAAGTTTGACTGCCAAAAAATTTAATATGTCCCCCTTAATATGTCTTAATATCTCTAATATAATAATATATCCTTAGAAAGTCTGATGTAATCCAATGGATGCAGTGAAACTGAATTGACAGAGTATTTTTTTAAGTGGGTGGTTTTTTCTGCCCCTATCAATAGACGGATACTTAAGATGACTACTTATACTTTAACCTGATGATTTCATATACATAAAATACAATCAAAATAAAAATTTAAATCAACAAAATGCATTTAAAAAAAGATATTAGTATTATATTTTTGTACTATTTTAAAATTTTAAATTGCCTTATTGTTACATTATCTTATTGTTGTTATTACTTATTTATTGCATTCAAGAAAGCAATCATATCTAATAAAATATCTTGTATTGTATTTTAAGGACATAAATGTGAAAATATTCATCGAGATAGGATAATTAGAGTGATATCTATTTCTGTAAACATTTACAAAACTACACAAAATTTAGAAAGTTTATAAAAGTAAATGAAAATCATTTCTTTTTTATTATCATTTGAGCAAAACATTTTTGCTATCATGAATTTTAATTTATATGATTAATTACCATTTAGGTAATGTAAACTTTATCTAGAGATTTAACTGGATTTTAAAAAATATTTAGTTTTCAAAATGTATGCAGAACTAATAATGGAAATGCTTATAGCTAACTTTTGAACTACCTTTCTCATCATATCACCAGACCTTTGTTTTTGGGCTTGCTTCTTCTGAGAATGATAAAAATTATCATTTCTTTGTTGTCAATATCTGAATAAATCAAATAAATTTGAATCCTCAAATCAAAATTTACTTCCACATTCCATATAGTACTTGAGTGCTGATATGTATGTGTTTTATTTAAATTGAAATAATAATGTGAGGAATTTGAGCATTTCAATATATTATTTTATGTGTGCCTTATATCTAACAATACTAGTTCAAAATTTGCTGAAGAAATTGTTGTATTAAATGTGAATCCATCTATAAGCTATGTCTTGTGTATTGTTATAATTCTCATTAATCATAGCAAGGCTCCATTAATCATAGCAAAATTTAATAAAATTCCGTTTTATGAGCAACAATAGTTAAATAAATTATTTTCCTAGTATTCTACTTAAAAATTCTATTTAAAATTGGGATATTTTTTGGCAAATCTAAAATATGAGCTGCATTTATTGCCAGTTTTAAAATCGTCTTATAGATCATATTGATGAAATCTTTAAGGGACTTATTTACAGTCAGTAAGGTTGTATTTTAATGATGCATATGTATGAGTCTAACATTTCCATATTTTTTTATAGTCACAGAATATAACATCAGGTAAATGTAATTTTTAGTATTCTATTCATAAAAATAAGCCCTCTTTTCAAAATAATTTAATAGTTTTCAAGTAAAACATAATTTCCAAAAAGTGATTTAAGTGAAAATATATTAAGTTTTAATATATTTTACATTTTTAAATTTTTTTTAAAAAATACCATTTTTAAGAAATGATTTATAATATTTAAATAATAAAACAATATTTAAATAAAATAATATTTAAATTTGTCAGTATAAAATAATGTACAAATAAAGATTTTCCTGCATTTTCAATTGATTAAGTATAAATATCCATTAAGGAATTGCTGTTAACTTTACTTATGGTTATATGTGGATGCATAATTTGAAGTATTGGTGATTTTTCTGGGGATCTTCATTATAACAATAATTAATATCAAGTAATTTATGCTAGTAAGCACTGTCACTAGTATGCTATTAGATAAAATTTTTAACACTTGATAATATCTTATATCAAGAGTTAAAAATTGGCCTTAAATGTATAATTTATTATTGGCCATAGTTCTTTACTACAAATGTTTAAACACATAAACTATTTTTTTCTGTTAAAATATATCTTTAATACATATATTTTATTTAACAGAATATCATCATCTTTTTTATAATACTCTGTTTTTTTTTTTACTTTTTCACATTTTTTGTTATTTTGTATAACAGAAAGTTCCATCTATTTAGAAGTTGGCTTCTTATATTGCTTGATTTCTTTGAAAATTTAACCATTGTATATCATTAAAATTGAGGACTTTTTTATTTTGTTAACATAACGAAACATTTATTTTGAGATCATTTGCGTATGATACATTCAAATTTTACAGTTATTAACAGTAAAATTTGCTCATATTTTATAATATTTTCATCATTTTATATTATTGATGAAGAAAATTATTCATTTGATAAGGAATATAAAAAAAGTATATTGGTTTTCATTTGAGCACAATATTGAGTAGGAACGATTTAGTTTTGGAAAATTGTTGTTGTTTCTTAAGATTCATAGTTTTATTGCTAAATATAGTTAAAACACTTAGTTTCTTTATTTGTTTCTTCATACATAATAAATATGTGTTTATATATCAGAATTTTTTGTTTACTTTTTTAATCAAAATATTTTCTACATAGTTTTATAAGTTTCTTATGTTGTGAGATTGAAAAGTAATAAAATTTTAATTATAAAAATTGAAATCTAAAAATTATTTCAGATTTTAATGCATTTTTTTAAATTAAGATAATTCTTACATATGATGTTTACTTTTTAGGGAGTTTGTTTTCGCTGATTCTGTAAATCAAATGGATAAATTTTTTTCTATGTTTTTTAAATATTTCTTATCTGATCAGTCTGGAAATTTGAGTTTATCAGAACCATTGTTATATGATATTTTACCAAGTGTTCCGTGGCTACCACTTCCATTAGAGTTGAAGGTATATACTTTGTGTTTTGCATTGATAAATTTCATTGACATTTAATATAAAGTTTATTTGTTATTATCATCAATTATTACTAATTTTTTGGATGCTTTTAAATAATTATAAGCCTTGGATATATTTTTGTAAAAATGTTTTATGTAAAAACTTTTTGTGTTATTTATATTTCACAAAAATTTTTTACACAAAAGACAATTATTTATTTAGATTAAAGTAAGGTGGTTCCAAAAGAACCTTGCACTGTGACCATAGATCTATTGTATTATACCTTAAAAATAAAGCTCTTATTTGAAGAGACATTTAACAAAGATATCCTGTAGCACCCAAAGTTCAATTAAATGCTCATCTAAGTTTTCATATCTATGTGCTGAAAAAATTTCACATTCACATAGAATATATAATGAAATTTCCTCTATATATTGACAACTATTGCAAGTAGGGTCATCTAATACTCCCTTTATGTTGAGATGTTTCTTAAGGTGAGAGTGTCCCATAAGAAGTTGCACTGCTCTCCTTAAACAGCTTCTACTAAGCTTTAATAACTCTTTTTGTCTTTTATCAAGGCATGTATTATTTAATAGTTTTGCTTGTCTTTTATCACTGACATTATACCAGTTAAAAAACTATTGCTTCGTAAAGAAATCAAAAGCACTGCTTTTGATTAGTTCTTTTGACATACCTAGCACTGGTTCAGGACCAAAATAATCAGTTCTTCATCCAATCCTCACTAACTCAGCAGCTAACTCATTGCTAGGAACACTAGAGTGCCTGGGCACTGACATTAAGATAATATTTTATTTTTAGCCACTCTACACAGAGTAAGGTAACACTCCCAGAAAAGAACAGAAGTTAAAGTAGACTTCTGTAAACCTAGTAATGCATCTTAACTGTCAGAACAGATTATTATTCTTTTGCAAGAATAGTTTCTGTCTGAGCAATTTCTACTGCAAGCGAGAATGGACAAGACTTCTCCTTGGGATATAGTTGTATGTTTTCCTAAAGTGAATAATTTTATACCATCACTGGACAGTAAATACCAGCCCCATTGTTTGAAATCCTTTTTGAGTCATCAATGTACCAATAAGTATAGTTTTCACTGATGACAACATTATTTCAGTCTCCTGAAAAGGGAAATTTGATTGTATAAGCTTATCAGAAGCATATTTAGCAATCATATAATCATTAGGTATATTTACAAAAGGAGGACTAATTAGGTCAGCCTTAAGGTATTATCAAGATGAAAATCTAGAGTTTTCCTTTCATTGGCCTGTATTTTTAAACCTTTTCATGCAAGTTATAACTTCTGCTTCAATATGCATATAAAGAAGATGTATATATAGCAAACGCTCAAGTATAGAAATGAAAGTTGTGTTTTAATACAACCAGAAATAACTACATAAAACAACTTGAAGTTTTGTAAAATCTTCCTTAGTAATTTCCTTTCTAATTCTTGACCACCAGACCACTGAACGATTAGTAATGATGGGACAAATGATCATAGTGTAAATCCAATGAATAACTTTAAGATTTATGCCCCAAGTTCTTCCAAATGCATTTCTACATGACCAGAAAGCTTTTTTTTGCTCGTTCAATATAAAAGTTGATATACTTGTTCTAACTCAACTTCATGTCAAAAAATACTTCTTCAAAATACATGTATTTAGAGCATGCTAATTCTTGACGGAAAAAAGTTATCATCTACAGATTAAGATTATTTTTCTTTGTGAAATCAATTTTAGTATGTTTAAATGATTCACAGAAAGGCCTTCATTATTACATCAATTCTCAACTCTTTTAAGGGCATTGGATATGATGCTAGGTATCATTTCGCCAAATTTAGCTCTGAAAATATTAATCTGATTATCTGCATAACCAGTGTTGGTTATACCATACATGTTTAAAAGCTTTGTAAAAGAATCTGCAATACAGCACCACAAGATTGGGGAAAGAACCCATCCCTGTGCACAATCAGCTTTGGCTTTGATCGTCATATTTTCTCTTAAAAAGAAAACATTGATGAATCTGTTACTGAGCAGGATTTTATTTAAAAAAACAGATAGTGTCATCAATGCTTTTTCTAACAAGAAATTGTCGAATGGCTTAAATGGATTCCTTATCAAAAGTACCTTCAATGCCTGAGAAAACTGCTGATGTAATCTCTTTAGCCTTAAGAGTCAAAATGAAGAACAAATTGGAGATTGCATAATCGGTGGAATTTATCTGTTTTTATATGCATATTGGGAGTCAGAAAGTGGTTTATCTACTAAGCAAACTTCTCTTATACGTCTATCTATCAACTTTTCAATTGCCTTTGGAAGAAAAGGAGATAATAGGTCTGAAAGATTTGGTTTCCTAGTAATCTTTTCCTATCTTAGGAATAAAAATTTATTTTGTATGCTTCCAACCAATAGGTATATGGCCAAAGGTTATATACATGCTGGAAATCTTACAAATAATAGGTGTAATGCTCTGGATTCTCTGAATAAGTAGAGCCAGTTCAATATCATCCATTCCTGGTGATTTATAAGGTTTAGAAGACATTATAGCCCATTTTGTTTTATTGTAAGTTATGATTCCTTTCACAACATCTCATTTACTTCTACCACAATTGTATCTAGAGAATGTGAAAGTAGGAAGTCCAATTATTTCCTTGAAACTTGGAAAGTGAACTGTGAACAATTCAGCCAGGGTCTTCCTCCTAGATTCTCTGAAAACTTACCATTCAAGTTTTTAAAAGTGTTTAGACAGCTTTTCCTGTCCTTAGACATTATTTTAACAAATCTTGTAGTAGCAGTCTTAATGTCAGTTCAATAATTTTTTCTGGAATTCTTTTTAGAATTCTTGATAGCTGTATTCCAAGTAGTTAATGCCAGTTTGTATTACAGCCACTCACCATTCTTCTTAGCTCTATTAATTTTTTTTTACATTGTCTCCATAATTTTCTGAACTATTTAAACCACCAATGATCTAATTTTGGTGAGCAAGTGTTTCTGACCATACAATTTTGGTTGTATGCTTGGAAAATGTCATATTGCAATTGATCAATGGCCAATTCTAAATGTGTTACTGAAGATAATCAATTTTGATCATGATTTCTAGATCTTTTTTGTAGAATCCCAGTTGGTGTTTTTTGGGTTTCTACCTACTACCTCTATGTCTGTTTGTCTCTAAAATAGAATACCTAATGTATTGGTGGTCATATAAGCTTTTTTCATCAGACACTTTCCATTTATTAATAAAATCCACACACATACTGTTGCATTAGGAAAGGTCAATGACTTCTCCTGTTTACAGTAATAAAAGTAGCTTTATTTACTTTATTAAGGATAAATGGATTATGACACCAAATATATTCCAGAAGATCCTTGTCACATCTGTTGCAATCACTACTCTCCTGCATAGTGTGGTGAGCATTTGCATAACATACTATGATGAGTTTCTTACTCAAATTGTTATATTTGAAAGATTAACAATTTGCACTTTATTACAAAGAAAATGCAGTTGATGCCTTGGAGGACCCTGCTGAGCTTATGCATTTCCAAAGATCTACCTAGATCTATAGGGGTCTTCTGCTTCAGGTTACTTACTGGGCATGATTTTCTCCACAAACATCTATATCACATTGGGCTTGTGGATTCATCCGACTGCATTTTATGTAGAGAACATGTTGACATGGATGGCGAGCATCTTTGGAAATGTTCTGCCGGCTCTTCTTCACATTTCAAGACGCTCTCCACTCCTGGAGATACTTCTTTTCTTTATTGGACTGCAAGACTTATTATGCTTGAAAGAGCCAACATAAAGACGTAATTTAAAAAAAAAATAAAAAACAATTTACACTTTGAATGCGTTTTTAAATTCAAAAGGAAGGAATGAAGACATAAAGATTATTTCATCTTTGATTTCCTGCAATAAACAGGATACTTTTATTGCAATATTTAGGTAATTAACCAGAATAAGGGCATTTAATTTGTTGCTAACAACAATAAACTCTTGATCACATACAACATTTATCACAAAAGATGTTAAAACCTTGAACATGTAGGCCCAAACCAAAACCATTAGGGGTCCATGGATCCTTAATACAATGTTAACTACCCCTCTTGTCACCTTCCTGTTAAAAAAAGCTTAATATGTTCGACTATGGTGAAGGTTGATGTGTGGTACTTTGATGATGCTTATCATTGAAACATCCAGTGATATTACGAAGGAGCACTGATTCTCATGTGATCACAAGTAGGAAAGTCACTTAGAAATTTTTTTTCAGGAATGTCAACTAACTCTCTCGCAAATTTGGGAGAGCTTAGCTGCCAGCTTGTATCAGAACCAGTTAGTAATTTTAGTTTTTAGTGCAAGGTAATGCATTTTCCTTACTATAAGTAAGAGATGATTTACTTTCTTGAGAGGAAATTGCTTGATTTTCTTTCACATCTACCATCTCATCAATAGTTTAGGTTTCCTTAAGCTCTGGGTCCTGGAGGACTTTAAAAATCCTCCAGTCTAAACCAGTATTAGAATCATAAATAGTCTATTAGATCGCTGCTGAGGCTTCTCTACCAACCTCAAATATCCATCTAAAAGAGTGTGTTTCCACAGATTTCTGCAGAGCATGCCATTGTAAAGATGTCTAGTCCTTGTTAAATCTATTAAGGCATTACAGTGGGATGGCAGGGCTCTTGGTAAAAGTGTCTTTTGTCTTGAAAGCCACTTTTGCTGGTTTAGGGAGTTCACTGGGATGCAGAATTCTAAATCCATCACTTTCAAACAAACACCTTGTTACCATGGAATACTTTTTCAATATATTCCATGGTTTCAAGGTCATCACAAATTAGGATAATTGTTTGAGATACTGAGCTAAAACCACAAATCTTTGGCTGATAATATCTTATAGGGATCTCATTTGTCTTTTTAAGGATCTCCAGTTACATGGAGTTCACATCCTCTTTATTAAGTTTGATTAATGGCTATTTATTTAACCTTTTTTGAACAATTATTCATTTGTTTTATTTAACCTTATTTGCTAGTATTTTACTTGTCAAAACGATAATTCCACTTTCTTAATTTTATTAACTTTTAAATAACAAATTGTGTATGAAATACAATTGTCAATTGTGCGTGTGATATACACACAATTGAATACAATTTGACACAATTGTGATACACACACAATTGAATTGAACACACACACACACGTATATATAAATTTGGAACAAATTTCATTCATAGTAAGAATCAACACCTCATATGAAAATAATGTGAAAGAACATTAATCTTAAAAAAACATTACTTTTCTGAATTTCTTGTTTTATAGAGTTCATCAATTTGGCAGCCGTTATATTAGCGAAATCTATAAAATTTGGCTAACTTTAGAAAGATCAATTGAGTTTTAATTCTTGAAAAATTTCATTATAAATCGACGTAAAGGAATCATTGGAATATTAATACTTATAATTTTGTAATAAGATAAGAATGAGTGACCATTTAATGAAACATCTCATTAAGATTAATTTAGCAAGAATTTTCATTAAAATTGTCTGCTGGTAGAATTATGTTAATATGTAATTGTACTAGAAGATAATTTTAGTGAAGTTTATATTCATATTTTAAATTTACAAAATTTTTACTTGCTTATTACAAGAATTTGATGTCAACTATTTTTGATGATCGTATTTATTAATGAAATTTATTGCAAATATTTAAAATATTTTTTACACTTTCAGACTGAAATCAATGATGTTTTAACTGAATTAGAATCATCTGATTTTGGGAATTCTGTAAGTTTTTAAATAGTTCAAGGATATTTTTATTATTTTTAACATCATAAATAAGCTTTTATTCTTTTCATAGTTTTCATTAATCTTTTTGATAATCCTACATTTTAAGTTTAATAATTTTCTTTGTATTTCATTTCTTTTTTCTGTATATATTCTGCATTTACAAAGAACTTAAATTTATTCAATTCTGTATTTATAATTTTATAATGTTTTTATGCATTAAAACAGTATTCATATAATCTATCTGAATCTTTTCAAAATTATTTTAAAATTTTATGTAATAGGGCCAAATTTTTATGAGATTTCATGGAAAGTATACATTTTTTTTGTATTCTTTTTAAATATTGGTTCATTATTGGAAATGATTCAAATTTTGAACTTCTAAATCTTTTTTATCTGACATTAATTCACTCAGAAAGCCTATAAGTCTAATTAATGCCTCACTACAAATCTGTAATATAGGACTCTATTTCTATGTAATCTTAAACTTTGTTTCAAAAGAATATAAATTTTTAGTTTATCAATATCTTAATTTCTTTTAACAATATTTTTACTGGACTACTATTTAGAATTAAAAGTTAAGTTTTTATACTGGATTTTAAAGTCAATGTGCAATGGGTCTGATTATTAAAGTCAAATGTACATTATGTGTCAAAAATGTATCCAAAACTCATAAATTAGCAAATATATAAAATAGCTGATACCATGTACTAATTGAATCATGCATAGAAAAATCATGCATCATTAGAAAATATCATGCGTTTATATAAAGATCTACAATTATATGGATTTTTCATTCATTATCAGTTGAGTGTAGAATTTATCCTACCAAACATTTTTTGTTAAACTCTTTTATGTGAATGTTGAATCGATCACTGTTTCATTGTGATGCCATTGAATATAATTCAAAGCATCATATGTTGTCCTATGCTTCTAAAATATTTATTTCACTTCAAACAAACATATGGCTTAAGAAATATCTTGGGTAGTTATACAAAGTTCCTTTGTTCCATTAACTATATGTATGCTAAGATTTTCATTGGAAATAAATCTGTTAGAAATTTCGCTCATGGAACTGTAAAGCTCCTGTAATTGTGATCATTAATTTAAAGTTTTTTTCATAAGATCTTGGACTCTCTTGAAGAAGAATCTTTGTCACATAAGCTTTCACAAAAACAAAAAATGTGAATTCTAATGCTTTTAATGTCATTTGGACTTCCAGAATTCATTATGCATTGCCCTTAGAGTGTGAATTTCTGTGTAAAGAACATAAGCTTTTTATTGGACATACCAGTATTTTCTGAAGATTTACTTTGTATTGGTGAATCCATATTCATTTGAGTTTTCATATGATATTGATAAAATGATTATTACTTCCTATAGGGGTGGAAGTTAATCATGTATTTAGTATGGTTCATGTTCAATAAACATTTAAATCATAATGAAATTAAAATATTTTATATTGTTTTTATGAAACAGGTTAAATAGTAAGGTTCTACTTAGAATTTCTTTACATACTATTATCTTTATACAATTTTGTTCTCATCTCGATTGAAGTTGGAGATCACTTTTATCATTATCTGCCAACAATATAACACTTTTTTTGGAGTGGCATTTTTAAAGAAAATTATCAAATATATATAATGCTTCTCTGAGTAATTTCCTTAACTATTTAATCTCACCCTTCTGCATTTAGTAAGATCTATAAAAATGATTTCTTTTAAACTAAATGAAATAGAGTAGAACATTTTCAACAATATTATCAGTGAATATTCAACTCCTTAACTCTTGCTCACAACTCACACAAACTGATGTATATTTATCTAGTAGTATTTGAAAGCATAAGATAATTTGATAATACATAATGTTTTGAAAAGTTGAGGGAAAGAACTACATTATTGTTAAGATAATAGGATTCAAGAATTTTTGAACTGACTAAATTGTTGTCTAATGGAAAAGTAAAATTGACCGGAATAAAGGAATAACATATAACCTGATCATGGCCATTGCAGTATTTTCCTCTTCAGGATCAAAATTTGCTTTATATAAAAAAAATGGAGTGAATATTTTTTTTAAATGTTAAATTAAAATTTAGCCATTTTTTGCGAAATGTTTTCCAGTGTAATGAATCTTACTTGCTAATTACAATTCATCTTCTACAATAAATATCCAAATAAATTAAGTGCAGAGTAATATAAAAGGGTGAAATAATCACAACATATTTCTGAACCTGTTTTTAGGTCAAAAGTAATGGAATTTGGCAACTGAAAAGTTGCAACAAATTAGCTCAAGTGAGCAAAATTTGATGAAAGATTTGTTAAAGATTGCTATTAACTTTCTTTTGATATTTGTTAAATGTATTTAATCCAGCTAATTTTGGTGTTAATCAATGAAACATCCATTTCATATATGTGCTGAAACAGTTAGGGACAATTCAAAAAATAAATATGGGTAATAATAATTATTTTTCCCTTTATATAAGTGATATTAGAAATATTTATATTTTAATTTATTCAATAATTTATAATAATCAGAAATGTTTCAATTTATTAAAAGCATTACTTTTTTAACATATTATTTCTCTAAAAGTTTTTATATCATATTTTCATATAGTGATACAAACATACATATTCATGTATAATAATTTTTTTTAAATAAAATATTTTCTAGTCTGATGGTTTTTATGAAAAACAACGAATCTACAGTATTCTTGGTTCATGTCTCTTTTACAAAGTAAGTTTTCCATGTGTATTCAAGTATTTATGAGGTTTTCAATGGCACTTTAGTTGTTATAATACCACTTTAAATTGTCATATATCAAATCAAAAACCTTGAATATAATAAAGAGAAAACATGGTAGAAATTAATTTCCAGTTTTTATAAAAGTAAAAAAAAAATTACTGGAAATGAATTTCTGCCATATTCTTATATATATAACTGAATATATATATTTTATATATCTGGATTAACATTCAAAAAATCATTTAAGCTTTTTTTCTTAACAAAATTCTTATAAAAAGATAAAATATTTATATTTCTTCTTTATTAATTTTTGTTTATAATGTGCTTGTATCATAATATCAAAGATATTCTATGTTTGTATTTTTAAATACCTTTTTGAAAAATGTACCTTTTTAAGATTATCTTTGTTACAGAGCAGTAAAATTTGCAGTTTTATTGTTCCCGAGAAAATGCATTACTTGTAATGGATAGCTAAAGTTAATACTCTTTTTTTTGTAATTTCATTGATTAAAAGTAAAATTATTTGTTGTTGTAAACATCTCGTGATTTAAGAAATACTCGATACATTTTTTAAAGTGAAAAAAAAAGCTTTATTCTTAAGGGAACATAAACTCATCAAATATTGTATAACAATATAACTGAAAAGCTATTTTTCTCTTTCATAATATCAATTCATTTCAAGGAAATTTGAAAACTTAACACATGGATACAAATATATGTATGTACATAAAGGTACACACATAATATTTAATGAAATTCCTCATGGTGATTAATTAACTTTGTTGATTGGTTTTTCAATTTTTTTATATAATAGTTTTTGATATAATAAGATTTTAACATATAATTATATATATGTATCTGAAATTAAGAAAAATCTAATTATTAATTTAATGTCTACTGTTACATATGTCGAAGAAATCTTTTTTTAATACTTTATGAAAACGATTTTTCTCTTTTCTTATTTTTTAAATATGTTGTGTCTTAGATTTTTAAGTTACTTAAAGTAAAGGTGCATCACACATGTTCTTTTATTTTTAAATTTATGTGCAAGGTATTGTTTATTATTAAATAGCTGTTGTTCTACAACTTTGTAATTGACTTATTCCTGTATTTAATTTAGTTTTTGAGCTAGAATTTCTAGCTTTTCAATTTTATTACTGTGGACATTACATAATGTCAAATCTTTTAATGCAAAACCATTTTAGCATACCTCAATATTTTTCTTAATTTCAAATATGTGTACATAATTACATGTATCAAATATAAGAAATTGCAAATTTTTTGATAGATATAAAAAGTAGTTTTCAGAATAAATTGCTGACTTTCCTTTTTGGAACTGTGATCCAGTATCACCGAGAGAATGTAAAATATAAATCTAAAGATATTGCTGAAAATTATTTTATGTTAATAACTATATTATTTAATTTGATTCAGAGAAAGAAATGTGTAATTTAGTTAAAGTGTCTATGATATTGGTGGCCAAAGCCAAATTTGAATTGGAAGATTGGGAATTTACTGAATTTATCTAATCAAAAATTTTGGTTGAAGCAACACTTATCTTGGGTTTATCATAGAATGGCTATAAAGACTCCTATGTCAGTTCATCTTCTAAATCAAGTAAACCCATAAATTGAAGAAGCTTTCTCTGCTTGTTTCTGCAGGTATTTGTTCCCTTTGAATTTTCTAGTTCAGTGATTCTTCTTTCAAAACTTAGGCTCCAGAAAAGTTTCAAATGAAATTGATATTGAAATATCAAAAGAACTGGTATAGAAGATTTTAAATTAACTTGATTGGCTTCATTTGCTTAAACTTGTGAGAATTGCATGATCTATATTGAATGCCAATGACTTTTTAATAAGTTTGCATTTTATCTCATTAGCTTATGCATTAGTTGTTTCTATTAGAAGCAAGAATGGAAAATAAGGGAAATTTCAATTAATATTTGCCAAAGAATAAAAACGTTAAAGAGAATAGATGTTCCAAGATTGAAATTGATGGCTACCAATATTGGTGTAAGGTATCTGTCTGTTGAAAAGGCTTTGAATCTTATGAATGTTAGAGACAGTTTCATCAATTAGCAATGAATTCACAATCAAAAACTAGGATAACATTTGTTCAAAATAGGGTTCTGAAAATCAGGACATTTTAAAAGATACAAGATTAAAAAGATATACCTGGTTTGGAAAATCCTGGTGATTTACTTTCAAGAGGTAATGCAAATGCTATGGTGTCATAAATTATAATAAACATGGAAGACAGTGTAAATTGACTCCTATTAATAGGATAGAACGACCCTGGTTGAAAAATGAAGAAGACTATTGTTGTAAATCTGCTGCATTTTTTTAAAAGAAAAGTATTTACAGTAATTGAAAATAAATCATTGACATTATTAAATGGTACGATTGAGAAAATTTGGTTTCTTACCAGTATCAACATTTTTGGGATCATTCTTGTTAAATTTCCACTGTTAAGGTATGAAGTTGAAGTTTATTATTTACTAAATAAAGTATTATTAATAAAGTATTTGCTAATAAAGTAATGTTGTCTACTATAATAATGAGTTGTTTCTCTTAATCATTTAAATTTCTTCATTGAAAACATTAAATTTTGTGGTATTGTAGTACATTGTAAAAACATATTTCTGAATAACTTTACAGGGATATTTACTTAGCAGTCATTTTCCAAAAGAGGATTTGCTTGATGTATATTTATTTCTTCGCTATAATCATGTGTTTTCACTTACAAAAGATCAAGCTGTTTCAAGAATTATCATTTGGAAAGAAATATTTCCAAGATATAATCATCAGAGTCAGTATTTTACAGATTCTGATTTTGAAAAATCTGAACGTAGATGCTTTCTGCTAACTATAGCAATGGCAAGTACAAATTTTATATAACTTCATATTTTAATATATCTTTCCATTTTACTTTATTTAAATGTGATAATTTACTCTCTGAATTTATAAATTTAGATTATAAAATGTTGAATTTTTTTTTTATAAATTGATGCAACATTTTTTACTGTGTATATTATGTTCAGTTTTCAACATTCATATGATGCACTGACAGGACTCCTGTTTATTTTATGTTTTGTAAGTTTGTTTTATGATTTAGTCACATATAAGTAAAATTTATATTTTAAAATTTTTTGTCATTTGTTTTTAGACTAATTTTTTTTCTTATCAGTTTATAATTATAAAGATAAAACATTTTATGCTTTCCCTATGGTAGCAGAAAACAACACATTTTGGTAATAATCATATAAGTCTCTAGTTATAATGTTAAAGGATAATTTTTATAAACTCACCATCGTTATTGTTATGAAAACAACAGCTTAGTGTAAATGTTCCCACATTCAGTTTTAGTTGTCATTGAGTAACATATAGTGTAAGAAAATGTATATAATTCACTAGATTGACTTGCATGAAATTGAATGTAGTATTTCTGCTCTTATAAGCACTTCTCTCGAGCTAAATACTTGATAATTATCAGTATTTGCTCCTTTGTGGCACATGAACAGTAAAGGTATGTTAAATAGACTATGGTTGCAATGTCTTCCAAATAATGGTCTCTCTAGGAATGCTATGTCAAATATTATTGGGTATATTTTGATTGGTTTCTGCTTTTAAATTGCCAAGACCCCTAGGCTGCTTCCAACTAACATGTAGAACACATCTCCGGGCTAGTTACAAAGGAAATATGCTGATCCAAGAACTCATGAATAATAGTCCATATCTGTGATAAGTCCTGTTAAAAGCCAGCATTTCATGAATGTTTCAAAAGGCCTATCAACAGCTTCATTCTATTAGGTTATAAGAAAGATATTTTATGTTTTATTTTTAAGATAAATCATTTGCATAATAAATTGATTTTTGGGAGTTGAAATAATGCAATAGAAATAAATTGAATTGTCATGCAGAAAGTAAGAAAATCGTTTTCTAAAGAAAATATTGTGTTAGCGATAATAAAGTAAAAATGATTCGATAAAATATTTGTAATGCAATTTTAAAAATGAATGGAAGAAATAGAATAAAAAAATTATACTTTAAAATTTATGTTTAGGTGATAAAAAGTAAAAAATATTGTACTTAATTTCTCAAACCCAATAGATCATCACATTCTAATTTATTTTAAAATATTTTTGTCTTAATATCTATTATATAACAATTTTGCATACTGTCAAATCTGGTAATATATTGATAATTTATTATTTTAACCCATTTATGAAAATCTTTACCAAAACATGTTTCAGAGATTTCCATTTTTAATTTATGAAGAACGTAATTAAGAGCTTTGGAAATGTAAGATAGAAATCAACTAGGTACCTTTTTATTTTGTAATTTTCTTTAAATTTGTGACTTTATTTGTTGCATTGATATAAAATTTTATTCCATTTGAAAGTTTTAATTTTTATTATAATTAATGGAAGAAATAGAACAAAAAATTTTAATTTTTATAATAATTTAAATTTTTTGACAATAAAATTTTTATGCAATATAATACGTAAACATTTTATCACAGTGACTGATAATTAAAGACAAATAAGCGTTTTTTGAAAATTTCATTTGATACAAATAAGGTTTTAGTTTTAAATATATTTTCCATTATGAAAGTTTTTTTATTTGCAGAATTGCAGTGTACTTTCAATTTTGCTTGAAGCTGGAGGATGTGCCATGAAGTATGTTTAAAATGTTATGATTTTTAAATTTTCTGTTTGGCTTTATTATCATTGAACAGTTGATAAAATGTTCTTTAATTCTATTAATAAAAATATAGAATAATGTACTTTAAGTATGCAATATTTAAAAAATAAATTCAAACTACTACATTCTAAAATTACCTATAATTGATTTGCCACCTACTGCCACATTATATTCGAAATATTGATTTCTTGAAACATTGCCTACGAATTTCAATTATTCGGAAGTTAAAAATATTAAATTTTGTACCAAAGTTTAGAGATATTAAAAAGGGCATCTTTATTCCTAAAGTTATTTAAAGTAACTAAAGTATATACTCTTTTCTAAGCATTACAAAATTAAACTTATATTTTTGATTAATTGTGAGGTAAAAAAATGGAAAAAATATATATTTGGTAAAATAGTTTTTTTTAAATTAAAATAGTAAGCAATATATAAAAACAAAATGATCTTCAAGTATCATCAAGTATCAAACTTGTAAGTGGGATTTCTTTTGATGATGTTACTAATAATAATTATATATAAGATTTCGAGTAAAGGTAGAATCATAATATATAAGATTACACAAGGAGAACCATTATTTATCATAAGTAAAACCGAATTTATGTGTGAAAGGTATTCAATTCATTATTGTTAAAATGCAGAATTTTCGATCGCTCTAACATATGGAATTTATCATACTATTAAGGAAATTTATTATGCTGTAGAATACTAATACACTGAATGAAAGAAATTACAAAATAATCCAAAAATTAGAATTCAATGTTAATTGTGTATATTTTAGTGATAGTCAAGAAATATGTGCATATATATTGTTAGTTAATTTATATATATGTATGTACTAAATTATTTATATAAATCACAAGTAATTGTGAACTGAATATTTAAAAATTTTTATAGGTTAAAGAAATGATGTTCTTGATGTAGAAATCTCTATATAAGTGTTTTGCAAATTTTATTAATTAAATTGTTTAACATAACAATATAAAATGTAGTATTCATGAATTTATCCCATATCTTTATTGCTTAACAAAAATGTTTATTGAAATCATTCGTGTCATCACTGATTATTTTGTAATTTAATCAGTTTTATGTGTGTTAGAAATTGAATACCCTTTGTGATTTTTATGTCTTTAAATATTATTTGACAATTTGAGTGACCAGTCTTTCTAAATCTTTTATGCTTTTGATTATTCCATTTGAGTAAGCTGTTAATTTCTATGATATTTAAAGCTTTAGTATAAATTTGTGAATAATGATAACTGCTTAAATGAAATAAATGCAAACATTTACATTCTTCTTTATAGTATATGGCGAGCTGGCAGCTGAATAAATTTCACTCTTGCCTTCAGTTCAAATATTTCATGGGTTTGAATCCCACTTTGGGTATGAATATTTTTAGTGGTTCGGAATCCACTTTAAACCGTTGATCCCAGTCTAATTAGCCCTCGTGTGCAAAAAGTGACCGTTAAGCGACAAGCAAACTTTATAGTTTATATATTTTTAAGAACTGTTTGTGTTAATTTGATCTATATGTTGATATTAATAAAGTAAAATTTTATAAATTATTGTTTAATATATTGAGTTATTGATAAAATATCTCACTTTGTTATTATTATGTGAATCATTACTTTAAAGAAATACAGCGATTTGAAACTATTTTAGAGTTGAAGATAATGCTCCTCCTGATCCTTTTTATATCGAAGAGGCCCAAAATACTTTGATCATATTGCATAGTTGTGGAATAATTTCTGCTGTGAAGAAAATGTGAGTCAAGAATTCTTGTTTTGATCATTTATTTTGTTTATATCAACACTAAAACATGCTTTAGAAAATCTGAAATAGTTTTACTTTATATTGCAGCAATAAGACACTAAGTATGTATTATACTTATCATCCCTACAGAATATTTAGTTTTCCCTTTAACGAATTTTAATTACCATATTTTCCTGTATATATTCCGCAGCGGCATATAGTCCGCAGCAATTTTTCTAACGAATAGTCGAAAACATATACTGCAGATAATTTGGTGCCAAATAAAATAAAAAATACACATTATGATTAAAAATATAATAAATTCTACTGAAAAAATATTTATAGTGATAAAGATCTGTTTGAATCCATCTCAACGAAAGCTGCGAGATGAAAGCACGACATCGATCAAGATCAGGAATGATGTTAGTAAATCTTATGAATCTTTAGATTTTAATAACTTTTAAAATGAGGTTTGATATATTATAAAAATAAACTATATTTGTTTGGTTAATAGTTAAATGAAAGAAATGGATTATTTTCTAACTGCGCATGGAATACAACTTTTCTTTTGTACATCGCATGCTGTTTTTCACCTTACATTACATGTTTTTTGGCATTTTTTTTCATTTATTTTCCCTATAGCTTTCAGTTTAAAATTTGCTCAGTAACTTAATTTTTCCTTGACTATGACGGTATACGAATTTGAATGTTTTCAAAGCGAAAAAAGTTCAGGTCAAGATAAAATGCGAAATGACGCTAATGAATTGGAATTTTAATATCGTTCAGAGGAACTGAATTTGTTCTTGAACGTAATTAGACAGTGTTGATTATAATTAAAATAATTCAATCCAGTCGTAGCGACATCTGTTATTTATTTTATGAAACATAAACTATATTTCTTTCAAAACTTTATTGTAAGCTTTTCAGGAGAAAAATATTTTTTTATCAAATTATCCGCAGCGACGTATAATACGCACAACGAAATTCGGAAATTTTTAAACACATAATCCGCAGATTATATACAGGAAAATAAAGTACTTGCTGTTTCATCACACAGAAAACAAATGTTATTGAACTGTTTAGTATCAAATGATATGATGTGGTTCACACATTTTTATGAATGCTGACTTAAATGTGTTGTAAATTTTTATTTCTTGTAATAATTTAGTTGTATTGTTTGAAATACATTACAATGAAATCAATAATAAATTTTTAAATTATATTTTAATCAGACATTAACTCAGTATTTAGTTTTCTCATGCTTGTAAAATGATTTTTTTCAACCAGTGGTTGATTAGTTATGAGAAAGGACATTGTGCAGTGTGTGATTGAAAGATAATACTTGTATTTAACTGTTGAAGAAGAAATAAAATCAGAGCCATCTAGGTTTCTCTGTAATATACATTTATGAAAAATGATATCATACTTATAAAAGATGTCACTATGTGATATTTGAATAGTTTTTAATTGAGAATGCCAGCTTTACCACATTGAATAAACTCATGTTTTCTGACATGATTCATTGCTTCTTGTCATTTATGCTGAAAAAATCTCTGCTATTGCTATATACTAATTGGTTCATCACGTCGAGTAAATTTTACTACATCAATACTATTTCCTGCCAATGCTTTCTCGCTTATGTGAATCTTTATACAGTTAGTTGATAGAATCTTCTTGATTGACGATGACAACAAAGGATTGCATAGTGCAAAATATCATTTGTTGATTCTGCTGAATCAGTTGACTTTGACTAGAATGGTTTTACTGGATTTAGTGTGTTTATAAAATATTTGTCACACATTGTTGTATG
This sequence comes from Latrodectus elegans, assembly GCA_030067965.1. Classification (NCBI taxonomy): domain Eukaryota; kingdom Metazoa; phylum Arthropoda; class Arachnida; order Araneae; family Theridiidae; genus Latrodectus; species Latrodectus elegans. The sequence goes on along the minus strand of CM057817.1, from coordinate 63,039,041 downwards.
AAGAAATAAGTTTCTGCACTTCTTCCAAATTGTAGTTATTCTTGCTTTTCAATTTATTAATTTGTATAGAGTTTGTTTATATTTGTTTTCCTCTCTGTTTCGCTTCTTATTATAAGTGAGTGGCATTTATTTTGTAAATCTACCTCTTATTATATTACCATCTCTTTCTAAATAGAGATTTTCATAATGCTATTAATCCTATTTCAATTGCTCTTCAGTCTAATTTTCAAGGGAATTTGAAAGAGTAAGAATATGGAAATATCTACTTTAAAATAATTATAGGCATTTTATTTTGAATAAAACAGAAACAAAATGTTTTGTGCATAAATTTTCATGCGTCAGCCTAAAATTATTTGACCTGCTACTAATCATACATTCCCATGAATGATTAGTAACTTTATAAAATTAAATTTATCTATTTTGTTCATCTATTAAAACAGCCTTTAAATTAAAATTTTCTGAATTAAATTTGAAGTTGGATACATAATTTAACTAAATTTTTATGGTTCTATTTTGTGTTATAAATCTATTATATTTTTTTATAAGATAAAAGAACAATAAAAAGAAAATTTTATTGATGGAGTTTATATTAGTTTATAAAATGAGTTACTGCTATTTTTTGTATTGGCACACAAATTATAACATTTAGAAATTCAAATCTATATTCTAAGAGACTAAAGGGAGATACAATTTAAATAATTAAGTATGATGGTTCAAATTTGTATTTAAGTTGAATGATAATTCAAAAATACAGGCATTAAGTTATATAAGTTTGTAAGTCAGTAGCATAGAATCTAAGTTCCAATAAATTTGTGGAAGGATGTATGAATATTATTCGTTATTAGCTCATAGGAAACTCAATGATATTTACTGAGTGATTAGCTAGATTTTTCATTATTTGCAGAAATGTTCATGGGATGTTTAATCTCATGCTCAGAAAAAAAGATGTTGAATCAATCCATTTATATTTGCCTAATTTGTTGAGAGCTTCATGTTTATTGGAACTCAAAAATCATAAAAATATATAGGAACTCAACATACACAGCCAAGTAAAATAAATATTAAAATTTGCAGGCATATTTCCTTTTTGATAAAATATTTTATATAGTGTCCTAAAAGATTTTGTAAAAATATACCTCCAATGAAACATGATTTATGCATTTTAGTTTCGATGACGCAGTTTGAAAGATGATTTATGGAATGTAATCCTAATGAGACACTTTGTCTTGATGTGAGGGTCAGGTTCATAAAAGTTTTATCCATGAATAAATGCAACGACTCGATCATCATATATTCTCGTCCATAACAACATAATTTTGTTGTAAAATATTTATCAGCAAAGAAAATTTGCTTTAATTCTTCCAATGCCTTTCTCTCAAGATATTACTTCTTAAATTTATGTTTGCGATCTTCAACGATACCCCTCCTCACAAATGATCAAAATATTTGAAAGTAATTTGATAAGAATTAATACTTTTACTTGCGAATGCTTATGACTTTTCAAATGTATTTAATAAATCTATTATCTATCTTGATCATTATGGGTCTAATAATTCCTATAGGGAACTCTGCTTGAAACTAAATAATAATTCTGTTGCTTACTGATGCTTAAGTATTTGTTTACCTCATTTGGCCTATGTGTATGTGTTTTGTATTATTTTTTTTATGAAGTATTTAAATTAGTTCATTACTTTTTTAAGTGTTCACTATTTATAAATCATTAGTTTGGGAGATGTTTGTATATTTATATCAGAATAATTTCTATTTGAATGCTGAATTTTGTATTCTTTAAATTAACCATTTTGAACATAGCTCTCCCTAATAAAGAAATTTAGTTTTTATTTATGTGCTGTTAGTAATGTATAGGAAATATATGTTTTTTAAATAATCAGACTTTTAGAGAGAAATAAGTATTTAGAAGTAGTTAATTCTTTTAAATTGGTAACAAGTTAGTAGATGAGATATGTTTTTGGATGAAGAAGAATTAGAACTTAATTCTCATCATATTATCTTGCCAATTTCTGTAATAATTTAAATAAAGTAAAATTGTGTTTCCTTTTTTATTTAATTTCATATTTGTTTGTTTCTAAGATTTCAAGCTTGTCTTCCTTCACTTACATCTCCAGATATGCTTCTTAAAAAAGATTCATCTATTTGGAATTCATCCAAGATTTTATCTTCATCTTCAAATTCAGTAAATGCTATTGGTATTTCTGGATCTAGCAATATTTATGATAAAGGTGAGTTTACTATAAATGCATTTAATAAATTAAATGAAAAAATAATTTTTTCATGTTTCAGTTAAAGAATTATGTAAATTTTAAATTTCTACTTTAGAAATGTGTTTCTATTTTCTACTGTGCGAAAAATTTATTTAAATTTTTTAGCAAGTTAATGGCTTGAATTTTGACAATTGTAAAGTTTTATATTGTTACTTCTTAACAAAAATTCACTTTAAATAACATAGTTTTCAAATTTTAAAGATCATGAAGATAACCTTTAGAGACATAACATATACTGTTAATTTGTAATTGTAAATAAACAATTAACATTCACCTCATCTTTCAACTAACATTCACATTTCTATTTTTATTTTAGATGTAACATTACAAAATAATGTAAACTATTTAAGTTGCTGAGTTATTCATGTTTTACTTAGATTTTACATTCTAAGAAGAAAGAATCTGTTAATTATGTCAATGTTTTTTTTTTATATCAGTTTAAAGTTGTGTTATAAAATGTCATTCATAGTATAATTAAATATCTCTAATAATCTAAATATTGAAAATATCCTTAAATCTTAATATTGAAAATATTCTACATAAGTACAAAATACCTTATATATTTAAGTATAATTAAATAATTTAAAATTACAATAACATGAAAATAAATATTTTTTAAAAAATTTAGTATTCATTTTTTTTAAATTACAGAAGAGTCTGATGTTGATTCAGATTGCTCAGATACTTCAAATGAATTATTTGAACCTTTAGGAAGTTCAACAAATGTTAGTATAACTACCAGATCTACCACAGATTCGCAGGAAAGCAGTGATTACTTCAATTACATGGTAGATAAATTTCATTCATTTATTGTATTGAAATTCATTATAAGAATATGATTGTTAATATTTATGTTAAGGATTCTTGAAAATATAAGGAAATCACTAAAATCTCAAGCAGTGTTCAGCAGAATTAAAAGTTACTTTGAAATGTCATTTGATAAATGATAGGATATTTTTATGATTTTGGTATATTAATTTTCTTGATGTTCAATAGTACTTAAATTAAGTACAACAAAATTCATGATACTTCTGCTTTGTTTTAGTTTTCAAATATAGTTAGATTATTTGTCTATACCAAATTTATATAAACTATTTATTTGTGTGCTTGATTTGTAATCTTTATTTTGATGTCAACAGCAAAAATCAAATATTTCAAGTGCTTCTGAAGGAAGTAATCTGAGTTCGACTTTTGAACAAAAATCAAGGTAAATCAATATTATTTCACTTATGTTTTTGGGTAATAAATCTTTAACCTGCTAATAACAATGGTTTATGTTTTCTTAAATTCTTTTTTGACCTTAAATTCTTTTTTCAGAGAACTCTCTGAAATCTTTTTAAATGAACTAAGCAATGTATTTGGAAAATGTTTACTGAGGTTTTTTTTAATATATTACCTCTTTCTTACATGCAAATTCTGAACCATTGAAATAATTTCTTCTTAAATATCTAATTTGATTTAATCACAGATTTAGATTTACTTTAGATAATTTGCTACTATTTCTATAATTTATTCTGCAAATATTATATGGATGCCAAAAATAGTTATAAAATAATTAATTTTAGATTTCTATATATTTTTCAAAAAATATACACCTTTCTGTTAATAAACTATTATTTTAAAGTGGTGAAAATGTAGTTTTTGTACAGGCATTAGGTGATTATATAGTAAATTATGATTAATATCTGGATTTATAATTTTTCCATTATAGGTTAGCTTTCAATTAAATTACTAATACTGAATGTGCACTCTGTAATAAATTTTCTCTGCTGCTATTGAACTTAGTGTCACATATTGGAAGAGCAATTACAATATGTTTCTTACTACAAGCTTCTCCATATAAAAGTTTAAAATGCCCTTTTCTTTAAAATTTCACTCAAAATTGAAAACTATATATAAGCAAAAAGGAACAATGTTTCCATGGAAGAAAAATATCAACAATCATTTAAAATATACGAGATATATTTCCTAACACATAGAAATTAAAGACGTAGTAACCCTAGCTAAAAAGTACTTGAATATATTTATTATCTATACTACCATGTTGCATCTTGTTTTATTTTCTACACCATTTTATTTTCTGTTTTAAAGATGTATTGATATTAAAACTCTTAAATTGCAATTTTTAAACTGTGAGTAATTGCATTTGCTGAATTTTTTTAAACAGCCTGCTTGTTCCTTATTTATTTGTAAAAGAGAAGTAAATTAGAGAATGAAGGGTAAAAGTTGTGAAAAAGTAGAATTTCATATAAATCAAAATGCTCAGCACGTGGGCATTAGTCTGTTTTATGCTTTGGAGAAAAACTCCTGTTTATTAAAGATTCATTTATGAGTTGTTTAAATGTTAATTATTTAACTTTTCCAATTAGTCTAACAATTGTGACTGTATTGTATTTCTATGCTAATTTTAAAGTGTCATTTTTACAAGCACATATAGAAAGGAAAAAAACCAAGTGATTAAATGATATGTTTTTTATTGAAATTCAACTTATATTTATATATACACACACACAAAATTCTTCATAAAATAATCATCTTGAATCAAAATGAATTCACCAGAATAATCATGATAGCAATTACTTAGTTGTATTATTTCTGTTTTAAAATTTTTGTATCAACTACTAGATTTCACACACACACTGAGGTAATTTTAAAATTGTACATTGAGTCAATGCAAAATTACAAATGTCTATCGAACAATTTCTGATGTGTTTTAGCACAATTTTAGTTCATAACATTAAATAAATTTACTTTAATGAATTATTTATATATAATAAGGAATAAAGTTTTGAATATGAGGAAACATGTTTATGATAAACAAAACTGATAACATCTGTTATTACTATCCCATTTGTGCAATCAAGTTTGTGATATAACTGATTAATAAAATTTTTTTATTGAAAAGATTGTTTCATTTCTGTAATAATATAAAGTAAATTACTTTTAATTCTAGTTATGAATTATGTGAAAATGATGTGATAGTATTTTATTCTTATAAATCATACAATGGAAAATGTTAGGTTTTCCATGGTATATTGTTATGTCATTTTATGCATAATTTTAATTGGTTTATTTATATTGATATGTCTATTGGAATGTGTATGTTATTCTTCATTAATTTAGATCCAAACAGGAAATTAAAAATTATGGATTATGGAAACTAAAATTTTATATTAAATTTAAAAGTCATCAATTTTTGTAATATGTATATTTACAATTATTAAAATTTTAGTTTAATTTATAGTTTATTTTCTTTTGTGTGTTTGTTATTTTACATTTGTAATATTTTTGTTTATCTATTTCTGTTTTCTCTTGAAAACATTAAAGATTTGAATGTGATTTACTAGTTCGAATGAAATTTAAATGTACTGGCTATTTTTATTTTTTTAAAAAATTCTATCTTTGATTAAAATTTATTTATAAATTTTTTATAAAAATTGGCAAAATATTAAAATTATTATCAACATGTTATTAATATTTTTAATTACATTCTCATTTACCTCTCAGATGCAATAAAGTATAAGGCGATTTTCATCAAGCAATTGTGTTTGCCTTTTACAATGGAGAAGGAAACATCTTATTTTATGACAGAGATATATAAGAAACTAGAAAAATTTTTTAAGCAAGCACCACAAATAGGGAACCTGTTGAAGTTAATTTTCTAGCCATTTGCTTATCTTTTAAAATAATTTTGACTGAGAAAACCTCCTAACTATTAGCTGAGTCATCATCTGGTCATCATTCTGGCCCTTAGTTCAACAGTTTGTAGGATCAATTCTAACTTAAGGCCTCTGTGTGTGTAGTGGTAACTTTAAACTGCAAGACGAGCTACTTAAAATTAAACTGTAAGACTAGGCTGCATCTTCAAAAAAACACTATCAAGCAATAAGCAAACCAAACATTTTAATTTTTAAATTTACACACCCAACTGAATTTAATTTGTATTTGTGTACTAGTTATTTTATCATTTATGGTGGTGCAATTGTTTCACTTTTACTTATTCGGCATTCATTCATTCATTGTTTTTGTTATTTATCTTACATTTTTAAAAATTTTTATTTTTATTAAAGCTAAAATTGTTTTAATATAAATAAGTCCCATATAATTTTAATTTTCTGATAATACATTTACTTTCTATATTACTAGGGCTTTTGAATGTGGGAGTGCAGTGTTTCACTATCTTCATGTAGATCCTGTTGAAGGTATATATATAGCACCATTTCATAAGGAATGTAATTTTCACCAGGGAACAATTTACAATGCAGTTTTGAAAAATTTTCACCAATCTTGTATAAACATGAGAGAAACATTTGCGAAATCTTTGCGTAATAAGGTGTGTTGTATTTGAAAATTAACTTTATAGTTTCATGATATTAATATAATTGTTTGTTATGTACATATCTGTTCTTTTATTGATAGGAAGTCTTACAATCAAATACTAACACAAAATTTGGAGTAAATAAATTTTTATGCAGTACTTATGAGCAAGGAATTCTTTTCTCCCATATCCCTAAGGACAATAACAAGCCAAAAAATGCCTTCAACTTTTGGATCATTGGGTAATTAAATATTATGTTTATAATTTTTAGAAAATTCTCAAAATTAAATTATAACTAATACAGTGGGTGATTAGTTAACAAACATAAACCATTTCAAGACTATATTTGTTAACGGATCATCGATTAACCATAAGATTTTTTGTGAAATCGATTAATTCATTCTTGAAAAAAATGAAATTAATAAAAAGATGTATAATTTTTTAGAAAGTTGATTTAAAAAGTAATGTGTGTATAGTCTTGCAAAGTCTTTTTCATTTTTTATTTATGGTACATTAAAGAACATGCCCAATGTCGATTGATTTCCTCATTTTTATGACTTTCCGGAAGCGATTAATATAGCTTTGTTGTTGTAAAGTTCCCTAACCTTATTGATATCGGCTTGGTTCGGGTGCCATTCTAAGCTCTGACATCCTCCCACTTCTTCAGTGAATGAACGAAAGGGGGAGGGTGCATAAAATGAAATCAGTTTTGGTTTTGAACAAAGTCAAAACTGAAACTGATGACCTGCTTTTGCCGTAAATATTCTATTCGAAAAAAAATTTTTTTTCTCAGTATGGAACTTTGAAGTTTAATAGGCAAGCAACATAATTCAAGAAGAGGAAAAATGAGTTTTGGTACATTTGGTTTGGCAACCCTGCACATCATGCTCCTAGAGCCGGGGAGTGTATATTAGAATTCGTTTTAGTCTGTTATCTGAATATGGGTTTGTTGTCCGAACACAAATATCTTTTTTGAAAGTGTTCTTTATCCAATTTATTCTCTTTCCCAACTGTTCATTAACCAATCACCCACCGTGTATGCATTTAATGCACATTTCAATTGCGTCATTGGAAATTGTTTCATATTTCTTTGTTTGTGATTAATATTCTATCTAAATTTATTTTTGCCATAACTATTTACTTAAGTATGTTTAGTAGCAAAATTTAATGTTTACTTATGATTTCTTTGCCTATATTATGTCTAATGATTATAAATATATATCTTGTATCCATAAATAAAATCAAAATATCTAACAACATTAAATGTATATAAACTTTGATAAAAAATTTTAATTATTTTTTTCTGATTCTAAATTATTTTCTGACTAAAAAATGTTATCCTTTATTTCTAATTCTTTTGATTATTGCTTTAAAATATTTTGAAATGTTTTGAATTATTTTAAGATAAATTGTTCAGTATTATTACTAATATTTTCACATATTTTTTGATTTCTTATAGAAGTTTTTATTTTATTAAAAGTTGTGTACAAACTTTATATATTATAAATATTTTTATTAATATTATATATGAAGATAAAAAGCAAATTTGTGTGCGTGTGTTGAAGTACTGCTTTTGTGTCTGCATAAGGTTTTATTATAACATTTATAGTACATTCTATTTTATTAGATTTCCAATATTCATACAGTGAATTGAAACAAATTGAAAATGATAAACATTAATAAGCTATGCTTGATTCTTTGATAGTAAATTTTCCCAAGGCTTATTTGCATAGTTGCAGTATCAAAAATATTATTTTGGAAAATTATATCATCTAGATATTTAATTTTTTACAATATTGTTAAAGGTCTTTATGTTATGTATTTGCTGTAAATAAATTTTATATTCTTTATATATGTAGTTTATGTAATGGTGCAATTTGTCCTCTACCTTTGCATCGTATGTATTTGAGATACCTATCCTGTGTTTTTCCTGCCGAGCTGGTAGCTGAATGGTTAGCGCTCTTGTCTTCGGTTCAACAGTTCGTGCGTTCGAATCCCACCTTGAGCATGGATGTTTGTAGTGGTTCGGAATCCACTTTAAGCCTTAGGTTCCGGTTTATTTAGTCATCGTGTGCAAAAAATGAACGTTGAGCGATAAACAAACCAAACCAATCTGTGTTTTTCCTTTATATGGTTGATACTTCAAAACATGTAGTAAAATTATGGTCATTAATGCATACTGTTCTTTTGTTGGTTTTAACTGATGTTTTCTTTGGATTTCATGCTATTTTCAGCTTATAATAATTTACAATGCATATATTATATTTCATATCAGACTGCTATTATCTCCCTTCAAAATATGTATAAATGATGTGGCACACTTAAACATCTAGTGCTTTTTTAAACACAACTCCACAAGAAACCATCTAAGAGATCAAATTCAAAAATGAGAGATGCATTTTGTGCTAAATGATGACAAAAGCATAGTAGCTTAAAGACGAATATGATGCATATAATATGGAGTTCATCAAAAAGATCTTTATTGAACTCGATAGTATCATAAATAAATAATATAATCTGCCACTGAGTCCATTTATAATAAATCTATCAGGAATTTTAAAAATAATACCTGGAAGAAAGATTTTAAATTGGTAAATGGCACCTATATTGATTACAAGCACTTCAGCTACATTCGTCACACTACACCCCTCCTTCAGCTTTTGAATCATTTTTATTTATGGGAATTCTTCCAGGTGGTTCTTTTAGCCATATTTCATGAATGATATCACTTGAACTTGTAGCAAATGTCTTTGATTGTGTCTGTCCTTCCTTTCATTCTAGTATTGAGCTGCATGGAGTGACTGCATATGTTTTGCATGCTATCACATTGCTTGTGACTCTTTGTTCCTGACATTTGCATACACATGACATTTCTACTGAGTTGCAGGTTTGTTGTACTGACTGCAAGAATCTATTTTTTGTAATTTATTGCTATCTACTTAAATTGTGCATTGTTGCCTAAGTTTTGCATACTTGTGTCAATATATGTGCATATATATATACATATATATTTATCAAACAGTCATTCTTCCTTCAGTTCAGAGTTTAACAATTAAAAATTGTGAATTAGCAATTGTTATTAAATTGAAGAAAGGGTAGTTTGTATTTCATTGAATAATTTAGCATGATAAAGATGCAGGACCTCTCAGGGGGCTTACATTCTTTAGGTAAACATGGATGCCGCAATCCCGAGGTACCCTAGTGAACTGTCCTCTTCTTTCTTTCTTCTCCCCTCTCCTCTTCTGCTTTTTCTTCCTTTTCTCCCTCATTGTGATTGTCTTGTAAGAGCCCCCTTGAGTAGCTATTGCCGCCCTTTTGCTTTAGCTTCTCTTGGAGGCTAAATCACCCGCGTGTTTGCCGTGCGTGGATACCCGTGTTCCTGGAAAGGGGAATCCTGGTGATTGAGGCCCTCAGAGACCAACACATTACTTTGGCCTCTGCTTCAGGTAACCGGGAGGTGTGTTGTGGTCCTCAGCATGCCAATTGGCTTCCATGGATCAAGCGATCATATATCTGCTGTGTGACTCAATAAGGGTGGAGGCCCCGTCAGAAATATATAAGCGTATAAGGTCTGTATAGAACTGATGTAGTTATACTGCATCCCCTTATTGGGCTCGATGGTGGTGGTGCAGTCAGGCCTTGAAGTAATTAACCTATTTTCTATGGAATGTACTTCTAATTCTTTACTCCTATAGAGCAACAAATGATACAGGATCAGAAATATTTTGTTATTAAAAGAACTGAGGGCAATTTTGATAATGTTTCCCCTTTCTTAATTAATAAGAGTCTTATTGGTACAGTTGGAAATGTCAAAAATGTTCCAAGATGAAATCTGGTGATCTCTTAGTTGAAGTTTTATCAATTGAGCAGGCCAAAGCCACCCTAAAACTAAAATGCCTTGGTAATATAGATGTTATAGTATCTCCTCATTGTAAGTTAAATTCTACTTGGGGAGTAATTTCTGCAGATGATCTATTTAATATTTCAGAGGAGGAAATTTTGGATAATCTTGTTGACCAAAAAGTACAACATGTGCAACACATTACAATCAGGAGAGAGGGCAACATTGTAAGAACTAAACACCTTATACTCACGTTTGCTACTCCTATACTACCTCAATCTATTAAATATGGCTGCTACCTAAATTGTAGTGTTCGCCGCTACATTCCAAATCCATTAGGTTGCTTTACATTTCAGCGATTTGGCCATGCAAAAACTATTTGTAGGGGATATTACATCTGTTGGACATGACAGTAGTCAGTTTCAGTGGAAAGAAAAATATGTCTAATGGAGTGTGGTGAACATCCCTCGTACTCCCGGTCATGCCCAACCTGGATATTAGAAAAGGAAATTATTGCTGTGAAAATAAAATAAAACTTATCTTATCCTGAAGCCAAGCATACAGTGTCATCCCATACCCCTAACCAAGATATTAGCTATTCACAAGCAATTAAAAAGTCATGAAATATTGTAGTACCAAAACAGATTTCTTAAATTTTCCAAACTTATCCTCAAATATTTCTAATATAAATGTCTCACACCTATTCCGAAAGGAATTTTTTCATTGTCTTTCACAAAATCTAAGCCTCAAAGATCCCTAAAATTGAAGAATGCAAAAGAAGGGCTCCATAAATCATATTTAAAGAGTAAAAGAAGTTCAACTGCCTCTAAGACAGGTATAAAGAACGCACACCCGTCAGGTGATGAAACACTCCTAAGTGGAGATTCATCCGAATCCCAGATGGCGTGCTCCAATGCCGAAGCATTCAGCTTAGCTTAATGGGAACCTTCGTTTCTTGGAATTGTCGAGGTTTTCGCACTCATATAGAATATATAAAAACAATTATAAACCTGCATAATCCAATATATTTTGCCATCCAAGAAGCATTCTTAAAATCTCAGTACAGTTTAAAATTGCATGGATATAATTATGTGAGGAAAGATGTTAATCTTGATTCAATTTCTGGTGGTGTATACATTTTTGTGTCTTGTAATATTCCTAGCACTATACAATCCCTTAACACTTCTTTACATGCTGTTGCAGTACGCATACACTCAACATCTCTCATTTCTATTTATAGCGTTTACTTACCTCCCCATGCGATCATCCATGAATACGATTTAAACAGTTTGCTGGATCAACTACCTACACCCTTTATTTTACTTGGTGTCTTCAATGGTTGTAACACCTTATGGGGTAGTGATAATATGAACCCTCGTGGCATCATAATTGAACAGTTCCTTCCTAATAACAATATCTGCCTTCTAAATTCCACAGAAATAACCTAAAACAATGAACCATCAAGAACTTTTCATTCATTAAATTTAGCTATTTGCTGTCCATCAATTCTACCTTTATTAAATCTTAATGTTGATAAGGATTTATATAACAGTGATCATTTTCCTTTAATTATAAATCAATTTGGTATAAGCAGACCACAAATCTTCCACTCCTCTTATTCTTATCATCATGCAGACTGGTCTCTATATACTCATATACTCAATTAGCTGCGATTACTGACAGCATGGTTAGAAGTGATAATATCAATGATGCTGTGCAAAAAGCAATTGATAAACTTCTAGATGCTGCCAAAAACACAATCCCTAAGCGCTCCCCAATTCCCCGCAAATATCATAAATCATGGTGGAACCATAAGTGCCAAGTATCATACAAAAAACAAAAAAAGTTGTGGACTGTTTTCCGCAGGTGCCCTACCGTGGAAAACCTCATAGCTTTCAAAAAAGCTAAAGCTTTTGTTCATCGAGTATGGTGAAATAGTCAAAAAGAATCTTGGATAAGATAAGTTTCCTCCATCACATCATCAACTTCCAGCAAAGGGTTATGGAAGAAAGTTAAAGGTTCCAGAGGTTTATATAGGGACTTCTCTATCCCAATACTATGCACAGGAGCTGACACAATTTCTTCTCAATATGATATTGCCAATCTTTTACGTGAAACTTTTGCAAGGGTATCTAGTCCAGCCTCTTATGATCCTAAATTTCTCGGAACCAAAGAGCAAGCTGAAAAGAAACCTATAAAGTTTCATGATAAAGCCACATATTCATATAATTGCAATTTCTCTTTGCTGGAATTGCAGAGAGCCCTGTCCCAAACTAAAAATACTAGTTTGGGACCAGATGGTATCTAATATAAGATGCTTTGTCCATCTTAATCATGAATCTTTAATAAACATTCTTTTTCTATTCAATAGAATATGGAATGAATATGTCTATCCCAGTCTCTGGAGCAAAGCAATTATTATTCCAATTCTTAAACCTGGGAACGATCCAACTAATCCTTAAAACTATCGTCCAATCGCTCTCACAAATTGCCTTGATAAAACTTTTGAGCGTATGGTCGATGCCCGTCTTGTTTATGTACTTGAAAACAATCAGTACATATCACTTCATCAAAGTGGATTCTGGAAAGGTCGATCTACTCTGGACAATATTGCATGCTTAGATACACAAATTAAGAATGCCTTTGTACGGAGACATCATTTGGTGTCTATATTTTTGACATAGAAAAAGCTTATGATAAGACATGGTATTATAGAATTCTTCGAACTTCATATAATTTTAATTTCAGAGGAAATTTACCCATTTTTATTCAGAGTATTTTAAGTTCTCGCATTCTCATTATCCGTATACGATCTGTTTTATCTAATCCATTAATCGAATGTGAGGGTGTTCCCCAGGGAAGTGTCTTAAGTGTTACTGCTTTTAATATTTGCATCAGTATTATTCTTCATGTATTGCAACCATCTGTCCATGGAACATTATATGTTGACGATCTCCAAATTTCTTGCCAAGGTTCCAATATGCGACTGATTGAACGGCAATTACAAACTGCTGTCAATAATCTAGTTGCTTGGTGTAATGAAAATGGGCATACTTTGTCCCCTTGCAAAAGCAAATGTATCCATTTTTGCAGAAAAACTGGGCCTCATCCTGATCCAGAAATTAAGATATCAGGCACAACTATTCCCGTAGTTAATTAGATATCATTTCTTGGGCTTATATTTGATAAAAAGTTAAACTTTGTACCACATATCTTAGATTTGTACAAAGGATGCGAAAAATCACTAAATACTCCGAAAGTTCTCTCTAATACCTCTTGAGGTGCAGATCGTAAAGCATTACTCCGAGTGTATCAGTCAGTTATTCTATCTCGAATTGACTATGGTAGCGTAGTTTATGGATCAGCCAGATCACCAGTTTTGCGCAAATTAGACCCTGTTCATCACTCAGCTTTACGAATCTGTACTGGAGCATTCTATACTTCTCCTGTCCAGAGCCTTTATGTAATTTGCAACCAGTTACCTCTTGATCTGAGACGTATGCAACTCTCTCTATATTATTATTTTAAAATGCGATCAGTATCACAACACCCTTTGAGATTGACGGTTATTTGTCCCTCTTTAAAAAGTCTATATAATGCAAGGCCACACAACATATTACCATTTTATGAGCGTACAAATTCATTCCTGTCGTCATCTGAGTTACCCGATTTACATATTCAAGTCACAGATGCTCTAAGATTTCCTCCTTTGAATATTCCTGTCAATATAATCAAACCCTTTACTGGATACAATAAATCAGCTACATCTTCCCTTATTTTGCAACAGATGCTTTCACACATTCATTCTCATTATTCCTCCCACATCTCTGTATATACAGATGGCTCAAAAGCAAGTGGTCATGTTGGTTGTGGTATTGTTGTTGGAAATACAGTTTACAGCTATAAACTGGATGCATCATATTCTGCATATACAGCCAAAGCTGTTGCTATTAAATTTGCTCTAGAAATAATACAATGCAGCTCTCATCGAAAATACTGTATCTATACAGATAGCATGAGTGTGGTCATGCAGTTAGACAATTTAATGATAAGTGTCATCAAATTTTTGTGTAAATATTGGATATTTTTAAGTATATTGAAGAATAAAGGATTTGACATCTTGTTTTGTTGGGTTCCAAGTCATGTTGGCATTGCTGGGAATGAACTTGCAGATAATGCTGCTAAAAATGCCTCTGACATTTTGCATACAGCAATAACATTTTTTGACATTAAACAAATTATCAAAGATTTCATTTTCTCCCACTGGCAAAAAACATGGGATTTGCAGAAAAACAATAAATTATATAGTATATCCTCCCACATTCTTCCATTCCCAGTTGCTCCCATGCGAAGAGTTGATGTAACACTCACACAGCTTCATATTGGACATACTAGATTTACACACAAGTCCTTATTCTTGTCTCAGAGTGTTCCAATTTGTGACATGTGTAATGTACCATATACAGTACATCACATTTTAATTGTCTGTCCTAATTTCAATGATTTACACATAGTGTTTTTTAATACCACAAATTTAATTTTATCAGATTTGATTATGTTTAAACCACAGAAATTTGTTTGCATTTTTACGTGCAATAGGTTTCTTGAATTCTAATTAAGATTTTTATCCAAAATAATCTTTTACATATGCTTTTCTTGAACTTTTAATACATTCCATTGTATACATCTGACTAGTATTTTAACACAGAATTTTTACTTTCAGTTTTAAATATTGTGCGGCGCAGAAATGTCCAATATTGGACCTTGCATCAGTAAGCCTCACAAAATCAAATCAAATCAAATCAATGATGCAGGAATCTCAGTTCATATTATAATAAATAAGAAAAATATAATTTCTTACGACATAAATTATAATTGGAGTCTTACTTTCAAAATTTTACAAATATTATAATACTAAAGCAATACTAAGAAAATCCTGTAAACGATTTTGCTTTATGAGATGTAATTTTTAGTTAGACAGTTTCTATGTATAACGATAATATTCTAAATCAGAAAACATTTCTACATTCTAATTAGAAATAGCTCTAAACAAAATATCATTAAAACTGCTAGTCATAAAAATTTAAAATTTGAAAACCTATTATTAATGACATTTAATAATTCTTGAGTCGTATTCATTTGAGACAGTCAAAATTTGTTTCCAGTTTAAATAATAATTTGTTAAACATGATAAAAAGAATTGTTGTTGCCTGTATAGTGATATTTAGTTAGTAAAGAAAACATACTAGTCAGTTGATAAGTGTTGTTCAAATGCAGTTACAAGTAGAGTTCAGGGGATTGTCATCTCAAAACTGTTCACGTAAAATCATATAATTAATTTATGTTCCAATTAAAAAATGTTTGTCACTAATTTGTTGTATGTAAAGTTTCTATTATATGTCTTTTAAAATTGAAGAGCTTCAGATTTCTTTGGTACATCAAGCTTTTCAAATAATCATAAAACTAAAAGTAACATGGCATGTGATAAAGAGAATTGACAAGTTTCATATTACAGCTGTCTTTTATTAAATTTGTAGGTCTTAAATGTTATATTTGTACTTTCAAATATTTTGAATATTTTGAAAATCATTGTTTATTCAAATATAACTTTTAAAAATACATTGTTTATTTTCAAGTGTATGTCCAACCCCTATTTGCTTATACTAAATTGCTCAAATTAATTCATGGATATTGTAGTCTCATAAAAAGGTATAAGCTAATGTTTTTGCAGAAAATAAAAAAAAACAGTTGCAATCAAATATATATATTTTCAAACAGAAGCATGCATTTTACATAAAAAATGACACTTTAATTACAGCAAATGAAATTCGCAAATTCTGTTTCAATGACTTCATTTAATTAGTTCGATAAAGGGGGACCAAATACAGTCCAAAGTAGCAGAAGCCAATAGTTTCACAAAATGTGATTTACAAAATTTGGTGAAAATGGAATTACAAGTCAAAAACCAGGACAAGTGCGTAAATGTTCAACAGTGTGTAATGGGGATGGTGTTTGATGCTAACATTTCTGAGTCTCAGAAATTCAATTCTTCAACAACAACTTGTTTTTGCTATTAGCACTATAGTTTTGATTCAAATTGTATGAAGCATGCTTCACACTGAAGGCCTGTCAGTTGACAGGCCCAAAGTAAACGTTACATTAACAGCAAGCCCCCTTGAAGCCACAGGGAGAGGACAACAAAGCAAGTGAATTGAAATAAAAATGACTGCAGCAATATTCTCTTAGCTAACATGATTTGTTTTCCTGCTGATAGCAATAGTAGCTGTATTTTTATTTGGAAGTAATGTGCACTAGAAATAATGTGATGGGCACACTGTATTCTAGTGGAAGGATATTGCTCTTCAGAAGGAAGTATCCCAGGTTCAATTCCAGTCACTGTTAAACAGCAAAATAGATATTGCACTTCTATATACATACCTGCTGGGTTGGGTGCTTGGGAGTTTTCCCGTTTTCTCCTATGGAACACATGATTATATATGAAAAATTCCTTTGAGTAGACAATTATGTGTTGAATGTTAAAGAAAGTACCTTACTGCAAGCAATCTTAGGTCATTAGGCAATCCACAATGTGATATCAAAATAATCAGTGTTCATGCAAGGAAATGTTGTATTTGACTGTTATGAAGTGATGTTCTATGTTGTAATCTTCTTTGGTAGGCACTCCTTCATCCATATAATTTCAAATGAAGCTCTAACTAATAAGCAATTTAGGGATAAAATCCTCAAATCTATTGTAGTCTCTCACATTACACGATTCAAGATGATTTCTTGTAAATGATCAGCAATTCCTGACTACATACTCACTTGCTGAATGATTTTCTTTTTGAACAAGGAATCATTCAAATGGAATAGCCATATATTTTTACACAGAATCAACCCAATAGAACTGGCTTGCATCATTCTAGGCAGATAAGTTCTTAACCTTCTACCACCTCCATCAACTTTCCAAGGACTGGAAAGAGTTTTTTGGAGGAATAAGGTAGAATACCCCAGCATCACATATTTAGCTCATTAACTCTGCCTCAAATATTCTTTAATTAATGGCAGTTTAGGGGAAAAAACCCATACTAAAAACTTTTTTCTCTCGAAGAAATACTATTCTAATTAGCCTTTTCTCATATGCAAAAATTCCATGTTTTCCATTTTGTGCCAAATGCTTAGTAAAATACAATTTTTTCTGCCAAACACATATAATTTTTTTCTGCTATAGCTTACCATATCTGTTGATCTTAAAATATATAAATAATTTTCCATCCACAATTTCAATATCTTTTAATTGGTTTTCCGAGCTGGCAGCCTGAATGCCTTCGGTTCAACAGTTCGTGTGTTCGAATCCCACTTTGAGCATGGATGTTTGTAGTGGTTCGGAATCCACTTTAAACCGTATGTCCCGGTCTCATTAGCCCTCGTGTGCAAAAAATGACCGTTGAGCGACAAACAAACCAAACATTTAATTGGTTTAAGCAGTGTATAATTATATTCAATAAACATTCATCACAGCTAAAAGTTATCGAGTTTATATTGTAGCATGATTAGTGTTCAGTTTGTCATGAAAATTTATCATATTAAAATATAATAATTAACAAAAATATATTATTTAGTAACAAATATTCTGTGTATTGCAATTAGGAAAATTGTAATAGATTAAAATTAACCATGACAAAATTAATTTTTATGACAATGCAGAACATTAAAAGGAAACCTAAATTATCTAAATTTACAATTTGGATATATTTGCAAGAATATTCTTGTTGTTTTTGTTTTGCCATTGAATAAAGTGAAAATAAGTATGCAAATTAATATAGGACATGTTCGAGACACCGGTTAAATAAGAGTAGGAATATCAGTCGTTAGAAAAGCAAGTCCACTGTGCATATTCATCTATCCTAACTTGTACAGAGTAGCAAAGAGAAATGGACATGTCGAAGGAGCTCGTTCAATGTTGTTTGCCTTAGACTTCAAAGTGGGCTTATCAACTGCTGCATCAAGTCACTGAATATGTCAATTGTTTGGGGATAGTGCTGCAAATGAACATACAGCAAGGCATTAATTTCACAAAGTCATGTCGGGAAATTTGTCCCTTTGTGATGAAGCTGGTGTCTGGTGGAGTAGTTGAGTGGTTTAGTATGAGCTGTTACCAACGGACCAAACAGTCACTTCAGACATGTACTGTCAGCAATTTTGAACATGAGCAATAGTCATTGCAAGAGAAGGAACCAGCGTTGGTTAATCACAATGGTGTATTGTTCTCGGCCGATAACGCGAGGCTGCATATCACACATGTAGACAGGAATGCCATGCAGAGACTTGGGTTAGAGACTTTGTAGCACCCTTCTTACTCACCTAATCTTGAATCATCTGGTTACCACTTTTTCCATTTCCTGGATATCAGATTCGTAGAAAATTCTTCACCAATGAGGTAGACTTGCGCCAAGTACTCACAAGCTTCTTTGTGTCCAAAACTCCTGAGTACAAAGGAATTGCACAACTGGAGATACATTTTCAGAAGGTACTGGATACTGATGATGGTGATTACTTCGTGGACTAACAATGAGCTTCACTTTCTGTAGGTCATGTTCTTTTTGGGTCATTAAAAACTGCAATAATTTTCTTATTTACCTTGTAGTTTAAAAATTTAAAAATAGTTTTTTAAAAATAGTGTTTCTATTATAAAAATGAATGTTTTTCTGACACTTGCAAAATGTTTGTGTGTAAATTTATCTGTCATTGTGGAACATATATGAAACAATGCATATAACATTAAACTCCATACTGTTCGGATTTTTAAAAAGAATTAGTCCACACTTCTGAAAAATGCTTTATAAACAAGCACAATATTAGAGTGTTGGTTGTATATATAATATTTCATTTAATGTACGCTATTACATTTTAATTTATTTTTAGGAGATTGTTCTTCACTCCTCAAGCTCGTGAAGTTTATGTATGCTATCATGATTCAATCCAGCAAAACATGGTTGAAATGGCTTTCAAATTAGGATTTGGATTACTGCTCTAAAATATTTGTTAAATTAAAAACCCATCATTTCATATGTACATAATTCATATGCATATTTATGAATGTGCAAATACATTAAATTCAATTTATTAGTTTGTCAGTTTTTATTTCAAAGCATATTAATTTGTTAATATTTCACTTCATTTTAACTTTATTTCTAAATCTATTTTAATGTAACACACATAACTGAGGTTTTTTAAATATGACTGCATTTTTATTATAAATTGATATGCTGATTAATATGAATAACAATTAAAATGATTTCCTTTCAATAATATAACATAATACAGTAGGTCCTTGTTGTTTTAAATCTCTAATTTATGAATATTCATGATTTTACAAATTAATGGCTGATTGCTAACATGATTCCATGATAAGTAATAAAATACATGTACTTAATAGTAATATACATATATTAATATCACAGTATTTAAATTAAATTTGGGACAAACTAATATTGTCTTTGATAATGTTTTCAAAAATTGAATTTTCCTGCTCAATTATTGTTGAGTAACTACCTCAAATGTAAATCTTTAATAAATAGAAGTAATACAATCATATTAAAAAATAATATAAATAAAAAAAAGCAAAAACTAGCAAAAATAATATGAAAAAGAAAAAAAAAAAAACTTATGTTAATTTGCTTAGTCAAACAGCAAAAAAGTTATATAAACTGGGAAGTTTACAAATATTTTTTGCCTCCTCCCCATCATTTAAATCACTTATTAAAACCAAAGTTTGCTTTTACTCTGTGTTTTAAAGATTTGTTGCCATTCTACTGTAAGCTTAAAAAATTATTGTAGAAGAAAAGGAAATTTTCTGATATATTTTAGAGTATAATTTATAATGCAGAATTTTATTTGCTCTGTGCTGTATAAATATTAAATGACATGTTAATTTTAAATGCAATATGACTTTTAAAACAGTGATAGAACTTACTTATTGTATTTGTGTCGTTCAGTATAATTTTGTACTAAGCTGGATAGAGGAATGTACTTGCTGTCTTCGAAATAATTTTAGCCATTATTTTCTAAATATTTTTTTTAAATATTACTTTTATCTGTAAATTTTTTTTTTTTTTTTTTTTTTTATGGAAGTTTTGACAAATTCATGAATATTGAAAATTGTTATGAAATGTGTTTCCATTCTAAAAATATCAAATAGATATCTACATCCATGGTGAAAGTTACTTATCATAAAATGCAACTTATGATTTATTTTTGTTTCTTAGTTCACAATTTATCTTATAAAAAAACTGATAATCAACAACAAAATATTAGCACTAAATGTTAAAAATGGGTGCTTTTATTTGTCGTCTAGTTTGCACATGTTATATATTTTCCTTTTTGAATATTTAAGTAGTTCCCCGTTTCTCAAATCGGAAAATTATTTTCTGTCTTTTCTTGATGAATAATGCAGTTCTATGTTAAGGCTTTTTTATAACTCATTCTCGTTTTGTTATATGATGTGATCGATCATTTGAATTTACTTTTAAATATAGTTCTTTAAATGTAACATTTGATATATTGTGCATTACATTCAGGAGTACACTGTTTTGCATATTCGTGTATAAACAAATTATAAAGAAAACAATCTCAATATTAGAGGGGACAGATTTTAGATAACTGTCGAATTGTAAAATATAAGTTAGTTCTCTAATTATACTCTGTAGTTCACCATGTTAAAAATACTTCAAAGCATTTAATGAGCCTTTTTATTATTAATATTAATGAAATGCGTGGTGCATATGAGGATAATATGTTTCAAGATATCAATGAATGATATGATGCACGTCTCTTTCCGCTTCATAAAAAATAAGGCTTCTATCATAGTCATTGAATTTTTAAATTATTTTTTATCAATTATTTATAAAAAGTTAAATTTTTGATTGCAAAATTCCTTTCAGCATAAAATTTGTCATAAATATACAGCCGTAATAAAAAGCTGTTATTAGTACAAAGGGTAACTGCAACCTTAATACTTTTTCTTTGGAATCGTGTCTTAATATGGTAAGCGTTATGACTGCAATTCAAAAGAAATGACTAAACCTGCTTGATCTATACTGCAAAAAAACTTTTTCAATAGAAAATATATGTTTAAGAAACTTTTAATCTAATTTTTATATTTTAAGTTTTTCTTGTAATAATAGCAATATTCCGATTCTTATGAAATTTAAGCGTATAATTTTTAAAAATTCACGAATCTGGTTTCATTTAAATTTTATCATTTAGAAAACTCACAAAAAAATCTGTTAACGCATAACAAAATTAATAAATAAGCTAATTACATTTGTTAAGGAATTCGTTCTTTCATTTAGGGTAATACACTGCTCAAAACAAGTAAAGGATATCGCAAGTTATATACAATAACTGCATAAGCAAATTATTATAATTTTTTTATTTTCAAATTTTAAACTTGATGTCAAAGACGTCACCGTAGTAACAGCGAATGGGATTTTGCTTCCACCTTAATGTAAGACAAAGTGGGAAAGATTGATCGATGTTCAATAAATGCGTTGTTTCGATGAGTGCGATGGTTGAACGAAGTCATTTAACCAAATCAGAAGTTTGGAGAAGCTTTTAGATTTCACAGTGATTTCCAGGATCTGGAACAGTAATAATTTGGAGAATGCAGGCCGGAGATCAGGGCAAGGTCGTAGATTTGAAACAAAACCCAATGAAGATCGTTATTTTGATAAAGTATGTGAGACATCGAAATATGAATGCCATTCTTCTTCAATACCTCTGCACTAGTATCACATTTGAACAGAAACTGTTCAAGCCCACCTTCACCGCTATACTTGCCAACTACTGGTGTTTGTCACATTAACAACAAATCACCATCTCGCCAGCAGAAAGTTGGCAACTAAGCATGTGAACTAGAGAAGAAATGAATGACGCAATATTTTCTCTGACGAGTTTTCTCGTACTGATTAATAAAAGAGGTACTTTCATCTAAAGAGAAAGTGGCATCCTAAACAATACGGAGTTCCTGCGTGAAAGTGTCAGATTTGGTGGTGGGTATTTTATGCTGACACATCCATTGAGGGCGTGACCATCTCTATATCCTCTGCTCTGACCGATCGGCCTCTTATCTATTGTAGCCCCTTACGCTGTAGTAATTGCAGATATCTTTATGCTAATGGACGACAACTACAGGCCACATCGTGCTCACTTGGTAAATGATTTCCTTTTGGAGGAAGGAATCGTACAAATGGAATGACCAGCGTGTTCTCCGGATATGAACCAACATGTTAAGGACATTCTATGCAGACGAATTGCTGGTCACCTACCACCACAACAAACTCTCCAAGAGCTGGAGAGAGTCTTCTGGAGGAATGGGACAAAATATCTCAGCTTCTCATTAATTGTTACATTGACTCGACGCCTTGAACGTGCTTAAAGTTACTGACCGTCGGGGAAACCATATCCCTTGCTAAAAACTTTTTTTAGGAAAACATTTATTTTTCTCATGCTCAAGTTGTGTTTCCCCCTTTTTTATCCAAAAGCTCAATAAAGCGCATGTTTTTTCTGCCAAACAAATGTCATTTTTATCTCATATAGACTGATATGTCTGTCAATATTGTATCAATCAACCAAACAATTTTCCAAGAAAGAAATGAACCCATAACCTCAATATTCTTGAATTGTTTTCAGCAGTATAGTTATTTGAGTATTTGTGTTTATAAAATATGTTTTGCTTAGCGTAGCAACCACAGATAACTATGATGAAATATATTTCATAGGTATTAAATTAATTTTGAATTATTGTTCTCTTAATTATTATTTTTTTGTGACTTTTTTTATAAATACTGCAATGCAAGCATTGTACGTCATGTAAATTAGAGTATCACTGAGAAAATCTTCTGATTATAAATATTCAGAAGCTGAAAAAATGAACAAAAATTAATAAACTGGATTGGTAGAAAACATTAAAAATATAGGAATGAATATTGCCGAAAAACATTTTGGAAGCAACAAGGAAAAATTTCATCAAGATGAAAAAAATATTTGAGGGTTGTCCATTCAATTAACTACATTATTTTTGCTTAATGCAGTAAAGTATTTCAATTTAATTATTCATTGCATAGTTTACTTTTTTCTAAAATGTCAATATCACTCGAAAATATGTTATATTTTTGATGTAATACGTTATGAGCTTATATTTTTGATCTAATTTTATTTGGTAGAAGAGTCACAAGAGTTTGATATCGAGGAGATATATTTCAAGGACGAATTATACTCAAAATTTTCTTCGAAACATAGACTAATTTTGTTCTCTTTTATAGATTTCCACTATAAATAAGAAAGTACCTATTTCTTTATTTATCGTTTTATGAATATTTACTGCGTTAACAGTATTCGTAGAAAGTTTCTCAAATCAATGAAAACTTTCATTTGTGATAAATCTTGGTTCAAGAAATATTAAACTGGCCTTGCATAGACACCTGTTAAACCCTGAATGCGGATATCTTTTTCTAAATTAATTAAAATATTTACATAACCAAAAGTGAACAAAATGAGTTATCATAACAAATAATTTGCAAAAAGAAATAATTTTTGTATGTTGACATGTTGATGTATTAATAAGAGTACATCTAACTTTACTTTAGTTAAACTATACTTTAGTGCAAATTTTTTCTGATTTCAGATTTTTCGGGAATAATCAAACTAAATTAGTGATATTAATTTTAAACGTGTGTGTAAGTGCAAATGAAAAATAGTTTTCTTTGACTATGTGCGCTATGTGTATTGTTATACAGAGTTTGCTTCAGTCTTAAAAAAATATTTAAGTTAATTTTGCTTTAGAACTCAAACAATTGTATGATGTAATGTATCCCTACATTTTACTTCTATTTGCCTATGTTTATATATATATATATAATTGCCTAATTTTATTTTATAGCATGGAATTTAATTGAAATTATCGTTTTTAGGTACAGTTACTTTATTTTCATTTTTATATATTTAATATATAAACTCCTTAAATTTCTTTAGTAATATTAATATTTGGCTCATTAAGAGTCTTGAAAAGGGAATAATAAAAGAAATTTAGAAATAAGAAAATTCAGAAAATAATATTTTCCCAATGGCTTTAGTTTCTTTCTGGACCAATAGATGGCGCTTTTGTATCGAGCAGGAACTTGCTTTTTTACTCTCATTTCTGTACAGAAGTTGAGAAACTTGAATGTTTTTACGTTTGTTTATTCCTGTAAAAGTATTTAAAATGCAAATCATTGAATTACAAGTATTTACAAATTGCAACAAATCTACTTTCTTTGAAACTGAGATGATTAGTTGGAATCAAAAGTGTTTTTTTGTAAACTAGGTGATTTCCATGAAAAGCGGCAAGTTTGGTAAAGATAACACGAATTGATTTTCTTGATGTTTAGGGGCCGTCCTTACTGCTTGTCAAGAGAAGCGGAGTGGTTTGGAGTTTGGAGCTTAAAGATGATTCGCGAATGTTTCAAGATTAATATCGGCGCAATTTGGAAGCGACTGACATTATGAATAGAAATAAATTTCAAGTGCTAAGGAGAATTCTAAGTGAGATCATATCTCCTAACCGAGATTTTATCGTGAAGGATTATGCATTCCTTCGTCCGACTAAATATTAATGATCCTTAGAAAGGGCTTGTAAATATTTCCTGGACTTAAACGGTTTTAAATGTGCAATTAATTTAATTTCATCTCAGCTGTAAATGTTTTGTAAACCGACAAAATACTTAACTCGGTATTAAAATGAATAATTTTTTTTTTTTTTTACTTTTTAAGGGTACATAAAAATACAATTTGTTAAACTTAAAGCGTATAGCAAAAAAGAAAAAAAAAATCGCAATTTTTGTTATATTGCATTACGATATCTGAAAGAAACAGTAAAAAGTCTTATATTTCGAAATATAGTATTTCGTATGTATAAATATTGGGAACTTTTTGTACAACATAGTACTCTAAGAAGCAGTATTTTCAAAATCAAATTGTATAAGGAATACTTAAAATAGTAGAATTTTAACACGGAAAATACGCATTATTAAGTTGAATATTTTGTGTTCTAAAGGAACATCTCTTCAAAGGGTCATGTGTCTCTTCTGATATTCTAAATCAACTCTGATAGTTTTTGATATTCAAATTTAGGAAAAGTCCAATCTGACCTTTAGGGGCTGTGATATTATTTTAAATTTGTAATTAGTATGACAAATAAAATCTTGTTTTATTTTCCCAGTATTACTTTTTTCACTTCTCTGTAATATTTATTATATCTCTCCATAGGCCTTCTTATAGAGACAAAATTCGTACACTACAAGTCTCAATATTTATGAATAGTAAATATTTAGCAACTGCAAAAACTCTTATTTTTGTAGGGACTGTTAGTATTCAAACGTTCAAATAATGTTAAACGACCAACGGCATATGGCTGGTATGTTAGGGAACAAAAAATCAAACGTTAAGCCCTTAAACCTTAATATATTTAAGCTTTTAATGTCTCCTTTTCTTACTAGATAAACAGAATGTTGATAAGTAAGACATTGATTGATATCATCGGTAAATAATAACAGATGTACGGAAAAGTTATGCGAAAATTTATTAAGTTATATAATTTAGTATATCCACGCATTTAATAACGCTACAATTTAATATTTTTAAAGCCATAATTTATAGTGTGTAAAGTTTATGCTTTAGGGGAATAAAACTTTACACAGAAATTTTAAATAAAAAATGAAATATGAAGTATTTGTTATATTACAATATATATTGTATTTTTTTTTTTTGAAAGATCTGCACATAAAGTAAATATTTGATTTTACACAGATATTTTCTCGAGATAAAGCTTTCAATAATGGGATTTTAAATAAACTTACATTTATATACAAACATAAATATATGATGACAAACCTGAATATATGATTGTATTCTTTACATATATATAAAGAAACAGTGGTTCATGACTATATACTTTTGAAAAGTTTCTTAAGGAACAGTTGAATATACTTGTAATTGTACCTGGTTTTATAAGGGGGTGGAGGTCCGGCCAAAATTCCTTAATAGTAAAGCATTCCACTATGGAAAAATTATGCTTGTCGTGGCTTCTTGTGCATTAACATAATACAAATTTGAGATACAATAAATGATGTCACTTGAAATATATTAAGTTCATTTCACTACTTATTTACTCATCTTCGCAGATATTTTAATGTAAAAATAAATCAAGAATACATTTCATTAGGTATTTTCTCGATAACAGCTGTGCGCAAATTACGTTTTTATGTTTACTTTTTTATTTTAATGATTGTTTTATCTCCTACATTACAGTATAGCTTAGAGAATAATAAATTAAGTCTTTCAAAATTTGTCTAGGTTCATTTTAGTGAAGTTCATATGGTTTGACTAAGAATTATGTATCCATTTTTAAACTTGAAATGAATAAAAGTGCTACAAGAAACTAGGAATAGGCAATTATCTGTTTAAGACATTATTATTTAAATTGAGCAATGCCTCATTACTTTTTTCTTGATTTTTTCTTTTTATGCATGTATCTTATCAATCAAAAAAGGCTACCTTATTTATTTTTAAAGCTTATGCATAAAAAAATTCCACTTGTAATACAGAACCTCCTGGAAATATCATCAAGTAGCTGAAATTTAAGCGTATTAGTGTTCAATGAAAATTACTTGTTAAAGGGTGTATTGGCACAGCATTGCGGATAGTTTAAGAGACGAAAACTGTTGAAAAGTATCTTTTCAGCTTTGATAATATGTCATATTCCCGCTTAACAAGGAGAAAACACAAAAAACTCCTAAGTATTTATCAGATAGACGCACATGCAGAAGTTCAATATTCGTCGCCTATTGTTCACTTATGACAGGGAACAAATTTGAAATCTTCCGTACTGGACGTTATGGCCAAGTTATTTTATTAAATCTCGATGACCCTATAAAAAGTACATGGACACGGCGATTCGAATAGCTTAACAACTGATGGATTTAAAGCAATTGGACATCATTTACATATTGTTATCCGAAAGGCCTTTTGTTAGATTGTAGGTAACATTCACAGGTCGAAAAAGAAGAAACTTAAAAAGTTCTAAGCACCTATTCCTACAAATGTATGTGCACAAATGCGACATCAACATGGTGGCTGGCTTCGAACAAGAGAAGTTTCACTTTGAAGACTTTAATCTAATTTTAAGTTGGTCTGTTATTTTCAAGGATGTATGTCTGCTCCATTTTGACTCCGGAGAGAGATTCCTAATGTGAAGCATACTCATTAAATTTCATTTTAAGTGTTGTGTTTTGCTATGTTAACTTTTCCCTATAATCTGTGTTTAAATGTTTTTACTTGAGCTTTTAAGTAATTAATTTCTTTGTTTCAAAACCAGTAAAATTCGATATTTAACATTAAATTCCCCAATCACTCGAATTGAAACAACGCTGCTTCATATCTATTTTTAATAGCGATTTAAAGAATATAATTTGAACAGGTTTATTTAAAGTATAATATAATATAATAAAAATATATTATTTCTAATGATATTATATAAATGGTAAAACATACAATGTTCGTGGAGCGTGAAAATAATATATGTTTATTGAGCAATAAATCATTTTATAACTTTTCATCTTGTTTATTCTTTTTTGGCTAACAGTGTTTTCGTGCCAAAACTAAATGTTTTAAGATACATTCTTCAAAATATATATCGCAGCAGAAGTGTTGGCACACGAAGGAAATATTTTTTAAAAAAAATGGGGATACGAAAGATAATATTTTGCAGAGTTTTCTTACTTCATTACCCTTCTCGGTCAATGAAGATTCTGTAAGTTGACCGCAAATAACACGCTGTTTATCGATCAAGAAAAATTATAGTCATAACCAGAAAAATAGTACTCTTTTGAGATTGGTAAAGTATATATTTTTTAAGCCTCAATTACTGGGATCCGATAAAATGGGAAATCCCTCGGGCAATTCTGCTGCATTAATCTTTCCTCTATTGCATTTTTACAGCTTTGACAAATTTGTTTTGCTTACAGTTTTTGTAATTCTGTTAAAATTTCGAGATCCGTGTTTATTGACGTTAAGTGTCTGATGACCATCAGATGGATCTTCTTTGACAAACTAACAGATCTGCAAAATAATTTTTTAACTGAAATCTCACAATTGTTCATCGTAACTTTTACATTTCTGATCTTAAAGTTTGCATAAATTTGCTTATAACTGAGATTTACTAAGCTTGAATTCGTTCGATCACCGGCTTCCGCATACATGGCATGCAAGTTGGCTCGAGTAGGGATGTTTACCCACTAGTATTTTGGCTTTAACAAGAAGTTACGATGAAGGGATTAGTTCTTAAGATGGAGAGGCAATTATTTGACCGTTCAAAACTTGAGTAATTGTAGCAACTTCAGCCACCTGAAATAGGCTGGCATAAAATCATCCCATTAATTTAGCCTAATGCAGAGCATAATCTACGCGAAAATGTGTAAATTGTAGACAAAATGACTGCTCCTGTTCTGTCAAGGATACATTTAGGCTGAATGAGGACATCTTTTGAACATTACTGTAAAATGAATGATGTAATTCTGCTTAGAGGATGCTGTAAATGAAGGAAAGCTGAGAGATTGCGACCTTCCCCCTCAAATGGTATATCTTGTAACCATATCGGAATAAAAAATTTGGCTGTGTTTTCATTTAATCACGGCCTTAAGAAGAACCCAGGCATTATGACTAAAAAGTGTATTGTACCTACAAATTGTAGAAATATTTAATGAAAATATTTAATAAGTTTTAATTATTGTTGATATTAATTTGAAACATCATTCACTTCGGAAGGTGAGGATACATTTTTGTAAGGAAATGTTTCATTTTTAATACTTATTTTGAGAGTATAGCAGCATCGAAACCGGCTTTCTTTTGATTCTGTCACGACTTTGGGAGCAGCTTTTTGTCACTAAGACAACATTTTACGAATAAAAGGAGATTTTGAAAATAGAATCTGAGAAAGTTTTCGGTTAAATATTTAAAGATATTTTTAAAACTGCTATATTATTAACTATAGAAATATCAGTTACATTTTTTTGATGCTCAAAATAAATTTGTTTCTATGAACTTTCTTGAATCCATTTCTCTTGAAAGTTTTGCAGCATAGAAACAATCATTTTGGTTTTGTTCAGATTTTATCACTGTTTGTAGAATGACTCAGGTACTACATTTTTTTTAAAGTCTCTTGTTAATAAATATCGTTAGAATACAAGTGAAAAAATTTAAAGACACTTTTACTGTGAAAAAAAAAGTAACGTTGTATTGTGTGAATATAAGAGGTATTTTGTGAAAAAGTATGTAATTTGTATCATAAGATGAAAAGGATGATTTGGATAAATAAAAGTGTTTGAAGTTCATAAGAAGATGCGTAAATTTTACGTTTTAAATTGTTTCTACTACAGTCTTTAACTTCTTTCTCAGAAGAAGTACAATGAATACAAGGTAGAGAACATCATATTCTGCTATAATTAAAAAATGTATAATACACAGATGCAATTCATACGAAACGTGAGTGAGAAACCATTTAAATATAATTTATTCAAAAGAAAACAATTCTAATACATTCTAAACGAAAAAACTTATTTTTCGATTATAATTAGTAATTAAAAAGTTTTTATATACACATGTTTAACATTAATAGTCTATTTAAAAGATATAACTGACGTAAAAAAAAACTTAAGCGTAAATCTTAGAAATTAATTTAATAAAATAAAACTTGTTCAAAAATGAAAATGAATGAGATCAGAAAATCGGAAAATCCGAATGATCTTAAGCTAACAAGGCTTTATAAAATTTCCGTGTCTGCAAATATATAATTTAATCAGAAAATGATATTGTATCTAGATTTATGTTGAATAATACTGAAAATATTTTTGACAAACTTAGAGTAATTCATTTATTATTTATATACAGTGTTAAAATCATAAATTACTCATAGATAATATTAGGTATTGATTATTTAAAAAAACCCAGGAACGAAATTTATAAATATCAATGTCATAAACTAAAAAATTAAACTTTGTTGACTCTTAAGAACAGACTAAATGAAACGAGAAATGTCTAAATATTTTCAGTTACTCTAAAATTTTGAACCATCAATTCGGTGTATTTGTACTGGTACTTTCCGTTATAACTATCATATTTAATCTACATAAAATGGTAATGAAATTGTATCTTTACCATTCTATAGCCTGATAAAGTCCTAATAAAATAAACTTCATTTGGGTCAGGCGTCAACTTTCCGAATCATAAAACAAACAACGCATTTTCTTATGAGACTATTATAGCATTCAATGAAAGATAGAATTATTTATTTAAGAATTTTTCAATGCTAGAAATTATTTTTTATTATTTAGGGATTATTTATAGCTTAAAAAGTGATTTAATAGATAAGGTATGCTAGATCCACATCCTTGATTTCTGTTGTAGCATGATTAAATAGAAACTTTACTTCATATACTTTATAAACAATACATATTCCCTAAATCAAAACAAATATTTAAGAAGGTATATTTAATAATTTTGAGTCTTATTTCCAATATAAAATTTAATTTCAATTAACTAATGTCATCGAATCGCTGAGACTGCTGAAATTGTTTTGATTAACTTTCCTACAAGTAATTTTGTATTGGACATTCATCTTCTTATGGTATTAAACATTAGAGAGCTATATTTCCTTGAAATGGAGACAACAGTAAATATTGAAACAGGAAATGAAGTTATTTCCTGTGGGCTAATAGGAATTCTTTATTATACGATGTCTTTCCCCCGTCACATCTTATTGGAAAAAGATATTTAGCTGAGGGTGAGTCTCTGTTAATGAAACTAAAATTTAATTTTTATTTTAATAGAATGCAAAGGATTTTATAATTTATGAAGAAAAACGTTGTTTAAAGTCATTTCTTAATATTATTGATAAAATTCGCCATGTTCTTGTAATATAGGAAGGATTTCAAATTATAATATATATTATGTTTTCTCAGAATGAAAAAATTGCAATAATTTTTTTTTAAATGTCATACCTTAAAAGTATTTTTATTAATGAGTATATATAGTTAAATATGATATCGTTTAAAAGATTACAAAAATTTGTTCGTTATTTAACGAAGAAAGTATGAAGAAAATAAAAGTATTTTTTAATTCAAATGTGAGATGCACATTTATTTGAATGTAAATTTTTGGATAGTAAAATGTTAAATTTAAAATATATATCACAAAATTATCCTAAGGGCTGAATTGTATTATAAATTCAATTATAAGTATTACATGCATTATTTTCACACAAATACTCTAAGCAAATCATAAATTGGGAATTACTGTGTATTATAATATAAAAGTTTTGCTTCGCTTAAAAATTATTAATCTCTTAATAGATAAGTGTGTGTGTGATCTCTCTTATTAATTTCTTAATTAAACATTTTTAACCAGGATTAATCTCATTTTAATTTTAATTAATCTTATGATAGACGTGACTTAGAGCTAGTATTGACATTCATGAATGTGCAATTTTTATTTTTATTTTACCAAAATTTAATTTCTAACGCATTGAAAAATGCTTTTAAAACTAGTTTTAAAAGCAAAGTTATTTTATATCACTGAAAGGTAACTGATAATTAAGATAACAGGTATATTTTAACGATGCCCTTTAGCCTTGAGAGATTCTTTTCAAGAAATCTTTTTTAAAGGAATTTTAACCGTTGCTTGCTAAGTTTTTAAATTTCATCTGATCAAAGTCTTCCTATAAACTAAAACAGAAGAACTTTGATCGATTTCTTATTTAAATAAAAAATTACATAGCAAAATTTTATTTCAAGAATTCGAGAAATGTTCCTTCTTAAGTTGGATTGTATTTCAGGCAACCTTAGTTTTCAAATTTTCAGTTCTTTGATTCTAAGCAGGTCTTTGATGCTTTAAAGAAGTCAATACTTGATTTTTTTTTACTTTTAAATATATTGAAAAGCATTTCTTGAAGACTGATTTCTTCAGCTACTTAGTAAGTTATTTTTGACACACGAACATTGTAAGATCTAGACAGATATACAATATTAAGAATAAAATAAGTTTTGTCTCAACTTGATAAATTATGTTTAAAATTTTCTCTGCATTAAATTTTAAATTTTTTGAAGGTTTCAAAATTCTTATTTAATATTTTTATAAAATTTCTTTCATGAAATTTTGTTAAAATAAGGATATAAATTACCATTTCAAAAGAAAATATAAACAAATTTGTCTGACATTTAAAACAAAAATGTCACTTCTCTGAAATGGTTAAGTTGAAATAATTTTTTATAATACACGTTTAAATATTTGTAAAAATTTTATGGGATTTCTTTAAGAATGCCGCATTTGAAGCGAGGAAACATAAAAAGGGTGTGGAAACTTTGAAAGATATTATACTAAATATACATGCAAGTTTTAATTTAAGAAATATTTCAAATAAGCTCTTAAGTTTATGCAAATAGGCATTTTTAGTTTAAGAACTAAAAGCAGTGCTCGAAATTCTGGCAGATTCCCAGAGCTAAGTAAAAAGTAGTTTGAATTACGCTGATTACTAGTGCTTTATAACATCCCGAAATACAACTTGAAATAAAGAAATGCAAATGGAAACTAACTATTGTATACCTACGCAACAACTTTTGTATATAATTACGTAATTTACTATTATATAATTGTACAAAGTAAAAAAAAAATTATATGAAAGTCAGAAACGAGAAAGCGTATGTGAAATTTCTTTCTCTTATGAATAAAATGTATTAAATTTAATTTGACGTAAATATATTTTAATAATTAATGTGAATAAATTGCACATCATTATTAATAAATAATTTTTAAATTAACGTAACAAAAATCTTTCAGCAACCTTTTTATATGAAGAAACTATTTCTATAGTTTTTTAAAATTTATGCCAACTTTAATCACTTTGTTTATTTAAGCTTAAATATGTACATAAGTGATGAAAATAAAAATGGCCTTGGAGATTTTCTTATGTGTGTGAATATGTGTGATATAAAATATTTATATGCCTAATATAAAATATTAAGATGCATATCTGATGAAAATTCTTTGAATCAGGAGAAGTCTTTCAAAGAATGAAACATGAAAAGAATTTCATTGAGAATGTTCCATAAAATTTTAAAATGTTTGCTTATGCATCAATATCTTCAATGAATTGGAACGATAATGGGGAAGAAGTAAAGTTAAGTGTGCAAATACAGAATTAAACCCTACAAATGTAGAATTTGATCCTGCAAATATAGAGTTTTATAAAGAAAAACCATCTCTTGTGTGGTTTTTATGGAATTCTATAAAGGTCAAGCAATTGCTTTCAAAACGCATCCAAATAATTTCATATAAAAGGATTCAAGAAGGAAAGTACTCGTTCCTTCTTCTACGAAAAAGTTGTTTCTTCAACTTCAATGAGTTAAAGAGAAGCAGCTTTTGTTTGAAATATAAATAATGTTCGAGCACTTCTTTACCAAAGCGATAAATTGATTCAAGCATTGTTGATTTTATTTTAAGATTTTAAATTTAATACAAATACTGAAAAGGGCTTTGGGTGTACGATAAGTATTCGTACAGTTTTACTAGAGTATACCATTTTTTGAAAAACAAACTTCGCAATGAAAAATTGCTAACGGAAATATCTATATAAATCCTTTTCAGACATTTTCCCTCTCTGCGTTGACAAAAGAAACATCTTCTCTAGATACTTTGTCCTTGATATTCCTCCTCAATTTTTACGAGCTCATGAAATAGAATTATTTTTCATTTATAACTGTGAATGCATCAAAGAGAAAATTTTTTTACCTCATCCATAATTCATATATTTCGCAAGAGAAATTGAATCCGCTATTTTAAAAATTCTAATAAAATAACTTTTTTAGAATTCTAGTATATACTTATGCCAGAACTTAAAATTTTGAGAGTTTTATATAAGAAAAAATCTATATATTATTGCTTACAGATATAACACTTTGGCATTATAATTTTAGACAAAATTGTAATGGTTCAATAATTCTAAAATATATTAACTAGATAAAAGCAATTTTAAAATGTCTTCATATCTGTATTTGAATTATATTTCAAAGTAAATTATTCGGAACTGATCTGAATAAAATCATTTTCTTTACGTTTAAGGTTCATGTTTATTGTGTATTCATGATTTTTTTACAAATATGCCCAAAGTATTCTTGCCAACCTTTCTCAACTGTCATGTGTAGTCGTGGGAGAGAGTTTTCTGTTGTTATTGTATACTTTCTCTTCTTAAAATTTCGTCTACGCGATTAAACTCAAGAACAGGGTAATCAAATACCAAGAACGTGGTAAGATAATGTTTTTCGGAGTGGAAAGTTCCAATTCGTATCTCAGGTACTGTGTTGAATAATGGAAGATAGATTGCCTACAATTCTATAGTAGTCCTTGTGTGCAAAAAAAAAAAAAAAAAAAAAAAAAAAAAAAAACAGAATGCATAGAAAATTAAACCAAGTATAGGCTTCTGTCTTCCACATGCACATCTGACGGGTTGTGTTTTTGTATATTTTTTTGAGTTTTGTCCCTTGT
This sequence comes from Latrodectus elegans, assembly GCA_030067965.1. NCBI lineage: Eukaryota > Metazoa > Arthropoda > Arachnida > Araneae > Theridiidae > Latrodectus > Latrodectus elegans. The sequence continues at coordinate 63,003,970 of CM057817.1, read as the reverse complement.
AAGTCAAGTTTTTACTATGTAAGTAAAATATACTTAATTAACAAAAAATAAGGGGGCAATAAATAATTTTAGAAATTTTATATGAATGAAAAAACAGAATATTGGTGAAATAAATTATAATTTAAATCATATTTAAACGCCAAAGCTAAGTTATTTTAATTGATTGTAAAGAAGAAAATATTTATACTAATGATAGCATGCCAAAAAATACTTAAATTATTGATTATAACAAATAAGTAATTATAAATTTAAATAAAAAATTTCGAGATTCTTGCTTGTTTTATATATTTACTTAAATACTTTTATGTTTATTCAAAATACACATGCCTATTTATTTAACATTAATCTAAAAATTATTTTGCCCCGTTTATTATTTTATTTTAATAAAATTATTTTATTTCGTTCATCAAATTTTCAGAAACCTAGTTATCAAAGTAAAATTAATATTCTATCTTAGTTGTGAAGTGTACTACAACTTTGTGATATTTCAATTCGCTGAATCAGCAGAAAACAAATAACTTCATGAGGTTAAATCCTTTTCATTCTATTGAGCGATTATAACAGAAATTTAAAAACATTCTCATTTGATTATAACTGATTTTTAAGCTTTTAAAGCATTTGAGAAGAAACTCATGGAATTATTTAATATTTCTCAAATTCTGTTAAATTGTTGATTGTTAAATTGCATTTTTTCAAATTGTTGGTCTAATTTAGTTTTGATAACTAATTTACGGATTTCAGGAGCTAGAAACTTCAAAATGAATAAGTTCTGTTATATGTGTAAGGACATTTTTTTTATGAAATGTACCGAAAATGAAAATGAAATGAAATTATGTTTAATTTGAATAATGAAATATAATGATAAATTAATATAATTAGTATATTGAAAGAAAAGTAAAATATTACTTAATTATAGTGATTGTGTAAGACTGAAAGCTTTTGTACTGGTATACAGACATTAAGGATGAGATAATTTTTTGAATGTAACTTTAGGCAAAATATTGATAATATAGACGCCACGTCATTGTAAAAGTTCTTCTTGTAGTAAACAAGCGATTTTTTTACACCAAAAAGATGTTGAACGGCAAGAATTTTGTTAAAAAAGGTAAAAACTTGTTAATACCAAGAAGAAAGTTGAAAATGTAGTTTCACCAAGCAGATTTCATTGCAAATAAGGATTTGTAGAATTGGTTGAGGTAAATGAATAAAAAGAACGAAATATAACAAAAATCAAACAATTTAAAACTATTTAAGAACTGAAGCATGAAAAAATGCAGGATTGTTAATAATACATGAAGATGCATCAATTATCATCTGAATTAAAAGAATTAAGAGCAAGCAAATTAAAAAAAAGAAATATAATATTTTTGACCAATTAAAAAAAAATTCAAATGAAAAAATGAGTATTGAATGCTGAGAAATTCAAAAATTGCATGAAAATCGTTACAAACAGTAATATATTCAATTAAAAAAATTTTTAATTATGAAAATATAATATAACATTAAAATTTAGACAAAGAAACAAAAAGGAAAAAATCAGTGTAACACATGTTATTGATCTAAAATGTATTTTTTGGTAAAAATCATATAATTTACAAAAGTCCATTGAAAAAGATTATCATTTCTATTTATTTGATTTTACTCCTGATAAGAAATATTGTTTGAATTTAGATTTTTAATATTTTCAATTAAAAATGATAAGACAAAATATTCTGTTTCAATTTATAAAATGAAAGCCACTTATTTAAAATAAACTGTAAATAAAACTGTTAATATTATTTTGTACTTTATAAATAAGTTTGAATGGAATTTCTTTGAAGTATAATTATATCTTCTGGCAAATGTTATGATAAAAAAATAAAATGGATGTTTTGTTAAATTTGTTTATTTATTAAATTATAAATTTTTGAACTTTTAATTTCGAATCGAGTACTTGAATTCTAACATTCAATAGCATGTTTTTCACAAATTTTAAACAAGCTGTAAAAACGATGATTTTTCTCAAATAAAGTATGCATTTTAATATTCCTTGTTAAACAGTAAATTGAATGCCTAAAAATACTATTGAGCATTATTTTTCCTCATTTTACTTTCTAAATGAACAAACTGTTTAAAATATTATGATAGTTAATATGAAAACATAGAAACTATAGATGTTATATTTGTTGATGAATACTGATATAATATATAAATTTATCAAAAAATAATTAAGCCTTTTGAGTAAATATTGTGTTACGAAATTAAAATGAAGTTTTGGATAAATTTATTTTACATGTGAAGTTATAAATTATTGTTGTTTTAATTTTCAATTTGGGCCTCGAAATCTTATGAAAATCTTTTTGTAAAATAGTGATTTTTCGCATACTTTACAGCGGTTATTTATTCTAATGTGATAAATAATATTTTTAGAATGATGAGCATTAACATACAGAGTGCTATAAATTTTGTGCATAAGGTATAAATTTATCTACTTAATTATAGCAACATAATTTAATTTTATTTATTGAAATTTTAATGAATTTTTACTTAATACATCTTCAAAAAGACACCACGTCTTCAATAGTTCTCACATAGTAAAAACAATTTACATTCTTTTCTTTGTTTTTTCATCTTGCTGCCAAAGAGAATTTTTTAACTTAATTCTTTATTTGAAAATCTTAATTAAGTTAACAACTCTTTCGAATTTGTAATTGTTTGTAAATAGAGTTCGATATTTTCAAATTAAAATTGTCACATTTTATATAATTATCTTTATATATGATACACAATTCTATAAAAATACTTGTCCTTTTGCAATGTATATGCTGGTTATTGATTCCCCAATTCCTTTACTCTAAAAATAGTATTAAACAAAAGAATGCAGATACATACTACAGAAAATTTCTTTTTTGTGCTATCTTTTATCTTTTCTTTAGAACAAACTAGTTTGAGTTCACAGAAAAATTTTTATGATTCTTTTTGGAAACTTGAGATATTTAGATATTATTTTTATTCAAAATATTTTAGCCAGTTTCATAGAAAATTGTTTATACATATCTATTTTATTTTTAGGAAGTTAAATTTCAAAGAAAAGGTTTTTCCTGTTATAATCACTAACAAAGAATAACGCTACGATAGTTTTTACATCAAATTTTTTCCTTCTTGTCATTAATTATAACCAATTTCTTTGTAATCACAAAATTAAAAAAAAAAGAAAAATGTAATTCTTGGGAAATTACAATATTTATCATCAATATGACTTAGATTCCATATAATAATTTATAAACTTCTTTTTAAAAAGTAATTTGGTAGTTTCGAAACAAATTTTATCTTATGTTTAATTTAACTTTTATGGGATAGAAGTTTCAGTTAGTGAAATTATCTTTCCTAATTCACATGAATTTAGTTAGTTTAAATGATTAAATAAATTATAGAATGTAATTAAATATTCTCTATAATTTTACTATAATTAAATACATGTTGAGTGTGAAATATTTATTGCAATAGCACATATTAATATTCAGTTTTATTTTCTCGATATTTTGATCCAAATAAAAAATATTTTTGGCAAAGTTCGTACTGTTCATAGTATTAGACATAGATGAAGAATTCTTTACTTCTCTATATAATAAATTCCTGCGTTGAAAAACTAGTCACATGTGGTCACGATCATCAGAATTCCCGTTTTACTCTTCTGCTATCAGTTCATTAACCTAAGTGGTCTATAAATGGTCTATATAATCAACTCATACATTGAAAGAGGGTCACATATAGCTACGAACAATAAAATTCCTATACTACTCTTCGGCTACCAGTTCATTAACCTACGTAGTGACTGACTACATTCTTCTATTTTTCATTGCTCCGGTAACTTTTACCACCCAAACATTCTTTTAGCTTGGGTAAAAGATAGAAATTGAGATTCTAAAAACTGTGTCAACTACCGAGGTATTACCCTTCTGATCTGCATCTATAAAATTTTCTCGATAATCCTCTTCAACAGCATTTCTCCGTGGGTTGATAGTGTAGTTGGAGGATATCAGTGCGGGTTCAGAAAGGGTAAGTTCACTCCGAACAAATCTTTAATCTACGTCAAACACGGGAAAAAGCTAGAATTCAATATTGATCTTCACTATATATTTAATGATTTCAAGTCAGCCTATGACAGTGTTGATCGTGAATCCTTATTTGTAGCTCTTCAAGAGCTAGCTATGCCAATCTAGCTAGCTACCTAGCTTGCCAAGTAAATATGTGTAGCTTATTAAATCTAATCTGACTCGTACCCTATCTTTCACAAAGCTGTCAGGTAGTCTCACAGACTACTTTGAAATTGAAGATGGAGTGAGGCAGGCTGATGCTTTCGCGTGTCTTCTGTTTAATTTGGTTCTCGAGTGGATCATTCCCTACTCTGGCATTAACACACATTTTCACTAAATATGTACAAATCCTGGCTTTTGCCGATAATTTAGTCATAATCTCAAGAACAAAAAGTGCATTAATACAGGCTTTTAGCTTGCTCAAGACATCTGCAGAAAAAATCCATCTTAACATTAATGCAGACAAAACCAAGTATATGCCAGTAGGAAATCATCTGTGAGCCCTGGGACCTTTCAAGTTGAAAATCTTAAAGTTGAACTGGTTGACAATTTTACATATCTATGTTCAAACGTTGATTATCATAATGACATAAGTCTGAAGTAAAGAGAAGAATTCTTCCTTATAATGGCTGCTTATATGGACTGGGAACTTTCTTAACATCGAAACTGATCAAAAGATTTACAAAAATCACGCTATACAAGACCATCATAAGACCTGTTCTCACTTATGGATGCGAAACCTTGACTCTAACAAAGACTCAGTCAAATCAAAGTGTAATATTTGAATGAAAGTCCTAAGAAACATTTTTGGTGCTGTATATGAGAATGGAGTTTGGAGGCACAAATACAATTTCGAGCTCTACAGACTTTTTAAGGAACCTGACATTGTCAATTATATTAAAATATGTCGCTTGAGATTTGCGGACCATATCTGTCAAATGAACCCCTCGTCTTTGATTTCAGTAATTTTTAATTATAGGCCCATTGCTAATTGATCTAGGGTTCGGCTCAAACTTAGATGAACTGATAGTGTAGAGGAGGACTTTAAAGTGCTGAAAGTAACAAGTTGAAAACTTTCGCCTCCCGGAGAGCACAATGGAGGACTGTTCTGAAGAAAGCCTTGGACCACCCTGGGCTGTCGTGCTGAAGAAGAAGAAAATATAGAAATTACTAAAAGCGAAGTTCAAATTAACAAAACATTTCTTTCCTAGCTGATCCAGCAATTTTTGAGTTGTAGCAACAACATGAGAATGGAGAGAAGTCGTGAAGAAGCCTTATTTTTCAAGAAAGAATTTCTATTTTAGATGGCTCATCGTAATGTTTTCAAGGGTTTCACCAATGATTTATCTTGATCGAAATATACTTTTTGACGAGGAATACAATGAATATTTGAATAATAAATTGGCTGCAAAAGAAGACAACATGGAAATTTAAAAGCTCGTTACCAGATACTACAAATATTTAAACGTAAGACGTAAAAAAATGTGGCTGCAGAAGAATATGACATGGAAATTCAAAACTCGTTACCAGATACGCCTAATATTCAAACGCAGGAAGTAAAACAAAAGTTTACGAATATAAAATAATTATATTTTCTTAAATAAAAGTTAGGTTTTTACTTTTTGTAATAAAACGGTCTCTATTTTCTGGAAGAGTTTCTTACATGTGATTCGCTGTCGTAGGACACAGGTTGCAAGATACAACTCTGATGATGGAATGTTGATTTTAAATATCAGTAATTGTTATGAATATTCATTCATTATGTCTTAAAATATAATTAAAAATATGAAATTATTTCAGACAGTTTTGCATAGTAAAACAATTTATCAGTTCGAACGAAAAGTGTATTTTCTAATATATATACACATAAGTTTATTATAAAAGAAAATACTTATTTATATAAGAAAGGAGTTTTTATTTCATACGTCTCTGTCGTTTTTAGTGAGTAGAAAATACGTTACTTTTCGACTTTGCATGTAGAAAAAGAAATTTATTTAATCGAATGAAAGCTTTATAATGTAATTAAGTGTTGTAATCAATCACAGCGTTTGACAGAGTAGTGAAAATATAATTGGCTCTTATATCGTGAGAATTTAATCAAAGTAAGTGGGAGAAATGAGTATGAATTGTAAATGGATAAATATTCTCTCAAAATTTTTTCCAACTGATTGATGTCTTTTGGAACAATAATAAATGCATGCATTTATGTATTGATAAGGAAACTTTATAGCAAATTATATTTATCTAATTTTCATATGCATAAGCATTCCAAATTGTTTCTGCCTTCAATATTTTTAATAGGAATTTGGGCTATATATATATATATATATATATATATATATATATATATATATATATATATATATATATATATATATATATATATATATATATATATATGAGCAAGGTTATTTCGAGATTAAACAGTTTTTTAATGGTGCACAAAATACTAATATTATTAATATTTTATTTGTTTGACAATTTGAAAAATCATAATATTTTTAATCAAGACATGAAGGCTTTTAAGTAACATCAAATATTGTATATAGCTGGATATTTGTCATTAAACTTTAACTTATATTAAAATTCTATAATTAAACCTTCACACAGCAATATGAGAAATGTTTGTTAAGTTTCAGATTTGTAATACAAAGCATATTCGATACATAAAATTTGATAAAATGTCCTCATACAATATACTTTGACATGCTTACAAAATTATTAGTTTTACGAAGTTTAATTTTTGTAAAATATTTCAGTAAATATTTTTTTCGTCACTTGTCTAGTTAAAAATCAAATTGGCTTATTAAAAAGTTAAAAATCAAGCCGACCATCTTGTCTTGTGGTCAGCGTGCCTGACTACGGATTGGAAGGTCCTGAGTTCGAATCCCGGTTCAGGCATGAATGTACATTCTCTCTATCCTGTATTTGTCCTTTCCTTGTGTGTAAATGAGGTATGAATGCTGCCCACCCTATAAACGGATCCGTATGGCATGTGTGAGGGTGCGATGGTAGCCCACCCTCTGTGGTGCACCCGAGGCAACGCCTCGGTGGCAAAGAGGTCGCTGTTTCTGGCCGATTCCTTGGTTATAAGGGGACGATATACCCCGGCCATTAGAAAAAAATGTTTTTTTCTTCACTAATTGTTAAGTTACTTTTAAATTTGTGCGTAAACGAGGTATCTTTAATTTTAGAATTCCTTGCTTTCTTTTTTCAAAAAAGAATCAAATATTTAAAATCACTTTAAATGTAGTTTTTAGCTGAAAAGAGTTTTTTTTAAATTAGAACTAATGCTTAAGTATTTATTTCTGAAATTAGAACCAGTGCTTTTCGTTCAGTAAAATATTTTTAACAACCAATTTTTAAGTATGAGTCTTTTATGAGATACACATATTGATTTATTTATACTGAATTCGAAACAGGAAGATTTTATGGTATAATTTAGCCATTTCACTTTATACTATTTCAGTTCTCTCTCAGTAAAGATTAGCACAATTTCTTTCATTAGGGGATATATGTAGTAAAATATTCTTTATTTTTTATCTTTCAGCAAAAAATCAGTAAATTATAAGTATTTAAAAATAGATGTAGATTCTTCAACTGATATTCCGAATCCTCCACATGGTTAACAGTATTTTATACATAATCAGTCGACGAATGCGTGATAAAATCATTTGTTAAAGAGGAGGTTGAATGCTTGTGAGAAAGGAAAGTAGAAAATGGAAAATTAAATATTTTGATGTTGAAAAATCACTTAGAAAATGTGGCATCCTCGTTTTTGAAAATTGTAATAGAATATATCATCTTAATAGTTCCGTTAAGTTGTCATAGTTTAGAACATTACTACTTGATTTCTATACAATAGTTCCAATTCTTGTCAAAACATCTAGAATAACTGCTGGAAATCAAGGCAAAATAGATTTCCTTCGTAATTACCGATCAAACCATCTTCTCACATGGATCAATGCTGATTGAAACTCCATTCTGTACTGTCAGTGATGAAGAAGTTAAAGGCAGTTTTTCAAAATTTGATGGTTGCCTTCAACTTCTGCAGCTACAATAGTTTGAAATTGATAGTTGGATCTTCTTTCCACACGAATGAATGTTGTTTATCACTCTGTCTGGCTGTGTTGGTAGAGAGGATTTTATAGGCAGTCGTATTAAACTGAACTTTTCTGAAATCGCTTATCAGACTTTCATACATGCATAGATGATAATTGGCACTTTATTCGGCGCTGTCTATGACGAAGTTGAAGGCCTACACGTTAAATTGTGATGCATGTCTTCAGCTTTTTCAACATCAAAATCACTAGTGAGACCTTTTTATTCAATATATTAATGATTATTGGCATTTTATTCTGCACTGTCGGTGCTGAAGTGGATAAAAGCAGACCTGTTAAAATGTAATTCTGTCTGAAATCATTTGTCAGACCTCAATTTCCCATGAACCGTAGATTATTGATACTCTATTCGGCACTATCAGTGATGAAGAAGTTAAAGGCAAACATTAAACGATC